>JAREIS010000092.1:0-1200000 GCA_030060385.1 Muscicapa striata striata | reverse complement strand
GGTGTTGGAGGAGTGAATATAAGAACAATCCTTCAAGTGTTTGTTTGCTTTTTTACTATCAAAGAACAAGGCTATTTGCAGCAAAGTGTTGCATGCAACTGCTCTCAAAGTGTAAGCCATAAAGAATGCTGAACTTGTATTTTGGTTTAATTAATACTAGAAGTTTCCTCTGGGTTTGTGCTCGTTTCTGACTCCCCCCAATACCTTCTCTCTGAGAAACAGACTCCCTGGATAGTCTAACTAGTCTGGTCATTGGAAGTTGGAAATCTGTATTGATGGTACCCCATAACAGTGGGGACATGTACTTATTTGCTTCATAAACCTCATATTTCCCTAAAGCTTTATCCACTGGCATTGTTGCACATAGTGCAAGAGTGTAGTGTAATTATCAGCTAATCATTTAAATCATGCCTGGACCCCAATGCAAACTTGTCCATGTTTTGATCAACTAATACAATGGCAAAACTGCCTGTGAATTTTTGTATGAGTTGGTATCAGCCAGTTGCATATGCTACAGACAAACACTGAGAATGAAGAACAAGCATCATCCTGACAAGGGAAGATTGTTGTGGCAAAATTTGTCCAGTGCTTTGCTTGGCCTATTTTATTCTATTTTAACAAATCTGTGTTAGTAAGTTTACTGTGGTTTGTAGTTTGAGTATGGTGTTTGCTATGCTGTATTTGGGATTTGCTGTTAGTAAACAGTTCTGAATGCACTCTTTGCAGAGCCTAAATAGACCTTCCATGCAGTTCAGCATAATATGCTTCCCATCTTCACCTTTGCAGCTCTGATGTTGAGAACACAGAACCAAGTCCTCCAAGAGCCCACCTGTTTTATTAATCAAAGAGGGAAAATTCAATGCAAGCAGGGCACTCCAGTGTCCTGAGATGCCTAATTGCTGAATAATCACATTTTAAAAATCTTTCCAAGGAGGTTTCTGTCCTGGGGAATGTATCTGAGACTCTTCCTCTCCTCTGGCCAAGCCTTGGAGCTCACCTGGGCTGTGACTTGTGCTTCCAGGCCAGTGTCACCACTTGCTGTACGTGACCCCTGGGGTACCCTTGACTTCCCCAGGCCAAGCAGGGGTGGTGGGAGTCTCATGGAGTATGCTGGTGCCACTTGTTCCCTTCTTTGCAGCCCAGGGCAGGGGTGCCATGCTGGGTGTCCCAGCAAGGACAGCTGGCACTGCCAGCACAATTTGCTCCATGGCAGAGTGGGAGAGAACAGGAAACAAGTGGTGACTAACAGTCCACATTCTGTACTTTTGAGGCAGCAGAGCCACACACAGCCCCTCACTCAGGGCAAGCTGCTCAGGCACAGGCTAGTCCTTGGTAAATTCATTGCATCTGGTGCTGCTCATTTCCTTTCAGTTTTTATCTAGTCTTTCTGTGTTTCCTGTTAGCACCTAGAGCCATTCAGGACAGCTCAGGGATTGCTGCTTGCTGTTTGCTGTGCAGAGACCAGTAGGAGCTGGTGGTTACAGCACTGTGATCCAGCTAATGTGTTTTGGTGCATCCTGCCTGGATTTTTCCATATTCTTGCTCTTGCAGTAGGTGAAGTGCAAAGGATGAGGATCTGGGGCACAGAGGGACCTCAGTGAAGTTGTTAAATGGATCCTGTGTTTCTGCTGGAAAACACTAGGGGAAACAAACAGCAAAGACCAGAAAGCTGTGTGTAAAATGTGGGTTCTTGAGTGTATCCCTCTCTGAGTATCTTTTATTTGTACTGATGTAACCATCCACTTGAATATTTCCCGCATTTCTCAGGTCTGTGAACTTTGTTTTTATAGGGTGAGCTTGTTTGCCAGGCAGGTTTTCCTCAAATTCTCCTGGTGCCAGTAATTAAGGGATTATTGTAATTACATCACTGGTGCAGATATTGAGTATTACTGCTTAGGCTGAATGTGCCCACTTTGATTTCTCTACAGTGACGCTAGGTAGGCTGTGCCTGAGCTCTGCTCTAAATGAGCACAGTGTCATTAATGACAGTGCTTTTACAATGGGCACTTTTGTGCTTAAGAAGCTTTTTATACCTTAATCCAACCTGATGCAAGCTATGGATGCAAATGCATTACAGGTACAATTTACTTCATGGCATTAACAAAACTTAAAAACGGATTGGGACTGCACTGTGAAGTGTTTAATGAGCTGTGTATCAGATCCTTGGAGCTGGCTGAACTCCTCTGGCTGCAAGTCAGTGTCTAATGCTTTCATTTCCCTGTCCTGTGCCTGGCACTAGCCTGAATGCTTTGCTCCTTCCAGGCATGAGAGTTCTTCTCGTTTACACTGGCCTTCAGGGATCAAAAGGAATTGAAAAGTATTGCAGACTCTTTGTGGATCCCCTTCCTCCACCTCCCTGCAGCAGGGATGGTGTGGCATGCTGCTGACAGCCACTGTGCCATGGCCCAGGTGCAAGGGAAGCCACAGGCAAAGCACACACATTTGAACACACCAAGGCAGCCCAAGTGATGCAGCACACAGCCAATGTGTCCTGAACACACCAAGCCAGCCCAAGTGATGCAGCACACAGCCAATGTGTCCTGAACACACCAAGGCAGCCCAAGTGATGCAGAGCACAGTCAATGTGTCCTGAACACACCAAGGCAGCCCAAGTGATGCAGCACACAGCCAATGTGTCCTGAACACACCAAGGCAGCCCAAGTGATGCAGAACACAGCCAATGTGTCCTGAACACACCAAGCCAGCCCAAGTGATGCAGAACACAGCCAATGTGTCCTGAACACACCAAGGCAGCCCAAGTGATGCAGAGCACAGCCAATGTGTCCTGCAAGTCCTGAGCAGAGCCCTGGCCATGGGCTGAGCTGCAAGAGCAGAACAGCTCTGCTGGAACTTCTGCTCTGTGGCTCAGCACATCCAGCACTCCTGCCTTTCCAGTCTGTTCTCAGTGACTGCTGAGCCTTGCCACATCTGGCTCCTTCATGTTTGGCCTCAAATGGCCTTTCTCCTAATGGCAACTTTTCCATTGCACACAGGCTCCTGAGTTGATGATAAAATTATGTTTCCCTGTAAGCTGTGCATGTGAAGCTGTCTCTTGTTTCTTGTCTTATTTCATCTGCAATTAAACTGGTGATGAAACCATTCAGATCCTGAATACCCTTGCACTGTGGTCAATACAAAATTATAACACTTATGAGAATGGAGTCTGATTCTCAAGTTCCCTGAGTTCCCTGGCAGATCATTATTTGTTTATTCCGTGCTTTGCCCTGCTCCCTTTCTAAACCAGCTGGAAAAGCATTTGTGCTGCAGGACAAGCTGTCCCTCATCTGCACCCATGCTCTAAGTGCCTGCTCCTCATTCACAAACGACCAGCCTGTAGCAGTGACAATACCCAGAGAGAAATAATCTCCACCACTTCTACAGCCTTTAATTTTTGTTTGTCCTGCTGCCATAGAGGTTGTGTATGATGTATGCCATCCTTGCTTGCTTCCTGTTCCTGGCCAGCTGTGGATTGATGATAGCATCTTCAAGTTGTTGGACTTCCTCTTCTTGTCTTTAATCTTTTGGTTTCAAAATGGCCCCACATTAACAGTTACCAACCACAGCAGGCAGATAGCAGCAGCTGGTAGCCAACCAGACAACACTGAACACATTCTAAAAACAAAAGGAGATCTGGTCTTTAGGTTATGTAAGAGGTTCTAGTGCTAAGATTTAGTGAAACAGTAATTTCTGAAATGTTTTGCAGTTAATATATTAGATGTGCCAATTCTTTACAAATTCATGGGTTCAGTTTCACTCACTTCTAATTGTAGAAACAGTGATAGCCAATAACACACTTATGTTACATTAGTATATAAATTCAAAATGTAGCAACTGAAAGGGAATTTCATACTCCATGAACTTACCTGACTTGCAACAGGCTCCTTCCTATCACACCGTGCATTCCTCCCTCTATTACTACAGACTGCTGCTCAGGAAAGCAATATTCTTTCTGTAGTTAACACCTATGCTCACAGCCAGGATAAAGCAAACCTACTGTAACCATCCAGTTCTTCAGAAGCAAAGCCACAGGTTATTTTGCTTCCTCTTCCTTTCCTTCTTCATTAAAATCTAGTTTCACAGGGCACAGAGCCTGACTGAGCTGAAGAGCAGATGTTTTGACAAAAGTCCTGGCTATAAGCTGCTTTTTGTCTTTCTCTGGTTGGCTTTGTTTAAAGATTGAGAGGGAAATGTACCTTATTGTACATTATTCCAAGATGTATGAAAAGTAAAAACAAGTCAGGAAATGCAGATTTTCTTCAATCAAATGCTATTGACCTCCCAGCTGGGTGTGCAGCCAATGTACAACTCACACAACTGAAGCATCCACATGTGCCAGGATTAGGAAGATGAGACAAATTCATTAGTTTGCTGCTAGTATGCACTAGTCATTTCTAACTGCTTTTTAAACTTATTTTTATGCTACAATCATGCAATTCTGCTAATGAAGTTATAATTCAGTATTGTTAGCATCAGAGTCTAAACCTGGGCTGGCAGTAGCAAGTCTTGCCTCTGAGGTTTCTTCACCCACGACCTATAGGTGTCCCTTCAAGACCCTGCAAGTTCTTGCTTTCTTCACTCCAGTCACAATCCCAGATGTCTACATTTCTACATTAAGTGGTTTATTGTAAAAGTTTTATCTAAGGCTGTTATTATCTACTGAGTGTTTCATTGTGAGGGAAGTTGTATTTATCATTCAGGAATCATAGCCACAACCAGGAGATCTATATTCAGTTCTATATTAGCCCTGCAGTGTTTCAGGTCCTTGGGCAAAAGCCAGTTGGGCATGATCAGTATCATGGACTGGTAGAGGAAGGTAGAGGGTTTATGTCCTCTAATCTGTTATCTCCTCTCATCTCTTGCTTCATTTATAAAATGGGGACTGTCTCATAAATGTTCCTTTATCAGCTTGTTTTTAGGGCTCTTTGAGTAGCTTTGTTCCCAACCATCTTCTGTTGAAATCCACCTATGCTCTGGGCTTGACCCAAAATCAAGGACATCACAACAAATCAGGCCAAGCTCTCTCAGGCTCTGGGGAGAGGCTGGGAAAAGTTATGCTGAGCAAGTCTGAGGGGCCAAAATCCCCTCAGACTGCCCCAGAACTAACTGGCTCTGTGTCTGGATGTCCAGCCCCAGTGTGTTTGTGGCATAGCCAGGATCCCAGGCTGACATGAGGTTGATCCTGTCCTTCTCCCACCTCTCTCCTGGTTTTTGACTCCAAGAGTCAGTCCAATCCATGTGGTATTGTAATCACAACCACTGTCTCATCTGTCTAGCCTTTGGTAGCAAACATCATGCATGTTACACAGTCATTTTATCTCCTGGCTTTGCAGAGTCCCCTGGCTGTCCAGGAGCACCTCAGCTGCCTGCCAGGGGTGGCCAGCAGCTGCCTTTGAGTACAGCTGGGTTATGTTTTCCAAAGGGTCACTTCCACCCCACACCCCCAGCCTCAGGACAGGGAGACACCAACCACAGGAGAAGGAGGCAGTGGGCAAAGAGCTGAGCCTTGTCTCATTGGGCTGATAAATGCACTCCCTCTGCCCCCACCTGGTCTCTGTGACCTGCTGATGCAGAAATCAAACAATCATTGGCAACAACCCATGTTGGCCTGAAAGCCACAGATTAGCTTCTGAGAAAACCTGATGTAACTTTTCATTCTCATTCCCAAGTCAAGAGGGAAGACACCCCTTCACACACCTCCTCCCTCCCCTCAGTTAAAGGATTTCAATTTCCACTGGGTAGCTGATGGTGGTGCTGGATGTGATTCACATGCTTGAATGGATGTGTTTAACGTGAGCCAGGGAAGAGCTGCTCTCCTCTCCAGGATGCTTCATCCTTATTTTCCCACTGAGATTGTGCATATGCACAGCACTGACTTTTCAGAGAAGCTGAACCAATGGGAGCTGTAAAATTGCAACTTATGTTCCAGCACATATGTACTTTGTTTGTGTAGAAAAAGAAAGAATATCCCTTCTATGATGTAAGCAATATATTCTCAAGTGCTGGTTGTTATGTTATGTTATGTTATGCTATGTTATGTTATGTTATGTGTTCTCAAAAGCTGAATATTGACTTTTGCCAAACTGGTTTAAGTTCAGCCTTTCTCTACTGGCTTTGGGGAAGCCAGTCTGGATTTGTCCCATTGATTTAGTTTCAAAGCAGTCATGTCTTCACATTTCCAAAGTAATTACATTTAATCTCATCAATATGAACAAAGTATGCAGGCAATATAGAAACACTAAGAAATGGGGAAGTCTACCTTGAAGTGCTGCCCTTATCAGCCCAGCATATATAAATAAGTTTCTTTTCCAACTCATTTAACCTTGGCCAGTGACTTTTTGCCTCAGTTTGCTTCACTTCCAAAAATGTATCCAGTTCCTCTCTTGATGCATGACTAAGGCTCTCTTCTCTTGCTGACTCTGTCAGCTGGGTAATATCCCAGCCCCTTCTCATTGTGTAATTCTGCTTCAGTTTAAATGTATTATTCCCCTTTTGCTTTCAAGTGAGTTATCTCAGAAACAGCACTGGCACCCTGATGTCCCTTTAGCTTTCTGCTTTCTGTGTGCCTTTCCTAGCCAAACTCCAACTACTAATTTAAATCTCCCTTGCACTCCCCACTATCCCATGTACAGAGTCCATGAGACACAGAGGCAAGAGGGAAGGAGAGACCCAATTTAGACCCAATTTCTCTTCACCATGAATAGCTCAGAGCTCAGTTTAGTGGTGCCAGCCCTGAGAGAAGCTGCAGAGATACCTGCAGTTCTGCCTCTGGGGTGGTTTGTGGGTGTGAGGCACTCATGAGCTCCTGCAGCTGATACACCTGCTGTGCTTGACATTTGGAACCAACATGTGCCACTGCTGCTGTGTGTGTCCTGTGGTGGCAGCTGGAACTCAGAAGTGTCTGAAGGACATTTGATGGAACAGCAGGAGAATGAGCAAAACTGTCTGTGACCAAAGGGGCTTCTGAGACAGACTGCTGGCATGGCCCTGTGATGACAGCTAGTCTGGTCTGTGTTCCAGTATAAAGCTCTTGAAAGGGCTAATTGCAATTAAACCAGACAGATTGTTGAAAATGAAATCCATGGGCTGTGTATAGTGCTGGTGCCTCCATAAGGAGATAACCTGTCTAGTGCTGAGTCTCAGGTGTGCTGTGAGTAGGACACAGTGAGCTCTGCAGTCTCTGCATGTGCATGAGGGGCAGAGCAATTCATTCCTTCTGCTGTTTATTCTTGCATAGGAAGTGTGAGAAAACATTATGATTAGTGTTAATATGTTTTAAATGGAGCCCAGTGGACCTTAGGGGATCAGGGCACACATTCCAGCACAGTGGGCTGTACAAATTAGACAACAATTATGTAGTCTGCAATTATGCAGATGTGTAGTGTTCCATAATGTATTTCTGTTTTGGAATAAAGGTGTATAAATCTCTAGGTTTCCTGCAAAAATGTCCATCCTTGCTGTCACTGTCAGCTTACCAGGCTGTTTTGTCATCTGCTTAAACCTTGTTAGGTCTTTGGGGTGCTGTGCAGAAATATCTCTCAGTGAAATGTTTGTTGTGAATTACAGTCCTGATAACTATCAGAGGGTGCATGCTGAGGTGTAGCATTAATATTCATTTGGGAACTGATGTCCTGGCTATAGCCATGGCATAACCTTGTTGTGTTACACTTTGGGGAAAAAAGTCCTGCCCCTAAAAACTCAGCCCTATATAGCAAGTATTAAAAATATTTAATATCTTAAATACAGTTAAAAGAATAGGTAAAATAAAAGTGTGGGTGAAGGTAATGCTGTAATAACTTCTTTTCCCTGAACTGAAGGAAACATTTCCAAACAAAGGCTAATGTATGTATTTACTTTAAATGGGGTTTAAGTGTCCTTTTTAAACCCAGTATTTTTACACTGAAAACCATATCTATTTTGCTTATACACTGATAAAGATGTTAACTAAGAATTCTTAAACCATTTTCCTGCTCTGTAGAGTCATGGGAATGTAGTGACACCATATTTAAAAATCTTCTTTCCTCTTCCTGGCAAGATTTTTAATTCCAGTGAAGAATGACAACATCTGCTTTGTTAGTGTCATGCATGCATGTGCCTGCTGTTAGTTGCAGGACAACGGCTTCACACCAGACACAAATAAGCAACAACAGGCAAAGCCAAAATAAGACTCTGTTTATGTTGATAATAGCTTTCCTCTGTGCTTTGTGTGCTATTTCTAGGGCAGAAGCTAATTCCAGTTCTGGACCAGTTTGCAGCTGGCCATCTGCTCAGATGGCTTGAGATGTCATGGTGTGCTGCAGGGTTAAATATGTACAGATTCTGCCAATGCCATTTGCAGAGGTGAACAGCAGCTGGCTTGGCAGAGGCTGGCCACTCCAGAACTCTGCAATGGCTCCTGTGCCCAGTCTTGGCCATGAACATTAAGCTACACGTTTTTGTACATCCTCTCTGTTCTTTGTGTGCGCAGCAAGATGAAGCTTGCCTCACCATTTGCTTTTATAAACTGAGATCTCTGCTGTCAGGGCACCACTCAGGAGCTCACAAGGACACTTTCTGGCTGATGGGCACTCACACATGCTCCCTGCAGTTTTGTGGACGTGGTCTCTGCACCTGATGTCAGCACAGAACTCTGCCCAGAGTGCACCATCTCCATAAGCAATGGAATTCAACCTTCAAGATTAGAGGCCAGGCAAGAAATCAACTGTATGATGAATATCTGTGAAGGATGTGGATGGGGAAAGAACTGCCAAGGGCCCATGAGCCTCAATCCTTCACTCTGGTTACTGATGAGAAAAAAGTAAGAAAAATGACTTTCCCTGACCTACTTCCCTTCCACAAGAAAGGAGTGAAGCCTTTCTTTGATTCACCAGATTAGCTCACCTTCCCCAGAAGGAAGGAAGGAAGGAAGGAAGGAAGGAAGGAAGGAAGGAAGGAAGGAAGGAAGGAAGGAAGGAAGGAAGGAAGGAAGGAAGGAAGGAAGGAAGGAAGGAAGGAAGGAAGGAAGGGAAGGAAGGAAGGAAGGAAGGAAGGAAGGAAGGAAGGAAGGAAGGAAGGAAGGAAGGAAGAAAGGGAGAAAGAAAGGGAGAAAGAAAGGGAGAAAGAAAGAAAGAAAGGGAGAAAGAAGAAAGAAAGAAAAAAAAGAAAGAAAGAAAGAAAGAAAGAAAGAAAGAAAGAAAGAAAGAAAGAAAGAAAGAAAGAAAGAAAGAAAGAAAGAAAGAAAGAAAGAAAGAAAGAAAGAAGAAAGAAAGAAAGAAAGAAAGAAAGAAAGAAAGAAAGAAAGAAAGAAAGAAAGAAAGAAAGAAAGAAAGAAAGAAAGAAAGAAAGAAAGAAAGAAAGAAAGAAAAAGAAAAAGTAATTTCAAAGCTTGTAGCCCTACTGAGGGAGCTCCTGGGGTTTTTTACCCAGCACAGAGGAGCAGTGGGCTCTGCAATCCAACAGGCAGCACAGAGAGCACAGGCTTGACTCATCCCCAAGGGTGCAAGAGCAGTTCTTGGAAGCCACTGCACCCATGGCAGCATCTTTCTTGGAGAGGTGATTCATCACTGAGGAAGTGCAGACTGTCTAAAGGGTCTTTCTCAGGAGCCATAAAGATTGCACAGGGATTTCTGGAAATATCTAAGGCTTTTGTCTTTTTCACACTGCACAAATCTGATGTATGTTTCATCCACCTAGTTCAGGAGTGTCACACACACTGTGGTCCAACCTTGATTATATAAGGTGACAACACCAAAAAATGGGTCCACTTCTAATCAACAGTTCTGCTACAAATAAGCCAAATATTTCAGGGGAGATTCTGATAACCCACTGAGATTTGAGGGGGACCACAGGTAGACCTCAAAAAAGGGCACCAATCCTTGACAAAGAACTGCAAAAGTGAAGGGTTGGAAAGAAACTATGTGGGTGAGGAAATATGGAACAATACATGTTCCATGGAACCAAAACATTTTGAGGGTTTGTAGCAACTTTCAAGTGATGGACAGTCCCAGTGGGTGACTTTGAGCTTTAGGCATCTTCTTCATGAGTTGTGGTGAGGCTTGAAGGATGGAGGAGAAAGGAGGAGCATGTATGACCAAAACTCTGTGAAAACACAGATGAATAATATAGAGGGGCATACATCCAGCATGCAGACAATGAAGAGCATCTGAAGGGCAAATAAATAAGAGATCAGAAACAGTAAGTCTTGAGAAATTATAAGGATTAGAGAAAGCACAAGGACATGAGGGAGGCAACCCAGGGCTCTACATCAAAACATCCTTGGCTCCAAAATTTTCTAATCTGGAGATGGTGGCTGGGAGAGCACCCAGGGGAAATGTTGTATGTGCTTACCCTGTGTTCATACTTTTCCCCAGGCATTTTGCTTTTGCCCACTGTTGGAGACAGGAGCTGGATGGACCTTTGGCCTGGCTCAGTGTGGCTGCTCCTCTGTTCTTGTGTTCTCATATTGTGAAAGAGCTGGAGTCCTTGTGGTGAGCCTTGCGTTCTTCAGCACAAGCTGCAGGACAAACCATGGTTATCATGGTGCCATTGCTGAGTCAGACACACAGAGATCTTGCTGACATTCCACACTGCTTTGCACACAGCATGCTGAACTGTGAAGAAAAGGCTCTGCATTGCCCAAAAACAGCCAGGCTCCTCACCAAGATGACTCTAATGTAGGTACAGCCAATTGCTGTCTCCTGCAGCCAGGCTGCTCCAGCCTCAGGCTGTGGCAGGGTGGCAGCAGCAGCTTTCTGTCCAACAGAAGATGTTTTGGTTTAGCATGTAGGCTGTTGTACTGCTGGGAGAGCCCTCTGGGGCACTGCCCTCACCCCTGTCCCACTGCAGCCTCTGCTCTTCAGGCTCTTGTCCCAATGTGCTTGTGGGGCTGCTTTTGTTCTATGGGGGATGGAGGTGTTTGCTCTTCCCATTTCTCTCTTTACTTCCATCTCAGCAGCTGGTGACAGGAGAGCTTTCTGAGCCTCTCTACTGGGTGTTTTGGCTGCCTTGCTCCTCCCCCTCCTCTCTGGCTCAGTAATCCCAACTCTCTTGTGGTTGTAATTATCTCAATGAGTAGTGCTAACCTGTCTTGCCTATCAGGGCTGGCATTACCAGGCAGGGTCTTCATTTTCCAAGAACACTGTGCACTTTTAAAAAATAAATATCTCCCAAGGACATGAATCTCCTGAGAGCTGCACTCACCTTTTTCCTTTTCCCTTTTTCTTTTTCCCTTTTCCTCATTTGTTCATTCCCACTGTGAGAATGAAGGGGAATTTTCTTCTCGAGTGAATGAGAGGAGGGTCAGTGTTCCAGAGCAATGTTCATACACATGTACAGTAATTTCTTGCTCAGTGTATGCATATGTATGCACGTGAACTACATATGTTAACAATACATTTTTTCTAAGGTCAGTGTTGTTCTCTGCAGAGCCCAGACCCCACTTAGGGAGAAACAAGCCTTGCCAATAAATGGATTCGATTTAAAAGAAACTAGGTGGAAATAATGATGAGGAAATGAGAAAAATAAGCTTTTGATGAAATAATTAATGACTAGTTGTGACACAATCTCACAGCAGCAATCCAAGGCTCAGGGAGATCAGAGGAGACAATTTACTGCCAGACAATGCTTACTATGCAAAGCCAAGTAGCCTCCTGTTTGCAATTTAAAATCATACCCATATACATGAACTGCAGTTGGTGGTGGCTTGTTTGTTTTAAACTCTCTCCTAACAAAGTAACATCACTCCCTTCACGTTGCATCTGAGAGGGGAGCAGTGGGCTCCAAGCAGTTCTGTAGCATTGAGGATGGGTCCAGCTCTAAGGCAGCTAAAGCCAGAAAATGAGTGTTTCAACATGTGTGAATTATTTTACTGCCAGAGCTCTGCTGCTCACAGATCTGGTCCAAAAGACTGAAACTAGTTATTCTTAGCTGGGGGTGTCTGACCTAGGAAGGTCTTCTGAAGGGTCTGCAAAAGGTGCAAAGGAAAAGCAAACCCTTTGTCAGCAGGCTTGCATTTGCTGTCACCAAGCAAACACCAACGGGGGGTTGGCAATATTTTCCTGAACCCACAAGTGGACAAAGAAGAAAAACTCTTGGCAGGGAATACTTTTTGCAGAAGGCTCCTCAGTTCTTCCCTCAGAGGTGGCGTTCCTTCCGTGCTGAGCGCGGCTGGCAGTGCCTCCACTGGGCTGGGAAGGGGCTTTGCAAGGAAATCTTGCTCTTGTCCCCACTCACCCAAATCTGCTCCCAGGGCACATTGGTCTTAGCAGTGCAAACTGGATTGCTCTGCCCAAAAGCCCTTCAGGAGTGCACCAGATGGGCTGTGACTGCCAGTGGGGTGTTCAGTCCAAAACCACCAAAACCGCTGCAGCAGAGACACGAGGATGGCCACACAGGGCATTTCCCAGCACAGCCTGCTTCTTTGGGACATCACCTGTCATCCCAGGAGAGCCAGTGCCACCATTCCTCACTCAGCTCCTGACACAAAGCTTGTGCAGAGCCATGGTGTCCCTGCTCAGCTCGGGGCTGGCTCCTCTCACTGGAGCCCTGCACGTCTGCCATGCCCAGCACAACAGTGGGGAGGGCATGGTAGGAGACAGTCCACTCCTAATCACTTCCAGAGTCCTGTTTCCAACTTGGTCAAGACACTGCTGAGTCATTTTCATGCAGAATGAGTTATGGCTGTGTTTAAAACCTCTTTATTACCCTTCAGTAATCCAGAGCTCAATCTTGTGTTCTTAATGTTGCTCTTCTAAAGGGCAGATTTATATGTAAAACACTTTACACTTTGGTTTCCTCCTAAATAATAACTAATGTTGTTCTTATGAGTGCTTTATGACATTAACTAACTAGCCCTGACAACACCCTGGTTTTACATATGCACAGCAGGAAGCTTGGATGAGCTTCTTAAGTCTGATGTTTTCAATTCTCACGATTTTATTGTGAGTCTAGGGTGGGCTTTTTCTTCAAGTCTCAGCTTCTGGAAGCACACAATCACATGACTTTTTCACTTTTCTTTTTTTTAACAATAAATTTCTAATTCTTCCAGTTGCAGGGGAATGCCTGAAAACGTGATCCTGATGCATTACAAGGCTCAGAAACCAGATGCCAAATGAGAAGCCAAACCACGGTGCCATTTTTAAGTGCCCAAAGTTTTAAGGTAGTCTAAGGATGCTCTGGCTCTTCACCCATGTTTTCTGAGTGTGGGAGGGCTCAGCAGAAAGTAAAGCTTCACATTTCATGGACATGAAGGCAAATAAAGCCTTCAGGGGAGCCAATATTCTCCATCTCCCCTCTCTTACTTGCTTGTTTGTGATTTTCATCCTGCCTGTGCTTTGCTTTCCACATTGTGAGTACTCACATTCCTCACAGCGTAAAGAAAAACACACAAATAAATCTTTGCTCGAACAAGCAGATTTTAAATCAAAGTTTTACATACAAGTAAGGCTTTAAACTCTTCCATCTGTTGTTGTATGCTTGTAGAGTGCACTTTGCATCAGGCTGGGGGATACAGTTCATGGCTCTCAAGGCTACTGCAACACAACAACCACTACAGCTACAGATGCTTCTACTACCAATAAAACAGAATTGTTAAGTAGACTTTGTGTTTATTTGCTTAAAAAGTTGCAGAAAAGCCTGCAGTAAGCTTTTATTATGCTGTGGGACTGCAAACCAGCTTTTTCTATGTTGTAAAAGGAGCTGGGCATCAAAAAAATGAGTGACATACTGATTTTATGTCGTAGATTTTGTGAGATTTTTACTTCATGATTGGTTTTATACTAAGCCATTTAATTTTTCCTGTTATTTCCTGCTGACACAATTACAGATTAGAGACCATAGGTAGCTGAACTGACTTTGGGGCAGTGATTTAGGTTTCCTCTCACTGGTTCTTAGTCCTGTGTAATTCTTACTGCTCTGCATGGGAATCCAGTGCTATTTTAATTACTCTACACATGTATTTCTTCTTTAGCTATTAGAAAATCTCTGTTAGTCTTGGAGGCCAGAAAATATTTCCTAGCCTGGAAATCTTAATGATACAAGATTGTCTTGATATTTATTATAAACTGTCATTTCTTCATTTTCTCCCGTGGCTTCCACACAAATATTTCTGTGACTCCCTGAACAAATCCCTTGTTTCTCCAAGTTGGACAGTTGCCTTCCTCTCTCTTCTGCTCAGCTGAACAATTATTTTTTTCTCCTTTAAGCATTTTAATCACGCTTGCTGTTTTTTAAACCATTGTCCCTGCTTGCCCACATGTTTACGTGCTGAGTAGCAAAAACATTTCACAGGTAGAATCAAAGGAAGCAGTGGTTTCCATGCTGGGGTGCCCAGTTAATGTCAGCACACCTTTGCATGTCAGACTGCCAGCAGAACCACAAAGGAGCTCCCTGTGCCAGCCAGTGGAGCTCTGCCACCAAATCCACTGAAAGGACTGATAGGAGAGTCAATTGCCTGCTTCAAGTATTGACCACAAACTTATTTAGGCAGGTTTTGTCTGGGAATCTAAGAATTCCTGTATTGCAGTCTTCCTAGGACCTTCCAATTCTCTGCCCACTTCCCTTACTGCTAAAGTAAGATTGCTTTAATTTTGAAAACACCCTCTGTTTTTGTTCCAGATTGGAGTGTTCAAAGCCAGACAACCCTAATTTATGTTTACTCTTGTTAAAGTCAGTCTATTCTACACACACAGCAGAACCAAACCAAGGCAGAGTGCCATTCACTCAAGAGTTGGACTTGCTGATTTTTGTGGGTCCCTTCCAACTCGGAATATTTTGTATATCGAAATTTTACACTGAGGAAAGTGACCAAGACTCCAGTTGGTGAATTTGCTACTATCAAACAAGTGAAACACTATCCAGCACAAGACAACCACAAATAGGTCCTTCCCAGCAAGGAGCTGCCTCTCTGCTGGACCCTTTCCTGCCCCTTCCAGGAGGGAAAGTGCTGCTGTTGGTGCTGGGGTCACCAGGTGCTCCTGCAAACTCAGCATCCAAGCAGGAAGCAGGCTAACATGTTCCTTGGACAATACAAGGCCAGGAGGGAGGGATTTATGTGGCATTGTATAACTGTGCTAAAGGGGTATAGAATGGATGGGCAGTCTAGCCCAGGAGATGGTTTATATGTGCAAGGTCAATAACTAACTCAGTAGGATCATAGAAAATTCCTTGTTGAACTGAGGGAAGGAAAAGAGAGACAGACAGCACTGATTCAGCTGGCTGTTCTCCTCTGGGTCACTCCTTGATACATTTACCATGTAGTTTTGGTTTGCTTTCCCCTCTCCAGTCCTTTGATGCTGATTTAACACACACCTTACAACATGGCAGCTCAAGACAGTGGATTGAAAGATTTGTGTTGCTGACTCTGCAGCAAACTCATCGAGTGCCAAAAGTGCTTTCAATGACTTCCTGCATCAAGCTGAGCTAGTTGGCAAAGGAATCTTCAAACAACCCCTCAGTCATACCTGGGCCTGATTTGATCTGCTGCCTTTCATTCATTCCCTGCTATTCATGCACAGGCAGTTTGTTTCCACTTACAGCTTTGCTCCTCTACCAACTATGGAAGCTGCTAAAATAAGCTGCACTCCAGGATTTGGACATTGACCTGTGTTTTACTTGTTTGTGTAGTGAAACTGCCACATAACTGACCCAGCAGCCAGGAGTTCTAAACAAACTTTGGCTGCAGAGTGTGTGCTTGGTTCAGCTTTCACCTTGACACAGAGCTCTGCTTTCTGGAGGAGCAGATGCTCTCTGGAGAACAGTGTTCACCAACTTGAGTAAAGCACAACCAGGAAAAGGCAGGAAAAAGTCCTGTGGCGTGCAGGGGTGGTTTGTTCTTGTGTGGTTTTGGGGTTTTTTAAATTTTGAAGTGTATGTGATTAACTTACAAGCTTTTTATGTTAATGTGTTTCAGTGTTAGGCTGTTCATACCTCTGTGGTGTATAAAGCTGCTGAACAGATTGGCTTATGATCTCATTTATGTCACCCTAAATCCAAAGTGACTCACTTGAAAACAAAACTTACAGTCAGTCTCCATTAATGTTCCTAATCATTAATTTGTTCTATGGTAGGTTTCTGTTCCTTACACGTGAAAATGCAAGTACTTTGGGGTTTCTTGAGGCAAAATTATTTGCTAAGGCTGTAAATACTTAAATTCATCTAAATATTGTATTATATAAATTCTGTTCTGTTGAATATTTTACTCTGAACAAACAGGACATACACTGAAAATGTATGCTCTTAATCTCTAGTTTAAACTATTAAAAGGAGTCCAACTAAAGTTGACTAAGAAAATAGTTATGGTATCACTTCTGTGGTCTGTTGCAAATAAATGTCAACTGTTACTGCCTGGTTAATATCAATGCCAGGAAATGACCACCATCAACTTTACAAAGTTAGCAATGCCTTTCAGAAATATGTCTTTCAGGAACTTGTGGAGGCTTCTTATGACTTGGAGGAGCTTTCAGCAGGGACACATGGGCTTGGACAAATTGACAAATCTTTAAAACTATATGTTTGCACCAGTAAATTAATTCAGAGACATTTTTCCTAAAGAGCTTCCCTGCAGGGGAGCTATTATACATGCTCTAGCCTGAAACTTGAGCTGGCCAGAGAGTGGAAATTGTGTTTCACAGACAATTTTGAGATTTTGAAATTTGTTTTCATTCCAATTCAAAACAAAACCTCAAAATGTTGAAATTCTCCACAAAGGAAAATTCCACCAAAAATAAATAGTTTAGTCTTATTTACATCATTATAGCTTTTTAAAATGCATATTTTATATAAAATAAAGAACTCTAAATGGTTTGGCTTTTTTTAAAATGTTGAGTTGTTTTTGTTTTGGGGTTTTTTCCCAGAAAAATAGTAGGTAAAATGATAGTTTCACAAGCATTTTGATTGTGACAAAATGACATTTTTGGAGGAAAGCTGCTCCATTAGATAATTCTCCATCTGAAGTCCATTAGAGTTCCTCTTGCCACATTGTCCAGACCTTTTGTTGTAATACAAAAACTCTACAACTAGTCTGGTGCCAGATCCATGGTCTGTAACATTGCTGCTTTTGGACTCTTTGTTGTGAATTTGGGCTATGGCAACACCTACAAGGTCCACATGGGAGTCTCTTTGTCCTTGGCAAGGTGTGAGCAGGAAGGAAGGAGGTGTGTTTCTGACAGAGCTCTCAAGGTGTGGCACACACAGCTTGCTGCTGTCAGGCCCCCAGACACAAGAAATCCTCTCCCTGGTAGGAGAGCCAGCAAACAAAGCAGCTCTGGGCATCAGTGCTGGCTCCTTCCACTGAAAGGAAACGACCCAAACAAGGAAATGTGCCTCCTCTCTGTCCCTAACAGAGCAAAGTCCAAGTGAGCATACTCTAGGACACTTCAACATACACCAGTGACAACAGCCTGCATCCCACAGGTCAGAAGAGACAGTGGTGACATGCTTTCAGTGCCTCTGCTGAATTCTGGAAGACTTGTGCAGTCCCAGGGTTATTATCCCAGCAGAAGGGAGTCTCATTTTTCATCCATGTAAAACTGTGATCTATTTGACACCAGGACCAGATGGAGGATGCCTCACAAACTGAAGACTGCCCAAAGAGGAGCTTTAGCTAATACCAGGAGCCCTGCACCAGCCCAGCAGCATGGCAGAGAAGCACTGGGGCTTGCACTGTGCTCAGAGCAAAGGCAGTGACAGCAAATGCTCCCCTGCACCAGCTGCCCTTCCACCCCTGCTGGGGGCCTGGGCAGAGTGGATGGAGCTAAAAGACTTTGCATGTGCTGCTGCCTCTTTGCTCCTGATAAGCAAAACATTTGGTGTGGGTAGCTGGGAATGACAGTGGCAGGTGAAGGTTATTGGATGACAAACCTGTTCACACAGGTCTGGTGAGATTCTTGCCCTGCATGCTGTGCCCAACAAGAAGGAGCAGTGTTTGAGTCTCTATTATATGTAACAAAGCCAGCATGTTGTCTGCAAGTGGGACACTCAAGCTTGGAGGGTAATTCTGGAATATGTTTTTTTTTCCTTGGAATATGTTTTTTTTCCTTGGGATATTTCTGAACTGCAGTCACTAGAAAGTGTCATGTAGGAGTCACCCTTACTTGTTGAAAACTTGGTAGGATGTCTATGCAATATTATGGCCATCAAACTATGTCTTAACCTAATTGGTTGCATGTGGGATTAATTGCTTTAATATAAAGAACTGAATGCACTGAGGACTTGCCAGAGGTTGTGGAGAAGATCAAAGAAGGTCAGATAAAAGGCCAAGTGTAGCTTTAGTAAGAGCAATTGTAAATTGCTATTCCTTCAGTGGAAGGGCTCTTGCCAGCTCCAGGCTGGGGCTGTGATCCTCAGGATAGGCTTGGGCAGAGCCTGCCCTTGACAGCCATGTCCATGCTCTCATGGCAGCATTATGGTCCAGGCATCATCTGGGGCCAATAATTCAGTGTGATGAGCTCAAATGCTTCAGTCCTCTGGGAAGTAAAAATTTCTCTTGAGAAATTTATGAATTAAGTGTCTTAAACTATTGTCAGAAACTCCATAAAAGCGTCAGGAAAGAGGCACCAACTTTCCTGGTAACACTGCCACCCTGCCATCTCCCAAAAGAGCATCACCCCTGCAAAGCTGTGACCATCACGTTGTGCCCACACACACCAGCCCCACTCAAAGGGCAGGAATTCACTGCATTGTACAGGGAACCACTGCAGCTCAACACCAAGCATCCAGGGTGCAGAGCCCTCAGTGCCTCACACAGGACCTCATTTATTTTCAGAGCCCACTGGCATGGAGCTGCAGGGCACAGGTCTGTTCTGTCAGGTGCAGATCCATTTGGGGAACAGGCTCCCAAGAGTATTGATAGAATATTTGCATTATGGTGAGATAGGTTTCTAGGTGAGAAAATGCCATGAAATTATTTCCCACCAGCCATTTCTATCAGCTGCTCTTTGTTGGTTTAATGCCATCTCAGAGCATGTGAACAGCCCTGCTTGGTGTTCAGGAGCAGTGAGCATCACTGAGTCTGGAACAAGCATGATTTTGGTGTTTTGGTGCAGATCTTCAACAAATGTTCTGAAGCAGAGCAAAACCTCAGCCCCTGCTGGGGGCACAACCTGGAGAGGCTGCCCCTTCTACAGGGCTGCACATTACCTGGCCAAGGGCTTATATAAGATCCAAAAACTTCTTCAAGGCTCAGTCTGTGCCATGAGAGATGCAAGACAGAGCTTATTGAACAGCACAAGTGGTTGCCATTAGGCACACACAAGGAAAGTCTGAGCTTCATTTAAATTTTTGCTGCCATAGCTACAGTGGTCAGGAAGAGAAAGGGAGTGCACCTCTGAGCAACTGAGCTAAGCTGGCAAGAAGCCTGGTGTGAGTAGCCAGGTCCCCTTTGTGTTGGGGACCCCTCTGCAGACTGGGGATGATTGATTGCACAGGAGCCCTCTCCAGAATGAACCTGTCCTTTCCAAACTGGCATCTTCAAGTTTCCAGGGTGTTCCTAACCAAGAAAAGGCAAGGAAGACAGCCCACACTGAACACTGGAGTGGCACTGGGCACACTCATAAGGGAATTTTCCTGCATCTCTGCTTCTTGACAGCAGTTCCAGTGAGGCTGCAAAGGCACAAGGACAAGATGCAAAAGCAGAATCTTGCCAGACATCAGGTTTGACCTGCACCAGATTCCCAAATATCTTCTGATATTTGATCTTTTGAGGCTCTTCCCATCTTTACTCAGGGCTCTGTGTCTGGCCCTGGACATTTTAGGACTGGTCTCCCCCAATGGGATCTGGATGAATTATCCTATTCTGTTACATGTACAAGGAACTCTTGAGATATGCCTAAACACAAGCCCTGTAATTAAGGTGTGTGTGTGTGTGTTAGCAAATTAGAACAAACTGAGTTAAGCTGTTAGATGAGGCTGCAATTGCAAGCTTGCTTTCTGCTGCTGCCTGGTCAGAGAGGGCACTGACACATAGTGAAAAGCTTGGCAGCATGTGAGAAGGGCAGCTGGATGGGACAGTGTCTATGTCCCTACCCAAAGCCCCTCAAGGTTCAGGGAGATAAAGGTTAGGTGAACTAGAGTCATTTAAACACAAGCACACCTGACTGAAATAATGAGCACATTTTAAAGCCTTTTATTTCCTTAAACAGCAGTGTGTATTTAGGCATCTCTAGAAGGGCAATGCCTGCCTGGCACTCACCAGCCTGCCTTGGCTCATTAAGGGCCTGCCTGGACTCATGGCAGAAGCCAGGACTGGTGCTGAGCACTCCAGAAATTCCTCTCTAGCTCCAGTTCTGTTTGTTTTATTATCTTTGCAGAGCAAGTCATTTAGAAGTCACTTTCTGAAGGGCCCCATACTAAAAAACACCAAACACTCCATGGCACTAAGTGGTGACTCAAACCAGTGCTATTTTCCCCCAGGATGTTTGGGGAAGCCGAGGCACTGTGGCTGGAGTGTCCCTGTGACCTGTGCTTGTGACTTTGAATGGCTTCCAATGGCTTTGACCTTCTCAGCACAGGGCAGAGATGGCAGTGCCTCCAAAGTGCTGAGAGAGAGAGAAGTCCATTATGAACAGTGTCCACGGGTTTGTCATTCCCTTTTTTAATTAGCATTTCACTAATCCATGCTAATTCAGCAAATGAATGCCACGAGTAGCTTGATTAGGACTAGAATGAAGGGGAAGGTGTGGGATGTTGAGGAGCCTGCTCTGGATTCAGTGAGGAGCTGCTGTCCTGCAGGGATGGAGCTGCAGCTCAGGACTGGCCAGGGTGGGTGGGCAGGGTGCTGCTGTCTGTGCAGACACTGATCACATCCCCAAAGGCTGCCAGCCCTGTGCTGATGGATTGGTGCTCATGCAGAGCCTGTTGAGGCTGCAGAAATGTCCTGGAGAGGAGGAGACACTTGCTCTCTCTGGTGGGAGGAGGGGAACCTGAGCCATTATCACGAGGTTTTTGACAGTAGTGTCCCCTTGCAAACGAGCAATGTGCAAGACAAGCACCTTCAGAGCCTGTCACAGCATCTGCAGAGTGTCCCAGTGACATTCATCCCCCCCAAACTCTACCTGCTGCCATCAGACCCCTGCACCCAGCCTGTCTCCTTGACATGATCACTGAGGTCCTCCACAACTCCCAGGGGAGAAAAAAACTGCAATAAGCAATTTTGTGATGGCCTCTTCCCATTATCATGCTGCCTGATTAGAAAAGAGGGTAAAATCTCTACACAACTTGGACAAATGCTGTCCAAAATACAACCATGGAGACCTGCCCATGGGGGGCTGTGGGCACCAAGCAAGGGAGCTGAGCACTGATCTGGCACCCTGGAACTGCCTCTCCCAGAGACACAGCTCCTCCAGTGTCACTGAACCCAGTCAACTGAGCAAATTTTACTGCTTTCATCACAAAATATTGCTGCTGCTAAGAGCTGCTCAGTTGATGCTGCACGTATCTCATGGGCTGCTGCAAAGCCCAGTTAAATTAAGAAATTGTGAGCTCAATAATGGTCCAGGGGAAGCAGCAATTAGGTATCTATTGTCTGATTGCTGCTTTTTTTTTGCAGCAGGCATGGCTCCTTGACATTAGGCCTATGGAATCTGCCCATTAATAGTAGCTTCAAATGGTCAAGAGGTTACAGCAGTAAGGAATGTTAGCAAAAAATGTCTCTGTGGAGTTTAAACAACCAGTATTTTAGGCAGGGCTTGGTGGGTTACTGTCCCTGCACAAACAACTAGAATGTGAGAGTCTGGGCTGGGAAATACTTAAACTGTTTGGAAAAACTTGTTTTGTGCAGCTTGAGAGTGTCCCTGGAGGCTGTGGCCCGATGCCATGACTCCTGGTAAAGGCTGGGCTGCAGTAACAATGAAGCTTTTATGGGGAAGCTGGAGAACAATCAGAAACTTTTTGGTCCCAAGGGATTATGGGGAGGGGAGTTCCTGGGTTCATGATGTCTGGCACATTATGCACATTTCCACCAGGATTTGGGGGTGTTCTATGGCATGCAAGGTATGCAAATTGCTAAATGTGTTTTCAATTTTGCTGTGTTGTGCTGTCTTTCTTGGGTGATCATTTTCTCTTCAGTGCAGCCAGAAGACAAGATGGGTTTGGAGAACCAGAGGAGAAGTGTGTTTGTCTCACAAGCAGTGCTGACCCACTAAGAGCTTGTCCCCCCAGGGTATTCACCAACTACACCTTCTCTTGGACAAAGTGTCCTGAACAGAAAGGCAACTCTGATGGACCTCCTTACCAAGTGATCAGTGTACATAGAAACCCATTTGTTATTGCTACAGCTTATGGTTTGCATGCCATAGCAGATGTCAGCAAGAGCTCTGGTAAGTCACTGAAGGTCCACCCCACCAGAGTTACAGCACTAATGCAGATTTTCTGCAAAGATATCACACGGCTGGCAATTAATTTGGGGGCTTTGTTACAGAAGAGAAGGCATTTCCTTTTAGACACAGACTTGCATTACTGGTGGTGTTGGCTGCCACAACAAACAGGGCAGGATGGACCCTGAAGCCAAAGGAGAAGTTCAGCCTGAGGGCCAAACTGCTGCTCTGTGTCCATCCCAGTGTCTGGTTTGGAAACTGTGAAGTGACCCAATGCCCACTGAAATCTGTGCAATGGCTCCTGTGGATCTCAGTGAGCTTGGCAGGGAGCAGGCAGAGGCTGGGGAGCAGGGAACCATGCCCTGGGAGCCTGCAGGGCAGGGATGGCCAGGACAGCAGAGGGCTGGGCAACCCCTTCTGTGCCTGGGCAAGGGAAATGGGCTGCCACTGAAGAGCTTGGAAGTATATTAATATTGTGGGTGTTTTGTTTTGTTTTGTTTGTTTGTTTGTTTGTTTTCTTTTTTTTTTTTTTTTGGTAGGTACCAAGCTGAGACTGCCCCAAGATTGTAGGATTCAATGTGTTTTATTGCTGCTTTCTTTCCCTTCTCTGAACTCTCAAGGAAGTGAACCAGTGACACGTGGGCTGTCTTAGATTCCCCTGCCAGGGTCCCCTTATCCCCATTCTGTGCATCTTCCCCCACCATTTGCTGAGGTTTAACCTTAGGCCTGCTTCCAGTTTGGAAATACTGGATGGTCCTTAATGACAGCAGCACAAACACAACCCTATAAAGGCAAGATTTGTTATTTCCATAGGGTTAGTTACCACATCAAGCATGTTTATTCGCTTCTTTAATAAATTCTTAAGATAGGAACAGGTACTAGCTTGACCAGATTAATCTGTGCATGTATTTTTCTTGTAGCCATTCTTGCAAATCTGTATGTGCAGGATAGAAAGAGGCAAGGGATGCCCAATATTTAGGCAGTAACTCATGAGCTGCATGCTTTTCTGCCTGAAATGGCATTTACTTCAGATCTGGCACAAAACTGACATTATCACTACTTTTGTTGCCTTTTTTTTTTTTTTTTTTAAGGAAATTAGTAGATCATAAATATTAACTACAGCAGTGTGATCTATTACTCTGACATCCACTTGCCAGGGGAGGAATGCAAGGTCTATGTCTGCTTCTGCTATAACAGAATAACACATATATCTGCTATAACTAATAGCACATGGTCATTATACTCATGAGATTAAAAATCTGCAGTACCAGATGCTGGTGCCAGCCCAGGATCTGTGATCTGTGCTTCTGTGAGGGTCCTACAAAGTTCATCACTTGCTTCCATATTACTGATGACGACAAGTTGGAGATTCACACCATCATTTTGAGTTAATGGACTGGTTTCATTGGTCTGATTTACTGATATAGAGAGGTGACCTCTGGTTTTAGGTGATGAATCACATGAATAACTCTGTGTGGACCAGCATTATTAAACACTGCACCTGGTTCAGTTGCATTCTGCTATACACAGGTGGCAAACAGGGTTTCCTCAGCTGCTGGCTCAAATGTAGCCTCAGCCACCTTCCAGGTTTTCAGTGTAAGGTTGACTGCAATGTCCCTGATTTCCTAGGAAAGTTTGCAGTGGCTCAGCACTGCACTGGATGGGAGCCCTGTGCCATGCCTTAGGAATTTGTGTCAGACAGAACATTTCGTACAACACAGGAGATTTTGTCACCTTTGGTGGAAGGAAGCTGTTTGTGTTAATGCTTAAAGGTAATGTGAGACAAGGCAAGCTCTTTGGAACACACATTGTGCCATTGATGTACACAGTACAGTAAATATAAAAAACAAAGAATCCACTGTGGTATTTACCCTCACTGCAAACGCATTAGCAAAATAGGATTATTTTCAATCAAATCAAATAGTCCTGCTTTTAGGCAGAAATCCTGGGTGTTCAATGAAGTGTGCTCCTCAGGTTTTTTACCATTTATCAACCTCAACACGTGCCTCCCCAGGTTTTTTTTGGGTTTTTTTTTTTTTTTAAATGCCTTCCATTAATAGTTAAGAAAAACCTAGGGAAAACAAACACTCTATTCCTGATTGTTTATTCACCAGTCTCTTAGGAACCATAATTACGTCTCCCAGGAATTGTGTTTTATCATACTGTATATCTTAAAGAGCCACTTTAGGTAAAATAACAAGGAGTGCCTTATGAAAGAAAATTGGATTAATTTTAAGACTTTTTTAACCCTCTGAAGAATGGCTCTTTGTTTACTTCTCTAGTGCATGTGGCAACTTGCCCAAGTAAATACTATGCTGCATAAATACCAGAGATTGGTATTTATGATATTACATAAACACACTGTGAATAATGACTCATTGTAACAGTGAAGAAGAACATGAGCAACATACATTGCAGTCCATGCACTGCTCCTCACCAGTATTGAGTGGCACTGAAGCATTGTAGTGCAGAATGACACTGAGAGTGGAGAGGAAAAAACCTACTTAGCACATCAGAGTTTACTAAACAAAGCAGAAAACAGCCAAAACAGGAATCTGATGAGGGTAAGGAACACAGCAGGTGAGTCATCAGTATGCAGGGGTGAGGAATCAGGTATATTTTGGGGTTGATTGGCAGAAGGCTCAGTGCTCTTCATGCTCATGCTGCTGTTACAAGGAGCTGAGCCCCCAGGGTTCATTCTCCTGACCCACAGCTCTGCCTGTGGCAATGGGGTATTCACACCAGTTTTGCACCCATGGAGACACCTTTCAGATTTCTGGAATCTTAGCTTCTCCAGCTATACTTTTATTAAATATTTACCTGCACTTCAGCAAAATTCTGTGTGTGTGCAAGGATTTGTGTGAACTGAAGTGTTACTGTGCCACACTTTGCATTACTGCCAAATGATCTGGCTGCTCTGCTGCAGGGTTCATACCTGAAAAATCAAAACCCTAAAGGAAAGATGTGTATGCCAGACCTTCTCTTTTAAAGCTAGCAGGGTATTAAAAAAATTTATTTTTCAAATCCATGTTGTACTCTGTCTCATCCAAACAGAAAAAAAAAAACCCCACAGAAAAAACCCCAAAAAACCCCAAAAAAACAACAAAAAAAAAACCCCAAACAAACAAAAAAAAACTAAGCAAAAATGCAAACGCTCAAATCCTGTTGGGTCTACTGAACCCCTCCTTTCAAAAGGATGATAAAAATTGTAAGAAATGAAGCACAAGCCTAAAAGCATGATTAAAAAAATAATTCCTCCTTCCCTGGAGCAGTCACAGCCCTTGAGGAACAGAAAAGAGCTGCCAAAGGCAGAGCATATCCACAGAGAAGGTGGTTGATCCTCCTAAAATCCAGAAGTTTGGGGGGGACACTCTGCTGGGTGCAGCTCCCTCCCTGAGTGTGGGTTTGCACATTGTGAAAGAGGGGTGGCTCCTTGGGTTTGCTGAGGTTTGCTGTCAACAACAGGCATTTCCTAGGTGTGAATAAAGGGATGAATTGAGGAATACCCCTGGCTCCCTTGCTCTCCCAGCTGAGAAAATAGCTTTGGATATTCCCAGTGGCCAGGCAAAGTTCATGGGTTTATGGAAACCTCTGGATGCTACCTGGTTAGTAGCTGTTTATTGTGGCTATTAAACCAAACCTCATTCCTCTATTTTTTTCCTGGCTTTAGTTCTTTAGTCAAACCCACTGGGTTCAGGTCGAGCTGTGCTCTGATGTTCTGGGTGCCATGTGCTATTCCATCTCAGACTGCAACAGTCACTGACATTTTTTTCCCTTGTGCTTGACAGATTTTGTACAAAACTGGAGGTGACACAGGTGATGGGAGAGTAGAAGGCTGCTGGTCTGCAAGGAGTCAGGCTTAGAGGATGTGTTCTAGGCCAGGACCAAATGAATGGCAGGGTTTAACAAGGTGTTGCTGTCAAGTCTGGGAAGGGCTGGGATGCCCTCTGTGCCATTCTGTGTGACACAGGATTTATGCCTGGGCCACTTGCACACAGCTGCCTGAAGCACTGCAGATCCAGGCACAAAGTTCCACCTTCAAGGTTTGTCTGTTTCCCAGAAAAAAATAAAGCAGTAATGTATACTGGCAAAGTTGAGAGAACAAGAAATATGGTCAGATTTCAAATTCAATCCCAGTCCCATTTGGTATTTTAGTATTACTAAATCAGCAGCACTGCCCAAAGCCTTCTTTCATGGTATATGATGCTCTTCAAACATACACTGGGATATTGTGCCAAGACATGTCCCCTTTGTTTGGATTTTAAGCCATGTCTTAACTAGCAGTTATCTCAAAACACATATTGAGACCTGTCCCAGGCAATTTTAATTTTAATTCTTCCCTCATGTTGTCTGGGGTCTTCTATTCTCAGTTCCTGGGGACCTGGGTGATGAGAGGGCAGACTGAGGTCAGCACCAAGTCCTGATGACAGGAAAGCCTCATCCAGCCCCAGAGAAATCAGTGGGAAGGCTTGGGTGGACAGCAGGCATTTTGATCAGGTCCAGAGATCCTAGGAAAATAGCAAAGGGGACTGAAAGAAATAGCTTGGTCAACTTCAGGGGGTTATTCCTCCTGTCTTTTAAAAGGAATAAGTATATGGCCTTTGAGTAATTTATCTGAGAAGTTGTTTGTGCTCCAGTCAGCTGTGTCACAGCAATGTGCCCGTGTGATGAAGGCAGAGTTTAGGAGCCTAAAATTTCTTTTCCAGTATAGTTCATTACAGGAACTGTGAGTCACCTATCTCCTCTCTAACATGCTGCTCTGCTTGGCATAAAAATATCCATGCACTTAGCACAGACATGAGGGTCACACTGGCAAAGAATGGTAGCACTGCTTAAGTAGCTCAGTTGGGTATTTATTCATTTAAATGTATGCAGATCTGGAGCAGCTTCCACACCTCTGATTAGTTTGTAACTTTTATTCTGCTCTGTCTTGTTCTTTAGTTTTGCACAAAAGGATGCAGACACTATTTCACTGACAATTGCTTTGGAAACACAGCCCTCTGTGGTACCTATGGAAGAAGAAAACAGGCAGGAGACTGCTTTCCATGATGTCTGCATGAATAAACTGCACAGCCAGGATCTCAGCACTCACTTTGCCTGTAGAAATACACATGAAATATACTGTTCCAGGCAAAATGTATCAATATGGGCCTAGTCCACAGGCAGAACTTACAATTCATTTTAGATTTTAACCTTTTCAGATGTTCAGCTGTCTAAAGAAGGCCTTTATGTTTTGGCTCCTTGCTCCAGCTACTTCTGCCCAAGTGAGTATCCATGAGAATGCAGAGAAGAATGATGCAAACTCAGCATACAACATTTGTTGCAATGGCCTAGAAGAGGATCTTATAACTTGGAAATGATGTCATGGCTCCTCAGTGGTCCTGCTTCCTTCTGCCAGTCCCCACATAAGCGAACAAAGCAAATTCTGTCTCCCAATTTCACCTTGTACGACAACTGGCATTTTTCAGACATCTTTTCTGTTATTTTTCAAGTATCTTTTCTGATATTTTACTTTATTTTGAAAGCAGAAGAGAAATAAATCTGCAAACTAGACATGGCCAAGTGTTAATTGAATTTGTCTGACAGGTGGGAGGTTGGCATCCATTACCAAAGCAAGACACTTGTCTCTTTTCTTGGCCAGTTCAATATCAGATTTTGGAGATCCTGAAAAATATAATTGCTGTATAGAAGAGAATGTGTCTCCCCTGTACATCAGCTATGCTGAGGGGTAAGAATGGGTCATATTAAGGATTTTCTATTCCATAGATGATGTTTGTTTAAAAATATTTGAAGATTCTCACATCAAAATTATGCATGGACCACATCCACAAATATATTACATTAAAACAAGATGTATAGCTAAGACCATTAGAATTAACATATGTGAATTCTTATTTTCCCACTCCACAGTAGCTTCTGTTTCTCTGCACCCTTAAGGGTTTGTCCCATCTCTGTGACACAGCTCACCTGTTCAACTTCAGTTTGTGACAAAAAATTTACTGCAGATTATCTGAAGAAAAGCTTAGTAGCAAACTGTACTAATTAAAAAAGGTACTCAGCTACTTGGTAGCTGTACAAGAGATGTGGTGTCAGAGATGTGTAAGAGCAGCCACAGGTAATGAACTACATAATAAGCTGGATAATAAACTACAGCAGTCCTGGATAGCTGGTACAGTTGATATTGCTGAAAATTGCCTTTGGACAGTGGTCAGATGCTTCATTGTGCAATGCCACAAGTATCAGTGCATTTAAGGATAACATAGTGTACTCAGGTGTATTATTCACAAAGTATTTTCTATAAAATCAGTAGTTTATTCTAGGAAAAAAGATCTCAGTGTTCTTGTCAGGTACCTCCAAGTGAATCACCAGTCATTCTTGCTCACTAACGAGATCAACTGATTTTTTCCCTATCACCAAATGCTTAAAATTCAATCTGTGATCTGAAGAAAACAGGCTCTTTCATTTTCATCAGGGTGCTAATAAAGATTCTGCAATTGGATCTTATCTGACAAGATGATTAATTGCATTGCTGCACGAGTGTAAATAGAATTCAGGTCCATCTTCCATCCCTGCATCTGGCTCTCCCTATAGTGAAGGTTTTTTGGTTTGTTGGTAAAAGGTGTGCATCCTGAAACTGGATCTATTGATCAAAATCCATTTTTTACCACTTCTGTAACCTTAACTACCTTTTTTGAAGAAAACTGAGATCAGCCTCATTGATGATATTAAATGAGTCAGAGACATGTCAGACCAGAAGGGTGATAGCTGCTCTCCTGCAACCACAGGCACTCAACTGGGATTATTTATGTGCCATCATTAATGGAACATGCTCAGACTTGAAGGACTCCTGCTGACCTTCCCTTGCCAGCTAATCATTTATACACTCCTTGTTTTGAGTGCTCCACCTTAAGGTTTCTCATGACTCACTTTCTCTGTGCAGAGAACAAATGAATGCTGAAGGACACTGTACACCTCCAAGTGTGTAAGCTGTGCCTTCACACTCTGAGGCTCTCCAGGCAGCAGTGCTGATTCCTGTGGTGTGACCTCAGAGAAACAGGAGCCAGAGAGCTGAGAGGATGGTGATGTTCTGGCTGTTTAGGCTTCTCTGGATGAATGCCAACACAATACTCTCACAGGTGCTATGAGGAAGGGATAAAGTTCCTCTGCCTTTTGGCAACAGTTGCACAATTTATAGCTCACCCTCCAAACAGGGAACCCCAAATATTCAGATAGATTACCTTGACCATAGGCCAAGGCCTATTGAAGCAAAATGAAACCTGATTATATCTCATTGGGATGTGTATATATAATAAAAACCATATATGATATATATATAATATCTACAATATAATATACAATTTGTTATGGTATATTTGCAGTTCTACCTTAGATGTGTATATATGCATGTATACTTATCTATCCACATATATATGCACATATATATGTGTGTGTGTGTGTATGTTTATAGACACACCTCTTTAAAATCATTTTTGTTCGTTGTACATGGCTGAGAGTTCTTAAGGTGACTCACTGAATGGGCAGTGGCAGATGTGTTTTGTGTCTGAAGGGAATTGTGAATTGTAAATTTCTGGGTTGTTCAGACTAAAAGACACCAGCTGCCAAGAATGCTGCAGTGACTGGTGCATTTGCTGAGTGGGGGTTCTCGTGCTGACATCCCTCACACTGCTTTTAGGACAAATAAACATGATCAAATGTTTTGAACATACAGTGAGTGTACAAGGGTGAATATTAATAATATGTTATGGAGTATAGCAATAATGGAAAAGAATCAATATTACCATTAATAAGACATGCAGCAGTTCACAAACAAGACAATGAACTTGAGAAACCATGGGGAAGCAGGTATGAGAGGACATAGGTACAAGAGTGTGCAAGGAAATTCCATCTTGCCTTCATCCTTCCCTTGGGAAGCTCTTCTCCAGGAAGCATTGCAGGGAAGCAGTGGCTGGGCAGGCTTCCCCAAAAGAGCTGAACTGCCTGGAGCAGGGTTGGTTCAGCTGTGAGGTCAGAAGCAGAGGGAAGGGAGGAACATCTTTTGGCTTATGTTCAGCAGATGTTGTGGGGCTGGAGCTTAATTCTAAGGACTTGTGATAGAGCTAAATGGGTGGGGAGCACATCAAAATGTCACTTTGGTGTGACCTGAGCTCTGCTGCCTTCATGGTCCCTGGGTGAGACACATCAGATGGGATGGAGCCTCACCACAGCAGTGCCAGGGCAGCAGTGTGAGAAGCAGGACACTGGGGGTGGTGCAGTGTGGGGAGTCAAACTGCAGGGCTGTGATGCAGAGAAGGATGTGGTTCTTGTCATTCCTTCCCTGTGTCCCATTGTTTCCTTCCCAGGCACACACAAAATCTTCCTCAGCCACTCCCAGCTCAGCTTTTCTCCTCTCTTTGGCTTTTTGTCCTTTCTCTGTTGTAGAGCCAAGCTCACCAGCACCCACACCCAGTGCAGTGGGGACTTGCCCACAGTGAGTTAAATTTGCCTTTTTTTTGCTATTTCTCCCTATCTGGGACCCATATGCTGAGCAAAACAATTGTAAATGGGATTAGTTCATGGCTTTGGCATGGGGCAGCAGGAGGCAGGGCCAGAAATGGGTTCCTCAGAAAAGTTGTACTTCACAGCTGTACCCATTAATTGTGCTGGGTGGACTCTCATGGATTTACAGTGTGTGATCCCAGCACAGATCTGCCATTGGAGCCCAGGTTCTGTCTCCTCCCCATGAGACAGGAGGTGCTGGGAAGGCCTGGGAGCCACGAGCACACAGTCAGCTCCTGCCTGGATGTAAAGGACATGACCTGTCCTGCCATCAGCTCTCAGAGCCAAACTCTCCCTGGCTTCAGAGACTTTTTACCTGAGTGTAAGGAACCATGGCAAGGTCAGGGCTAGATTGCTTCACATCACCAAAATGTGAATTCATAGGTTCATCCTGGAGCAAGGGTTGTGCAACAAAACTAAATGGAATAATATAAAAGCTGGGAACTGTAATGGACTGCAATGTTACTGGAGGAAGCACACCAACAGCTTCACAGGAGCATGACACACAGATTAATGCAATCAAATCAACCAGATTTTTTTTGTTTAATCACAGACATGACCTTAGAGCTTTCTTTTGCTTGCTAAAGATACCACCCTTGACACTGTGAGGTGCATTGCAGAACTACATGTTTTAATGGAAGTTCCCAGGCAACCTGCCAGTGCACTGCAAACAGATAAATTTATGGTCTTTCAGCATGATTTGTGGTCTGGAGGAGGATGTGGTTCTTTCCATTCCTTTTCCCTGTCCCCTTTAAACCTTCCAAAGCACACATGAGCATGGCTCAGCAGTGCAGTTGTCCCAGGTGTGATAACCTGGGACACTGAAGGCTACTTATCTACCTTCAGCAAAAATAAGTACAATTTCCATAAGCACAATCTATTAATCATTCTGCAAAATGCTATGTTGGCTTCACTGATATAACTCAAGACATCCATCAGCTGTATTCTTTATTCTTATTTCTGCTACTGAATCTGTGCTCTTTTGTTATTTACAATAATTTAAAACTCTGTAAACATGGAACAGTTTGTAAACTGGGAAAATTCCTCTCTCAAAATTGGAAATGTATTTTCCCATACTGATCTTGCACCAAAATAAACATCATTCACCCTGGAAGTGGGCCTGATTCTAAGTTCTATGCTGAATAAATGTGTGTCTCCAGATGGTGCAGGCAGCCCTGAACTTGCTTTGCTGGCACTGTGTGATATTTGGATGTGCTCCACTGCCCTGTTCCACAGCACCACGCCCCAGCTGGTCCCGTGCTCATGGCAGCACCAGGCAATGGAGAACAACATTTATCAGGAGCCTCCCTGGGCCTGGCAGTGATGAGCAGAGCTGCTCTGTCTCTGGGGTACAGGTGACAACAAGACCATGCTCAGGTGTGCAGGCAGCTGCCATCCATGTGGTGATATTAGAAAAATTAAAAATTAAAGCCACATCAGGTCCCAGGTGTGCTGGAATGGGTGTGACAAAGTAACAAATGCAGTGATTTATAATGAGGCAGTGATTTATAGACCTGCTCTTTTGACTGTTTTCTGTCAGCTCAGAGAGAATAATTTGTGGTATCCATATTGAGCCCCAATTCATGGCATTATTGCTCAGGGACTGTAAACAGGGTAAGTTTAGCTACTTTCTAGATTTTCTGCCTGTAGTAATAATATAAACCCTCTGTGTGCCAGGGAGGGAGAGAGGAAGATGTGGAAATCGCTGCATGCACATATTTATGGATATTTATGAAATCTTGTGCTCAATTATTCCACTACCTGCTTGGTAATATGGCTTTGTTTGCTTCCTCTCTTCAAGGGTCTTCATATGCCTCATAGTAATTCATTGAAGAGGAATAATATTTTTATTATTTCAACTGATAGACAAACAAACTTATAGTTAAATAAACAGACATATATGGGGCCACAAAGATCTGTCTCCATTTTAAAATAACCTGCAACAGAAGCAGCAATTTTGAGTGCTAAATACAGGCTAAGTGCTATTGTGAGTTCAGTGGTGCAAGGTCCTTTGCTTCTCAGAGAGTACCAGAGAGGCAAAGAATGTCCCATTGCTGCTCCAGAAATCAGGCTGAAACACTGAGGGATGGCTTGGCTTTCTTAAGATTAGCTGACAGTTTTGAGAAACTGAGGAAGCTCCCAGTTCCTACTAAGGCCATAAAATCACACTTTCCTTCTTGTGGACCATATTGTCTCTGAAATAGTTCTGATTGCTCTCCTATAAAGCCATTTTCTGCCTTTGAGATGTTAATGTTGGTATATAGGTGTTTTCAATCTTCTCCAGAAAATTTAAGTTGCTCTGAAAAGGGAATTAAGTAGGGAAGATTTTCTACAATTTAAAAAATCCAGCACTTCAATACCCATCCTCTAAGAAATGCTTTGTGATCCAAAGTATTGTTGTCTGTCATTGCATTGGCAAGACTTCCTTTGTCAAAGACTTTCCATTTTTCTTCCTAGGTATTAACACAGACATAATCATCAGTGAAAGCATCTACTGAGATAAAACTTGCTTTTAAAACTGGGTTGGCTGAAAGGGACATCAAGTTATTTATCTTGCATTTTCAGTGGTATTTTTTTAAGCATTAATAATTATCCAGATTATTGGTTTTGCCTCCCTTCCAACAATAAGAACAAAATTTGGAACTGTTTCACAGTGATCTTGGAAGAACAAGAATGGGATGTCTTGTTCCCTATGTAGGATTCATTCTAAATTCATTGTTATTTCCAGACAATGTCTTCACCTGGCTGTTTGCCCTGCTGTCTCCCTGGCTCTGTGTTGTTAACCTAAAGATAATTTGAGATAACTACAAAATGGCTCAAACTCTCCTCAAGCTGAGTTATTGGAAGTATAAATGACACCTTTTCCAGCTTTCTTGACAGAAGTGATGCTTGCCATCACCACAGCTGATAGTGCCCTTAAACCAGAGCATTTCAGTCTGATGTCCTCCAAGGTCTCCAGAGCCACAGCTGTGATGCTGAGGCTGTTGCTTGTTGGTACCAAGTTGATGAAAAGCTGCCAATCATTATTGCTCTGCACAGATTCAGCACAAGGCAGATGTGTCTCCATGGGCCCTATGGAAAACAAGAGTTTTGTGCAGGTGTGGCTTGGCAACAGCCTCACTCCAGAGGTCTGGGGCCCTCCTTGTAGCACGACATGGGGTGCCCTTTAAATTCATGGGGCACTTGAGGTGCCAGCCAAGATGAGGCTTTTGAGTGGTTAGATGCATTTTAGAATATGGGTTTCAAATTGTTAGTTTTACCAAATTTATTAGCTGCCATGGACAAGTCCTAGAGGACAGGCAGGCTGTCACTGTCACTGCCCTCTCTGAGCACACAGAACACTAATGTGGAGGACAAGCCTGGGTCACAGGTGACACTGCCACTGCTCAGCCTTACACTGTGGAGCAGGGAGAACTCACATGTCATTCCAAAGGACATTTTTATTTTTAAGCAACCTTCTGTGGCAGCAGCTGTTACTTGCAAAACAAGCTTCTTCTGCTGTGGACTTTTTTCCTTGGTAGGTAAGTCAAAGCAATTGTGGATGTAGGTGTACAGCTGGCTTCTGCAGAAGAAAAGAGCACACAGGATCTAGCAGGAGGCTGCTCTGCCAGTGCTGCTGCCCCATGCAGCCAGGGCTGGATCTCCTGCAGCCTGGCACATCCCCACCCTCAGCCTCACAGCAGCAGAGCTGTCTGGGTGCTCTGTGCCAGCCCCAACTCCCTCCAGCCACTGCCAAATCCCTTGCAGGGCCAGTGTTTTGCTGGGGAGGTGGTCCTGCAGCTCCCAGCTCCCATCTCTGGGGGCCAGGCACACCTGGCCACTGCCTTGGCTGCTGGGCCATTGCTGGCAGGGCTGACTCAGAGGCAGGGAGCCCTGGCACAAGCCTGCCCTGAACCACTGCCTACAGACTCCTGCCTCTGCCCAGCTCACCCTTCCTGCCACCCTTCCCCCAGGGTCCTAACTCCCAACCCTGTTGCTCTATAAACACAACAATAATTATTCTCTCATTGGACACATAGCCATCTTCTTTGTTTGCAGCTTTAGATAAATATCATTCAAATCTTGGAGTCTGATTCGTGAGTCAGGACCATGGCAGCCCTCCAAAACCTCCTGCCCATGGAGTGTGTTTGTGTGAGAGGGAGAGAGAGTTTCACTGTGTGAAGAGTAAGAAACTGGAAGCCAAGTGAATTAAATACAAAGCAGATAATTATATGTAATTCATTTACTGACTAATGATTGCACCTCGGTGTGGAGGTTCATGAATTCATTTGACTCTACAAGGTTCTCAAAACCAATCTCCCTTCTGCAAGATAAAAGCTGGCTGACTTGACCAGTGTTTACATTAGTGTTATTGTGAGATTCTGCCTTTTTGGCTCATTTCATATTTTATCTTGTGGCCATTCACTTTTCCTGGGTTCATGTGGTGTCTCTTGGCCAGTTACAATTGCTCAGTGCTGGTCAAGGCTGGGTGTCACTGCAGACTGAGGACATCCTCTGCTCCTGAAAGCAATTAGACCTGGTTCTTCTCTCCTGTCTGCTGCAGCTAAACCTTGCCATGGAGACTGTCATTTTGGCAGGGATGCAGCAGGTCACAGCCCCCTTTTCTCCACTGCTGGGGTCCCCAGCAAACTGGCACTCTTCATGGTGTCACCCAGCTGCCACCATAGCCTGATGCCATCAGCACCTTCCAGCTGAGCACCAGCAGGCAGCACCAACCTCCACCTATGAACACTGGGTGGATTTCAGGTTGAGGACACAAGGACAAAGCCTCTGATGGGGTGAAAAACTCGTGCTCACCCAGGGAAACCCAGCAGCAGTGTCTCAGTGTTGATGCCTCAGCCTGTGTGATGCCACCCACGCCTGGCACCCACAGAGCCCAGGGCCTGGGCCCTGCATCTGCAGCTCCAGGGTGGAGGTGTGAACATGCCAGGCAAAGCCCATGCCTGGGGCTCACTCAGTGCTGCCAGGCAGCAGAGGTGCCACACAAGGTGACATTTGTACCAAGTGGCACAAACAGAAGAGCTTTTGCAGTTGTGCTCCCTTTACAACCGCTGGACATAAGTGGAGACCATCTCTCACCCCTCCCTTCCAAGTAGAACTATTCACTCAGTTAATTGCTCAGGACCTCTGTGATTGTCAATCAACAGACATTTGACTGGGCCATCATGTAACTGGGAACCATGATTTTATCAGCCAGTTTAAGCACAGGGTACATGAGAGGCAATGCACAGCATTTGTGCACGAGGCAGAGGGCACTGGAATAATGTATTTCTCTATGAGATGCACTTAAAGACTGAATTTGGGAAGGGAACAAAACAAGAATCCTTCAGGGAACAATAAGGGAAAGGGGAAGTTATATGGCAGTTTGAATAGAGACTATTTAATAAATCATGACATAATCACACTGAAGGATGAACACCCATGCAGGTGATTACACTGGCACACACTTTCTGTCATTGCCACCATGTGTGCTGAAGTGTCACACTGGGGCTGAGCTCAGGGCTGCCAGTGAAGCAGCAGCAGTGTCTGATGCAGGAACACACACTTGCAGGTGTCTCCTGGAGCTGCCTCCAGCCTTGGAGCACGAGTTCACTCACAGCCAGTGACCCCTGCACTGGGCCCTGCAGCAGCTGCCCTGCCCTTGCAGCCCTCCTGGGCAAGTGACAGAGGTGCTGCTTTCTACATCCATGGCAGCCAGGTAATGAAAACAGCAGCAACAAAAAAAAACCCTAACCCTCTGCTCTGCTCTTTTTGATTTGAGCAATTTGTAATGAGAAAAGCCAAAACCAGCTCATCTCGTTGACATGAGTGTTCCCATTGACTAAAATGCAGTCACCATGCACTTTAATTTGGAGGCTGTGCAATCCTTTTCCGATGAAGATCTGGCAAGCCAGGACAGATCTCAGCCCGTGAGATACTTGCAGTGTGATAGTATTTTACCTGTAGGTGGATCTTCATTTTAGACACTGAGATGCAGAGCCAATGAGCCTGATTCACTGCTGTGTTACTCCAGTTTTGCAGTGGAATAACACCACTGAATCATCAGCAAAGCTGAAATAACAAATGATAAAATGGGAGCATTGTGTCAAAGTGTGCAGCGAGTGCATGGAAATGACTAGCTAGCTCCCTCTTGCAGAGCCATTAACTTATCTGGACTTTTATCACTTTCAAATGAATCAAAAATATGACAATGTGCCTAGGCTAAAGTTTTACATGTCAAAAAAATTTTAAATTTAATATAACAGCTAGCGTGGGAATCCCTCAGTATCTCTATGTGGTAAGTAATATTTTATTTTCAGTCAGAAAAAGAGGATTTTTGAGTAGAGTCCTTAAACAGCTTCTAAGAAGATGCAAGTTTCAATGCAGCTAATTTCTATGCACCAGCTGGGAACCATGTAGAACTTGGAAATAGGACAAGTTAAAAAGACAATCCTGTTTCTTTTGGGTTTTTTTGTTTTTGTTTTTGTTTTTTTTAATTTGTGAAAACACTCATTGAGCAGTTGAAAACAACTGAGTAAGTGTGAGGTTTTTGCAAGTAATGCTCTGGAAAAGCCAACTGAAGGTAGTAGGCAAGCTTGTAATTAGTATTTCTAATCATAAAGTACATAAAACAATGTAGCATCATAAATAAAGGCCAAATATAAATGATGCAATAGGAACAGTAGAACATCATATGAAGATGGACAAAAAAGCCAGCAAGAGAAATACTTGTAAATTGTCTGTATTTTTCCAACAATAGCAACAACAACAGATGAAAGAACAGTGGTGCCTTATTTTATTTTATGTAACTTTCACAGTATCCCTGTCTCAGTGCCCCCTGATGCACCTGCTTGTGTTGCAGACCAGGGTGTGCCTGGGGTGATTCCCAGAAAGGGTGTCAGAGGCAGTCCTGAGAGCCCATCAGACACAGATGCTGTGGCTGCTGAGGGAGCCCATGGCTATGGGCAGGCTCAGATCAGCTCTGTGTTTGCCTTTTCCATCATTTCTGGCCACTGCCATGGTGGAAAACAGCTTCCAAATGCCACAGGGGGAGGGGGAGTGAGCCTGACCCACAGGGCTTGGTGAGCCAGATTTGTGTCAAATTCTAGCTCTGGAGCCCAAACAGGGACTAACTGAAGTGCTACAAAGGGGCTGTGTTTAGTACCCTGTGGTATGTTTAGATACACCCTGAGCTTCACCAGCCTACAGAATACTTCATGTAGAACATGGGGAACAGCAAACTGCAGGGCTCTGGAGCATCCCCACTGCATCCCCTCTGACTGACACCTGGGCAAGGGCACAGCAGCATTACGTGCTGCACTCCTCACAGAGCTGCTCTCCAATAAAGCCCTGCATGCAACCAGAGAAGGTGAAGAGACATAATACCTTAGGGAAATGTTTTTATTTATTCTCCTTGGGTGCATATATGGCAATCACCCATGCAGCGTGATCCAGGATGTTGAAAACCATTTCATTATGTTCTATAAATAAAGGACTGATGTGGTTCAATTGTATCAATTATGCAATTCTTCTAAGTGGTGTAGTCAAGGGTAAATTCAGGCAAAGGGCACTCCCTCTGTAGCTACTTCTGCTCTGTGCCCTTCTAGTATTTACCTGCTCTTTGTATACCACAGACAGATGAATCTACCCACTATTATTTACCACTACACCACTGACTCCTCTTTGGCCAGGAGCTTTTCCTATGCACAGGTGACACAATGAAATAGAAAATGGAAGCCAAGACACTGCTGTGTGTTAGTCTGTTGTGCAAGATATGTGGCTATACAGTAATTTTGAGCAAAGCATCAGGTTTAAACCATGTTTAAACTGACACCATTATTATGCAATATTGTTAATTATGGCTAGGAGGGTATTTGAGGTTGGTTGGTGCTACCTGTGTCTATTTTATAATTATACCAAGAAAAGAACTACTAAATTGTGCCCAAGCTAATTGTATCCATTTGATTTTATCCCTCCTCTTCACCACTGTAAGCCACTTGCATTCTGAGCTGTAAGTTCTTTTGAGGGGTTTGGGTGCATTTGAGCTAAATACAGTGGAGCTCAGCACTGACTGGGCAGCTGCAAGTAACATTGCAATAGCAGCACTAACAACAGCAATAATAAATGAATACAGCTAGTCCAAGTGATAAGTACACAATAAATGTCACTTTTTCCTGCCACAGTTACCTGCAAGAGGTTTATCCTTATCTATTCCTGTGCTGTGTGCTCTAGGATGTTCAGCACTTCTCCTAGGATGTTCAGCAACAGCTGGGTGCAGCAGCACAGCAGTGCCAGCCCTCCTGCCAACTGTGCTGCAGGGTTTCAGCACTCAAAGAATGCACAGGACAGCTCAGCTGCTGCAGCTGATGCAGATGGGCATCCTAAAGTGCAGTCACCCCCTGCTCTTCAGGGCCCCAGCTCCCACAAAGCCAGCCCAGCACGTCCTGTGCCAGCCTGAGCCACTGGCTGTGCTGCAGATGTGACATTGTGCCATATAAGCTGTCTCATTTGAATGTTACCTGTCAGTGTCAGGGAAAAACAAAACTAACAAAGAAACAACCAAAAAAACAAAACCAAAAAAACCAAAAACAAACCAAAAAAAACCCCACCCCCCCCAACCTAACAAAAACAAAACAAAAACCCACCCAAAAGACTCACAAAACCCCCACAAAATCTAAACCAAAACAAAACGCAAAAAAACTACCAAAATCAAGCCAAAGGAAAAAAAAACTCCTCCAGTGTCAATGGATTTACCCCAGAAAGTAATTTGGTAACTCATGGTCTTGTTTGCCTGTGACAAGGGGCTGTAGTCTGCCACTGATGGCACTTATGCAAAATAGAACTGCCTGCAAGGCCTGAATGCTGTAATTAACAGGCAGTTTTAAAAATTACTGGCTAATGCTATTTAATAGAAATATTGCCAACTATTGTTGTAAAAACCTGGTTTGTTACTTTGGGATTAATATAAAATGACTCAACGTGGCTTCATTGGAAAACATACCTTTGCCTGTTACATATCATTACCTACATTTTTACACTGGTTAAACATCACAGTGAAAATTTTGGAATTTAAAGGTTTAATTTCTCAAAACTGACTAGAGGGTCAACAGCCTACTGAGCAACTACAGTGCTGGTGATACAACCTGGCCCTTTTCTTGTAACATGGCATTACTGCTCCCACAGCAGCCAAGGCAGCTTTTGCCACTGGTGGTGTTAAAGCAGTAGCAAGTTTAAAGGTTTTTGTATCAGGGAGACACGCTCCTGGAAGCCTGAGCAGCATTTCCCTTGCACTGTGCACAGTATCACTCAGAGAATTAATACACATTCTTGTTAATAAACTCTCTGGATCACACTGGAGAGTACAGGTAACTCCAAGACAATGTGCTCTGCTCATGTGATGTAGCTGTTCTATCACCTAAGAACATTTCCACTTATTTCACTTCAGTTGCAATAATGACTGAAAGGTTATTTCTCAAACCTTGTCAACAGGAGGTACCAGCTGAAATGTTTCTGTTTGATTGCTAAAGAGTAGAAAGCAACAAATTAATATTGGCAAATTTTAGATGAGGCATGATGTGAATGTTGCACACTTCAGCCTAATGCCCACCTTCACTTCAGGGAAAGGAGAAACCAGACTTGCAGACACATTAATTGCCTCCTGGTTGGAGAGTTCCCACTCACCTGTTTGGAAATGGACTCCAGAATCTCCCTGCTTTCTATTTACTGCACTGAGAGCCAGTAATCTCATAGTGCTTCTAAAGAGCCCTTAATTGCACCCCCAGTACAGCATTTAATGATGCCTTTTAATGCATGGATTCAAAAGAAAAAGCAGTCCATACAGAGATTGACCTTCCTGATACATGAAGGGGAGGCAAAGTTCTCTCTGTGTTCAGGGGGAGCAGCACAAAGGTGACCCTGCTTCTGTTTGGGACAGCTCAACAGCGTGGGTGTGACTCACCAAACCAGGGTCAGCTCACCTCAGCTGCAGCACTCTCGAGGGCAAGGATCAGCCAGTGTCAAACAAAAATAGAGCTCCCAAAGTCTACCTTCTGCCTGCACCCATTGCAGTTTGAGCACACAGGGTGTGCATCCTTTCTGGGGCAAGAGCCAATGCCCTACGTGTTTCCTAAGGACAGGCACCACACAGCACACAGGCATTGATGTGGGTGGTTGGTGCCTTCTGGACATGGCTGAAGTAAGCAAGACAGCATCAGAGGGATTTGGATACCCCATCCCAGAAGCATTTACCACAGCCAGCTCTTGGAGAACCCTGTGGAACCCAGGGCTGGATCTGATACCAGTTCCAACCTGCCAGGCTGAAATGCTGCCTGGCATTGTCTGTATCACGCATTGCTCCCAGAGCAGCTGCTGTGCAGGGATCCTGCCCCAGGCACAGCAACTCCTCAGGTAACTTCCCCTTGCAGACACACATACCTGCCTGCAGAGCCTTGGGACAACAAGGAACCCAAAACACTCACAGCTCTGGAGGCTGAGGAGCCCCAGTGCTGGGGTCAGAAGCAGAACTGCTGCTGCAGCAAGCACTGCAGGGTAAGGCATGGTGTCACTGGCCATGCCCAACATCCTTGCTAGGTGACATGTCACATGCCTGTATCAGATGACACTGATACTACAGTGCTTACAGAGGTTTTGGAGCTTGTATATTAAAATATTGAGTGAATTGATTTCACCTTCCATTGCTGTCTCTTCTCTTTTCCCTCCATTGATCTGCACATTAAAAGACAATGTGTCTCCTTGTTCAGGCCCCATGTATCCTTGTACCAGGAGAATCCTTGTCCACTGGCTAGAAACAGGGAAATGTTAATGCATCTTTTGATAACCTTTTGAAGTGCTATTCCATCCTCACATACAACTTTCTTCTTTTGTAACTACAGTCAGCCATCCCCTAGGAGCCACACATAGACAAAGCAGCCCTTGCTGAAGGGATTGGTGCTGCTGTTCCATAGTGTGTTTATAAACTCCTTTGGATACTGTATGGGATACCTACATGTGAGCCCACCTGCCAGGTGAGGACTCTGGGGCTCAGCATTCCCTCTGTGCAGCAGCTCACTCATCACAGCTCTCATCACAAACTCTGAACCTCAGACCCTGGGCGAGGGGAGGCTGCCACTGCTCCTGATGAAGTGTTTGGAACATCCCCCTGTGGGGATGGGCCCCACAGAAGCTGAGCCCAGCCAGAAGGGCTCCCAGGAGCCTTCCTGCAGACTGTGCTGTGTCTGAAGGGGCACCAGGGCCCCTTGCCTTGCTCCTCCTGCCCTCCCTTCCCAGGCACAGCCCTGCACCCTGGCGTTGGGGCTCTCCCTACATGCTTGGCCTGGCTTCTGGTAAAAATTTTCCACCTCCTACTAAAATTCCCAGTGATGATGGAAGATGCTGAGCAACCGCAGAGCTTGGTGTGGGACATGTGGGACACTGGTGCCAAAGAGGTTCCAAAAGGTGAAGGGAGGAAAAGTTGCCTACTGCTGGTACTGTAATGGATCAGCATTGATGCCATAAATAAAAAGAAGTGTGCTGGATGTTTTGTTTTGCTTGTGTGTAAACTGTACTGTTAGAATCTGAATAAACATATTTTGTCAATTTTACTACCTTTTTGATATAAAAATAAATAACCTTAAACAAAGAAGGAGTGCAGACCTGCCAAGCCAGACTGGTTCAATAAGAACTACATTGACAAAGGAATAATTTTGTCCCAAACATAAGTGGATAAAATTATAAGCTTTCAGGATGGCAAAGCCCCTACAGTAGGAGCTGTGTTTTACACAGGAGGGTTTAAAATTTAAAAGGGGATTCTTTGAAAAGGAAAGGAAAAACAAAAACCCTATAAATTTTTTGGTACCAGAGCTGCTTTCTAGCTTAGTGTCATGCTGCATGCATGACAGGTTAACAGCAATTAGGAACATTTTAACAATCATTTAAAAAATCACAAGGAAATTATACCAAGTATTAAGTAGCTGAATACAAAACAGACATCAAGAAATCATGCTTTTACTTAGCAATTAACCTTAGCAGTGAGTTCTAGGCTTACCACTCTGATGCCAACATGGGAACATCCAGTAGGCAGCAACACATAATTACTGCTGGGTGGGGGTGAATCAACCACTTTCTGTCATGAAGCAAAGGAGAGACCCTCAGACCATCTGCCAAAGGTGGGTGGGTGAATAAGAGTGTTACTTTCTTGCTAGACTCCCATCAGGGCACCACACCTTTTGATAGTATCTCTGTAATAAGCAAACAACTTTAAATGATATTGTGTCACTCCAGGAGGGTGACCCAGCAAATCAGGTTTCATGAATGCAGAAGGACTGCAGTGTGCAGGTGCTCACACTTACCTTGGGACCCTGGAGTGCTCAGCCTGCCATGCAGAGGAATCTGAGCTGGGTCTCCTCCATTATAATGCACATGGCTCAGGCAGCACTGTCACTACACTAACATCCCTTTTGCTTTTTGTGTCACTCTTAAAAGTCTTCTAATGTGCTAGTAAGGAGATTCCAGGTGTAAGTCCATCACAATTACCATCACATTAGCATGGATACAAAAATGATGACAGAATTAAGTATGTTTGTTCCAATTAGCAAGACATGCCCGATGCTGCCTGCCTGAGTGTTCCTACAGTCCTTACCAGGCACCACTGTGCTGCCTCTTTCCTCGAGTGCAATCCCATGCTCCAGGGTCAGCCACAAGGACTCTGCCTGCTCTGCTGAGCCTTTCTGGGTGGGAAGGCCCCAGTGAATCCCACAGGACCCCCTGTGAGGCTGGCCCATTGCTGTACTGACAGTGCTTCCAGGAGATTTGTTTTCCACAGCAAAGGGGCAATTCAGGGCATGTTAGAGACACTGCCTTGGCTGGGAGCAGGTGCTGTGGCTGCAGCCAGGCCCCTGTGGCAGGAATGTCTCAAACCACCCAGATGCAAGCCAGCTTGGCACAGTAGTAATTGTCCTGCTTGGGCTCCACAGTCAGACCTGGTGGCTTTTTAGCCATTCTCTTTCTTACCTTCTATAGCAGTACCACTGACCTCAGTCCTGTATTCAGATATCTGTGAACCAAAGCTCTAACTAGTGAAACTCAGCTATTGTCTCTGAATTCAAACCACTGCAGGCCATTGTGTAAACGTGGTTTTTTACAAATGCCTGGCCCCTCCTGTTGACTGAACTACTCATGCTCTCTAGAAAGGAGCATGCCTATCCCAAACACTCCATGCAACTGACCTTACCCTTTATTCCTGCTTATGTTTTCCATTTCCTCCAACTATTTGAATCTTTGCCAGGGCCAGGACCTGGCACCACCATACTGTACTGCTCAGTGGCCTGGTAGCCTCATTCCCCTGCTCTTCACATTTCTTTCTTGTAGGGAAAGACCATGGCAACAATGGCAGGAAGATTGGTGGTGGGGCTGGGAAGAAAAGGAGTCCCAATGGGCGAGAAATAGGAGTATCCTGGTTAGGTTGCTTCTGGATTTAGCCTGCTCAGCCACTCCCTAACAAAAATTTTCTCAACCAACACACTGGCTCATGCTGAAGGTCTCACAAATTCAACACATGCAATCAACCTGCTTGTTCTGAAAGGGATTAGCCAAAGCAAAGATGAAGATGTCTTACATAAGATATCCATGCATTTTTCCTGGGAAGGTTATGGAGCAAATCCACAGAGGAGCCATGTCCAAACACAAGAAGATAGCTAGTTACAGCCAGTATGTATCTAACAGAGACACATTGTACCTGACTGGTGTGGTTGTCACCTGTACTGGGATGATGTGCTCAATGGACAAGGTGGGGGAAGCAGTGGATATCTCCTGGTCTGTCTCAGCATGGTCTTTGGCACTGTCTCCCATATGGGCTAATCTAGGATGGCATTGCCTGAATGGATGCACCACAAACTGGCTGAAAAAAGCTCACAGCTATCCTGTAAGGCTTGAAGGATAATAATGGGCAAGAACTAGACATTTAATTGGTATTAACAGATGGCATTCTTCAAGTGACAACACTAGGGCCAGTCTTCATCAGCAAACTGGATGACAGAAAATAATGGCTCCTCAGCAAGTCTGTGCAGGACACTGAATTGAGGTTCTGTGTCATTATGCTGGAGGACAAGGCAGCCATTCAGGTGGTCTTCAGCAACCTGGAAGACAAGTGTGAAAGAAATCTGTTGAAATTCATCAAATGTAAAGTCTGCACCTGACCCAGAATAAACCTGTGTGTCAGTCAGCAGCATGCCTTTGCAGTGCTAATGGGCAATGGCTCTCAGCAGGGGTGAACAGCACAAAACCAGAATAAATTGCAATGAACATCACAGAAGTAATTTTTTAAAACAAGAGCAGTTAAACTCGAGCAGGTGCCCAGAGAGGTTGTGAAATCCCCATCCTTGGAGATTTCAAAATGTAATGGACAAAGCCCTGAGCAGCCTAAGCTAATGTTGAGGTTAGCCCTGCTTTGAGGTTGGTGTACAGCCCTCAAGATGTCCCTTCCAACCAATGTTATTTTGTGTCAGTTTTGTTGGGCTTTTTTTGTTTGTTTTTATAGCTGTTAACCAGGGAGATTCATCTGGAGTAAATGATTCCCCAGAAAGAATGGAAGTTACCAGGTTTGTGGTAACCTGCCAATTATGTATTTATATTATGAATGAAGTTCAAACAGTCAAGAGACTTCACTTCAGAGATGCTGTGTTTAAGGATCAAAGTTACTAACTTTCTCTCTCAGATCATAAAACTAAACAGAAAAGAGGTCCTGCCTCCACATAGGAGGCAATTTTGAAAAAACCTCAGTTCAGAGCTAGCAGAAGAAAAACTATTTCTCAGCTTTGTTTTGGGTATATGCAGCTCTCACATATTCTTGTGGTGGAAACTCAACTCGTTGAGAGGTTTTCTAATGAAAACATTGTTTTCACCTGAAAGCAACACCAGAGATCTTGCCTCCAAACTGAACCTGTGCTTACTCTGCTTGTGTGTGTGCATTCAGCTGCATCCCAGCCAACACACTGAGCTGTGCATTATTTATGTGCAGCCATTTGTCCAGCAGCCCAAGCTGCCCAGGCTGCCAGAAGTTCAGGAAAACAGCTGCTGCCATGACAAAACCACAACCAAAGCTGGTTGCTGAGTCTCAGCAGAACCTGCTGCAAACATTGAGGCATGGCAACCCATGGCTCCAAACAGCACTGCCTGCAACACCTGGTGTGTCACCCAAAAAGGTGACAGGATATTGTGATGCATAGGATATATAGACTGACCTGCTGGTGTCTCTGGTCACTCCTATGAGTCACAGACCCAAATTCCCCCCAGCCCTAATGCCTAGCCCTCAGCCCTTCTGTATGCTTACTGTTGTCAGAACGACGACCAAGCTCAGAAAACGCACCAGATTTGTGCATTAAAAATAATAAATGCAGACCTCTGCATTAGCTGAGTTTTGTGATACCAACACAAAACATAGGCCAAAAGGGAAAAAAAAAAATAGAAGTAAAATCCCAAACCTATTTGAAAGTATGTTCAGAAAATAACAATCAAAACCTCTTATCCAACCAAATTGTAGTTAGATCTTGGGTGACACCATGCTTATCAAAGTTAACCAAGGAGCTTGGAGATACTTCTCCAGCCTTAACATTACACTGCCAGCCTGGACAAGTGCTACTAGAAAACACCTCATTAAAATGCTGCTGTGGTATTTACATATCGATAGTAATTTATATCACATCCATCACACACACTGATCTGGCAACTGTGACCAGCAAATTGGACTGCTTCTCCCATGGCACTTTTGGCTCAAATCCACTCCCCCACATCCCCCTCTCCCTTACCAACACAACTGCTTCCCACTGGGCATCTGCACGTGTTCTACCTGGCAGGACTGTCATTCTGAAAAAGCTTCTCTCTTTATCCAGCCCTGCAGCCCTCCAAACAAGCAGGTGGGATATCAGAGATGCAACAATGGCATCAAGAGCCAGATCTGTGGTGCTCTGCAGGTAAGCATGCTTGGGTGCAATCATCAGAGGCACTACACACCTTATCCCTGCAGTGGACAGGCAGCTGGAATGTGTATTTGCTGGAGGGCCCAAGTGGCTTTGGAATATATGAAGGATAATACCAGAGAATCACATCTGCAGGTCACAGACTCTAGTGCAGCAGCCAGTGTGGTAAAACACTAAGAAAGCACAGGGTGTGTCTTCCATGGGAAGGAAAAAAAAAAAAAAAAAAAAAAGACTGGCCAAAAAAAAAAAAAAAAAAAAAAGACATTAGATGAGGTAGCTGGGACTGCCAGAAGCAATGTGAAATCAGTTTACATTAGAGCAGGTTGCTCTTGATTTCACTACAGCAGTCGTCATGCTTGGTAAGAATAACAAGGCATTGATATGTGCAGCTCAGCACAGGCAGCCCAGTGTAAAAATCTGAGCACAAGCAGTGGCCAGGATGGGACTTCTTTTCTAAGTCAGGTAAGATGGTTATGTAAATGAGTTTCCACTTCAGGAATCTGTTTCAGGAATCTTCAGAACAATGGTTTCCTGGTAAGGGGAATTTGTTACTGTAGCACATGATGTCTTACCTGAAATCTGTATTGAAATCTTGTATTGAAACACTGTCGTATACACATCCCTGCAGCTCCTGGATCTTTCCCACTATCTGGCCCCTTCAGTCTCCAACTTACTTTAATACTTTCAAGCTCAGAAGATCTAGATTTGCACCTCCATGCATGCCCAGAACTGCCCTAGTCCTGACAAGGCCAAGCAGCTCAGCCCAATTCACACCTATGTCTGATCAGGATCAAGAAACTAGGCGTTGCTTTGCCTAAACCCCCGAGGGCTTTGATCAGGGATTGTATGTTACCTGGTGACTGTTCCATGTAAAATGCATAAACAATGCTGGGAGCAGAGTCCAGGATCTCAAACTCCCTTGCACATGCTGGAAGCAGGAGGCAGGACAGCCATGCCCACCTCACCCAGCGGTGCAATGATGCTGCTGCAGTGCCCCCGGTGTTCAGCTCCCAGCCTTGGGGCTTCAGCGCTCTGCTAGGGGTGCCAGCTGAGAGCAAACAGTGTCCAGAGAACAGTGACCCTGTTTGTCACTTCCTGGCTGCTGGTAATCCACATTTCAAATTAGATATTTGTGCTGTGACAGAAGGCTGCTTCCAGAAGTCTGGATCACTGCAGCAGCAGCATTTAAATCTTAAAATGTCCCTATTAATCTCTCTGGTCGCCACCCTGAATGCTTTGATCCTTGTGTGGAAGTGCCAGGCTTACCTCAGGCATGCTGCAGGGATTGCTGGCTCTAATATCAGGAGCTGGGCACTAGAAATAAGAAACACAGAGCTTAACACTGAGGCATCCAAGTAGGATATAACTTTAAAAAACTTGCAAATGGATATAGCACATGCTCAGCTTAGGCACTCATGTCTTGGTGTTTGACATGAGGCACATCATGAATTAACGAGTGCTAAGTGAGAAAGTTATTAGGAAAATCTGTAGTGCTGCTATTGCTAAAGGAAAACAAAGTCCACCCCCTACCCAAATAGTGCATCAGCTTCCTCCCTGATAATTCTCTCTCCCTAACAACCAGTGGTTCATTTGTCTCATTTAGGACAATTTGGGGGGAGAGTAAACAGCTTTGTTTCTTCTAAAAATGGGGGGAAATTGCATTTATATCTTTAAATAGCAAAATTATTTCTGTGTCTGCTTGCATTGCTCATAGAAGAATAATTTTACCATAAAAATGCACAAATTATTGCATTTCTCTGAGGAAACATCCAACTGAACATGCTTCCATCTGGACCAAATTCATGACAGTGTGCAGTTTGGTCTGGTTGGTTTCCATTTTTACTACAAAAAATATATTTGTGATGGTAGAAATTGATAATTCTGCCCTGGACCAAATACACAAATATGCTTTGAAAAATGCAGTATCTTGCTTATAAATGCAAAGCAGAGGTTGTTTCTAAGTTTCACTTATTCAAGAACTCTTCCATAGTGAATGCCCCTGTTTGCTGCAGTGCTGAGGATGTTCCTTTGGAAACCACTCAGCACACCCAGTACACACACCAAAAATACCAGGAGAGAGCCACAGGCTAAGCTGTTTCTCACGAATGCTCCCAGGCTTCCCTCTGAGATGACACAATAAAGGGCAAAGCTATTCACATTGCTTTCATGCCATGATCTGGAGGAAAAACCTCTTTCTGATACCTCAGAAGAATGAAAAAGAGAAAGTTGGGAATATACTCCTGAATTGTGCACTTCAGCCAAAGCAAGCTCCACTACAACTTTATGACTAATGCCACAACTCATCTTTGGACTGCCAGTGCCTTTGCCATCACAGGCAATATTAGGGACTCCCCAGCTAAAAGCTGGAGCAGCTACTGACTGAGCTCTACACCACCAGAGCTGCTGCTCTAAGAAATTTGGCTCCTCCAGTACAAGGCAGGAGCAGAACACAGTCACTGGTGGGTCCAACCCCAAGATCACCACTAAGAGGGCTATGGATACTGCAGGGGTGGAAAAGGAAAACAACCTTCTCTGGGGCTGGTGGCTGCCAGGGTGTATGAAGCTGAGGAAGCAGGTCACTGAGCTGTCCCCCAGCAGTGAAGCTCACTGGGTGCAGCAGTGGCAGTGCAGAGCTCTGATTCACAGCACTGTTTGCAGGGCCACCCTGTGCAAATCACTAACAGCTTCAGGGGAAAAATAACAGATGGTCATGGGGAAAATTCCCAGCGTTTCTTCCTCCTCTCCTCTGTGATAATAGGCTACTTATGATTGTCTGAAACCACCTGCATTTTTTCCCAGGCATCCTGGCTACCAGTTAGAACAAGGTGTATGTCTCTACAGTGGTGTTGGCAGCACTGGGCTCACTTTTCATGAAAAGCCTCACATTTGTGTGCAAGAGACTGTACAGTCCAGAAGCTCACTGCCATGATGCCACTGGGAGGTGACATGGCAGTGATGACTAATACTCAGGTTTAGGTTCAGGAAATACTGAACATTTTCTAGCTAATCCCACTGCTTCAGGTAGTACATCCTGGTAACCCAGGTTTTTTTCCACTGCTGTAAGGGGAAGAATTAAATCATCATCTGGTTTTTACAGAAAGAGTGCAGCGAATAATTGTTGTTAAAGACTCCTGCAACTTGCTAGGCAACTTAGAAACAGCAAATGTTACCCACAACAAAGCACAACATGAGGAAAAAGCACTCAATCCAGGGAAAGGAGCAGAAAATGCTACCACCCTGGGTGTATACTGCTCCAGCAAATGTGTATCTCATGTGTGAGCTGAATTTCCATGTGGCATTCCAATTCTGCAAAGCCTGCCATCTAGTAAAACTTACTGCTCTCCCTGCCATGCCATGTGATGTATAGCATGGCCATGTGCTCTGCCAGAGCAGCATAGAAGCACAGGATTTGGACTTTTCATTGCCATCCTTCTAGCCTTGCTTAAGCTACAAGATATTTGCCAAAATCCCCAGCTCAGCCAGATTTCATAAAAGTGAGCGTCAATTTCACTTAACTCCCTGCTTCTGACACCAGGTTTTCTGGGATGAGCATCCTGCACACACAGGTCACTTCAAGGACCCGTGAGCTGTACTCTTGCCAAGCACCCACCTGAAGCCCACTATGCAGGCACAGACACACAGGGCAGCACCAACGATGTCTGCTTCCCCAGGACACTGTGTGTCCTCCACTGCCCTCCTTCCCATCCTAGACACACAACACAGAGGGGCAAACATGAGAGCTCTGGGGCACCCAAAATACCCCTTTCCTGGCAGCAAGGAGCCACTGGTGCTGCCTCCTGATGTGTGTGAATCCTCTTTTCCTCCTGCTACAAGTACCCTACAACACATCCCACATATGTTCTTCCCAGTATGCTCTGTTCCTTCACACCAGAATCTGCTGCCCAGCCTCACTGTCTTCTGCTTGGTGCAGATGGGCAGCTTGGTACAAAGCCACTCCCTCCCTCTCCTGCTTGTGTGGCTAAGCCTTGGATGGTGGCAGGCCCTGCTCCCTCTGTGACTACAGAGCTCAGGAAGATTCTGTTAAAGGTCTGGCTCTTGAAAGATGCTCTGACTTCACAGCCAAACACGACCTGCAGAGCAGACACAACCTTTCCCCACCAACCTCTGTCCCTCCCCCAGGGTTAACAGGCAGCTGGGGCTGCTGGAGCACAGGTTGTTGATTTGTTAAAGGATCATTGCCTTCTAAATTGCATTCCAGGAAGCTAGGAATTGTCACTTCCAGGCTGCATGATTTCTGTTTCCAAAGGTGATTATGTGTGTGTGTGCCTGTGCCACCCCCTGAGAAATAACCATGAGGGCAGATCACCCTGAGCCCCAGCACTGTGAGGCCACGCCAGCCGTGCCCTGCTGGCTGTGCTTTGGTTCTGGCTGCCCCAGCCCTGTGCCCATCACATTCCCTATTTTGAGGACTAGCTATGTGCCTCAGGCCAGGCCAGTTGAAGGACAGGAGCCCTGAGTGCTACAGCTGAGAAGGTGTGGTTAGCTGGCAGGTATCACGAGTATTATTTTTATGATCAGTGGCAAAACCTTTTCCAGCGAATCCTATCTGCAGCCATTGGATGAACCACAAAGGACAGACTCCATCTCTTTTCCAGAATACTGTTTGGTATCTAAAGACAAGTGTTTCTTAGAAAATTACTGTGGTTTTTGCAAAAGACAATGGCAGAACATGAGTCACAGTGCATGAAGTGCACTTATGCTCAGTCACTTGGAAGAAGGATGTGCTGTAGCACCCATGTTTGAATTTTAACTGTTGACTGTGAGCCAGCTACAGAGATGACGTAGGTGTTTTTTTAAATTACATCAGTAACTTAGTGGGGTGTCTGTAAGCAGGCCAGATGCACCTCAGCTCTTGACTGGCACAATTCCATAGAGAAGATGCACAGGTCTGAGCCTAAAGGAGAATATCCCAGGAGATAAATAATGCCCTGATATTTCAACCTCGATTGCCTACAGTATCCTGAGACAAACACTGGAAGATACAAGGAAAATTGGAATATATGGAATATTGTTGTTGTTATTGTTGCTGTTGTCCCCAATTACAAAACCTCTAAATAGACCTGGAGATGTTGAAAATAATCTATGAGAATGTGGATTATTTTTAACTGGTATTTTAGTCCGGAACTGGAAATAATGGAAGAAAAGCTAAGCCAGGCTGATTTGTTACAGTAAAGTTGTGCTGTACTTTAGATTACTTATTAACAAACAGCAAATGGGCCTCTGCCTTGACCTTTTTCATTTGAGCAAATATACTCTTCCTGCCCCTTGTAAACAGAAGTTACTGGTAACTGAGTCACGTCCCCCCTCACATCCCTGGAGTTAGTTTTTTTCATCTGTGGCAAGGATTTTAGTCAAATTGAATTTTGCCAGGCTCACCAAGGTTATTAGCAGTATTATTAGTCTTAATAATACAACAGTAATAATACTTCTTGGAATCACCATAAACCTGAAAACACCTAAGAGCCTCACAAATATTAATTAAAAAAACTCCACAGGAGATCTGAGAAACCAGCAGAAATTGTCAGCTTTGCTTCAGAGCTGAAGATCTGAAAACAGCCACACCAAGCACAAGTGGCAGTTTGCTAGATGAATTTCAATTAATGGCTGTTCCCTTGGTGTCATGAAATGCCAGGTGCACAGTGCCTCTGGCAACACTGCCAGGTTAAAAGCAGCAACCCACAGCACAAATCTGGAGCAGCAGAAGTCAGTGGTAGGTTTGGGACTGGAATCAAAATGATAGGTTCCTCCACTGAGAGCTGGGTTTTCAGTAGCTGCTGTGCTTTCAGTGGGGCTGTTGGACATGCCCCAGGTATCTTGTGCCTTAGGAGTGAATGGCTGCTTTGGAATATCTCTCTTCTGCAGATCTTCAGTGAAGCTGAAATCAAGAACATGCCCACAAATCTGCAAATGTCCCAACAAGCTATGGCTATCCACTCCTTTGGCAGCTTTTATGTTAAACCTTTTTGAATGAAGGAGGCAAACTCTGACAACCACAAGGAGCTCCTCTGCAAAGCTCATGGCTACTTTTCCTACCTAATAATTTCCCTGACTTGTCTCTACTGGTATGAAACCTCCAGTGGTGGCCGAAACATGACAATAGCACCAGGGAGTTTGTAGAGTTCATCTTGATTTTAAGTTAACTTATCCTGCAGATATCACCCAAATCCATTCTGTAAAGGAAAACATCAGGTACTTGGTAAACAAGATGAAAGTTTCATCTAGATTCTTAACCAGTGATGTCTAACAGTTTTTGCAGCATGGGGTAATTACTTGTACTAATTGCAGACTCCTCTAAGGTACATTATGTCACAGCATTTGGATGATTGGATGCACTGTCTGGAGGAGTGACTTTGTTGTTTTGTTGATTTGTTCAAAAAACTTACCATTTGTAGGCATAGAAAGGAGACAAAGTCAATCTGGACACAAAGTCAATTTTCTCTTGAAGGCAGAAGGACAAAGTCCTAATAACAACAGGCCTCACAAGAGAGAGATCCAGGTGCAGTTCCTCACTCTGACACAGACTGCTCATGTGATCTCGAGCGTGTCACATAAGCTGTCTGTCCCCAATAGTAAAATTAGGATAATAGTAGTTAGCTCATGCCAAAACAGTACAAAAAAGAAAGTTTTTCTTCACCCATCAGTGTCTTATAAGACAAAAAGCATTGTGGCCAGACTGATTCCATTTTCTTCTCTCTGGTACAATCACTCATCTTTGACATGTGGGCAATTTCTTACTCTGTGACTATGCTCACTCCCTATGCTCCATGCCTTGTGAATACATACTCTGATAACCTTTTCTCTTCTCTGGAAATGTGAGTGCTCTGACTTCATCATATTCATCCAATTTACTCCATTCAATTTCCCCAAGTTCTTTAGAAAGCTCTCCAGCTTTGCTATGAAATTGAAGCATCTACTGTGTTGACAAAAAATCCTTACGTTTCACATGTTCCTTTACATCTCCTGTGGTAACTACTCCAGTTGCTTCTTACAAAAACGACACTGGTCCTAAGGCTGAAATTCTGTGAGGTCTTGCTGTTTCAGGCATGGTAGAGTTCATTTCCTTCCACTTCTCTGTGTCTCAGCTGCCCCAGGCCCAGAAACTCTTCTGCACAAACACGCTGCTGCCACAGAAGTTTTGCCATGTGATGCCTAGTAACTTTAATGAGAACCCCATAGCTGCCATCCCACACAGTGCTCTGAACATCTGGGCTCTGTGTTTCATCCCAGATAGACAGTCTATAAAAGTATGGCCAACAATTCAGGCACAGTCTCTGGCTAGGCCAGCTTTCTCCACTTACATGTTACTGTAGAGCAGAAGCAGCTTCAGGGCCTACATTCAGGCAGGAATGGAAGTGATGCTGCATCTCTCTGGGAGCCCACCTAGCCAGCAGATCCTAGAATTCACAACCCAAGCAAAGGTGAGGGTCCTCTGCACACCTCGCTGGTATTGCACTCTCCAGGCAGAACATTTGGCAAACATCAAAGAGGGGCAGGAAGAATCCCACCCCCATCCCATCCCATCCCATCCCATCCCATCCCATCCCATCCCATCCCATCCCATCCCATCCCATCCCATCCCATCCCATCCCATCCCATCCCATCCCCCAAGCTTGGCAGGAGTTTTGGGAGTTTCTGCAGGGTAAGGCACACTGGCTAGTTACATGCCCTTGGCTGCAGTCATTCACAGAACTATGGAATTACACAGAGCTTTCTGAAGAGTTTTGGTGACTGTGATAGAAAAAAATAAAGTAAGTGAAGGCAGGGAAGCATGCTGGAGTCTGCTGACAGCCTGAGAGGACACCTTGTTTGCATGGGAGAATTTCCTGTTCACAGTCTCTAGACACTATGTATAACCTCCACTTGCTAAGGGCAGAGGCTCTCTGTATTTGTGTAGACCTCACTTTCTCCTAGCTCTGTCTCACCCAGCTGTGGGCTCTCTGCTCTACAGACACAGTGACCTTCACTGCTGGCCCGACTTCCCTCCCACAGCAGGGAAGGACAGACAATCCTACAAGCAGACAACAGGACCATAATGTGGAACTACAGTAAGGAAATGGGTTGCTGAGGTCCCAGACTCATGGACATGAGTCCAATGCAGGTATCAAAGAGCAGGATCATGTTGCCACAGCTTTCTGCATCATTCGTCCTCACTTCCATGAATCCATCAGCTGCCAAAAACAGCTTCCTGGTGGGGCAGGCCTGCTCCACACCACCCAAATATCCAGGAGCTGTTCTGCACCTGCAGCAGGGCAGTGGTGCAACAGATCATGCCTAACCCTCCCTCCCTCCCTTCCTCCCTTCCTCCCTTCCTCCCTTCCTCCCTCCCTTCCTTCCTTCCTTCCTCCCTCCCTTCCTTCCTTCCTTCCTTCCTTCCTTCCTTCCTTCCTTCCTTCCTTCCTTCCTTCCTTCCTTCCTTCCTTCCTTCCTTCCTTCCTTCCTTCCTTCCTTCCTTCCTTCCTTCCTTCCTTCCTTCCTTCCTTCCTCCTTTTCTTTTTTCTTTTCTTTTCTTTTCTTTTCTTTTCTTTTCTTTTCTTTTCTTTTCTTTTCTTTTCTTTTCTTTTCTTTTCTTTTCTTTTCTTTTCTTTTTTTCTTTTCTTTTCTTTTCTTTTCTTTTCTTTTCTTTTCTTTTCTTTTCTTTTCTTTTCAAACCCTGGGCTTGTCTCCACTGAAGAGCACACCTGGGTGTGATGAACAGGGAACAGAGTCTCACCATCACCCTGTTCCTTGGCTCTCACACAATTGCAGCAGAGGATGTGGGATGACCATCCCTAGGCTAAGCTCTGTGTCCAGAACCTTAGCCCTCTCCTTCTCTGTGGAGGTCCCCCTCAGCAACAACAACAACAAAAAAACAACTAGAAAGGATCTGGAAAGCTCTGTGACCCAGTGCTGTTTTTGTATCTCTTTACACACATTACTCTCTGAATGGGCAGAGATCTGTGAAGCTGCTGATTCATTAACATCTTTGCCATCTTGGCTGCTTCAAATGAGAGTTCACTCTGACCCAAGAATGACTTACTTCTCCTGGCTGTTCATCACAAACTGATACTGTCTCCAGTCCCTCAGACCTTGGGGGATTTGTGTAAAAATAAATTTTATTGAATTTCTTGTGAAGTTATTACTTTTGAGCAGTAAAACACTCAAGTCTCTGACAGAGAAGGGAATGATATCTACAGTTAGTGTTGGGAGAAGACAACTCACCAACTTTATGCCCAGCCAACGTCCTCAAACCTATCAATATCAGCATATTTGCCAAATCACAGCTTGGGGACCGTGGAAGAATGGATAAGAACCTCTGGCACTCAAGGGCCCCCAACTGGGTCTGTGCATGGATTGGAAATAGGTTTCCAAGCTGCCAAATACTGCACCTGTCCATTGATACATGCTACAGCATCACCAGAAAAGCTTCATTTCCTTCTTTCTCACCTCAGCTGTCATCTGCAGCTGGTTTTGCAGATGATTTCAGCTTTAGTCCTACTGCCTTTGCCTCCTTTCTTTTCTCATTGTGCTCTAAGAATCTTAGTGCCAATCTACTTTCCCATGAATGATCAGAGTCTTGCTAAGCAGGGCAAAGCTGTGGTCAGTAAGATTTCCTGCCAGTGCATGTTATATGGCACTATTGTGGCCAAGAAACTGCCCCCTTCCTCCCCACTAGCCATGTCTTCCTACTGGTTCCCCTCAGAACCAGAGAGCACACTCCAGGATAAGATGCCTGAACAGGGCTAGCAGGATTTGGACCTAAAACTTTGTTATTAGAGCTGACACCAGAATCCAAAGAGGTGCTGCTCAGCTGCACCTCCCATTAAGATCACCAGTATGGAAGGTGGTTTGCATACCTCAATATTAGCCCCAGCATTACCACAGGACAAACCAAAACCATCATAATAAAATTTTGCAATAACCTCAGTTTAATTAATAGTAAGGAGGAAAAAGTCTTGCCAAGCCAGATGGCAAACTCTTTGCTTCTCACATGATGACTGTCAAATTACCATCTCCACAAAAAAAACTCACAGAATATATTTAATAAACCTTGGAAATGTTTATCAAAGTGGCAGTAAAGATCCTGACTGATCCACCTGGATCTGTCCACATGAAACAGCCAAATGTGGAGTAGGTTTAAGGAGTTACCACCAATAAAGGACTCAAGGGCATAGTGCTAGACTCCAGCAGTATTCAGGCAGTGAAGTCCAGAGTCACAGAGGCCTTACTCTCATGTGCCTGTACTCTGTGTTCTCTCCTTGGCTCACATTCAAGATCTATGCCTCCACACCTGGCCAGAACAGCACCTCCAAGGAGATGCACTTTACACTATCCTCCACGGGTATCCAGAGATGAGATGCCTCTTCTCTGAATCCCTAAGGGATGGGGTCTCTGTAAACCAGCTCTGAGAACAGCAAATGCAGCCTGAGGCTCCTCAAACCAGGGAGCTCTAATCCCTTCACTTCAAACAGAAGCTGCTCACCAGGAGGACAGGGAGAGCAACCATCCCATTAGTGGAGGGCATGGTTTCACCTTCACCCAGAATAGCTGATCAGCTGGCAGTTAGACAGTCTTATGGGAAGTGAGAGACAAACTCTCTCAGATTGAGGAAGGCATTGAACTCAGGTCTCCCACTTCCCCAGTGAATCCTCTAAAACAAAAGACAGTGACTTAGGCATCAACCAGAAGGAAGGAACACTACTCTTATCTCCAAGAGCACTGTCCTTGGGGAGATGCATGCCATCAGAGTGTTTACAAGACTCAAGCACTGAGCACTCAAGTTCTGAGTGAGGTTTCTGTGCTCTGATGGAATGGCAGGGATGGGAGAGTAGAAGATTTCAGAAACAGATTTTCAGTCTGCCCTCACATCCCACACATGATCTCTGGGGCAAGATGTCTCAGTTGTCTAGGTTAGATCTGAAAGTAGCCCTTACTGAACAGGGACAACGAGAAGGAGAATGTGCTCTGTCATTGTGTAGCATTGCTGCTCCATTTCTTGGGAGCATACACTCATCTGGACCAGGATCCCTTCAGCCCATCCTAGCAGCCTGGCCTGCTGTCCTCTCCCTGTCCTTGGGCTAGGGAGCCTTGGCACAACAATGCTGCTTTTGGCACCAGAGTCTGGCTCTTGAGCCTAGAGACAGTGGCACCTCCTCTTTGGACACTGAGCCCTCCACACCCTGACTTGCAGTAAGTCAGCACCACTCTTGGGGTGCCTGGGTGGCACTATCATCACCAGAAGCTTGTCCTTCATCTATGCTCTTCGGATGAAAGGATGTGGTTCACTGAAGATTTATAGGTTTTTGGTTAGTTAATGGACATGTTCTATGGGAATCTGTTTTGGTTCTTCTGTATTTTTGTCTTTTGGAGGGACAGTACTCTTTGAAAATTTCTTTCCTCCCCCTTACAGAAAATTGGAGAAAAAATGACTGACACTTTCATACTGCAGCAGAACAATCTTTACACTATACTAAGTTCTGCCTCATCTGTGTGAAAGCACTTTCATGGCCTTATCTGTTATCTTGCAATAACAATAACAACAATAAGAAAATGAATTTTCCATATAAAACAAAGCAATAAAAGTGCATCAGCTGCAAGTGCTGGTTGGTAATCCCATGAAAAAGGCAATATGACAAAATTTTTGAAAGCTGTTTCTCTTGGCAGATGTTATTTCCATTTCCAGTGTAAAGGCTGAAGTGACTGACACCACTCTTAACTTTAGTTAAACCCTGCTATAGCTGCTGAAGCCACTGCAGGGTTCTGCTTTCATGTTGCTGCTAGCACAGGGAGTTTCAGAATAATTTTGGATTGGCTTGGATACAAGTCTAGCAGGGTGCTACAAATAGAAATAGCAGAAGAAGGTAGTAGAGTAAAAATACACAATGCTAGATCACGGGTGGAGAAGTAGCACAGACAGGAAGCCAATGAAAGCGACAGAGCATGCTGCTGCTCTCTGCCACTTGCTACATTTTGAATGCACGCTATTTCCAAATTTCTGAAAAAACTACCACTTGCATTTATGTCGCCTCCTATCTACATATCAGCATTCTGGATAAAAAAGCAGCCATGACAGGAAGGGGAACATTGCTTTAAAAGCTGCCCTTCCAAAGGCACCCTGTGTATTGCATCACAGCTCACACAGTCACCACGCTATGAAGTTTCATCTCACAAACAGGTACACTGGGGCACAGCCCTGCACTTGAACCTCTCTGACCTTTGGGGATACCTGTTTTCTGTCTGGGCTCAACCCATTCCTATGATGGCCCACATCTGACAATCTGCATGCCAGCAGCCAGACTTTGTTGATGCACCTAATGGCCTGGCTTGTTGTCCAAGACCACAACCAATTCCCACTGTCTCACGTGGGGTTTGTCAGTCACATTAAGGAATCTGAATCTGGATTTAGGAACCTAACTTAAGGCACATGGAGTGGAAAACTCTAGCCAATAAGACTGCACAACCCTATTACCATGACAGCTCAGGAATGTCAGAACTCAGCAGTCTGGAATAAGGGGCCACTTTAAATGTAGATTAAACTGAAAACAGCCTTTATGGCCTAGAGCACCTTGGACCAGTGTCTGCCAGCTGAAATGCCTTGAAGGTAACTATTGCTGGTGAATCAGGTGCTGGCTTAAGATGCCTACATTTGCCTCAAGACACAGACAGATTTTTTTTTCCAGAGACACTATGGGGTTTGGTTTTTTTTTTTTTTTTTTTTTTTTTTTTTGTTTTTTTGGGTTTTTTCTGTTGTTGTTTTTTTCTTGTTTTTTTTTTAGTACCACAGGAAACTTGTGATCTCCAACCCTATGGAGATCCATGCAAGCCTCCTGCAAACCTCCTGCTTGCTTTGGTTCCCATCGCAGATCCACTCAGTCTCACTCATTCCGCCTCACAAATCTCCAACCTCAGCCTAGAGAAAAACTGTGCCAAGCCTGGGTCCAGCTATGGAGCAGGACTGTTCTCCTTCCTCTGAACACTACTGTATGAAACCAAGTTGCCCTACTGTGACACAGGAAAACTATGATCAGCATCCAGTGCTAGGCATTGGGAGGATGTATTTTCTTGTCTGTTTGCAACCTGAGGGTGAAACAAAGGGTGAGTATTTCCCTGGCTGGGGTCTTCCTGCTAGCCAGGGATAGTCACTTATCCTTTTGGTTCTCTTAGATGTGTCCAGCAATGATCTCAGAGATTTGTTGACATGCCAGTGGGCACTTCTGACAGTGGATGGGGTGCCAGTGGTTCTGCGTTGTCTTTTCCGACAACTCCCAGAGGCCAGTGATGCTTTTATGCCTAATACATGCTGTCATTTTCTATTATAGCTTTTCCTTGGAAGTAACTTCATAAAGGACCAAAAGAAAACACAACCCCAAACCCCAAAATCCAAACACCATAGAAAACTGAGGCGTTCTGCAGACATCACAGATGAATTACTGCTCCTTCAACTGACACAGGGCCAAAAGAAGCCATAGCCCTGCCTGCTTTACAACATGATCTGCCACTGGCTGGTGGTTACTGGTCACCAGCATGACTTCCCCTGCATTTCTGCTCTTTTTCTTCTCCAGTCCCATGATGTGGTGAGGCCCTTGATAGAGGCTTTTGCTGCTGTATCAGCATTTCTGGCATGAAAAAATATTTGTGACAATAGAGCAAAACTTTGGCTTCCACAGCTATGTTGCTTGAAGACATAAATGACCAAGCATAACCCCAGTGCCTAACTGTCCTCCTCCTCAATCTGCCCTCCCATGCCTGATTCATGCAGCAGTCACAGAGTGACAGCAAGAGTTGCAGTCTTGCATAAAGAACTCACAAATGACTTGCTCAAAGCAGACTGGATGGATTTGCATGTAATGGTTCAATGTACTGGAATAATATTACAAGCACACGCCATCCAATTTCATCTTCACTGAGTACAGTAATTCATTCAATATTGCAATACACTTGACAGATTAAGAAACCTTTTTTATTTTATTAGGCTTAATTCCCTTTGTATGTCTCTTATTTTCCCTGCATGACAGTTTGGGAATGCCATACAATTACAGGACCAAAAATAGACCAGTATATACCAAGTATGTGAATGACTATGCCCCATGATAAAAACAATGCTATAACTTTGGGGTGATTTTTCAGTAATTTTATTACTGTTGATACAGGTTGACTGAAAACAACAGGTTGACTAGGTTCTGGTGAATAAATAAAACCAGATAAATGATAGATGGGAATACACCTCCTGCACATCCTGGGTTTTTCAAAGGCATGCCTACTCCCTCCACTCTACACACAATCTCTACATTTTAAGGTCCAGAAGGCACCTTTTTTTCACACCTAACTTTATAATTTTACACTAGGCTTCATAATCCTAAAAATATCTCTGTGGCACAAAGCCACATATACAATACGTGGGTGGAAAAGCTGTTAGCATAGTGGGAAAATATTCTGCTGAAACTCAAAACTTTGAAAAAACAGCTGAGTCACTCTTTCACAGTTAAGGTAGTCTGGGCTTGTTACTCTCTCCTAAAGCCCTGGATGGTGTCTGGCACACTTCCCCCATCCTCTGACTCCCAGTGACTCCTGTACACTGCTAAACAAGAACTGCCTTGGAAATACTGGGCTTTCAGGTGAATTCTTCCATGCAGGCACACAGACTGAGTGAACACTGATTCTTGTGGGGACTCCTTGGGCACGTGCAGCAAAGCAGGTACCTCTGCACTGACTCACAGACATCAGCTCTACCTTGCTATGCAAGGTAATATTCAGCAACATCACCAACTTATGATCACAGTTCTCAAGGCAAATCATGTTTTCCTGGCCTGAGAAAAAAATCCTTTTTTATTAAAAATCATTAACGTAGGCAAAATTTCAAAACCTAGCTCCAGTGTACTAAGCTAAAGGAATGAACAAAAACTTTGAAAAAAAATTCTCATTTATCATTCTCTTATTTTATCTTTTCTTTTTCCTCCTCTCCTCTCCTCTCCTCTCCTCTCCTCTCCTCTCCTCTCCCTCTCTCCCTCTCCTCTCCTCCTCTCCTCTCCTCTCCTCCTCTCCTCTCCTCTCCTCTCCTCTCCTCTCCTCTCCTCTCCTCTCCTCTCCTCTCCTCTCCTCTCCTCTCCTCTCCTCTCCTCTCCTCTCCTCTCCTCTCCTCTCCTCTCCTCTCCTCTCCTCTCTCCTTCCCCCCTGATTCTACAGTCAGCATTATTACTTTGGTAAAGAAGAGGGAGCTGCCTATGAGCCATTTATTACTACATAAAATTACTGAAATTACAAAGCTCTATAAGTAATAACTGCCAACAGATTATAGGCTCTACTAATGCAGTCACCCATGAAATACATAAGGCTTATTTCAGAAAGAGCTCTAGTACAGCCTATACATTTTGATCCCCAGAAAATAAAATTTGGCTTGAAAATATTTTGATCTTTTGACCTGCATTTTAACGCAAGATTTCCCTAAAAACTTGTTTTGGTGTGTACAAATCAGAAAAGCTTACACAGATGTAAACAAAAACTCAATTTGTACATGTAAGAATAATTTTCATATGAACTGCAACAACACTATAACTAATTAGCTGCACCATACACACACAGCCATGCAAATGCTATCGTTGGGATTCACAGTGGCTTGTGGGACAAGTTTGCCAAAATGGCAATATCACACAGGACTTTTGCATTTTAAGCCTTGTAACAAGAAGCCCACTTTTACTAATAAACCTTCCATAAAAGCCTATTTCCCAGTTTTGAGTTATGTGCTAATGTGATAGCTTCTAGCCAGTCTGATGTGTTTAATGTCTGGAGGAAAAAAACACCCATGTGTTTCCTCCTCTGCTAGGAGGATATAATCCATATAAATCCATCATAAAGCAGTGTTCAGGATGTATGCATACTCCAAACTTTAATTACCTTACTCTGCTCCACCATCACACTGGAATTATGGGTGGGACTCTTGTTGATGAAAGAAATGGAGGGAAGGATTCCCATATACTTTCAAAAATTTTCTGCAACTTTTCTTATTGTTCTCACATTTCACAATATCCAGCAGTCCTCCAGCAAGAGCACTCTGCTTTTCACGGGAAATTACTCTGTCTGGGGCAAAAATATGCTTTTCTAAATAAACAGAGTATGTTATATAGCATGAAAGCTAAAAAAATAAAGTAGGCTCAGCACACCTACACCCCACCTGCCATCACCAAGCACACAAACATGCCCAGGCTTTGGCTGGATAACATTTCAAGTGCTAGGCCCTCCAAGAGGAGATGTCCATTTTCTCTCTCTCTCTGGTCCTTTTTCTCCTTTTCCCATATTTTTGTCCTTGAACATTTGCTCCCAGTCCAGCTAAACTCAATGCTAATTTTGCCGCTGGCAGAATTAAACTCTAAATAGCCCCACATCCTAACTACAGCCTTTTTTCTCCTCTCTTCTCCAACCTTCCCTCAGTATCACATTTTCCTCTGAATCTCTTCTTATCTCCAGTGACATTTATGCTTCTGCTGGCTGGTGGGTGCCCATCACTGGCCTGCAATGTAGCACCATGGTGCTGTGGCCCCATGCTGGTGAAGGGAAGCCTGCTCCCTCATTGCTGTGTGTTTGACACGTCCAGCAGCACTGGAGACAGCACGGCCAGGCTCATGTGAAAGGTCTCTGTGCTCCTTTGCTCAGCCCTGTTTGCTCAGGCAGTCCTGAGCACAGCCCCTGCTGCAGTGTGAACAAGCAGAGGCAGGGCACCAGCACAGCTTCAATCCTTGTCAGCTGCAGTATTTGCAAAGGAAGAGCAGCCACATCAATATGTAAACTTTCTCTTAACAGCATACCCCAAAAGAAAAGGCAGACACAACTCCATGTGCTTCCTGGAAGCCTCCTCCAGGAATGCCCAGCAAAATCAAAGATACCTGTATTCCACAAAGGCATCTTGCATTTAAGTATGCAAGCCTCTAAACATCATTGCTCTGTTATGGGCACAAAATACAAATATACACACTGTCCACCTGAGCCCCAAAATGTTTTCACTACTTAAAATCTTCTTCTATTGGCTACTGAAAGGGAAAGAGCAAATTTCACTCCACTAAATGAATACATGAAAACTCTCTCAGCTGGCTGCTCATGAGCTCTTGCAGGAATAATTCAGGCCACTGATGTAACACTGAGGAATACATCCAGCTACTGAACAAAAGTCATGATGAGCATCAGTCATGTCAAGAAATATCTGCTGCTGTTTAAAATTCTAAGCTAATCACAAATTAGCTAATAAAAGTTAGTTATATTACTGATAGCTAAATAATCACATTTCCTAAAGCACTTGGCAATCCCATTACATAATATATTACATGAGATAAATTAAAAACATTAATTACATTCTTCACATATTATATAATGACCTAGATATTGCTATGGGTCTCATGAAATACCCACTTGGAACTTGCCTTAGCAAAAGCCGCCTTCAGACTGTTTTTATCAATTCAGAATTCTCCATGAGCTATCTGTAAATGTTATTACTCCCAATGCAAACAGAAAGCAGAGCTTTATTTATTTACATTGCCTACACGTGCACTTCAAATCAGAACTTGATGCTGTGCTGTGGAAATCATAGACTGACTTTTACAAATAAATGTTGCCAACAGAGTTGTTTCTCACTTAGCAAACCAAATACACAGTGTTACTCTTAAAACTGCAGCCTAGGGAATCAAATCCCAGTTTTATTCCAGTCAACAGGAACTCCCCTCACCTCCAGAAACAATTTTAATAAGCCAATTCTGTAACAAATAATAAGACAGGTCAAGAAATGTTTGGTATGAAAACTCTGGTAATCCCATTCTTTTGATATTTAACATGAGTTCCAATAAACATAGAAAGGTTGCTGACTGGAATGAAGCAAACAGCAGTGGCACATAGCCTTTTAAATTTTATATTAGATTTTGAGAAGTCTAAATGCTAATTTGCACAATTATGAATCAACAACATTTATTTCAGCCTGACTCTGTCATCAGCATTTTAACTGAACTGACATACCAGTAAAAATGTGAACATAACTTTTAAAAAATTAGGGAAGATACATTCCCAGTCCACCAAACTGAATGTGGTTCCACCACAGCAAATTAAACCGTAATGTATAAACAACAATATAAGAAAGGAAAATTTATATGACAAAAATTATTATAAGCTTGTGTATAAGAGCTAGAATATGGGGCACTTAGTGACCACAGCAGATCTGGCATTCAGCCCTGATCTCAGGGCTGGTTTGTGTGCACTTACTGTTATTCACATAGTCTCCCCTCCCTGAGGGACTGGAATACAAATCATATGGTGGATCCAATGTGTAATAGCAGCTCAAGATTCATTTGGTTCTTGAGGCAAGTCTACAGCCAGATGCATTAGGAGCAGCAGAGTGAATACCCAGAGCGAGAAAACTGAGACACAAAATTTCCACAGTATTCAAGAAAGTTCTGAAACATTTTGAGGCATCTATTCAGCCAAGGTTTTCCCTGACTTCAAAATTATTTTGCCAAAGTCGTTTGAATGTCTAAAGTGGGGTTAATTCCTAAATGTGTTTTTTATTTTAAATGTAAACAACTAAAATCACAAAACCCCTCTCAGAAAAAGTTCTGCGCTAATTCCTCTCTGCTCGTCAGTGAAGCTGCACTCAGAAAAGCATTCATTGCTGCCTTCTACTGAGCATTCTCACATTTTGTAGAAGTCATCAAACTAATAAAGTCATGCCTAAAACTAGGGGAGGTCTTGAATCTCTCTGTTGACTAAGAACTGTTGTTAAAATGCAAGTTGCCCTGCCACACAGAAAATACAGTCAGTGCAGGTAACCAGAGCCAGCCTCTACCACGAGCTCAATCCTGTTCCCACTGAAGTCAATGGCAGAACTCCAACCCGTCTAAAGGGAAGGGCAACAAGCCTTCTATCTACTTAATACAAATGAAGATACTCATCTCCTCTTTGACATATTTTGGGCTCCAAGCCATTGGCTGACACTTGTTTGGTTCTCTGCACATATGTGACTCATGGGATAATATAATGCCTAACTTCCATTCTGCCAGACCTGTCTTTCTCTGTGGTTGACTATTAATTTCAGAGGCAAGATGCAATACTGCAGTAAAATAGGATGGTGTTAAACTAAGAAAATTGCACTTACTGAGAGTAAATGAATCAGATTCCCTGTGTGAGGATTCCCTTCCAATTAAACAGGTATACCCATGCAGTCCTGAAGGCATTAGCCCATTCCTCCTGCACAGAGAGGGAGTTTGTGAAGTCTCTAGCAAAGTACTTGGCAGTAAAGGTAGTGTAAACATCCCACCTTCGCCCCACCAGGGCTTGCTCCTGAGGAGCAAGCTAATAATGGAAAGGACATTAAACTATCTGTATTCCAAACAGCTGATTTTTACTTCAGGCTACATACACAGACTGGGTTAATCTGGACATACAGGTGTTCAGTCAGCTTAGCATATGCTGATTTTCCACCCAAGGTGTAAACTCTTTGAGACATGGGCTGATTTTCTCTCTTTGGATCCATAACTGAGTAGTAGTACCATAAAATAATAATAACATAATACAGACTGGAAAGAATATCTGAACAGACCTTCTGCTTCTTTCTAAGTTTCTTGTGATATGCTTGTTATTACTAAGTCTTGGCTTTAAGCAGCATTTTATGTATGATACAGCAAACCACACTGTAACACTGGTACTTGTGTGGTGTTTGTATGCAATTTCATGTGTATAAACATGTATTTCATTACAGGGGAAGAAAGACCCCAAAACAGAGATGTCAATGTATAAAATGTAATTTTTACTTCATTATACTGAGAGAGGGCAGTGGGTCTGTTTCTCCACCCTTTACTCAGACATTTGCCATTCTTTTCACCACGGAATTGGGACAAAGCCAATTCAATCAATAAATCCAAATCAGAAAGCAAAAACACCTGCTTTCTCCTACCAGCAAAGCATCTCTCACTGCCTCACTGCAGTGTAGAAATTTGTTCCTTTTCTCCAAACTCCTGGAGCAGGTAGATGAGGAAAGCTCCTCAGGGGCAATTCTCTTGTCACAGCAATAAAAAATAGAAGACTGAGAAATCATGACATTTCTCCACCACCCCCAACCTGCTGCAGGACTTTGCCATGGTCATGAGCAATCTCTCAACTCTGTACACAGTGCTGGAAGACAACTACTCCCTTCATCCTCAACATGTGATTGCTTACTCAGCCTCTCAGTCAGTACCCAACCCCCCGCCTCACCCCCTCTGTGTCCCCAGCCCCCTGTCTGGCACTGCTGAGGGGCAGAGGTGGAGAAGGAAGGACTGCACAGTCCCACTAGTGCAGCAGGATGGGCAGAGGCTTGGCAGCATTGCAGCAGTGCTGCGAATAAAAGGAACAAGCTCAGTGGGAAAACCAAAAAACCACCCAGAAGTCATGAAGATAAATGTTGCTGAGTACCTTCAGCCAACAGCACCCTCCCAGAGCTGGGTCTGATCAAGCCTTTGCCCATGTCAGGCAGTCTTGATGCAGGGTGCCTGTGTGCAGGGGGATGAGTGCAAGTGCCAATGTAAGGACAGTCCCTGCTCACGGTCCTGTCACACTGACCTGTGTGTGCCCACAGCAGAGCACAGCACAGCACAGAGCAGAAGAGCACAGCACAACAGAGCACAGCACAGAGCAGAAGAGCACAGCAAAACAGAGCAGAGCAGAGCACAGCACAGCAGAACACAGCCTGCCTGCAGCAGCACAGACTGCCAGCTGTGCTCATACACAGCTGCTCCACACAACCCCCAGAGGTCCCTTCCAGCTCCGACTGTCCTGTGATATTTGGAGTGGACAGTGCATAAAATCCTTTCCACCACCCAGCTTGTGCAGTACATGCCTAAATACCACTGAAACAGGCAATGCATGGGGTCATGTGTGAGACTGGAGCACTGCAGGACTGTATGCTTTTACCCTGCTGCTAAGGCACACACTCCTTGGACATGCTGCTCAGAGCTTTTTTCATCTGGGCAACGACTTAGGGACTTTCTGAAGGCTCAGCTGCGTGCCAGGCTAAGGGTTTGGTTGGAAAAGAAGAGAAAATGCAGATCTGCAGCTGGGAAGGGCTGAGAGGGGGCTGCCAAAGCAAAAGGCAGTCTGCAAGGAGCATGTTGAGACTGCAAAAAGCTCCATGCTGTGAGAACTGTTTAGTCTAAGCCATGACTGAGGGCCTTGTCGAGGGCTCAGTCTACAGTTAGGGTTAGGATTAGAGAACGCTGCTCACTTTGGCACTGTGTTTAAGGCAAGTGTCTCTAAACACTTTTATGATATCAATAATTTACCCTTCGTACTATTTCAGGGCATTCTGTGTTTATATAATTATTGAAACACCTATGTGGTAGACAGGTGATCTTACTTTTGAATCACAGAATGGCTGATTCTTCTGCCACTGAAGACTAGTTTAATCTACAGTTCATTTAAATTAATGGAAAAATCTGCTTTGTGAGGCCATAAATGATTTGCTGAAACCAAACACACACACACGGTGAGTCACAGTTCAGAACGTAACTCAAACAACCAGGACTGTATTCCCATGCTCTAACCACTAGATTAGAGTCCCTCCCACATATACCCTGCAATAATCTTTGCTCAAATGATAACAGCATTTCCCCACTTTACACGTTGGACAGCATTACTCAGTAAGGCACATCCTACCCGACGGGTGTAGAGCTCTGCAGGGAAGGAAGGAAGCATAAGTAAAAGTCATTATTTTTGCCCAACACCACTAGATCTTAACTCTCTCCTTGGAAAGTTACTAGCTCTGGACCCCACAACTTGTATTTAACTGAAAAGTGAAATCCTTTATCCTGATTTGCATTCATCTTTCACCACCCCAAGCAGTGAGTGCCTGCAGACTCACCATCACTGGATTTTGGAAGAGCAGCCTTCCCTTCCCTTCCCTTCCCTTCCCTTCCCTTCCCTTCCCTTCCCTTCCCTTCCCTTCCCTTCCCTTCCCTTCCCTTCCCTTCCCTTCCCTTCCCTCCCCTCCCCTCCCCTCCCCTCCCCTCGCAGCTGCCCGGTCCAGCGCAGGCCCGGCGGGGCTGGGGCTGCACCTGCACCCGGCTGAGGCGCTGCAGGAGCCCAGCGTCCCGCCACGGCCGCGCACCGCCGGATCACACACTCGTGGATCCAGTTCTCTCTCTCTGGGGTGTTTAATTTCTGCTGTGCTGTGCCGCGCTGGACACACACAGCATGAGGGCGATGGGCACAGCACGGAGCACTGAGCGCTCCCAGGTGGATCCCCCCACGGGAAAGGCCGGCACGGGCGCTGCGGAAGGGCCGCGGCCCGGGGCAGCTCCCCCTCACACGCCTGAGGCGCAGCCCGAGCCCCGCCGCCCGCCCGGGCGCCAAGCCCCGACCCCGCTGACCCCTCACAGGGCGCCCGGGCACTGCGCCACATGCCGGCAGAGATTTCACCTCAGGGGCGGCCGCCCCCACGGGGCAGCTCCGGGCCGGGCCGGGCCGGGCCGGGCGGAGCCGCCTCCCCCTCACGGCTGCCCCTTCCCGCCCCCATCGCCGCCCGCCCCGCGCCACCTCCCCCGCCATGGCCCGCGGCCGAGCCCGCCTGCCCCTGCCCTTCCCCTGCCCTGCCCCGCGGCCCGCCGGCACCGAGGGGCCCGGGGCGGTGCCTCCAGGCCCGACCCCGCGGGAGCGAAACTCCCCGGGCGGGAGGGCTGCGCCTGGCCGGGAAGGGCCGGGCAGCGGCCGTGCTGCCGGGCGAGGGGCCGGTCCTGCCGCCGCCTCTCTCCGCCAGGCCCCGCCGTGCCCCGGGCTTGCCCCGCGCCCCGCTGAGACCCGCGGGGGAGCGGCCGGGCCCGGGGGGGGCGGGCCGCGTGTCCTCGGTGTCCTCCCTCGTCCCTCACGGCCGCCTGTCCCCGCAGCCCGCCCGCAGCCCCCGGCCCGGCCGCGGCGGGGTGAAGGGTGAAGCGAGGGGTGACTCACGGGCACACATCTGCCACCGCAAGCGTTTAGGAAATTGCCGTTCTCTTAAAGGCAACCGTGTACTTATTTCTCTGGGGCGAAAACCGGGGAGCTGCACTCCATTAACGCGTTTCTGTCACTAGCCCTGGCAGGGATGTGCAGTAGTCAGTGGAGAGCTGGATGCTGGTCTGGAGGAAGAGAGAACTTTTGCACTCCTGCTACAGGAGGAGGACTGGAAACAAGCAGAGAGGCGGATGGTTATGGTAGAATATATGCTGTTTATTTATGAAGGTAACCAGGTCTTCTGACAAATTTTATATGCGGTTCCCCCCCCTCCCAAATTAAAAAAAAGCCCCATCAGTGTGTGTGCATATACATACACGTATACATACCATACGCACACACTGCACACACATACACACGCTGCCAGCACTATGCTCTCACTGTCATGCTTTCAAACAGCTCCATCCACCTTGTTCTCTCTTGTCAAGACTTACTTCAGTTAGACAAATTGTTATGCAGCTACGACACAAGGAAGAAATGTTCTGCATGGCTACCAGAATGCCATGGGGGCCTGTTTGTTTGTTTATTTTTCCCTCACTCTGGGAGAAGCTCCAGAGTCCAAAGGTGCAGCAGCACCAGGGACAAGCCTCCTTGCCCCACCACAGGCATCCTGCAGCCCCACAAGCCATGTCCCATTCCAGGTACTCCTGCCTTGGGATCGGGAGGCAGCAGCCAGTACAGGACAATGTGAGGAAGGCAACACACACTCACACTCACCCACCCATACAAATAATAAAATAACGTTGCAGCACAAGGGCATAGTCTCTGTCACCAGATAAGAAAGTTGTGTGATGGCAAAGATCTAAGTAAGGCAATAAAGTATAGCTAGTGTACACGGAACGGCTTTCACATTACATGAGGCACAGTTTGGGCCGACAGAGACTTGGAGAAGAGCTAAATGTTCTGGAATAAAGCAAAATACACTGAAAGTTCATAGTAAATACCCGCATCAATAGGTATTTATTCATTTGTGCTTCGCCACGTCGTGACATACAGTACAAGACACTGCTGCTCTTTCTTTCAAAGGAGAGAGCTCACCATACTCTTGCAAGCTGCTGTTCCATCAGTCCCAGGCTGTCCATCAGTCCTGCAGCAGTTGTGGCCCTTGCCCCTCTCCCAGCCAAGGTAAGGGCCAGGGCTCGGCAGAGGCAGCCCAGCCAGGCTGCGACAGTCCTGGCAGCAGTCTGGAGGCTGCCCCACACCACAGTGCTCCTAACAGGCGTCCAGTGCTGCACATCTCTCAGCCTCAAGTCCTCCTCTCGTTGCTGACTTCGCCAAGCCGCTCCTGCCTGCTGCACTTCAGGCCAGCCGGAAGGGGTCTGGCAGGACACCCCAGCCCTCAAGCTTGCACGTCCCTCATTCCCTCCCCTCGCACCCTGCAAGGCTGGAGGGCATAGTAACCCCCAGAGCTCCTGCAGCCAGCTTTTAAGGCACCTCTGGGTTGCTATGTGTGCTTTATGACTGTTGTTATTATTATTATCATTATTATTATTACTGTTATTAACCCTGTGTAGACACGTGGTCTTTTAATTCTTTCTTCCCCTTGCCTTTCTCCTTAGAAAACCCACCATGTTTTCAGCTTACTCGTGTGTCATCTCTAAGGCACAAACCTTTTAATACTAGAGCTGCCTGGCTTCTTGAATAGGTCGTGGATTGATAAAAAACAAAGGAAACAAAACAAAACCAAAACAACCCCCCGCTCCCCTCCCCCCGGCACACCGCGCTCGCCGGTACAGAGTATCTATGCGCGGGCAGGGCAGCCCGGCCGGTCCCGGAGCGGCGCTAGGCGCAGCTTCCCATGGCCTTCACCAGCGAGCTCTCGGGCAGCTGCCTGAAGATGCCCCGCAGAGTCTCCAGCTCGCGGGTGAGCTGCTCCACCCGCTTGCGCAGCCGCTCGTTGTCGGTGGTGAGCTCCAGCACCTTCTGCTGCGTCTCCACGTTGCGCTGCTTGGCCTTGTCCCGGCTCTTGCGCACCGCGATGTTGTTGCGCTCCCGGCGCACCCGGTACTCGTTGCTGTTCTTGTCCACTGTCTTTTTGGATTTGCTCCGGTGGTCTGAGGGCATCATCTTGAGGGTGCCCGCGGCGGGCAGGCCTCCGGGAGGGTGCGGGTGGTGCGGATGGTGCGGGCTGGGCACGGGCGTGGGGGGCGGCGTGGGCTGCCCGGGCTGGAGGTGCATGGTGGTCTGGGCGCAGTGGGCGATCTGGTACTGGAGGTGGGACGGGTGCTGCTGCGGGGCGTGATGGGGATAGAGGGCCGACAGGGCCGCCGACTTCACCTCCTCCTCCTCGCGGGGCTCCTGCTTGATCACCAGCGGCCGCAAGCCCGGCGCGGCGATGCGCTCGTAGAGAGGGTCCAGCTTGCCGTCCATGTAGCCGGCCACGCAGCCGAAGAGCGGCTGCTGGTGGTGCTGCGGCTGGTGCCCCGGCGCCGAGGCGGCGGCGCCGGCCCCGTGCATGGTGTGGAAGTCGAAATCCCCGGCCAGGATGGCCTTGGCTTTCTCCTGCTGCTTGCTGTGCTGGAAGAGGTCGGCCAGGAACTCGTCGTTGAAGGCGGCTGGGTCGATGTAGGCGCTGATGTCGATGGAGTTCTCGTTCTCGCAGATATCGCCGAGCTCCGCGCCGCCCGCAGCAGGTGCCGCCGCCGAGGGAGCCTCTCTGTAGCTGTAAGTGTTGCCGGGCAGGGGAGTCTGGAGCTGGTGGTGCTGGCCGCTGCTCATCGGGGGCCGGGAATCGACCTCGTAGAAATTGGCTTGCTCCATGAAGCAACTACAGTCTGCCGGGCATGGTGAAGGGCTCCTGCAATCCAGATTTCGAACGGGACGGCAGCGGCGGCGGCTCTAACAATCTCGCGGCACGGTGCTGTACGGCACGGCTCGGTGCTCCCGGAGCCCGTCCCCCGGCCCAGCCCCGCTCCGCTCCGCTCCGCTCGCCGCCTGCCCTGTTGCTAGTGGGCTGCCGCGGTCCTGCTGCCGTATATATACAGCCCGCAGCAGGGCCGGGGATCGCCCTCTAGTGTCCAACCTCCTGCTGGGAACCTTTGACCGCCGCGCAGCCGGGTCCCAGTGCCCCGGCCGGGCACAGCCGACCTGCCGCCGCCCCGGGCGCCGCCGCACCGCGGGGAGCGCGCCCCGCACTCCTCGGGCCCCTTCCCCCTCTCCCGCCGGCGCCCGAGCCCCAGGCGGGCGCTGAGCGCCCGTGACTGCGGCCGAGGAAGCTCCGCGCTGATAAGAGCCCCGGGGGAACGGCGCGGGGACTTTGTGGCCGCGCTGCCGGGGCCGCTCGGCGGGGCAGAGCGGCCGAACGCGGCCGGTTCGTTTCCGCCGACAGCTTCGGCGCAGCGCTCCCCGGCCGCGCTCCGTAGACAGTCTCAAAGTTCACCATCCGCGCATACTTGCAAATATTTGGCCAGTCGGGAATATTCGCCCCGTGGGGTGTGGGACCCGAGGCGCTGCCTCCCTGGCAGTGGTTACCTGCCGGCCCTGTAGCCGTCGGGCTCGGAACAGCCGCCCGAGGCCGCCCGCGCCGCATTCCATCTCGGCCCGGCTTCACCGGGGGGCTCGCCCGGTCACAGCGAGACCCGGGAGTCCGGCCCCGAGCGCCGCCAGGACCTGTCCGGGATGGCCCCGGCGGGACCTGTCCAGGATGGTCCCGGCGGGACTGTCCAGGATGGCCCTGGCGGGACTGTCCGGGATGGCCCTGGCGGGACTGTCCAGGATGACCCTGGCGGGACTGTCCGGGATGGCCCTGGGCTGTCCAGGATGGCCCCGGCGGAGCTCGGCGGGCAGGGGCCGGAGCTCGGGCGCGCTCCCGGCTCCGCTGCCCGGAGGCGATCGGCCGTGCCACGCTGCCGTGTCCGCCGGGTACCGGCGGTCCCCAGCCCGGAGGAGCTGCCCCGTCTGCACGGAACAGCCCGAGCCGGGTCACCTGCGGGCCGCTTCGCTCCCCGCACGAACCAAGCAGCTGAATTTAATGATGGATTTCCCCAAACGCACACTCAGCGATCTCGCCCAGTGCCCGGCCCTGACCCGGGATGATGGGCTTTTGGCTCTCCTGGTCCTGAAGGTCCCTTTGAAAGGACAAGCCAAGCTCACTGAAGTAGGTGCGAGCTTAAAATTACTACAGAAAGGTCTGCAGGGAAAATGAATCCAACATAGTGATGTCTGGAGAGAGGGAAAAAAATGCAAGTCTTCGTTCTGAGTGTTCTAGTAAAACAGAAACTTGTGATAGTAAATACCTCAGAAAGAGTTTGACAGATTTCTTACAATTAAAAATCACTGACAAAGGATTCAACAGGAAGCAAAAATGACAATGCACCAAAAGCCCATGTTTTTGTTTCACACAATGCAGGTGTGAACTTTCATTTCATGAGCAAATGCAAGGCCAGCAGAGTCAGTTGGCACACTCCAGTGTTCTCTCAGGAGAATGAATTCTGTAATTACAGCAGGGAAACATTAATTTACAGATAACAGAGTATACTTTTCACTATCAATTGAAAAAAAAAAATTAATCCTAAATTGTTTTTCCATGCAGTCAGTATTTTCTAAAATGATATGTCTTGGTTTCAAGCAGCAGTGCCTCACAGGGCTGCTCCCACCGGGAGCTGCAGCACTGTCTAAGCACGAAAACACTCATAGGAACTCTGAACAAAGTACTGGTACAGAGGAAAAGCCTCAAGTCTGTGGCAAGAGTGAGTTTTAGGTGTTTCAGAGTGGAGAGTAAAATGTCCCTGACTGCACTCAACTGTCCAAATCCAGCTTGTCCTACTCAAGTGAACCCATTTCCAGAAACGGGACAAACACAGAGCTGGACTTATTGCCTGCTGGGAGAAATATAATCTGGAATAAAAGCTGGTCAGCAGTTTATGCTCAGAGTTTTCAAGAGGCCTTGTCTGACTCTGAAGTCAGCAGAAACAGGAATGGGCCATGAACATTTAAAATAAAAAGTCAGTGCGGCATGAAACAGGAGAAGAATAACTAAAGAAGTGTAAGCAGAAGTGTATCACTAAGTTTGTGGTTTAATAACAATACCTACGCCTCTCTAGTCTCACATTTTATAATCATTCTGAAATTAAGGCCTAACTACATATTAAAAAAAATAATAAAGTAAATCAGAACGTTTAGGATCAGATTCCATTCCTAATTACTGTAATTAACGAACAAGTCCCCACAATTTAAGGACCGGTTTGCTCAGTTTTGTTGTTTTCTTTTTTTTTTTCATATAGACCACTTTTATCTAAGTTAAGAACTTTTAAAGTCTTCTATTTTTACATGGAAACCTCAACTCCTGTTAAATTTATTTTAATATAGTATTAAATGAAGTTCCCAGCCTTATCAAAAAGATGTATTGTTGTCTTTTTATTTTCCCTCCCTGTTTGAAGACAAAATGTTTAGAACTGGATCATCCCCAAACAAGCACAAATGCTAATTTCCACATTCATATCAACAGTGATTGATACCAAATATTTCAAATATTAAAGAGAAAGCTTGTTGCCTAAGTTACATGAGCCAGGGAGCTGATTTAACTAAGAGAGGAAGGATGTGTGCTGCACACCATGGTTCCCTGAAGCAGTGCTGTCAACTCTTGAGGGTGCTATTCTTCCATCCCAAAGCAGATCTTGCTGTCCAGAAGCTCAGGGAGGGCGAGTAAAGTGCTCCACAATTCAAAACAGCAGCAAGAGTCATCTCTAGCGAGTCAGCTGCACTCCTTTCTGCTTGGGGAAAGAAACTGAGCAGAAAAACATAACTGTGAAGGAATGTGACTAAGTGCATTTGTGACTATTAAGTTTTTAATTGTACTGGAGCACTGAAGTCTCTTTATTTCACTTGAATTCTGCTCCTGTGTTGTTCTCAGGCCTTTCACTCCTGTGGGCTGCAGCAGGGGTTACTGGCTGCAGGGTGCAGCTGTGGGCAGGATGGTGCTCTGCTTGCTGATCCAACAGCCTGGCAGTCTGTGCACAACACAGCATGTGGCAGCCCTGTTAGGAACCAGAGTGCAACTGCACGTTTCTTTTACTACCTTGTTAAACCAGAATATTTATTTCATTGCTACTGACAAGGCTCCAGGCAGGAGTCTGCACGCAAAACTTGTTGGGGTTAATGCCAGCAACAGCCCAGCCTCTCCTCTCTCTCACCTGCAGAACTGCTGGGGGGGGAAGGCTGGGGTGGGCACTGTGGAGCAGAAAGGCTGCCCTGGGAGTGACAAGAGGATATTATCCTCAGCTGTGTCCTGAGTGCACCTGAGGAGTAGGCAGGGATGGAGCAGCAGTGGTTTCCTATGCAAATAAAGAGCTGGCAATCTACCATCTTACTTGTTGTGGTACACTGAAACACAAACTTCTCCCCTCTCCTGCTGTGTTTTCTGCCCCAGGGAGGAGACACATGATACTGCACATAAAAGCTGCCACACATGACAATTTTCAGAGGAAAAGACTTTATATGCCAAAGCCTTGGAGGTCTCTAGATCAGTGTGCAGCAGTGTCTGACAAGTCAACCTTCCCTTCAGCTGGGAAAGGCAGCTGGGGACTGCTTATCACTTATTAATGTGCATTTTGGTCCAACAACAGATGATTTAATGACTTATCATTACAGCTTTTCTCCTTTGGAGAAACACAACTCCAAGGTCAACCAACTCAAATCCATGCTATCTTCCTTTTTTATACCATTTCCCTTGTTTTCAGGGTGTCAATGACCATGTCCTCAATTCTTGCTATCCTTGTGCTCTACTGACTTCTGGCTCTTCTACTGAGAGCTCAGTCCTCTGCAATTTCCAAGCTAGGTGACCGAGGGCATTTTTGCACTTCCATTCACCTGATAACTGCTCATTTCCATTCAACTGGCCCTCACAGCCCAATCTGTTTCCAGCTTGTCACCTGTGATGTTGCACCAATCAGTCTGTGAAGTTGTTTCTTATCCATTCACAATCTTTGCATAGTTAATGAGCCATTGCATACACAGTTCCTCTCTTATAATTAGGACCACATTTCTCTGACCACATCCACAGTGCCCAGAACACTGCAGATGTTTTTCAGATACAGGATTAAGTCCTGTTCCAAAGAAAGTACAGTTGTAATACCACCAAAAAACCACCAAACAAATGATAGTGTTGCTCCTTACCTCTCAGGGTACTGTTTTCTTCTGCAGTACTAGGCCCTCATCTTTGCCTAAAGACTTCCACAAATGATATTTTGATGTTTAACAGTAGTTCTTCCAATGGTATTCAATTATCCCTTTGTTCAGTATTTGGCCTATCCACAATCACCTATTATCTTTCTTTAGTCTTTCACCTCTGATTAAATTATAACCTCATTTCTTTCACATCTGAACTTCCAATCTTTTGTCTTTACCTTACAAACTTCAACAGTTTCTCTCCTCATGAATGGCTCATCATCTTTAATTCGTTCATGCTACATCTCCCTGGATGATGGAGCAGTTTATTACTCTTTATTTCATAGCTAGAGAGCTGTGAGATGGAATGACTTGCCAAGGCCATGCAAGAAATACATAACAAAGCTGAGCATTTAATCTCTCCTATGCCCTAATACCAGCCTGCTAATGTAACCAGTGAACATGCAAAAGTTTGACTACTACATTCCTACAAAGGAAATACTTTCATACAGTGCCTTCTTGTTTATTGTTTTTTTAATGGAAATAGTTAGATCAACTTATTTTTTATCTAAAACAAATTTATCTCTGAGGTGAACTGCCAAGAAAATGTCACTCTTTTTGATTTTTGCCATTGTATGCTTAAAGAAACATATTAAAAATACAGCTTATTTTCTTCTAGACTGGATTGAAGACTCTCATTGATCTCAGCAGGAACCTGTGCAGACCCTTACCTGACACACAAACTACGCAGCAGAACAGTAAAAGGGTATCATACCTCAAACTCAATTCCCAACTGTCCTTTTAGGGAGGTGTTCTCAAAATATTCTCTGAACACTATGGCTCTTAGACTTTGGCAAGCTAATTTTCATGACATTATATAAGAGCTAATCCAAACCCAGAGATTTAAAATCCTTGTGAAACCAGAAAAATTATATATTTTTTTCTTTTTTTCCCCACTCAGGTGACACCAACTTCTGGCATTTAATTAAGATGCCCTCAAAGTGCCTACACGAGCTGTGCAGGGAACTTAGATTTACAAATCTCAATGTCCTAAACTGCACCTAAAACTAGATGCTGAAATAACAGCAGCTTAATAGCCTTGTCAGCAGGACTGCACACCTGGGTTAGCACCAGCATTTACCAAAATCCTGCTAGTTAGAGCAGTAGCATCTCCTGACTTGTATGAGTAATTCACTCTGATACCCAAAGTACATTATGATTATGAGTTTCTCCATAAAACAGCAATTTGCAATCTACCCTGAGCAACTACTCTGGTTTCAAAGCACACCTATGTGAGCACTGGGAGGTAACACTGAATCACAAAGAAGAAAATCCCCTTGTTTGTCTCAGCAACGTTATTCATATTTGTCCTTTTAATGTAAAAAGTTGTTTTTAAGCATAACTTTGGCAGTCCTTAGTCAATCCAAAATCATCTGTTCTGGAGAATGGTCTGGTGCATCTACAAAGCTCAGCTAGTGATTGAGAAGACCACTTAAGTAATGAGGAACCCTTCCACTGACTTAGATGTTGCATTTTGCTATTCTCAAAAGACTTTCAAAAAGAAGATGAGACAGCATGTCTCAGGCTTCATCACTCTTTATAAGTAGTTTGCACTGTAGACATTATTTTTTAGTTTCTGAAAAAAAAATATACATGACAAAAATAACAAAAAATGTTAAGCATTTTCTAGAAGTATAGAAAGAGATGCTTTGATACACAAAGAATGTACAATCAGAAGAAGATACAAAAAGTGAGAGCAATGGGACTGGAAATGAAGAGAAAGATCAGTTGATAAAAATAGTCATGGCATTTCTTAATTATGTATTTTAGTACATGACACATCCTGTCATAAAACTCAGTGCTTGGCATGGACTAAATTCTATGTTCTCATCTAACTTACTCCCCTTTAGGAGAGATAGAAGGATCAAGATTAGGCTAAAGAGTAAAAATGTGGTAAAAGTTTACATTCTATAGTACAAAAGCCTCATGCTGTTGTTTCACAGATGAAGACATTGCTAAATCCATGTCAGACTTCAGCATGAGAGCCTCACAGAACTCGAGGATATGGTGGGATTTTCCCACTGCTCTTACAGTGAAGCTATTGTGATTTGCTGGTTGGACACTGGGATAAACCATGACCTCACATTTTTTGATTGCCAGCCTGCAAATACTGGATGCTCAAAGTACCTATGAAATTAAGGACTAAGATTTTAAAATATGAAGATAATATACCTTTGGTGCAAACCTTCTTTTATTAATGTCATAAAGCATTCAACTTCAGTGGTAGAAAGCTTTGGGAACACCCTCAACTCATATTTTAAAATGTCACATTCTCTAAGTATTGACTCTAAACTAAGAGGAAGCAATTTTACTGCTCAGAGCAGAAGCCACCTTCTATCTTAAAATCTGACCCCCCTGCTGAGATAAATTCAGTTTTCTTTAATTATCCTGCTATTTGCCCAGGGATTACTGGCATGAGTAATCCAAGCAAGAGCTGGCTGACTAAATAAAAATGTCAATGGCAGCAAGAGGAAAGGGAGCTCAGGAAGGAAGGAAGCTCAGCAAAGTTCTTGGAGTCACTCGGTGACATCACCAATGAATCCAAGCTGTGATCAAACCAACCACCAGCATGGGGGAACAACAGGTCACAGAGGAAGGAATCAAGTCAGAGGCAATCTTAGCTTGAAAAGGATCACAGTCTTGTTATCAGTTTCCAGCTAATCATAGTGGCACTTCTGGCAGCAGAATTCCCTTGACTGTCCCAGGAGCAGCCCCTGCACAGAGATGAGGGGGAGGCAGCTCCTGCTTTGGAGCCAGCACACAGTGCTGAAGTTCCACCCGTGGCACACAGGGTAACTCAGCTGCAGCAGGCTCAGGACAGCACCAGCTCTCCTCTAGCCACTGGCAGGTGACACGAGGTATGGCCCTTTGCCTCCTGCAGGGGTTTCCAAGGTCACTTGAAAACCTCCAGAGAAGGAGCCTGGTGCTCCTGCCAGCTGGGATAACACCTATTCTGAGTTCTCAGCCTTCCCAGGAAGAGAAACTGCCCACAGTAACATTCAGCATGACAGTACTGTTAATAGAAATAAGGAGTCTTTACTCACCACCACATGAGTTCCTCAAGACTGTCATATTTACATTTTTTGTCCAAATGGAATCTTATGCTTTAGGTAAAACAAGTCTTAAGTGAAATGAGAGTTAATCACAAAGGAAGCGAGTCTAATGATCAGTAGAGTTTTCCTGAATCACAGACAGATAAAAATCTAGAATCCAAAGTTACAAAATTTTGGAGGAAAATAGGGTTGGCTACTTCAAATTATCATGCTTGGAATAAACCATTCCTTCTGCTTAGTGTTTAAAGGCAGCTGACATCTGAGCTACAGAATACTTGAAATAAATATTATCAGAATTCATACAAATATAATCAGAAGATTTCTTTTGATGGAAGCCATTCTTTTTTTTACTCATTTTATGGAATCATAAAAGTATTTTGTTTGAAATAATATTTCAGAGAGTAAAAAGCCAATGACAGTGCTAGGTTTTTTGCAAGACTTGGGTATCTAAATACTCATAAACAATGCTGAAAATTGTTTATGAGCATTTGAGCAACAATGTCATGTGACTTACCTGGCCATAGTTAATAGTGGAGCTAAGTATAATCAAGCTAATCATTCAGCAAGAGCCCAGGGCTGAGAGGTTTCTAATGCTGAACAAAACATCCTTGCAAAATACTTGTGTTTCCAAGCAAAAAATGAACAAACTATGAAATGGGCTTCCATACAGCAAAAAATATCTATTTTTTTTCTTCTACTGTAATTAAAGATAGGAAATGGGAATAAGGTTTTGGACTCTAAATTATTCACTTTGAATAATTCTTTCAAGCCTAAACAATTATGCTAGATGCTAATTTTAATCAAATTACATGTAACATGTTAATATGAGGGTAAATCCTACATTCCTTGACAAACACCAAGATTATATTAATGTTACATAATTATATTAATGGGGAATATGAGCAGTACAAGCTGCTCACATTTATGACATAAATGTGGTAAATATAAAGTGAAATTCAACTTGGCAAACTAAAATTTAATTTCAGAAAAGTAACTCCTGTCCTCTTCAAAGCAGGCAAAATTCCAGATTTTTAATTACATGAGTTACATGATTCTAAAAAGAATAAATGCAACATGTTTTAGCATTGGGTGCTACAGCTCTTGCTTTTATTTTACTAAAATATATGACTTTAAAAGGACTATGATGATTTTAAAACCTTTGTGGACCCATAGCATGGGAAGGTGGAATCCATGCTGGTTTTCTGCAATCTGACACTCAGCTGCAAAAGACAAGGACAGGAAAGTGTAACTTGGCACAGAACCCTGTTGCTCCCTGTCAGAGAAACAACTGCTGCCAGTTACCACAGCCCACACAGCTGGCATTTATGTTGTGTAAGACAGTACATCTGATAGTGGGTCAGTATTTTCCATTTAGAAAGGGGCTATTCCCCACCAGCATGAATGTTCTGGGATGTTTTAGAAAGGCTTAGTAGATGGAAGTATTTATGTGACTAAGTGCAGGGCTTATGGACCATTTACATTTAATTTAAGTCATCAAGAGATCATTTGCATCTATGGTAGGGTCTAGACCACATGGGAATTACTCTTCTCCTTTATTAATAAACTGAAATAAACATGACTTACCCAGCTCAGGATGTCACTGATAAAGTCTGAGGCTCCTTTACAGAAGCTGAAGACACTGTGGGACTCTTGACTACAGTTGTCCCTTGTACATAGCTGTGCAAATTCAGCTGCTGTTTCCACTGGATATGCAAAAAGTGGTGCCAGTGTTTAATGGAAGACAATCCATATAAATATATGTGTCCCAGTTAAGAAGAAATGCTGTATGTTCAAACTGGAAAATGCTGCAGGAGGAGCTCAGATCTTGTGACATATCAACTGCAAACTCAGTCTTCAGGAAGGTGCTTTGCCCCAGTGCCCCTTGCCTATTTGTTTCACAGCCAAATCTCCCTTGCAGCATTGAAATACCTCCCAGTCCTTGGATCTACATATTTTAATCACATCCATCTGGTGGGCGAGTATCCGAATGTGTGACTTACCAAATTTTAAGTGGACTGAAAACCTTTCCAGAAATCTATTAAAAAACTCTTCAAAAGAAAATAAAAGCATGCAGCTCTTCAGTTTCCATAGTTCAGCTACCAGTGCTGCTACAGCATGAGGTGTCCGAGAGCTACAGTCTTCATGTGGGAGAAGCCAAAGATACATGGGCTGTTTCAGACTGCTGCAATACTCTCTACTGATGTTGAATAAATGCCCCCTACATTAAATCAGTGTTCACACAAATGAAATATTTTGTTACAAATTTTTGTGTTTAAGGCGTTGGCATTTGTTTGGAAAACAAATGTTTTTTCAGTTATCTATGGCACCACTAAAGCACAACATCCCATGTTATCTTGCTAGAAGTGCAGAAGTTTCTCAAACCTGGAGTTCTCCAGAAGTGGCTGCCTATGAGCATCTTCCTGCCAGGAATACACTTATACCTGTATGCACTCGTCTTCATTTTGTTCACAGGAATGAAAAAGACCACCATGTGCAGTAGACCCTTTGTCCCACTTGCTGAGTCCCTTAATGTTGAAGGGCTTCACACAAGAAGAAAAAGAGGACATGATATGAAAGTACACATAAACAAACATATCTTGAAGAATCTCTTCCTGGTAAGCAAAGTCCTTTTCTCCAACTGCCAAACCACATTTACAATAGGACTGCAGGAAACTTAAAAGCAGAGCCTGTACTCCCTGGAGGAGAGCCTCAAAAGCCTGCACAAATGATTGTGACTTTTACCATATTAATTGTGCACTTTCTACAATTCTGTGCACCTTGGTGAAGTCCTCTTTAGAATGTGTATGCTCAGCAAATACTGAGTCTGCAGCAAAAGACTTCAGGGACAGCAGTGCTTTGTAGAGTAAGTCTCAGTCTCTGCCAACTGGGTGCAGGTGGTTGGTTGCCAGTCCATGTGCAGCACTGGGAATCTGTGAGAGCAGGTTCAATGTGTTGAAGTGTTCTGTGCTGTCATCAAATTTTTCTTTGCATGTTACTCTCTTTGGCCCCATATTTTTGCAAACGGGTTATTCCACTGTAAGTCAGTGACATCAACTTTGTTGTAATATTGCTGAGCCTGAATTCTCTTCTTGGGAAGGATTCCTAATAACTTCAATTGGTGCCTTAATTGTGGAAGAACTTCAAATCAAATAAATCATGCCTGCTGCATGAAACCCCCACATGATGGCTAAACAATTCAGAACGAGGAGACTCCTCTGTACAGAGATTTGCCAAGTTGAATTTTGCAGCCATTGAGGTGCACAAACAAATGCAAAGAACATGTAGTGATGGAGGGAGCACAAAGCTGCCCCTATCAGAGGGAAGTCTGATCCAGTTACTGCTGAGAGGGGAGAAAACCACACGTTGTTCCTGGAAACATGATACAAAGTGTTTTTCTCTACAAATTTGTCTGCGATGTTTATATTCAATACAAACCCAGACTGTGTTTTTTAAGTTCACAATGACAAAGATATTCAGATGCCTGCAAGTGTAAGAGCAATTGCTTTGTTCTTCTGGGAGCCTGCATTAAGTTTGAAGGTTGGCAGTGCCAAAGCAGAAAGCTGTGCCCCACTGTTTTTTGGAAATGACTTCTGTTTCAGGAGGCAAGAGAACTGATGCCTTGGAGTGGCTACCTAAAACAGGGGCTAGACAAAATTCAGAGAATAAAAGCAGGTATTTATTGAAGTCCTTCAATAGTACACATTGGGCAGTCAAAAGCCTCCGAGGGGCTACACCCAAGATGGATGATGGTCATGAGTTTTTCATACAATTATAAGTTTGGTCCATTTATATACCAGAGGTTAATCCTCCAATTACAGCTTCAGGTAATGAAGTAATTTATTCCAAGGTTGTCCACCCCAATTCACTTGTTTACATCTCTTGGGGCCTGAGACAATAAAGTGTCCTTGAGATTCAGGCCTGGAGAGGAATTGTTATGTCTGAATAAAATGGGAGAACAGTAGCTGACAGGCTATGGAGTTTTAGATTTATACACTAAAGCAGTAGAGGATCTGAAAAATATAAAACCAAAATCCTAAGGCATCAGAACTAGAAAAAGTTTACTCATCAAATGCAAAGAATTTATGTTTTGGAAGGAAGATGGCCCTGCTGAGAGAAGTACTTACCTTCTTTTCTGTTGGGGACAAAAGATAGAGTCTGCTTGCCTGACCAAAGTATCAGTCACTGATTATCTCATCCAAAATTCTCCTCAGTGTTAGCAGCAGGAGGTCAATGACAGACATATTGCAATTGTTAATACATTTCCTCAAACTGTCCTCCCACATATTTTGTACAATGATAAATAATTTTCTATTTTTATTTTCTATTCACATTCATGAACAGAGTTGAGGTGGAGTAAACAATCAGGTGGACTGTCCTCTGCCAGGTGCCAAACTCTCAGTTTTGTGTTTCAAATGGCCATTCCTTGAGCTTTTCCTGGTATTTCAGAGGTCATATTGGCCACAGGGAATAATAAAGCCATTTATAAGAATGCAGTTTGTTTCCTCATCTTTCCAAAACCATGAGACCATTAACAAAGCTATGCCTCTCCAATTTAATTGCTTTTCTGGAAGGGTACTTATTTTAGGCTTCTGTTCTGAATCATTTTGAAGTCTGGATAAAATTAATGACTAAAACTATTCACTCTTCTTGATATCACAGGAATAAGGTAAAGTTCTTCACTAGAGTATACCCTGTGATAAATAATGCCCGAGTAATTATGGGTGGGGATTTTCGCACGGTGACTGATGCTGCCTTGGAAAGAAGCCATGGCACTGTGCATTCAGAAGCTAAGCTATCTAAATCCTTGCAGGCCTCATTTATGCTTTTGGGAATATAGGACAGGTGTGGCAATTACTAAACCTGGATACTTGAGAATTCACCTCTTATTCCCAGGTGTGGGCCATTAATTCTCGCTCAGACTTGTTAGAACTGAACAAGTTCTCTTTTGAACCAGATTTTATATGTGCACATATACTCACACAATAAATGGCATTTTCCTTTCAATCCATTTATCTATTTTGTTTTTACTCATGTTTAGCTCTGCAGCCCTCATCTTACCTAACATTTTACATATACATGGCAGCAAACAGCCAAAAAGGTCCCTGGCAATCTGCAGATCCCTGTTATGTTCTATTGATACCAGAGGACTTGCAGTTTGCATTGTTTACTACAATTACTAAAGAAGCTTGGGTAAAACTCAAGCCAAGCCCCAGTGAAATTCACAACAAAGACTATACTAATTTTTATTGGATCACTAGACATCAGAGCAAAGCCAGAGTACACTCAAACACAAACATGTTTGTAAAATCCTTTAAAAAAACCAAATTGTGAAGAAGTATAGTGTTCATTGTTTTTGTTAGATGATCTTCCAGAAATCCAAACACTTTGGGTTGACACGCCTAGAAGCCTTCTCACAGATCAGGCATTCTTCAGAGACATATTTGATATTTTTAAACTCAAATACCTACAAGAAAGCTTCTAATTCCATATTCTGATATTTCCATAGAAGGTCACACATAGTAATCTCAGCTGCTTCATTCACTTCAAAGGGACTTATGGCTACTGAACAGTGATGTATATCTGGTCATCTTTACATACCTAAAATACGTGGGTCATCTCCTAAGCAGTCCTCTGGAATACAGTGGAGAGATGGGATGATATATGCTAAATTTTGAAATAGCACACATTTTTGTTACAGTATTTTTATGTGCAAAGAATTGTCACAAAGGTAACAAGATGTCCCTCTACCTTCAAACCCTGTCATGGCACACTTCTTAGGTCAAAGTACCATCTGGTGAAACAGAACGCTGGTATTGCAGAACCTGAGCTGGCTTGGTTTGGAGAACAAATTCCTGACAGCACGACAGAACAGACTAAGGGCTCCATTAAAATATAAATTTACAATCAACAGTATTTTGTAGCTATGAAAGACTCTGATATGTGACTGCTGAAGAACCCAACCTACTAACCAGAATACCACACAAAAAAAGTGAAACTTGCAAAAATGGGCACACCTTTATCTGTGCAGCTGGCTGATTCTGAAGGTGCTTGCTAACAGCTTCTAATTTAAAAAATCACCTTCCTGATAAGAGCATGAAACAAAAATATGGCAATTAGGAAATCAGATCTCCGGGCATTGCTATTGCAGATTCTACCTAGATGAAACCAGTTCATCAAGCCTGAAGTAGCTAACCTCTCATTCCCCTCAAAGCTGCAGAGGGAAACGTGAACAGCAGTAGATGGAGAAGCACGGCGTATAACGCCTATAGAAGTGACAGCTTGGGTCTGTTGTGAAAGTATACAAATCATCAATGCACTCCTTTTCTACTATATGATGTAGATATCTCATTGATCTATTAGTTTTTTCAGATGCTGTAAGACTTCTGGATTAGCCTGATTCCTTTCACTACCACCCAAGAGCCTGCTGAAGTTGTAGAGAGCTGTTGTCTATTATGAGTTTTTTGTCCTCCTCCATTTAAGAACCACTGCACTTAGTTCGCATGTGTAATTGAATCAATTCATTTTCAGAAACCAGTATAAGTAACTCTAGGTAGCTAGATAAGCTGGATATTTTGATAACTGCAAATAAAGGGGAAGATGCAGAACTAGAAACTGTAAATACTTTGTTACAAGACTTATTAGCTGCATAGAGAGAAAGAACAAAGGCACTCTATTTTTCCTGCAAATGAACTCCAGGCAAATGTGACAATAAAATGGATGTTTGCTATTAGTACAGATTGGTTCCTTTCTTTACTTAGTGTTTGCTAGAACAAAAGCACTGTAACTTTCCAAGTCTGGAGTGAGTCAGTGCTAGAATTAGCAGTATGATACTGAAATAGTGATCACCACTACGCAATCTTTCCTTTCTCCTCACCTGGTCAAAAAGGCTACCTCTGACAAATCAGCTATTAACAGACAAGTTTCTGTCCTTTAAACTATAAAATCATAGTGAAAACCCAAACTGTGTGCTTAGGAAGTATAAGCTTTTTCAAACAAATAGGCAGAGCTATTCAAATTGCTTTTTTTGTTCTGTGTTTAATTTTTTAAAAATATAGCCAGAGCCCTGAGAAAAGAAATTCAGCAATCCTTCTGCTTTCTGAAGCTTTAATAGCCTCAGCTCTGCAAAATTCAGATTTCTAACAATAGGATTTTGGTCTTGGTGCAGGTCAGTCCTGAACACGAAAAGTAATTATTGTAATACCAAAATGCAGGGCTGTTAAGAGAAGGGAGATTTGCAATAATAAGATTATGGAAAACCTCTATTAATGACTTTGTATTTCTGGGATATTCCTGAATGAATGCCATCTGCTTGGTGATCATAAGGAATGTAATCATATTGAGAGAATCCTTCCAGTTTTGAGTAAACCTAGGTTTAGATTACCAAGAAAAGGGGTAGCAGTTACCAATAAAAGGTTATGTTTTGGTATAATTCAGTGCATTTGCCCTTAAATACATCTGAATGTTCCTCACAGCCTGGAATTATGTGTTTTTACCTAAGGGGCCTATTTATTTCCACCTGTAAACTACACATACAAAAATATTTAGTCTTCTCTCTTCTAAATCACTGGAGAGAAATTAGTGAAATAGTGATTTCTTCTCTAGTATTTAAAGGCATGGTTGTTAGACCAGAGTGAAAAAGTACATAGCAGCATAATGTGTGAAAAGTAAACTTTTAACTGAAATGTGACAGTCTGAAGTCTAATGTGTAGGTTGTAGTCCAGGAGTTTGTAGGGTATTTAAGACAAAGAAATAATTGCCCATGAAGACAGAGGCAATACGTGTGAACAATGGAATCAGACACAACGGAAACTATTCCAAGGGCAACAAAGTAGTTTTTGCTCTAAGTGAAAGGCACCAGGGAATTCTTACTGGTTTTGTGCTAAAGGAACATACGGCCTGGGCAGTAAACAGGGACATTTGTCCCAACAAGCTCCTCTCCCCTTTATACCTTCTGACTCCAGTTCCTGCAGTTTCTATTTCCTCAATGGCCTTTCTGCCTCTAAATGTGAATTGCTATACATAATTGAAGACACTGAATATCAGTGTAATTTTTTTTTCCAGGACTAAAGTCTTCAAATAATTGTGAGACTGGATAACGCATTTGAAAATAAGATACTATCACAGAGTTATTTATTTTCACATGGCTAGCTGGTTGCTATAGGAACACAACCAGAATCAGAGTGAGAAGGGCTCCATCCCAGCAGGGATCAGGCTGCTTCTGACACCCCACCCCAGAGCTACTGCTCATCTGGCACAACTTGTATATAAGCAGGTAAAGTGTGTGTTTCAATGCCACATCCCAGTTGTTCATGTGTTTCTGTGCTTACTTTTTAGACTGCTTCCATGATATTCTATTTTTACTGTAACAGTGAGAGGGGAAAAAATCCTGCAAGAACTGAAGTATGCTGTGTGATGGTTTCCTTGAACAGGATATAATGCCAGCCAAGCACTGAGTGTCTTACATGCAGGGAATTATGTGTGAGCCTGAACGTTTAAAATAGACCCAGTGAGAGTAAGTTTGTCTACATTTTATTTTCTTCAGCTGTCTTTGATGAGGATTAATGAATGAATGATCATGAAATGCTCTAAAATCCTACAAAACCATACTAAGAGCACACATTTACTTAACTATTGTGAGCAAAGGATAATGTTTAAAGCTTACCTGGAATTTCACTCTAGCTATAGATGGATGAGTCATTGTCACAGAAAATGTAACAGTTTCAATTAAGAAACAGAACAACATTAGAGAAACTAAAGCAAATACTTGATGACTGAGAAGGAAAAGTATCTTTGTGGTAAATGAGCTGAGTAAAACTGTTTGCCCAGACTAACTCTTAGAATTTTTCTGCAAATATGGTTTATTTTCCACAGGGCTTTACAAAAGCAAAACCCCTCCACATCATCAGCCAGCCATAAAAACTGTACATATAAATAATTGTATCTATATTACAGAGCTCTGCAACTGTATTTACAAATGTAATTCTTAGCAGGTCTTTTGCAGACATAAAACATTTTCAAGCATGTCTATGTGCTAAACCAGAGTAGCATAAGTCCTTAACTTTTTTTTCTCTGCATTAAAAAAATCCCACTTTTCCAATAGTATTGTTTTCACTGCCTGAACACTTGAACTTGTTCCAAACTTGCCTGCCTTATAAACAGAAAATTCTCAGACCTGCCCACTGCAAACACACACACCTGTGTATTGAAGTGTACATTTCCCACTCAGGGAGCTGCAAACACACCTTGCTCACACACAGCTTGAGATGTGAGCATATGTGTGTATATACATAGTAAGTATATGCTTGTTTGGGCAGAACTAAAATGATATAAACCAAAGTATCTGGAAAATATTAAGGGCAAAACGAATTTTTCTCCACAAGAAGTGAAGTATTTTATAACAACAAACATACCAGTGAAACGGTACATAATCTTCCTGTGACATTTAACTCTATGATCCTTCCTAGCTGCTTCCCAGTCTACCAACATTTAGGATTTCTTTTTTCTAATAGTAAGTTAGAAAAGAAAAATCAACCAGGAATCCATGAAATTCAGAAATTTGCAGTAATTTCTGTTGTCAAGAAAACTGTTGATACTTTTTTGGGATGTCTTTGGCATTCCTTCCCCTTGATCTCACAACATTATACGAGGCAAACCACACAGCAGCTAGGATCGAGATGGGAATACACTGCTAGGTGTTAATTAACAGCCTGGGAACAATTAGGATGTGCCAATCAGTACAGAAACACACCACCATCAACTTCGATACCTGTGGGGCACTGACCAGCTTCACCAGAATCACAGAACATCCTGAGCTGGAAGAGGTTCATGGAGTCCAGCCCTTAGGCAAGCGGCCCATGCGAGGATCGAACCCAGGAGCTGTGCCAGGTACGCCCAGGAACCGGCCGGCCTGGGCACACCGCAGCTGTGCTGGCCCTCCCCAGGGCCCGTGCGGAGACACAGCCGGGAATCGCGCTCTGGGTTCTGCCCCTCGGGCGGCGGGAAAGCCTCTCGGGAGCACGGGCGGGCCCCGGCTCCACCGGCGCGGGGACGCGGCCACCTCGCTCCCCGCCAGCCCCCGGACCGGGCAGGGCGGCCTCTCGAGCCAGCCCCCCGTGCAAGAGAGGACAGACGGCTCCGGGAGCCCGGTCCAGCGACACTCCTGCCTAGGAGCGCCGTTTCCTCCAGCGCGGCTGCAGCAGCGCAGGGACACAGCCCTGCGAGCGGCCGTGACAGGCCCCGGCCGTGCCCGGGCCCCAGGCGTGACGGGCTCCGGCCGTGACGGGCTCCGGCCGTGTCCGAGCTCCGGCCGTGTCCGAGCTCCGGCCGTGACGGGCTCAAGCCATGCCCGAGCTCAGGCCGTGACGGGCTCCGGCCGGGTTGGAGCCGAGCCCGAGGGACGCGCAATATTCCCCCTCCACCTCCCACCGCTTCCCCTCAGGCGTTGGCCCCGCCCCCCGCGGGCGCTGATTGGCCGCGCGCGCTGCCAGTCGCGCGGCTGTTGCATCACCCGGGGCGGGGCGGCCTCGCGCGGTGTCGCAACCGGCGCCCGCCGCACGCGCACGGTACCGAGCGCGGCCCGCCCGGCCCCTCCCGCCGCTCGCGCCGCTCAGGTAAGCGCGGGGCGCGCGCCGGGCCCGGGGGCCGCGGCCGCCCCCGCCCGCCGGGCCCCGCACGGCAGCGCTGATGCAATCGGCGGGCGGCCCCGCTCCTCCTCCCCGGTGAAGTCACGGCTTGGCAGCGCCGGGCACCCCGCGCCCCGCTCGCTCGGGGAGGAGCGGCGGCCGCGGCGGGCGGGCGGCCCGGGGAGGGCGGCGGCGGCGCCATGGGCCCGCCGGGGAGGGCCGGGCCGGTGCCGGTCCCCGTGGCCGGTGCCGGCCGGGGGCGGGGGAACGAGGCCGGGCCGGGGCCGGGCCGGGGCGCGGCCCGGGCGCGCCCGCGCCCGTACCGCCCTGGGGAGCGGCTCCGCAGGCGGGCCGGGCTCCTGCCGGGCCGGGCTCCTGCCGGGTTTCCAGAGCTGCAGCCGAAGTTTCAAACCAGAACTTTGGCAGGCAGGGCGCTCCGCGCTGGCCTCAGCGCTGACATCCGGCAGGAAGAGCAGGCGCCGCTCCGTGACAGTGCCGTGCGGAGCCTCTTCGGAAACTATAAGCATTTATCATTTGCAGAACTTTCGGATTTAAGGAATTGGTTTGTCGTTAGACGTCACAGCTGTCGTTTTAATTCGAAAGACACAGTTTTTTGCTACCTCCTTGCCACCCAGTATTTGGGATTCTGTCATGTTAAAATGCATGCTTTATGTCCTCTGGTACAGTGTGTTAAGGATGTCAGAGTGCATTTTTCTTGTAAGATGTGTATTAAAAATGGAGATTCTGAAATAAATGTGGAAAAGTGATGTTGTCAGCTATGGCAAGAAATGATGGGATTGAGCTGCCTAGTCCCAAAACTGTTGTTGCCCAGCCTTCAGTAGGGAAGAGCTAGCATCAGCTCCTGCACACCTGTGGGAACCATGCAGGAGTCGGCCCTCCCATTGTTCAGCAAATGTGTGCCTGGAGTTCTGTGCCACTGTCCTTAGTACGGGGTCATTGGAATCTAAAGTTGAATACTATTAGGGTATTCCTAATGAAATCTAAGAGAAGAAAGGCGACCTATTGCTGTTCAGATTGGGACTGATCTTGCATTTGACAAGACAGCTTTGTGAATTTGTGCAATAAAGTCATTCTGACTAACTATCAGAATCAGTGTCACACCTCAAGAAAGGAGCAGAGAGAAGCACTTTATATTTTTTGTTACCAAGTTAAAAAAAAATGCCAATTTAATTGACAAGACACTTTTTTTTTCTGCCAAAGCAAACATTTGGAAGTTTAATGTCTTCATTTTTATTTTTTGTATGTGTGAAAGCAAATGAAGGCCTTCATTGCTTCACTGGTCCCTGAGGAGTACTGAGACAGTAAGAAACATCTTTCTGCCTGAGAAGACACCTCTTGGGTTACCAGCTATTATGCTGTAGTGGGTGGCCAGCTGGTTTCCTGGGTGGCCAGCTGGTGGCCCAAGGAGAGAACTAGGCAGTTCTAACTGGCCACTGGAAACAGTACCATGTGTTGGGTGGAACCAGCCTAGGGCTGTTGCTGAGCTGAAGCTCATGAGCAGCTTTATGGGAACAAGATGCTGGGAAACTGGGCTGGCTCTCAGAGGAGTTGTCTCCTGCTGTGCTGGGGCTGTCAGGCACTCACAGGAAAGCAACCTGTGTGGAGAGGCGTGCAGCAGCTGGCTTGTGCAGCACAGCTCTGAGAAATTTGAGCCCTATCTGCCTCTCCCAATTACCATGTCCTTTAGCTCACCCTTCCCGAGAGTCCCCTCTGTATGTCTCATACCTGCTGCCTTTAAATGTTGCAGTGTCTGCTGAAGGATGCCCCATAGCACCTTGCTGCTATCTGGGATAGCCTTCTGACAATTGGTAATGAGCATCCAGCCTCCAAATCACCAAGTGGAAAAACGAGTTTCAAGCCTCAGTTGTTGGCCATTCGTGTAACTTTGTGATGCAGTACAGTTAGTGCTACTTGCTCTGCATATTCTTTGGAGCAGGACAGGAATCCAGATGTCACCTGTCCCAGCTGAGGGTTCTGATCATCAGGCCAGATAAGAGCACGTCTCGCTCCAGAAATAGTAATTTAGTAAAAAACAAATCAGTTCCAGTGGGAAGGAACTGAGGGAGGTCTGTCCAAGCAGGCAGGGCTGGAATTCTTGCTTGAGAATTCTCTCTGCCCAACTAAAATACTCCATTAATATTAGGTTTAATGGAACAAATATTTTTTTTTTCATTGAATCATAGGGAAATCTTATAGAGATAGGAAAGAAGTGTTAAAGAAGTATTAAATAGTTTTGATAGCGTAGAGAGAAGTAGCACATGGAACCTGGTGATATGAAGAAACTTGTTACATGTCAGGTGGGGTTCTTTTGGGGGCAGGAGCCACCCCTTCCTCTGTAGTAGCTCATGGAGCACAAAAATCAGGTTGTGAAAATGGTATGGGTTATATAACTGGCCTGTCCAGGTGAACTGTGCAAGCACTGAAATGTGTTGAAGCAGAGGGGACAGCAGAGCATTCTGTCTGATTTGGAAGAGGGGTCAAAATCTACTTGTCAGAGACAATCTAAGAGAACTGTATATGGTTTGAGGGCTGCAGAAATCCTGTATTTTAAAATGAAGTGCAGACAAGCCAGTGTAAAAGAGGCATACACTTACACCTTGACAAAAAATGTCTATGCAATGACACATGCACAGCTACAACTGGCCCTGCCAGTCTGGTGCACAGGAACACCTTGTTAGCTGGGTATTCAGTTTAACTGCCCAACCAAACTGCTTATTAGGTCAGAATCTGACACTGAATCATGGTTTGCTAAAGTTGCTTTAGGAGTTGCTATTGGGAAAATAGTAACACGAAGATGTTAGACACTGTGTATCTAGATTCAGCTCCACAGATGCCAGAAAGTGTCTCATCCTGCCCTGAAATAAGAAAACGACAAGGTTTCTCGATAGGAAGGATGTGGGTATACTCACATCTTCACAAGTGGGAAGACCTCTTGGTGACAGAGAATGTTAATTTTGAGTTAGCATCCAAGCCAAATTTAGTGGGCTTTTCCATGAATGTTATTGAACCACACTCTGCAGCTGCATCTCATTCTGGCTCCTTCATCATGGAACAAAATATGCAGTTGATCTACACAGTTGAATTTTAACATTTTAATGACAGCCCATCCAAAAGTAAAACAGCAACTCAGACTGCTGAGAAAAACAACAAGAACATTACACAGCTGATGAACCTGTGAGTTCAGAATTATTAGTGACACACAGGAACTGGCTTACAAGCCTGTCACACATCCCTCTGTTCATCAGGCAGACAGTGAAGCCATCCATGTGCTGTTATGGATGTGAGATGTATTCCTGGACAGTCTTGCTGCAGCTGCTTGCTTTTCCCCAGTCCTCTGGGGCATGTATCCCACTGGTTGTGTGATACTGCATGTCTGTGTGTGACAGTGCTGGGCTGCACTGCTGCCACACAGGCTGACCTTGGAGTAGCACTGTTTAGTGCCAGTAAAATGCTTTTCTTCAGCATGACAAATCCACACTGATTTGACTGATCAGTAAGTATTTTTCATTGGAGCTGTAGGTAGGTGTTTCAGGAGCTTAGGACCATCCTGTTGTCCTTCCCCTCTTCTCTCCCAGCCATTTAGGAAGTCATCCTGTGAGATGAGAAGAGAAGGGGACCAGCTGTTAGCCTTGCCAGGGCCATGGCCCTGCAGCTGTGGTGGAATCCTCCTTGTGCCACCAGTAGGGCCAGGAGCAGGCTGACCAGCAGCAGCAGAACGTGAGTCAGGTGAGAGGATGTCTTGCTCATCAGGACGGTTGGTCTGCTGTAAAGGAGAGTGGACAATGACCAGTCCACAAACTACAGCAGGTGACCTTATTTGTGGATGAGTCAGCTGTGATTGTCTTTTGATGGGTGACAGTCCTCAGTGTACTGATCTACATCACTATCACGCCATGTTCCTGTCCCCCCTGCTTGGTTCATGCTGTTACAGGCTCAGCATGCTGCTGTGGTACAATGTCACCCAGACAGCCTTTGCAATACCTTTCTCCATAAATTTCTTTTTCCACTCAGTACTAGTAGACCTTATGACAGCCATCAACTTGAACATCATCTTTAAAACAAGTGCTGTAAGATGGTTGAGAAAAGGTGGACAGGCTGAGCACCCTTGCTCCAGAGAAAAGGGATCAGGGAGGAATTTGTCTGCGGATACACCCACAGAAGTGGTCCGAAGAGGACAAGGATCAAATACCCCTGTTGGTCAAGAGTCAGGCTGTTAATAGGTTTAAGCCACAGAAGGAAAACTCCAGTCTGAAAAACTAAGAAAATTGTACAACTGGAGGAAAAGTTAGACAGTGGAACATGGTGCCAAGACAGAGGTTGTGAAACTGGAGATATTTGAGGCTAGGCTAGACACCCATCCATCAGGGATGGCTTTGGAATAATTGAGTGAAGCCAGTGAACAATTCAAGCAGCTTGACTAGATGACCCAGTAATAGTCCCATCCAATCCAAATATGTTTGAGGCTTCAGAAATGTAGTTGGCAGCTTGTCCACTTCCAGAACAGTTACGATGTGTTATTGCCAGATGTACCATCAGTACTTTATGCTAAAGCCAGTGGTGTATAAGACTGTAGTTGAAGCCAGCATCTTTAATAGTTTTTTTTTTTCCCCTACTAGGTTCACCTTGCTCTTAATCCATGTGAAGATCTGTTGGAAACACCTTCTAGAAACCCAAGAGTTTTCAGTCTCCTAATAAATTCTGTTGTGTCCAAGAACAGCTTGTCCAAATGAGCAAGACATCCCAACAGAACACCACCACAGATGCGAGCGGAGTAAGTGTGATTCACACCCAAGCACACTCCAGTGGTTTGCAGCAGGTTCCCCAGCTGGTGCCAGTTAGTCCTGGTGGTGGAGGCAAAGCTGTGCCTCCGAGCAAACAGGGAAAGAAAAATTCCTTTGTGGATAGAAACAGTGATGAGTATCGTCAGCGCAGAGAGCGAAACAACATGGCAGTGAAAAAGAGCCGGTTAAAAAGCAAGCAGAAAGCACAAGACACACTGCAAAGGGTCAACCAGCTTAAAGAAGAAAATGAACGTTTAGAGGCAAAAATTAAACTCCTGACCAAGGAGCTGAGCGTACTGAAAGACTTGTTCCTTGAGCATGCCCACAATTTTGCAGATAACGTGCAACCTGTTGGCACTGAGACCACCACAGCAAATCCAGAAAACAGTGGACAGTAGACACCTGCAACTTTATGAAACAGACTCTTGAGGTGCAGCCTGTCTGCAGTGCCCATGCAGTAACCAAGCAAAAACTTTACCTTAGTCATTGTTTTGTGGAGATTTTCTTCTTTAAGATTTAACACTGAAGATTTGTAACAATTAAACCAGAAACTGGTTAGGATATTTGTTTTAAATATTTTTCTCCTCAAAGATTTATGCAGATCTGAACTCATAGCCAACAAGGAATGTAGTACTTAGGAGATAACATGTTCACAGAAATATTCACTTACCATTTCAGACTTTGCATAATGGGAGGAATCCAGCAGGATGGCTCACTGTAGTATCAGAAACTTGTAATTGGATAGAATGTCTTTTAAATACCTGTTAGCATATTGTAGCCCTTGGTTTTCTCCATTACATATTACAAACTGCAGAGGCTCTGGAGAATTTTTGCTTTTTAATCTGTAGAACAAGTCCTGTGAAGCACCACGTAGGTCCCTCCTGCCCTGGTATAGTTAATGGGGAGGTTGTAGTAATAGTGAACTGGGATGCTTACCAATGTTCACCAGAAAAGTAACAATATGCTCTGATATGTACAGGCAGTTGGCCTCCAAATGGCACGGGAAGCATCATGTACAAGAGGCAAAGCAGCACACTGACAAAGCTTTTTATTTAAGCTTGTGTTCATATTGCTCACATAGTGACTGTGGCCTAATGGGAACAAGAGTTTGTTTCCAGAAAGTTTTGAAATGCTACCAAAAAACTGTGCCCTGCAAAATTGCATTCTTGCTGGGAAGGAGGTATTGGGGAGAACAAGAAGTGAAGCTTGGCTTAGCAGTGAAGGGGGCAGGACAGCAGGTGTTCAGCTGGGATGTATGGATCACTGCTGGCTGACACGAATCTTGCAGACATTTACAGTGATTTTAAAAATAAATGGCCCTAGTATGAAAAATGGATTTGGTGGGATTTCTACAGCCATCATACAGCTGTGTGAAGGAATATCTTTAGTCGTGTTTTATTTCCATAGAAGTTTTTCTGTAGCAACTTTTTTATTGCTACTGCTTAGTCCTTGCCATGATCCATAATGCAGTGCTATGTGCTATATTGAGGATTTAAACAAAATAAAGCAGGAACTTTGATGTAACTTTAATTTATTTTCATTTTAAAATATTTCATTGATGGTATGGTTATTTTACATTTAACCTGTGTGTCTGTCTTGTAGATTACTACACTGTCTTGATTTCCTTCTTACACTACCTTTGTCCATAGATTATTTTGGAGGATGCTTGTTTGCTTTGTATTTGTACTTAGGAAAAAACTTGGATGTTATCTCTATGAAGATACTGTTAGAGAATGAAACCTTGAGAAGTTCTTTTTTGAATTTAAACTTTTAATACATTTGGATAACTTTAATGGATTGTTTTGGATTGTGTTAGACTTTTTACAGATATGTTTTTTCATTCTAACTGCATCTGAAGTTGGTAGGGTTGAAATACCAGAAGCTAATAAAAATGTTTTGCTTGTAGTGGCCTCGTTTTTCCTGTCCCTTTTCTATTTCCCTCAAGTGCAGAGTTGCCCAACTCACACAGCTATCTTGGAGAAATCAGTGCAGTAGTCTTTGTTCCTCTCTTTCACTCAGGTTTCTGCTCCATGGAAGCAATCAGAAACTCATTACAGTTTTGTCTAAAAGTCTGATTTAACAAAAAAGGAAAAAAAAAATTAAGACTGAAAATATATTGCAGTTAGAGGGGAGGGGAGAGGAGCAGAACACCAAAACTTATAAGGCAAAAGATGACCTGAAGGCATGGCATTTGTTAAGTGCACCTCCTGTGGTGAAAGGGCAGTGCTGATCTCTTCCCTGGCTGGCTGACCTGTGCTCTGGCACTGTGGCCCTGCTCTCCTGCTGTGCCAGGCTGGTGTGGGGCACTCCTCTGCCAGTCTGAACAGGGACTGCAAATCCTGCCTGTTAGTTTATGATTTTGGTGAAAAAGATTTCTTAGATCTCCCGTGGGTGGGGGTGACCCTCTTCCCTAAGCTCTGAAGGGTGACTTTTACACCTGCTGCTCCTGACAGCTGTCATCCCATTTCCTTAATGTTTAAAACCTAACCACTGAGTTGAGAAAAATCATTTGTTTGGAAAATGAAATGTCTGGGTTTCTGCACTGGTTTTCTTTACTGATGTTGCGGTTTACGCCCAACTGGAAAATAAACCCCAGGCAGCCACTCCCGTCCCCCACCCCCTCAGGTGAGAGACAAAATGCAGATCAGGGGTTGAGATAACAATTTCCTGTTACTGTAACAATTCCCAGCTGAACAGGGCCAGCTGAGGAAGCACAGTGACAGCAGCAGCGCTGGTGACAGCGGGGACAGAGGCGAAGCTGCTCCGAGCCCGGGACAGAAGAGAAGGGACGGAAATGGCGGCGCGGCCTCCGAGCAGCGCCCCGGGCCTGGGGACAGCGGGACAGGGGGACAGAGGGACGGGGACAGGGGGACAGAGAGGGACCCGGGCCTTGGGGACAGCGGGACAGGAGAGACCCGAGCCTTGGGGACAGCGGGACAGCGAGGGACCCGGGCCTTGGGGACAGCGGGACAGAGACCCGGGCCTTGGGGACAGTGGGACAACGATCTGGGCCTTGGGGACAACAGGACAATGATCCCTGAGCTTGGTGACACCAGGACAATAATCCTTGGCTTTGGCTGACAGTGGAACAAGGACCCCTGTCCTCGGCTGGCACTGGGACAATGATCCTTGTCCTTGGCTGGCACCAGGACAAGGCCCGGGCGGAGCAAGGGGCTCTGTGCCCCTCACTGCCCTGATCGTAACAAATCAATGTTTCAGCCGTACCTCAGCCAGAGGCTGGTTAGAGCAGGGGGTCAGTTTATTCTCAGCCCCCACCTGCCACAGTAGCTCCGAGGAGCAAAGGCCATTTCCCCAAGGAGAAGAAGCCCAGGCTATGTGACAGCAACGTCCCTCCATCTCACCCCTCTGCTGCAAGGCACAGAAAATTTCAGTGTAGACCTATCAACGCTAAGATTTTCCTTTCGACACATTATTAACTGCAGTCTGGGACAGAATGCAGTGCCTGTCAGTACACAAGGAGTTACAGCGCTGCACGTTTCACCAGGAAAGCTGATTCCATTTTCTCCCCATACCGCTAAGGGAAGCACTGGGAGCTGCACTCCTCTAACCGCTCCTGCAGCTGCAGCACGGTAATTGGCAGGGAAATTCGGAGTGCACCCAACCCCAAGGACCTGAAGCAATTTGCTGAAGCATTTTACGTGTATCATTTCAGAAGTGCTCAGACGTTTCTAAACACACAGATTTGCTCGGCCTAAGATACATTCTCTTACTTTGGTGCCAACTCTACTCAAGTCTGTTTGTGCCAAGAGGAAAAGCATTTGGGAAAATATGACAGTATAAAATATCTTGATGTAGTCAAAAAGAAAATTTGCCATAACCTCTACTTTCACCCCATTAATACACTTTAAATTATTAAACATCACTTTTAAAAGTATTAAATATCACTTTGCCTTTAAAAAAAGGTTTATTCTCCCTCCCCTGTCCAATCTAGGGAAAAAGGTCGAATTCACTTTTTGCTTAAGTGGATAAAAATGATCATAATCACAGAACAAACTTCTGGAATGAAGGATGAAATTCTTATTCCCTTATTCGTGGGCCTGCAGACGAAGGGAGGGCCCGTCCCAGAGCCAGAGCAGCAGGCGGGGCCGGCACCGGGAGCGCGCGGGCGCTGCCCGGGCCCGCGGCGGGGCCGTGCGCGGCCACACCCCGAACAGAACCGGTTCTGCTGCGGAGCCCGGCACCGCCCGACCTGTTCTGCAGCACAGCCCGGCTCCTGCCAGCACCCAGCACGGCCAGGGACGGCCTATTTACTGCCCCGCGGTGACGGCTGCGCTGAAACAGTTCCAAAGCTCTCCTCCTTTCAAAAGCTGTCAAGTGTTACTATGAAACAGTAACTGCTGCTGCACCCAAGCACAGCCGGCTTCGGAGTGCCCAGAGCAGCCATCCATCCATCCATCCATCCATCCATCCATCCATCCATCCATCCATCCATCCATCCATCCATCCATCCATCCATCCAACCATCCTCTGGATGTGTTCAGAGCCTGCCACAGGAGAACACCTGGCTGTGGAGGTAATGGGGCTGAGGCCACGAGCACAGCCTTGCACTGAAAAACCCTGAGCTTTGGGGGCAGATGAGTTCAGAGCAATGCCAGTATAGTCTCTCTGTTCCCATATCTGCAAGGCAGAGGAAAGCCTGATGTCCCTGTCCCTTCAGAGGTGGAAGATTCCAGTCACCACAGCAGGAACATCAACGCAGCAGCACATACAAGCTTCTGCTCTCACAACCTCCCTTCCTGAAAAAAATGTTTCCCTTCACAGTCAAGAATTCCTGCACTTGCCTCTCACAAACCAATGTCAAGAAACCTCCAAAAATGTAAATAGGCATATTCATTAATTGAGTGACATTAATGGAGTCCTCTGGATTGTTTCACAATGTTTCTTTAGTCTCCATAAGAGTTTCCTACATAGCAATGGATCACCAAGCTCTTGGGAATAAGGAGCAGGTTCCTTTCACACAGACCAACCTGCTTAGCAAAAAGAGCTTTCCTAGAACAACATATATGATTAATTTAAAGGCAATTATTTCAGGTCTAAATCCAATCCGGGGGGGAGGGGGCACAAAGGCAGTGGTTTCTGGTTTCTGTCACCATCCAAGCCCACACTGTGCTTTGTCCCCCATGTGAGACAGGACACCTGCAGGAGCTCACAGTCCATCCCATCAGTGTCAGTGCCTGGTATGAGCAACAGAACCAAGCTGCTCACACCAAGCTGCTGAGGTATCAACTCAGCTGATTCCTTCAGAGGGAAAATCCTCACCTGGCAGGCAGTGAGGTCCAGAAAGGCTCTGATGCTCTGCTGTGGCTTCAGTTCCCCCAAGGGGTGTTCTGAAGTGGCTTTGCAGTCAAACTGCAACAGAATCTGAATATTGAACAGGAGTTTTGATGTGTATGTAGAGTGAGAAAGATTATTTTTATGTGGTTACCAGCATCTAGTGCTATTTTATGATGCAAGAAATGTATTGATTATCCTGCAAGCTGATGAATACCTACAGTAAAGAAAAGCTTCTCTCGGTAATTTAAATCTTCCATGAGTGGAAAATAATTTTGTGACCAATATCAGTATGTTTGTAAGGAATCCAAATAAAATTTACAGTATTTCATTCTGAACTAACACTGAGCAGGTAAAAATAATTCTATCATGCTGCACAGCATATGCTGCTGAATGACCATGAGCCCTCCAGCAAAGATATTCCCCTTTTTCAACTTTTAATGGTCATGAACACCATAGCAATCTATGTTTTTAAGGAAAAAAAAAACCTGACAAATCTAATGAGCATGGGGCTGTGTGTGGAGGATCAGTACAGCCACTATCCAGAGCAGAAAACTCTGGCCAGTGAAGGGTCAAAGTTTGCAGAGCACAAATTGGTAGTAGGGTCAGATAAAGAAGTAGGAACTGGAGCAGAAAAGCATAATAATCACAAAGTTCTGAACACAAGTGATGCCAAGGTGAATTTTAATAAAAATTTGATTCCACTTATTGCAAGGATACAGATCCATAAGAAAAATGTGTCATTATGTCCACTGAGAACAACTGATTTTTATTTCTGTTTTTCACAGTACTTGTGATGAAGTTTAAAAAAGGAATTAAGAGCGTTACAACTGCTCATAGCTTTCAGATAGTCCATTTGGTATTTTAGAGTCCCAGTCATCAAAATTCAGATTTAATTACAAGATACATCTGAGCTGAAACCTGACAGAAATATGATAAGGCAGCAGGGCTATTTAGCTGCCACTTGGTCATGTAAACTGCTGATTGCAAGCAGCAGTTGAGTTACCTGTGCCTTCTACCTTCATTTTTAATGCATGAATTTTTCAAGCTAATAGCCTGCCTGCCTCTCTTGCTATTAAGAATTGGATGCATTTTATTCTATACGCTGCAGCATTAAATCAGAACGATGACTGATTAGTTGAGGCAATGAGTATCATCCTGAAGTTTACTGCTCCTGGCTGGAGAGTCAGACAAATGACTTGGCACTGCTCTGGCCCTCTGCCATGAAAGCCTCGATCTCCTCCACAGTCCGTGGGACACAGGTGAGCAGCTCCATGCCGGTGGCTGTCACCGCGATGTCGTCCTCGATGCGCACCTGCACAGGGAGCACACGGTTACCAAGGCACTCCAGATGGGCTGGGGGACAGCAGGCAGCAACTGCAGCAGGGCACAGGCTGCTGCAAGCCAGGCACAGCATCGCACTGCGAGCAGGGAACTGCTTGGCACCACCAGCACCATGCCACGGGGCTCTGTAGGCTCCAATTCCCCGAGAGCCACCGCCCCTGCCACCCTCCTGGGATCACACAAGCTCCCTGGTGACCCCTGGTGTGGTGGTGGCCCCGCATTGGGTACATCAAGGACAGTCTGAGCAAAGTGCTGCAACAGTGAGTTCATGCTGTGTCACTCTACGGGGCCAGTAAATCTCAACCCCCTGACAGCAGGAGCAGCAAAAAGAACATTCTTCCCTGGGTTTGCCTCCAGTCTTCTTAGCACATGGCTTGCTAAGAACAGTGCCTCCTGATGCCCACAGTGTCTGCTCTCAAAGCTGTCCTGCTGCTGAGCTGCAATTCAAGTAGCTTCTCTTTGCACTTAAAACTTTTCTCTAAACACAATAAACTTTCAAAGTGAAACTTTGAACATGAAATAGCTTGTAGCTGATATTCCAAACGTTGAATTTTGAGCTGATGAGAAAAGTCCTAACCAGGTCAGACATTTATTTTAAAACACAATCATGAAATTTCAAATCATGGGAGGAAAAAGCAGATCCTCTCAGTTTTTCAATTCTTGCTATTAAAATGAAAAGTGTGCTCATTTCTGTTTGTCTCTAATCTCTTCTTACCAGTAAATGTGCCTACACAGTCATTCCCGTTATCTTATCAGAAAAATGTTGCTAAGTTGCTAAGCTGCAATAAAAGCAATTTTAGTAAGGTGCAAATCCAAAAGAACACAAACCCTGGGTACTCCCACCTTACAATTGCTTTAATTGTTTCTGACCTCTTGACATTTTCAACTAAAAATAAAGCTGGTTAACATTTGTACTTCTGATTGCAAAATAATCCATTTGTTCAAACAAAATGAGTCATCCAGTCCTTATTAAACTGTTTAATGATGTCTTTGCCAGATTATTTCTTTTACATGGTATCAAGTTAAGTGTATTATAAAGCAGAATTAAATAAACAAAGTCCATTGAGTTTACACATTTGTTTTGGCCAGCTGTAAATTTGAAAGCTGTGAGGCTCTGCATGCTCAGTGTGCCTGAAAGGCCGGTGCCTTGCTGCAGAAGAGATCAGCAACACATGCAATGACTGCACTTGAACAGATTTTACCAGCATGGGCTTTTTGATTTACTGCTGCAAATTTGACTGCTGAGCAAAACATAACCCAAGGATTCAGCAGGAGGGTCCCATTGCATCCAAAGGCAAATCCTGCTGTGTGCCTGTCCTGCTGGGTCTTGGGCCTGGGCAGAGCCTGCCTGGGTGGACCAGTCCCCGCCAAAAACCTGATGGTACCAGGCAAACCCTGCAGGAGTGCCAGAATCCAGGGACAAGATGGTAAGATGGTAAAAGCCAAAGCATCACATTGGTAAGCCCAGCCAGTGTAAATGGAGCAACGATGTGGAAAGTAAAAATGTCAGTGCAAATGTAAGTCTGAGAGCAGAGGGAAGGCCAGCCAAAGCTAGAACTGACTGTGCCTACAGAGAGAGCCTCTTCCCAAGCACTGCCAGCTTCACAAACCTCTCCCTGCTTGAGCTGAAATTCCCCAGCTACAGAGACATATCAGCCAGAATTCATCTGCTTAACCAGTAACATTAGCAAAAAAAGCAAGAAAAATGGTTTGTGTTTTCCAGTTCAGTGTTTCACACCTTCACCAGTACCTCTGCACTCTTCGGGAGGATGGACTGACTTAAAAGCATGGCAGATGAAAGCCAGACTATAGTGGGGAAGAATAAGTGGGGCAAGGTATCTGTCCATGCTGTTCTCTATCTAGGCCACAAGAGAAAATCAGGGTGGGGAAGCAGCTGGGAAATAGTTAAGAGTCATGAAAGGATCAGGGAAAAAAAGATATAGTGAGGTGAGACAGGATTGCTAAATAATGGAGAAAGAGAGCTGGGACTGGCTAAGGAGTCCAGGTAGGGAGTTCCTGGTGGAGGTGAGAAGTGAGACATCCTGAATGAGGAGAGCACACAGGGCCTGGAGCTGCCAAAGGCAGGGAACTGAGAGTGACCAAATGGAGGAGGATGAGTGCCATGCCCAGTGACTCCTTGTACAGGAGGAGCATTGTTAGGAGATCACACAACCGATCCTCAGTTGTGATCACTGTTAAAAGTGGGAGAGCCAGTACTGTCACATCAGCCCTGATCAGCATCAGCACCTCCAAATGGTCTTTGGGATGTGATGGAGGCACACAGAACCTCCCTGGGATCACTCACCACTCCCTAGGAACACACCACTTCTTTCCCTAGAATCTAACCCTTCCTCTGCTGGATGAATCTCACCTGAAATGGATGCTTGCCACAAGAGAGAAGTCAGATTTCCCATTTTCAGTGCATGGCTTCTCCTTTGCCTAAAAGCAACATGAGTGCAGAGGAACAGGCTCTCAAGGGGAAGCAAATGGTTTCATTTGCTCTTTTCCTTCACACCCTCCATGCTTCACCCTGAGTTTAAACTCAGCAGCAGTAAGAAGCAGCTTCAGAGGACCTGCAAAGCCCTCCCCACAGGAGAGCCTGTCATTTGGTCTTGTCTCCTGTCCAAATGGATAAAAGATGCTGGATTTGCCTGGCAAGGCTCACTGACTTGGGACTGCCTCTCCCAGAGGGGGACAGTGGTTATGAAACTTGCTCTCAGAGCTGTCCCTGTTTGCAGGCTCTTTATTCATTAGTACTGCTTGTTTCAGGGCTACAGAGTGGTTTGGAATTGGGCACTGAAGTGCGAGGCTCACAGCACCCCCAGCTTTCAGAGTGCTCTGCAAAAACTTTGGGGAGGCTTTACTTTTTTGGTGTGAAATGACAGACTTCAAAAAACCACTCCTGTAAAGATGCAGTGGCTAGGAATGGCAGGACTGCTCCAAAAATGCCTTTTCCTTATCAAGGGTAGTGGCATGATCTGTCTAGATAGACCTGATTGCACAACTGCCTACCACCAGCAACAGGCCATCATGTGGCTCAGCTCAGTGGTCCCAACTCTGTCCCAAAGCAGTGGGGGCACAGCCAAGGACAGCACAGGAGTTAAATACCAGGGCTGCTGTCAGCTCTGTACAGCCTCGCACTTTGTCCTGACTTACTAATACAGTCATGCTCCCCAGAGCCTCCTGTGTTACCTTCCAAGGGAAACAGGGTTGAACTTACTAATTTGTTTTGGATGATAATATATATACAAGGGTTTTGACAATCAAAAAACTCTTTTGGCCAATTAAATAATCCAGATTTGCATGATGACAGATCCCAGATGTCAAAAAAGGCAACTGGTGAAATGTCCCCACTTTTTTTAAAATCTATTGATCATTTGTTTGATTATGACTGTGGAAAGCAGCAACACTATCACTGCAAGACCTTAGAGTGGGACTTGCCTGGAAATGATGACAGGACATGGCCACACATGGGACCATCCAGAGCAGACCAGCACGTGTCCAGCTGAAGGACCCATGGGTCTGTTCCTACAGCTGCTGCCCTACAGAGGCAGCTCTCTGTAGCCAAGGGAACTTATTTCAACTCAGTCGTTGACTTACCAATAATTTTTAACAGAGCAAACTTATCATGAGCAAAGTTTGACTTCTGTATCTCAGAGGGGCAGGAAACAGAGCTGCTCCATCAAACCCAGGGTGCAGGGCTGGGGAAGGCTCCATGCTGTTGGTACACACAGTGGCTATTCCAAGGTGTTTTCTGCAGAGGCCTGTGCTCAGTGAATCTCATCCCATGCTGTTGTCTTCCTGGCACAAGCAGGTTTCATTCACAACCAAGTCCTCATGTCAAGAGAACCTTTATTTTAAATGTCCACATTTAAATGTTCTCATTTTTATAGAAGAGGATCAATATTAGTAGGATGAGGTCATGTATTTTATTAGATTAACTAATGCACATGGAAAAAAAGCCTCAGGTGCCCAGACCCTTCATCCAGGCTCAAAAAGTAGCATTAAACTAAAAGCTAAATACAGGTTAGAAACAGCTGGTCTTACTTTAACCTAATTATGTTAATTACACAAGAGAAAATGGTTAAAGAAGATTTATAAGCAACCAGCAGTAGTTTGTGGGTTGCCTATACCTATCACTTCCCTTAGAAGAACTTTTAAAGGAATTTAAGTATGTACATTGTGACAACTGCTTTCCTATGAAAACTTTTGAAGAAATGCTGTGTAGCACTATTACTGTGATAAAATAAGCAATGTTAAAAAGTGGATGAGCATAATGTTTATTGCCTAGTAAACAATTTCATTTCACAATACAAATTCACCATAAACTCAGAAACAGAGCCTAATCTTCTGAAGAATAAAAATCAGGACAGAGACAACTATATGGCTCTCTGAACCAAAGAGAACAGAAGCAGTTAAATATCTTGCTCTTTATTTGGTTTAGCATTTATTCTGAGTAAGGGAAATAGTATTGTTTTGAAAAATATTGTAATATTAGTGGATCTTCAAGTTCCTGGGCTTTGTAGATCTGTTTAATTTTTAAATGAGAAAAATCTGTAAACGGAAGAAATGAACACATTTAACACCCATCTGTCTTTCAGCATTTTCTCTGAGTTGCATAGTTTTCAGATATTAAGTCTAGTGCTAGTTCTACAAATCCTAGGGAAAAATAAAGCCTGAACAGAGACTGAATGGCTTTACTGTGTCTTTGAGAAAACATCATATGAACTGCATGAATCAGTAATCAGCTTATGAAGAATGGAAATGTCAAACCCTAAAGGGCAGCATTTGGAGTCAGCATTTCCCCTTCCCCAAGGATTCAGCTGCTTTTCCTGAGCAGTGCATACACCCGTAGGCACATCCCTGTATTTGCACATCTGTGTTTATTCAGGAGCATGTGGGGCAGAGTCCAGGCAGAGCAAAGGTGCCCTGGGCCAGGCACTGTGCCAGCGTCCAGCAGCAGCCCTTGTCCCACAGGATCTCTGACCTCGGCAAGCTGGACCTTGCTTTTGCAGATGGAGAGCTGAAGTGCATGTGACTGAAACGTCCCAAAATCGGCCCAGGAAGCTGGTGAAGGACTGAACTCAACAGTGTCAAGTAAAGAGTGTGGGGCTTCAAACAGGGCAACAGCCCCTGCCCACTGCTTGCCTCCCTCCAGAGGGATCTGTGGGTGACCCAGAAGAGCCCGTTTGTAAAAGCCCTGATGAGGAGCTCCCTGAGCAGCAGTGACAGTCACAAGGACTGTGCCTGTGCAGGAAGGTGTGCTGGGGACAGACCTGTCCCAGCAGTGCAGGCAAAGGAAACCTCCTGCTGACTCTTCTTCCCTGCTCCACAATCTCTTCATGGCTAGCTCCAGGCAGCAGAGACCACAATAAATGGCTACAGTCTTGCCCTTTCTGGCACACTACAAGAGCTTTGCTTCTCAAGGCAGAGACTTGTCATAGTCAAGAAAATTATCCAAAGGCCAAAAAAGACATCAATTCAAGGTGAATTTATAAAAAACCCACAAATTCCCTGTGCGGACAGACTTACTTAGAATTACAGTGGTGTTACTTCAGTGAATGTTAGCTCTTTTTTGAAGTGAATTACACTAAACCAAATTAAGAATATTTTAATTAGTGCTGAGCTCTGCAGAGGGAAATGAACAACTTATTTCCTTTTGTAGAATGTATTTTACTTTTACACTTAAAGGAAGCTTGGACTGGCTGTAGGGAACTCTTCAGCTAGAACTGACAGCAATACTAGCCCCCGTACTATTAATATTTGTCAGTAAAAACACTGGGCTGTACAAGATCTTTTTTAATCCCACAGAAGAAAGTTTTCTAGCATACTTTTGTGAGAAATACTCTGGATAAACTAGAATGAAACATCTTGTTCATAACTAAGCACTCTACACAGCACAGATTGCAACTTCCATTTATGCAGAATCAAGTCTGAATGGTAAAGATGGAAAAACTTATTTTGATTGCATTGTAATTCAGCTTTTGTGAAGAATTCAGAAATATTCAGATGTATTCCAGTCTCCGATTTTATTTTCATTCTTCTCCTGGACAAAATCAAGTGACAACATCTGGCTCGGGGTTTGTGTGTATTATTATTTTTTCTCTCTAAGTAAAATATATTGTTCACAGGGGGATCAGAGATTTAGATTTTTGCTCAATCGTTTTTGGGCAGCCCCTTCTTTTAGCAGAGTTTGTTGGCTAGCTTTCCTTACAAGTCATCGTTACAGGAAGCTAAGCAAAGATGAGGGAACAAAGTTTGCTTGAAATCTTTGGAACAAAAGTGCCTGATCCAGCAACTTATTACCAAGGTAGAGACCCCATGCTGTCACTCCTATTCTATGCAACCACAGGCACTGGGTGAGCCACAGACACACCTCAGGCTGCAGAAATGGAGTGGGCAGTCACAGCCATTTGGGAAAAATGTGGGCTTTGCTGAATAATTTCAGGGAAAGCTCACCAAAAATCAATTCAAATGCTGGAAAACCCCCACAGAGTGTTTACAAGGAAAATGAAGACAGTTAAACCTGTTTGCACTGCAGTGTCAAGCTACACAAACACATCACAGTGTTTTTTTTAAATGCATTTCAGCGTGTGGTGTCATACAGAATGTGCTCACAGTTAGAAAATGCAGTATTAGCTGCCTTTTGTTCACCAGTACTTCAGTTGTCTGGCTGGCAAATCTTGATAAAGAAACAACACAGAGATAGATAATGTCCCAGACCTCAGCAGTGAATTAAACACCAGCAAGGGTAAAGTCCTGTGTTTCTTAATAAGGCTGCACCCATATCATGGGTGGCTGCCCTCGAGCCTGGTTGGCTCACATGACTGAGGACAGCACACACAACTTTTCTGTCAGGGCTGGTGGTTCCAAGGCAGCTCAGACCAAAGTGCTATAGTAATCACCCTCCCAAGGCTGGGGTACAGTCATAAATCAGTCAGTGGCAGCAGCAGACAATTCCTAATGAATGACTTTTCATACCAGAAAATCACCACCACTGCCAGTGATTGCTCGCTGTATTGAGACTTAGCAGAGGAGCCACGGGGAGGATGTGGCATGGCAGCTGCCTACTCTATCTCCTCTGTGCAGGAATACAGAAGCTCAGAGAACAATGTGGCACCCTTCAAATGCTTGCCCTGCTGAAATAAAAACCCCTGGAATCACTGAAACTGCGGAATGCTCTGCGAGGGCATTCTTTGAATGGGAAACGTGCCCTGGACACTATGTGCAAATAAGGCCCCCCTACCTGCCCAGCAGCTGCTGCAGGGGAATGATGGCCCAGATTACCTCCACCTCCCATGGCCAATTCTCCTGTGCACACTGCTGCCTGAGCCAGGCACACTGAGCATCGGTGCTCTGGAACCCCATCAGCCATTCTTCTGGAAAATGGGGAAGCTTCTCCCATGGTTTCATGCCATTCTGTCAATAATCCTGTAAGAGCAATTCTTGCTGCTCTCATCTACTGCCTCCCCAACTAAAACAGCATCAGGCTGTTCTGCCCTGGCAGGAAGCACTGGACTGTGCTGCTGTCAAGGAAGCCAACTCTGGACCACAGAACTCAGTCTCATATTTCGTATTAGACAAAACACCTACCTGGCAAATCACTGTACGGTGCTGGCAGAGGATATTTCAGTCAATGGTAAAAGAGGGGTCTATCATTAATCAGTAGTACAAAACCACATTAAAAAATTAGAAGAAACCGCCCCAGTTTGCAGAATCAAATGGTCCAAATGACTCAAGGTGCCACTTCAGGAACAGCCCTATGTGCAGTACATTACAACAGCCCAAGGACTTCTCCTCGGATACCCAGCAAGGGCAAGCAAAGAGAAAGGCAATGAATGAAAGCATGTGTAGGAGTGACTCACCCCGCCGAAGCCTCGGAAGCGCTGCAGGACGCTGCTGTTGATGAAGCAGGCCTGTGCAGGGTCGCTGAGGGCCTGCTGCAGCAGCGGCTCGATGAAGTAGATGCCCGGCTCGATGGTGAGCACCATGCCCGGCTGCAGGCGGCGCGCGGTGCGCAGGCTGCGCAGCCCCGGCTCCTCGATGCGCTCCACGCCCTGCACAACACAAAGGCACATGGAGCACCTTACAGCCAGCCCTCTGCTGACTGCTCCATGGACACACAAAATGTAAAAAATCATCATAAAGGAACTGAAACTTAGCTGTGTAATTACCTCCCTCCCATCAGTCCTCATTTAGCCTTGACACAGAGTGATGACCAGTTTCCAACTCAATACCCCAACTGTTTTCTGCACCACAGAAATCTTGGCTTTGGATATGCTTGGTACTGTTGTTCTCTACCTTAGGAGAAATACTACACTACAAAGCAAAAAAACTACCTGCACTATTCCTTACTCTACCCTCCCTTGCAAAGTATGGTAATGTAAGTGACATGCAAATTTTGAAATGCCCCTGCCACGTCATGGCTGAAACAGCTGAACTATGAAGCAGAGAACAATTTCTCCAAGGATATGCAAATACTTATTCTCACCAAATGTTATTAAAATTACACATTTATGATCTTGATTCAGGAGCAATGAGTCTATACATGACCTCATAAAAGCAGCCCATTTAAACTTAACTTTTGTCAGATTCAGACTTTCAGGCAACATGGTGCTGACTGGTATTATTAAAACTTAAGTCAAAACAAGTCCAAACTAGCAAAATATTCTCTTCTTCCCAAAAGCTGGTAAAATAAAATGATATATGAGGACGTGCTTAGTCAAGGAATTAGAAACACTGCAAAGACTATTAATTTTCTTCCCCCAAAATGTGCCAGGTATTGCAATATCAGAATAAATATATCTCAATCCCATTAGGTTTTTGAAAAATATTTGCAACTGTAGCAAAATTTCCCCAACAAATTATTGTAATGACCCACGAATAGCTCACAGACCCACCAGCTTGCAATCACACACTCTGCTCATGAAACCTTTTCTGCTTTAGCCAGTGAGTTAGAGGTTAACATGTCAGTGAGACCATGGCACTATTTATCTGGTCTCCACGTAGCTGTCCTGAATGTTGCTTCTGGCCAAAGCCACGGTACTTTCCCTTGCCAGCAGAAGGGCAACTGGTGTCAGCATCACTATGTGCATGAGGGTATCACGAGGATGAAACTTCCCTTTTCCTCCAGACAGGCCCTGTCCAGCTCCACCCCCAGTGCTGGGGCACCACATCCTGGCACAGCCCAGCTCCCATGTTCCTGCCAGGCCAGGGCAGGGTGACGGAGGAGGCTGAGCACACCCTGCACATTACCCACGTTTTCATCTTACTGAATCATTCCCTCTTCAGAGTGCACACAGCCCTGCAGTATTGTTTGCTCTTGAGCTCCACTTTCAGTTCAGAGAAAGCCTATTTCACAGGAATACTGCTTTGCAGCAGCCCCTCCACAGTGTTTGCTTTATTCTCACTGGTTACCCAAGCAATGCTGGGGTTGCTTTTGTTCCCTTTGCAGAGCTTATTCTGTTCCAATGTACAGCATCTCACAATAGCCAAGACGTAGGTTTGCCCGTTTTGACTGTGTGTTGAATATGTTTTATGTGATATGTTTGATTTGGACTTTGCAGACCACTATATATTACATATTCTTAAAATAAGAAAACATGGTTTTGTTTTACTGAGCCTAGGAAACAAGAATACTGTGATATTAAGCAAGGCATTTTGAATTTGTATTCTTATCAAAACTCAAAGAAAATCAATATATTTCTAAACTTGAAACAATAACTGCACCAAAACTGAGCCGTTTTTCCTCTCATACTGCCCTTTGGGGTTTGGCATTTCACACATTCATTGTAATGTGTAAAGGAAATGAGGGCATCCAATCTTGTGGATTAATCTCTCCATGAGCTGTAAACAATTAGATTAGTGTCTGGACCTTTTGGTGCCTCGCCAACTATCTATCGGCTACTTTACAACAAACAACCCATATTTGGCTTTTAAGTACACTTCTCAATTCTACTTGTAAATGCCTTTTCCAAGGCAGTCAATCCAAGACAGATGCTAGAAAGACAAATGCTGAGCGAGGAAAACAATCGCAAACATCCTCTGAAGGCAGCCCTGGCACAGCATCCATATTTTTTTGCCTTTACTTAAAATAAATGGTGTTTAACACCATGTGTGACAATAAAGCCTCAGTAGCCCCCTTTATTTACTTCTGTACAGCTGCTGAAGCAATGGCAGGCATTTTGTCTAGACTGTTTGCAGTCTGATCCTGCTTTTCGTTCTTCCCTCAAGAAGCTAACAGCAACTCAGGAACAAGACCCAAGACACACATTTGGAAACAACTCCTAGCAGTGCAGGGAGACTCCCCGAGGCACCTGAATATTGCTGCTCACCCAAAAGTAACATTTTAACTTCTCTGGAAGGAATTCACAAAGTCTTTGCTATTCCCCCATCCTATCACAGTTCTGAGTTGTGCTGGCTCTGGGTTTCATCTCTAGATCTCTGGGTTCTGCAGGTACTGATGCAAGCTGTATCTCTACCACAAAGGCATCTCTAGTGGGCCTTCAAAGAAAAGGTAACACTGCTCAGCTTTTCAAGGCTGAAAAGCAAGCAGGACAGCAGTGGGTGGGCTTGTCCCTTTTAACAGAGACTAGCAGGGTGTTCACCAGGAGATGTGTGAAATAAATGGCTGAAGAGAGACAAGTCCTGGCTATGGCTTGTATGTGGCCACTCACACTCTGAGGAGTGCCCCAATGCAATTTGCTGCAAGGCTGAAGGACAAAATGAGCTGGCACAGGAAATAAGCAGAGAGGGACAATGACCAAGCTGGGTAGATGACAAAATCCCTTCTTTTGAGAACAGTGCTGGATTAAAACACACAGCAGACTGTGGCTTCAGCATCCCAAGTGACATCTGATCTCTGGGCACTCATGACCACCTTGGTAGCCACCACACCAGTCAGGTCCAGGGGCTGACAGCTCTCTGTCTGCTGTGGTTGTTTATGAAAAGTAGGACAAACTGAGGGCTTTTTTTAATGACTGAAACACCACAATCTCCAAACAGAAGATGACAGATCTGAAACAAGACTTGCCATTTTTCATTAAGTCAAACTCTCCTGGGAGCAAAGCTCGACAGGGCAACCTCGCACTGTCATCCTCCAGTGTGAATCTGCTGGATTAATGGATTTCCTTCTTTGAGAGGAGGAACCTTCCCTACATCTCACAGCTAAACAACTCAAGCTTTGCTTTCAACAATGACCATGATGCTGTTCTGCAGTCAGATGAAATGAAGAGTGGAACTCTGAGCGCTGGTACAGCAGCTGTGTGGATACCTGTTTCTATCACCATTATATCCTGGAGGCCTGGCCACTGAGCAGGACTCTTGTCACAGTGCTGCACAGTAAGAAAGCATAAGCTGATAATTTGCCCCCCAAAAGTGTACAGAATAGTCTAGAAAATATTAATGCTTAGGCATCTAAAAAGAGACTTGCAGTTATATTCTATGAAAACTAAATTTTGAATAACTTTATTCTCCTGTATATTGCAACAACTGACTATATCTGAAATTGTTTTCTAAGACTGACTTTATTTGGAGGTTCTGCTCACATTTTAAGATTGAGACACTCCTCCTCCAGTAAGCACAGATGTATGACACTGTCATCTGTGACTATACTCCTGCCAAGAACATTGGATTCCAATTAATAGTTCATCTAAGGTAACAAAAACCAACATGGCTAGGCAATAAGCACTGTCAAGGGAACAAGAGAATTATTATGTAAACTGATTTTATTACTATGTAAGCAAAATAAAAGTTCAAATTAAGTGTACAGTAATACAAAATATTACTATTTTTGGAATAAGCAGGGAATTAGGAAGTATGCAAATCTGCCTATTTCCCAGAAAAAGGGCTGTGAAGGACCAGAATTTGCAATATCCCCAGAATATCTTAGTATAAAGATGAACTACTGCTCCTAAGCAACTCAATGGTTAATATGTTGCTTTTTCAGTGGAAGAACTCCATAGTGTGTCATGCTGGATCTTGTTCCACAGGCACAGTCTGCAGGCAAAGCAACCAGCAGCAGAGACAGCTCCAGGCCCATCGGGCCCGATGCTGGGTTTGGTTTTGGATCAAAACAGAGGAAAACCTCAGGTGATGTCCCTGTGCTGGCTATGCCCACCCACAGGGCCGTGGCAGCAAGTGCAGAGAGATGGCAAGGGCACCCCACCTGCCAAAGCCAGGGGCTGCAAGCTGGCATCACCCCAAAGATTCCTCAAGCCAGCGATGGTAACAAACCCCAGGCACGGCAGAGAACACCTGAGGCACTCCTAACTGCAAATACTGAACCACAGAAAAAGAATCATTAGTGACACATTCTCCTACATTCTCTTAATGTGAAACATTAGTTTCACATTCTCTTTTCCAGCTAAATCATCACAGAACTTTTTGGAGCCTGACAGACTGTCCCAGTTGGAACACATCCAGCACAGTGAAGTCCTAACCACTTTACCAAGCTAAGTGCAATCAAGTATTTAAATTAATCAGAATACTAACATTACATTTAGATAATATGAAATGAGCACCAAGGTGAAATCTCAACTCATCTACTCTTCCCTGTTCTCCCACTGCATATACCTAACTTCTAATTAGCTCACTTAATGTAAAAAGAATAGAGAGCTGTACAGCTAGGAAAACAGAAGTCTCAAATTCGATTTCACATGTCTCCTGGTCCCTTCTCTCTAAGCCCTGGTTTCACTTGCTGAGTGTTACTAATGAAGATTAGTTTATTCAATCTCTCCAGCTTTTCCCCAGCAGCCTGAGCTGCCTAAAGTCACCTGAAGGAACTGCTGTCAGTCCTGCCTTTGAAATGAGCAGCAGGTTACAGAGAATGTGCCCCAAGCACCACAGATCACTCCTGACATTTGCAAATCAAAGCTTCACTTCTGCTGGAGAATCGAGTGACTAGCTGGAGCTTTTGGGACACAGCTCAAAGTTAATATTGGGGGAATAGAGGACACATGATACTTAACTGGCTATTTTACTTGAAGTGTTTTCTTCTTTTTCTAAGTATTAACTGCGGTATCAGGTTTAAGTTACCTAATAATTTTCCTGTTATTGCAGGGAATGAGGAAAAATAATTTGCCACTTATTTAAGGCACTGCTGCCTCACGATTCAGCTGGAGCTGAATTTCAGTCCATCACTACACCATGGTTCTGAGCAGAACTCCCTGTATAATTTTTGCTTTCTGATCATCTGATGTTACCAAGCTCCAGTGCTATCATAGTGGAAATAACAAAATAGATAAACTATATTTTTTCCTCTTTGCCTAGAACATAAGTTTGAGAAAAAAAGAGAGAGCAAATAGCAAAAATCACCAAGTTGACAACTACAGCATTAACCCAGAAGATGAGGAGAATATTTAGCAGAAATTTATAAGAATTTTATAAGAAATGAGAGAAAGAATTGCAAAAGCTACCAACAACAGTGTTTTAGAATGAAACCAACGACAAGCACCACTTAAAATCTAATGAACAAGTTTCTTGTGACACACAGAAAGCAGATGTAGGCAATAGTCTTAAATGAAAGAGCTTTTTCTTTTGTAATCTTTAGATACCATTAGTGAAAATTGTATAGCAAAAATCCCAAAGTATACCAATGATACCTGTTTTTCATGTAATTGAAAGCAGAACTCTACTGCTCTGTTTTTCTCTCCTACCGCACCTAGAATGAATTGTTCAAAAACACCCAAGCTCCATTATTTGCTGCTAAAATTTTAGAAATATTTGGACAATAAATATTCAGATAAAAGTTCTGTTAGCGTGCAAAGTCTTTCGCAACAAACTTCAATAAGTCAAAGAAACATAAGCAAGAATCTTCATTTAAAAAAAAATTAAACAGAACTAATGAAACCCAAACCAAGCAACTAAAAGTCTCAAGTCCTTAACACCTTCTTTCCCAGCAGAGGGGGGGAACTCTGTGGTATGACAGGGCATGTCTGCACCATGGCACTGCACTGCCCCAGCACCTGAGCCTTCCCTCCTTTCCTGCCTCTGCTCAAACCCTAAGTCCCATAAACACCCAGACTCCAGCATGTCCTCACAGGCAACAGCTGCTGGGAACTGATCACAACTTCTCTGAACACAAGATGACCCAGCAGGGTGAGATCTATTAGCCTAACTCTAGGGGGGATTTAAACCCCACTGAAGAATCCTAGGCTGCAGGAAACTCTCCTGATACGTGTTTGACCCAGCAGGTAACAATAAGCACCATGGATTTCAGTGCTGCTCTGCATGAAAAGGCAGTATTCACTCATCTGTTTCCCTCCTGCATGCTGCCTACTCAGTGGGCATATTTTTGATATGCAGGAATTCAAAGAATAAAAAAAGAATTCAAAGGAATAAAAAACAAACAAACAAAAACAACAACAACAAAAAGCATTCAAGGGAGTCCCATGAATCAGAAGCAGCGAGTCTTTTCTCCTAATCTTTTCTCAAGATGTACAATCACTTGCAAGAACAAAACCAAAAGCTAAAACTAATGAAAAAGCCCTTTGATTCTCTGTACTCTAAGTGCCTTCCATACAGGTTGTTTCATGTTTGCAGGTCCTGGGTAACCAAAGCTGGAGCAAAGCTTTGCAAGGTTATGGCAAGTGAAGCAATTCGCACCACCAGCACCCTACATAACAGCTTTAGGCTTCTTGGTGAATTCACCTCATCTTCTGATTCTTAAAGGAAAAAACATTAATGCATCATTTGCAATGCTAACCACAAAAAAATGAAATCTGCTTCAGCAGAAAGTTGGACACATAAGGAAAATAGTTTTTGCCAGAACAAGATTATTCCTGTATTCTCCAGGACTTTTGGTGACTTAAATTCCCAGTCAGTCATCTGGGAGCAAGGTTTCAGTTAAAGCCAGACACAGCTTGTGCATAGCAGAGATGCTCCCCATGCATGAACAGTGATGGAAGGATCTGGGTAACCCCAAAACAGACCTCCAAGCTTAATTTGTGATGCAGAACAGCAACAAAAGGATCAGCTTTTTATGATAATTGAATTAAAATTTTAAACTAAGGTAAATCTTATAATTTAAAAAAAACAAAATGAAATTAAACTCTTAATTCATAAGATGCGAAAATCACAGTAGTTATTAACCTAACTTAAATTAACTGGCTTATTATTATAGAAAGTCATCAAATGTACTTAGCATTCTTTAGAGCCTTATACTCAATTAATATAGCATGAAATTGAATCAACTCAGGCATCTAGAGACACAGAACCTAGATTTAAATGAAAACTTCAGCCTCATCTACCTCAGGGTCTGAAAATTTGGGGCTACCTACCACAATTTCTTCATTGCGACAGGCACAAACCCTCATTTATATCCCATATCGAATTCACCCAGAGACAACTGCAAGAATGTGAGAAAACCATCTCCATGATTAAATTTTACAGCAGAAGCTAAGCCCAGTGGGGTTTTCACCCTTTGAAGCGAGCTCTGTCTGACTGAGGGCCAGATTTTCTGAAGTGATTAGTACCACTGGGGCTGAATTTTCAGAAGTGCTTGAGCTGCAGTCAGCCCCTCAGAAGAAGCAGGCGGGTTTTCAAAGCCACGCTGGGCTTCCCAGGAGGAAATTGTGGTCCCTAGGGAGCTCCTGGCTGCTCAGCACTCCCCAAAACCAGAGCACTCCCCAAAAACAGCACCTTCAGTGCTTCACTGCCAAACAATGCTGCTTACACTATATTGCCCTAAAATAAGGTTGCCAAGACACATTTGTTGCTGGCCAAAACGGATCATTCTTTATCACAGCAAAAAGTAGGAAGGGAAATGTTGTATTTTCTAATATCTCCGATTATACTTTGCAGAAAATCTGCAAGCATTTACATTTGTCAAAGAAGAAGAAAGTGCTTGTTCAATGCTGCATGTGAAAGCAGCTTACTGGAAAAGATGAAAACTTATTGCCAATTTTGAAAAAAGAAATCTTTGGCTACCAATGAATAACTAATCTAAGCTAACAATGTCTGGAAATAGTTTTTTTGGAACACACAAAACTTTCTGACGGATAAAAATTAGGAAATTAACGTTTATTGTATTATTTCAAATGTAACTGTTTACACTTGAGGAAAATAATGGAATAATTTCCACTTGGAAAGTTTTTATTTTTAAAAAATCGTTTGTAATACTCCCAGAAATTCCCTTGGCCAAAAGCAAAGAAGTTGCTTTTTAACCAGCTAGAAAAAAGAACATGATACTAGGGGCATGGACTCAGTGTACAATAAACACCAAAACAGCTTTATAAAAATCTAGCTGGTAAACATTTAAAATGTACCACAAATCACTCCAGAGTGTACTAGATGTCTTCAAAATGTGCTTTTTCATGAAACAATGAGGCATGGATAACAAGCCTTCTCCCATTTAATAGAGACACGTCCCACACTTGCAGAAAAGGTGCTCAGTTGCTCGTGTTTACATTAACTTGGGCAGAACCACATCCCTGCATCCTTCCATGGCTCCCTTGCTGTGGGCAGGGACCAGGTCTCCCATGAGGGCTTCAAGCCCAGAGGAGGCTGATGAATTCCAGCTCCCTGATGGGCTCCTGGTGTATCCTTCCCACACCCAGGTACCTCATCTTAGCCAAAGTGCTTTGGGTCAGAGAGAAGTGAAGGGTCTACCAGAGGTGGAATTCATGCTGCACAGAGAGTTTGAAGGGGTTGCTCTTCTGCAGAAGCTGGAATTCATAATTTTTCAAACTAAGGTGATGCTATACACCCATCTATGTGCACTTTTGTATGCAAAGGTTTGATGCCATACACCCATCTATGTGCACTTTCATATGCAAATACAGAACATTAGCTATTTGTTCGTGAGCTTGCGCACATGCTTCATATTCAAGGAATTCGCTGTTTAGGATTAGATTTTGAAAATGAATTAGCCATGCAAACATTCTTCATGTAAGAATGCAGTTGCATGCCAACACAAACAGATGATTTTAGTATTCACAGGTATAAAATTCTGCATAGAGCTCTGGCATTTTTACACACAGTAAGTATGAAACTGGAGAGCCTAACTCATTTGACAATACAGTTCCTATATCCATTTTTATCTGTAACAGGCTGCTCTTTCAAAATTGTGGATGGATCCATTTGCTTTCAAAAAATGACTCTTAAATTATATACCATTTATTAACAATTATAAATTCAATCATATGAAAATAAAAACTACTGGTAAAAATTGATTCTGTAGCTTGTATGCCATACTGCTGAAATCTGCTGAGAGATGGAAGGTGTACAGAGTCCATTGCTCCAGACTCACACAAAATCAGCTCTAGAAATCTCCCTTGACAGTACGGTACTTGCTCTAACCTCAAAGAATACAGTTTTTAGACTGTAAAAAGTTTTAGAGGGTATTTTGCACTCTCAGAATTTTTCTCACTTGTTCCTAAAATGTAGTTATCTCTTTACACTACCAAGTCTTGAACACATGCTCCTGTTTTTTCAGTCCACCAAATTCAACGAGGTTATTCTCAACACAAGTGAAAACAATCTAAGCAAAGGCATGCAACAGCAGGGTCCTGGATTTTAAAGGTTGTGAACTCTCCAAGTAACCACAGTCCTTGTACTTTGCTGACTGTCTCTATTTGTACACAGAGACAATGCACTTGGTGGGAACAAAGGGACAAGCATCCATCCTTTCTGTACCACCTAGTGCAGAAACCTTAAAAGCAGAATAGGACTGCTTTTGATTTGTTTCATTTTTATTACATGTAAGTTTATTAGCTGATGCTAATACATCATTATCACAATATTGTATCTCAACTATAATTATACTGTGAACATAATAAGTATCCTCAAATATTATATACTGTTTCCTCCCTGCCTGCAAAACTGAACCAGCAATACCAACTGTTATGTAGCCTGGTCACCCAACTTGAACAAGCACCAAAATATGGTTAAATCTTACCTGTAAAGTTCCTAGATTCTTTTGCAGATTCTTGCAAAGGAATAGCTTACATATGAGAGGAGACAAATGATCCATTTTTGTACTGTATTACTGAAAATCCTTAAACAGCCTCAAATAACCACAACCTAACATAAACACAATCCTGAAATATTTCTGAAGCTGCTGCAAATTTCCTTTATTCAAACAATAAGTACAATTTGCCTTAGGGATTTTATTCTTTTAGTTATCATTACAGACCTACTGCCATTAATTGGTTGCAGAATTTTACCTATTCTGCTTTCAGATCATAGTCATGAATCATCAAATTAATTCAAGAAAAAAGACAATCATTCTGTGTTTTCTGCAGGAACTCGGAATACAAGACGTTATGCCTTCCCATTTGCAAAGACTGGAAGACTTGATGGACTTTTTTCTTTCTGCTCTCACTCCAGGACAGTACATCTACCCTGGTGTCCATGCTGACATGAGCCACAAAGCTCAAGACAGGGCTATGAGCCAGCTTGTTTCCATAAGACACAGTCCCTGGGATTTACTTCCCAGGTACAGCAAGGGGCTCCTCACATCTGGAATGGAGCAGGTGAATCTTGCCAATACAGGACTCAGGTAGACTTAGATGCTCTGCCACAGCACAGGGTACTAGGGTGGTATCTGTCAGAGCAGTGACTTATGGAGGAACAACACAATGTATGTAGAAATGGAACACATTAAGAATGCCCAAAGAGCACCATCAGTTGACTTCTTCCCGTAAACAATCTCTGTTTCAATGAACTAACAGATTTCCTTAGAGTAAATTGCATAAAATACCACATCTAAAAAAAGGAGACAGTTACATGCACATCTGCTCTACCTCTGAGAAGAAGCAGCTGGGTAACCACACATAAAGTATGAGCAGTGCTGATTGAACTGAGGGGGTTAATCTGCAGGGGAGTTGAGAATGGACTAACACTAACCTCTGGGTAGCCTCCAACATCATGCACGTCGATTCCAAGTAGATGTCCAAGTCCGTGTGGCATAAATACTGCACCCAGATGAACCTTCACCATGTCATCTACATTGCCTTTCAGAATGCCAATTCTAGTCAGCTCCTCCAGATGGACTCTGTCAGCCAGACGGTGCATATCAGGCCAGGAGACCCCTTGGAGAGCAGAAACAGGCAGCTGAGTTAACTATTGCTAAAAGTTTATTAACAACAACTTTCAAAAAACAGATGTAGCACATGTGCCCTTTGTTTACTTAATAAACAAAGGTGGAAAGAGCAACTACATTTTCACAAAAACATTTTAAACAAGACAAAACTATTTTAACATGTCTGTGAAGTACAGAAAACTACAAACAAGAGAAACAGAAAACTACAAGCAAGAGAAACAGCAGCACCTTACCATGCAGACTGATATGAAAAGATGTTAAAACAATGTATCTAAGCATATCCACACAGATGTAAATGAATCAGTGAGTCTCCTGTAAGAATGTCAACTGTAGATTGCAGTTATTTAAAATGCAGAGCATAGAACATTACTATACTATTATTTCCAAGAATGATCATACCCATTTAGAACATCTGACATGACACTGACATGGACACTACTTTTCTACGTACATTGAAGATTTAAAGCCCACATCTTTCTGGCAAAGACACTCTCCAGAAATTAATGATTCCCTTGTGTTAATGGGCTGTGTAAAACACAACTCCTCTAATACATGTACTGAAACAGCATTACAAAATACTGTTGTTTGACTAGAGACAGAGTGCCAGGATACATTAGGTTGCTATTATTTTGGTATAGGATACAATTTTGTTTGACAAAGTGCTGGGGAGAGGAGGGAGGAAGAAAGCAGCTCTTTTGTTAGTAACAAAGTACTGTCCTAATTAGTTCACCATGGCATTGAGTCATCATCCACAGAGCAGCAGTTGCAGACTCAAGACAACTAGGGCTAAGGTACAGTTGAAGAATATTTTCCTTGTTCAATTTTGGCATGATTAAACAAATAAGAAATGAACAATTTTTAAGGCCAAACTCCCACCAAGTTCCGTTTGCTTTAATCCAGTTAAACATGCAGCTCTAGGGTCTTGTGAACATAAATGTCATATCTTAATTGCATTATCATTTTTTTGCTGAAGGTATTGAGGCTTCAAAGACAGAAATAAAATCATCCTATGGGAGCGCTTGGATAAAGCACTCAGCTGTGTTCTATGGCTCTGATATGAAGATCAGAACCACACTGAGCAGAAGTGGCTGCTCTGCTCTGTGCATGCTCTGCTCTGTGCATGCTCTCACAAACCAATGCACCTTTCCACTCCCGTGAGCACTGGCTGGAAACAGCTCGGTGTGATCAATGCCAGGCACTCAGATGATCCCATCAGAGCACTCAGGGATCCGACCTGCAGCCTGCTGCACACAGGCTCCTGCCTGCCAAGCAAGGCCACAAGGCAGAGGACAGGCACAGACAAACCCTCACTTGCTACTTCCTCACAAAGGCCAACAGTGCCCACGTGAGTGATGCTCACCCACAAAATCTGTGCTATTTTTATGGTTTCCCTACTTTAAAAAGGAATTTAGATTTTTCAACCAATACAACTATAACCAGCTGTTCTTTGACAACTGTTCAACATATTCTGTAATTATTTATCTTTCTGAATGTTGATTGTATTGCAATTTTCACTTCTCTAGATTCACCTGTGCTTCACCACTCTCTCACGTTAGGCTCCACTCTATTGAATGATAAATTGAAATCCCTACAATACATCACATCAGTATTACACATCACACTAAAAGTATTACTGAATCACAGTTGCTTTCCTGTTTATTTTATAGTTGTGGGAATACAAAATTTCTATGTCTAAGTTGAGGTTCAGCTTCTGTAGTTTTTATTTCCAACTGCTCTAAAAGTCTTCAATCTTTTTTCTGGGGACACTATACATTCCTTCAAGATCTCTCCCATGGTTTTTTAGCTGACTATTACTACAAGTTGCCTATTTTCATTGCCATAACTGCAAAGGCACATGTAACAACAACTGACCCTGGTCAACTGTTTGAAGCCTCACCCTCTTTTGCTAAAGATGAAGGTCAGAACTCCATGGCTGGAAGACAAAACACAGCCATATCCTGGATGTTCTGGATCAGGCTGAGTTGTCTGGGAGAAGTGGAGCTGGAGGTGTCTGCTGTTTGTAGCTCAGCTTCCCTGGTACTGTCAGTCTCAACCCAAACCCACAGACTCCACTTAAAGAGACACAGCCATCTTTATCAAACTGAGGAAGAGATACTAATGGAAATACAAATATCAAAATGACCAGAAATAAAAACACCAAAGCCACATATCCATTTGTATGCAGAAATTTAATAAAGCAAACTAATGGCACTATAGCCATAACTGAAAAGATTGCCACGGTTGTAAACCTTGAGTATTTCTAGGCACTGAGCAAATCAATTAGAACTCCTTCTTCCCTTGTCCCCACCTTTTTCTTTTTCTCTCATTGGCTTAAGGTGCAACTACTTCTCCTCTCCTTCTGCCCAGTACTCTTAATTCCCCATCTGTTTTGGTTTTTATTCATCTTATCTGTTTCATTAGAGACTGAAGACAACAAAAAGCTCTACTGTGAAATAAATAATGAGGCTGGATGGAAAATCTGCAGCTTTGGGCTCTCTCTTGGAGCTAGGGTGGTGCTTCAGACAGAATCCCAGCAAAATGACTCTGGACCACTCTTTTATCATACAGCCAGTGCCATGAGCTTTGCTAGATATTAAATATGTCAGCTCCAGTTCTCTCCCACATGCTGCTACAGCTGCAGACTGCACTGGGGCAGCTATGGGCAGAGGGAAATTAAGCTTCTGCTGGAGGCACCCTGCTAAATAATACAAATCTTGGTTTACAAATAAATAGGCATTCAAATAGTCTTATTTAAAAAGCAAACGGTTTGTAGATAGATTGCACTTTCTAGTCTATTGTCTGCCTTCATGCTTTCTTCTGTTATGACTCTGGGGTGGTGGCCACCCCCCTCCAAGACACTTAACCTACAAGCCTTGGATAAAGCACTCAAATACAGACTATTACTTGAGTGCTAAGACAAAATAGGAAGGTATTTTGAGTTGACTAGAGACAGTGAATTAAGTGGAGTGATTTTTCTGGTCTTCACTTAAAAGATGGTGATATCCTTGTCTTGTACGATATGAAAGGATTCCCATCATGCTAGGAATAACCTTTAAGAATAAGATTCAAACAGATTTCTACCCATTTCTTAAACAGGTAATTTGACAAAGAAAGAGAGTCTAAATGCAAATCTTCAAACATTTCTTACTACCTCTATAATATTAAAAACATTACCTTTGTGAAGAGAAAAACTATTTTACAGTACTAAGGCAACTTAAGTATAGAAAAAAATCCACTGAAAAAAGGAACAACTGTAATTCAAGGAAGAGGTCTTTAGCCATTTTATAAAAAGTATATTCATAGTTGCATACATTTCTTATAGAGTAAACAGAAATATGTGGTGCTTTAAAGTTATTTTAGTATTTAGCTTTAGTATTATAGTATTATTTTAGTATTAGTTTTATCTGGCAATTGGAGTCTTTATAATACAATGGCCTGTGCAAGCCCAGCTGTCTCTGGGACTGACTGGCATGCCTGCACTCAAGTGTCATTCAGACAGCTAGTAAGTATACTTGAAGAGTAGAAGTCCTTAAATTCTGCTAATCTAATTTTCCTTTATAGATACTGAACTTCCAATAATTACAAAAAGAAGAGAAAGGAGGAAAAATTAAATATCAGAGTTGATAGCTTCACCAACCTGACAACTTGATAAGAAGCCATGAACAGAACTTTTTGGTATTCTCACATGACGTGCAACTTTACAATCTGGAAATGGCACAAGGACCTGCAGTGAGACTATGTGAGTCCCTCTGTTAAAACCCAGAGGTGTCTATATTCTGCTCAGATGTCTGTGCACACATGTGTGGACAGCTTTAGCATGTTACACAAAACAATAACAAAGAAGAGTCTGCAGGCAGCCAGGGAACAATCTGCCTAAAAGATTGAAGACTTGCAGATGTGAAGAAAAAGGACACTGGCTAAACAGTGCTGACTGTACAGCATTTTGCACAAAGAATCCTTAATTCATGTTCAGACACTTCAGCTTTTGGATTATTGGAGGTCCAGCAGAGACTTCTGTGCCCTGCTGCAAGTTGACAGGAGAAGTCAAACACCATATTAGCATTCTTGTAGGAAGATAAGTTAAAAACCAATCAAATCACATAACAAAAACTTCCACACAAGTGTCTCTACCACCAGGTGTATGAGTTACCTCAGTGACTGTCCTGCAACTTGGGCCAGCACTGACCTCCCATCAATCACTCATCAGCATATTTTAATCATGTATTATTCAGGACTATTATTTTTAAGCTTTGGTGAAGTTTATCACAGTTGCAGACATGCTTTTTGTGTAAGAACTTCTAAGATAGCTGCAGACATGTTTTTTGTGTAGAAAGGTTACTTCAGTTACTATCTTTAAGCCAATTTATAAACCAATTATAGTCCAGTGACAGATGAGGTTTAAAAAGTCAGATTGGAGGGTCCTTGGACTTTGACAGCTTGTACCAAAATGAGTCTGTGCTCAGGAAAATCTGCTGATGAGGTGTCTGCTTCCTTCTTAATTCTCTGCCAAATGAGATACTGGGTAATACAGGTCACTGAAGCAGTGCCTGGCTCCCCAGAAAAGCTCAGCTCCCAAGGCTCATTAGGCTGTGATTTGTTCCCTGCCATGCAGCACGTGCTCAGGGGAGAGGTCAGGTCAAAACCCACCTTTTACAGCAACCAAAGCACTTGAGATCCCTTGAGATACAGAGTGAATGAACTACACAGCAGCAAACAGACACTGGAGATGTCCAATAATGAAATAAAACAGACCATGGATTAATTAAACAACAAAAAACCAGGGAGGTCATTAGTTTTCAGACCCCATGGAAACAGTACAGTGGAGGTTTGCAGATGTGTGAGGTAGCACTTAAAAATGGCAAACTTAGTGCATTAAGTCTGCCAAAGGTTTTTTTAAACGTATCCCCATAAAGCTAAATGTTATCTGATACTCTTAGATATTACTGTGAAAGAAAAGAAAAAGATAAAATTAATATTATTTTATTTCCTTGAAAATATTTCCTCTCTGATATCTGTTTGCAAAACCCCACAAAATTTCAGATAAAACACCACATTCAAGGACTCTGGAACATCATATAAAAATCTCTGCAATAACGTGTGACCTCTTTGATCACACCAATGGAGGAGATTTTTGCACCTTCTTTGTCCCCCCTAAAAAGAAAGAAATACTTCTAGTGAAACCAGAAATCAAAAGCATTCCTATCTTTTGATGAATATACCATAAATTTTTAAACAGTAGAATTAAAAAGATGAATTGCTATAACACATCACACTATAAACTGCTCCACAGTTGCTGTTAACTCACTAGTATTTTTATCCCAGTGATTATTATCTGAAGTTTTATTAGAAGCCATTTGAGAACATAAAGTAGAAACAGCATACAAAAATAATTTAGAATTACTGCGTGGTATTTAGCCACTTTGGTCAGAAAGTACTCTGAAAAGGCCTAACAGGATTTTTTTGGCCACTACTTAGGGTACTTTGTGGTTGTAATGTGACAATGATTAAACCACAAATGATTTAACAGGGTTTTTCTTCTTGTTGTTGGGTGGGGGTTTTTTGCCAACACAGATGTCACAATCTTACTAAAAAAAACGACTGTGGCAAGGTTGTAGTAACTTCTCCCCAAATTGTGCTAAGGTTAAGTTACATTTAATTTCCAAGTGTCCACAGACAAGGGCAAAAGGCCCAATGTCCCCTGGCAGTGCCACTGAAATGCAGACAGAACACAATCCCAGTCCAGCCAACAACCCAATGGAACAGATTAAAATCTGCCAACTGGCAGAGACCATATCAGACATAAAACAATAGGTCTTTAGAAATTCCAATCAGACCCAGTTTAAAAAACAAACCAAAACATAATTTAAATACTAGAACTAATTATCTTTTCCCTTTTCATTTGGGTGCTAGAGAAACAGTTGTTGTATTTGTGATTTTCATGCTTTCTTTTTGGCCCACTACATGAAATATTCAGTAGTTGCTCTGGTTTTGAACTTGGTGTCTTGCAGCACCAGGAAAGGCAACTCTGCCATGGGGCAAACCCCCCAAATGCTGTACTCTAACACTGGCAATGTTTGGGCAACAGTGGAGCTGTTCAAAGCTTCATCTACTGTGCAGATGAGCACATGGCTCAAGGGGTGAGCTGCATGGATGCCTAATTCAGGGATGCAATTTTTGACTTTATAACTGTGGCATGGCTGCAACTGGCTGCCATATGATGAGAAGAGCCTGGTAACTTTCCCAGCCCAAATATTACACCTGACCCTGCCCTGTGCCCGCAGCCCCAGTGCCACAGCTCTGAACCAGGATTGGGCTCCTTCAATAGTCATCCCTTTATTCCCCAGAATGATGCACCTGCCTTATAGGAGGGAAACAGAGACTGATCCTCACGATCTCTGAAATCTGGACTTCTTCAAAAGGCTGAGCAGCATTGTGCTATTCACCTGTACTGTGACATTCCTTTTGCATCAGTATGATGGAGGTTTTCAGCAGTAAGTCCATCCTCCCAATTATAAACCCTACAGAAGATGAGCTGCCACTCACCAGAAGCAACATGAGGGTAACATTCTGCCATGTAGAAACATGAAGCAAAGCAAGACAAAGAGATGCAGATGTGGAGCAAGAGGAGGATTTTTTTCCATGTTGGGATGCAGCACTAGGATTGAGCAGTGCTGGCAGACACTATAGATTTTGTAGCACATTCCTTCCAAAACAGGTGTATGTTGAAGAGGAAAAAAGGGAGAAGATTGACAGAATGAAGGAAGTGCTTGGAGGGAATGATAGCAGTGTGGAAATTTATCTATCTTTTGAGCTCAGAAAAGACTCTGTTTAGATAAGACTCAGGGCAAACAGCATAATTTATGTCTAGCAGGTTTGCACTCTGTAAGCTACAGCTGATGCAGTGTCAAGATTGAAGGACTTGTGAACTTTGCACTTCAACTCAAATTACAACATATAACAAGCACAATTCCTGAACACCGAACTGTGTGAAAATCAGTGCAGGTACTAAAAATCAGACAAGGTACAGGCAGCTTATTCCCCAAAAAGTCACTATTAAAACCAGAATCATACAATGCTACAATATACACTGTGTTACTGTGTTACAATTAGGAAAAAAGCATTAAAAAAAAAAAAAAAAAAAAAAGCCTTAAACCAAAATTCATTCAGTGTAGAAAGGCTAAAAGATCTGCAGCTAATTTAGACTGAGTCTGTAAAGATATCTAAATGTATTTGCTTGTGCAAGCCACACCTTTGAAGAAACCCTGAAAGTAGTGAAAAAATCCACATATTAACCCAAGCTGGAAAGATGCAGGTTTGCCCCTGAACCATGGCAGCTCCTGCAGACACTCAGGTATCTTGAGATGAGAAGAACTTCAGGGCAGAAAGAGCCAACAGTTTAAAGTGCCTGTTTTATACCCTTGGGAGTAACTCAGCATTATTTGAGGCCTCTGAATGCTGCAGTGGTCACTGTCTGTGGGGCAGCTCCTGTCCATCACAGCAGGAAGAGCAGCTCCCAGGTTTGCAGTCAGACCTCACATTCCAACAGATTGCTGCTTTCACAGAGGGTCTGCAGGATCTACTGAAGCTGGAGAAAATACTCCCTTTTCTTTCACCTCTTGCCACAGGTTACTGCTGTGCTGAACAAGGTTAGGTTACTTGACCAACACGAGCTCTAGTAATCAATCCTACCATTTTTATTTAATATATTGAAAGAATAAAGAATTTCAATTTGGTTGACAGTACTGTCTATGCATCCTTTAGTGCCTTCTGCTTTTATTTCCAAAGTAGTAGCAATGCCTTAACCATTTCCACTGACAAAACCAGAATTAACACACCACAGAAAGCTGTACTACCTTTGCTGGATCCAACTCAGAGACAGTATTCAACTTTTGTTGAATTTTTTGTTTGCTCATAAATTGAGGAACATTAATGCCAGTATAAAAGTACAGCCAACTCCATTCAATAGAGAAGAGAGAGAGCAGATAACAAATAGCTTTTAAAAACATACATTGACAAGATTTACTTTCCAATCTATCTTTCAACACAGAACTGCAAGGAGGGAAAAATAATACTGCAGTGCCATTCAGCAAGATTTGTGAATATCAAATATTGGTTACAATATGCCCTAAAAGCATTTGTTCTTCAGAGGAACTGGAATAAAATCTTCAACTTCTGTCATTAATATTATATTCCTGAGAAGAATTGTTTTGCTGCAGATATTACAGCAGATTAATAATGATCAGTAGTGCTTTGACTAAAATATGACAATCTGAATGGGAATAATTCACATGGGCATCTTGAAATTATACAAACTGTAAAACAGATTGTGCTCTCATATCCTTCCCTGTTGTGCTATTGTCAAAAATTCCAGTTTAGAGTCCAGTTTCTTTTTAAAAATTCACCAAAATCAGCTACTGTTTTTATACAGCACAACAGAGAAGCATGGCCACATGGTGTTGCACTGTTCTGGACTACACAATAAAACTCAAAATTACTTCCATGCAAAAAACACCCACTACATGTGAATAAGAACCTTCTACCTGGGAGGATAATCATCAGTAACAGTTACAGTTATTTTCTTTGGGTATAATAGATTTCAATCCTAGCTGAACACAGTGACAACTACTCTAAAGCAGTATTAGGAAACAAATATAAATCTGAATTGTAAAGAAGTTATAGACCTGTTGTGTACAAAAAGAAGCTGCAAATTTTGAATTTGCATATGTTGCCAAGCACAATTCTGCTCAACTTAATAACAGAAACACCTGCTGGTAATACGATCTGCTATGCCAAATATATACCCTAGCCATTAGTTTTCATTAAACTGTTTTTATTAAACAGTTCTTTAATTGAGTTATTTTCATCTTTGGTCTTAGTAGTATTCTACCGGAGCTGGATTCTCCATTATTCTTTCTTTGTTAGAGGTATTTTACTGGAAAACAGAACAGAGAATCATACAGCTGCTTTGACTTCAAAACACAGCATTTTTGTTGTCTAAATAGGTTTTGTAGTGGTTCACTAAACTTACTTCCTCTTGACAGACTCACTGAAAGAACTGTGCCTCAGTATTTAGGCACCAAAGGAGGACACACCATGCAAAATCTACATCCTGCACTACAATACAGACCATTCACCCTGCAAAGTCCCTGGGCTTACCCCTCTACCCCCATCATCTTTTCTACTTCAATCCTTTAGCATCAGGTGAAACACTAGAAAATAAAGTGGCTTCTTTGTTTTATCCTTCTAATTCACAACATTCCTTGGAAGACTGTACATGGGAAAACTAGCTGAGGCAACCCCTCCATAGCAAAGCAGTTAGGAAGTTACACCAATAAAGAAAACCTGAAGAAATCAGGAGAAATGCACAAAAAGTGGTCAGAGTTTCACAGAGCAGCTCAACTCTTACACACTTACAGCTGCCCACAGGACAAAGACCACATGGGATTAACTTTGTTCTGCATCCTGCACCTACAAATCCTCTTGAAGCAAGGGGAAAGCAGGAGTGGCTGACACTGAGACTCCAGGCAGGACGCAGCAGTCACCCACAGGAACACACTGAGCCTGCTTTCCAGGCTGCCTGTGGCAAGTGGCTCATGGTAGACCTGGGATGTTCCATCCTAGAGAACTCCCAAGGACTGTTCCTCCTGGTCTCCAAAGGAAGTCCTCAGAGTCAGACCTACAGAAGGGCCCCTCTCTGAACCATTCTGTATCTCAAATTGTTCATTTCAAAATTGTCTGAGCACGGCAAAGAAATGACAGGGTGGAAGGGTTGCTCCTAACATTAGAGAAGCACCTTCAAACATCTATTTTCACCTGCAAAATGCAAGATTTGACCCAGTGAGGTGCCTGGAGCAAAGACAGAGGAGGGACCATCAGCTAGAGACCTTTCTGAACTCTGCTGGTTTGTGCTCATCAGCCTCCTCCCCTTGGCCTCTCTATCTAAAAACCTGAGTCTTTTGCATTTATTTAGCATCCACAGCAAAAGAGAGGAGACATTTCTTGTAGGCTCTGAGGATCAGCTGCTATCTACATGGTTAATAAAAGGATCTTTTATTTGCTTGGCATGTAGGTCTACTTCTTTGCCTGAAATGTTTTTGACTGTACTTGAAGTGTACTTGACTGCACTTTCTTGATCAAAGATTATATGGCAATCCTGGCATCAATGAAATCTGCAAAGACTGATCTTTGATCCTGGAGGACAGGATTTAAGAGCTTAAAGAACCCATACCTTTAAGTGAAACTGGATTTCTGGGAAAACCATACACAAGGAACTCTCCAGCTGGAGAAACCTCCATCTTGTGCTGCCAGAGATGTTAGCCCTGGGACAGAGATATTCTTCAAGACCTTCCTCAAAAGCATTTATTGGAAAAGCAAAGCCTAAAACCAGAGACAAGCCAATACTCACTGTCTTGGATAGTAAAATGCAGAACTTGGGGATATGCATATAAGATGAGCTCCAACTTGAAAAATGAAGAAAATACAAATTCTATAGGGAAACCCTGTGGTAATGTCAGTATCCCAAGGAGGAATTCACACTGCACATAAACTGATGTGATGAACAACAACTTCTGTGCATATTTGGAACTAATTTTTATTTTTCATTTTATTGAAACAAACAAACATCCATCAGCAAATATTCCCAGCTGCACAGCTAATGTCTGAATGCAATTTTGATTCAATGGGGACTCTGTATACACAAGCTTTTCAAATCATAAAAATGTAGAGATAGGGACTTGAGTGGCTGCCAACCTAGCCTTACTCAACTGTTCCTTGGGAGCAGTTTGCTAGACAAGGAGGTCTTTTTTGAAACTGGAATTTAGGACAATAGACATTACAGAGCGAGGTGCTTTAATGCCTTCTTCCTTGCACCCCAAATATTAATGTATATAACTTTAAAGATTGAAAAAATTTTTTTAAACATAGATTTTTGTAGTAGTACTACAAAAGGCATGCTAAGCACAACCAGCTCCCTTTCTTCTCCTTCTCCTGTGATTTTCCATTAGTCTACAGAGAAGACAGAGAGTAATGCTTAGAGGTCCCAGGATGCAATTGCAAAAGGATAAAGATGGAAAGAATGTGATTGCTCCAATATTTAGCTCATTAATCTTAAAGACTCTGTTTATGCTCTAGTGCATCAATGCAAAATAGTTCTAATTGCAAAGCTGAGAGATAGGCACACTTCCTTTTTAGTTCTTCTCAACACAGTAGCAACTCAACACATTTCAGAAACTTCAATGCTTCTATAAACAGAAACTGTACATAGAAGCTTTCTGTCCTCATCAACCAGGAATTAAATTTATAGAACCGAAATTATTAATATTCTCAAAATGCTTAAGATAATAACCCAAACAATAAACAGCAGAAATCACTTGAGAAGCTGCACATGGCATACAGTCATTTGCTGCAGAATAAAAGTGAAGCCAGAAACCTTCCCAACACTATTGGACTGGTATGTATCCCTGACAGTAACACATTGGTGCTGGGCTGGGCTAGGAATGATTACACTTCACAGAGAGACTCCAGCACAGCCCTGCCTGTGGGCTGACAGCACCACCTGCCCTGGGCAGAGCCACAGCTGAGTACACGGGCACTGATCCTCATCAGCAGCTCCTTGGCATGTACCATGGCATTTCCATGGGCATGTTTCACAACAGAGCAGGCTGTGATTCAGGTTAGGAGGGATACCAGGAGGGTACCTGGCTCAGAGAAGGGCTGACTTGAAAGTTAGATCGTGTTTCTTTAACCAACTGAGTTTCAGAGAGGGACCTATAGCAAAATAAATTATTTCACACTTTTTTTTCAGAGAGACTGATATTAATTCCAAAGAGTAAACAATAGTGGTCTCCCAGGTGTAACTTAGCTACAACAAAGCTAACACATAGACATTGGATCTAACACAGCTAAGATAAAGGAGTGAGATGGATTTGGGAACCATGCATATGTGCCCTTTCTAATCCTTCAGATCTTTCCACTACTAACAGACATGCCCAACCTGCTCACCAAAGAGTCTTAATCTACTCCTGCAGTTCAGGCTTTCAGCTGCTACCATGAGAGGTGTCCACTGAAGGTGCTACAGACACCAGGGCTGAGACCTTCACCCCTGCACTCTGCAGCCTCATGCCTACTCAGGGTGTGCTACACAATCCTTTCTTTCCACCACAGTTTGCTTTTTTAAGCTTGGGCAATTACGGGGGTGGGGGAGAGCTACACTAAGAGCAGTAATTTTATGGTTATAGCATCAAGATCTCCAGAGTTGAGCAATATCAACTGACACTGTCTGTGTGAGCTTTGCTTGGACCTCGGTGCTGACGTGTTACGGTTCAGTCCTTTACTTACATGGACATCTGCTCCTCTACACAGGATTTCAGTAGTACCTAGGCCTTTTTGATGATGCTGTCTATTCCAGTCCTGCAGTAAAATCTTTAAAAATGTAAAAAATTTTTCAATGACAGTTGCCAGAGGAACAGACCCAGGGCTATGTTTTGCAATGTAGGCAGCTGGCTAAAGGATAGAAGACCTCATGCAAGCAAAACTAGCAACATCTATCCATGTGTTACTACAGACATGGAGGAGAGCCTCAGAAGTACCAGTGGAAAAACTTCCACCACACCAAACAAAGCTTCCCACCAACCAGAAAATGCAAATCCACAGGAAGCTCCATGTTAATTTACTTCTAGGGCTACCCAGTTTCCAGAAGACTCCAACCTCCAAGGCAAGCACAGCTCCTGATAAACTACTGAAGATTTCTGTTTATTATATAATTCCTCTTCCATCTGTTACAAAAGCTGAAAACAAGCAAGAAAAACCCCAAGAGACTTCAGCATGGCAAATGCACCTAAAAGTTGCCTCTGGTAATCAGCAACCTTTCTTGTACCTCAGGTTCCCAGCAGGATGCTAAGCAACTTGCTCAAACACAAAGGTTTTTAAAAATTTATTTTACATTTTTTCATTAATAATTTTCTTTCATTTTACCAGAGTTTGGCTTGACAATCTGGAGTGTAATTTACAAAAAGGCTGGGCACTGAACAGCTGTAACAGAGGTCAAAAGAGCTGGGGTTTGAGCAAGAGCAATGTTCAACTCTCTTAAAAAAGATCTTCAGCCTGATGAATTTCCATCTTGGAATCCCAAACGAGTCAGTAGCTTTTACATTAACTTCTCTAGCCTGTTGGCTCCTGTCTGCAGAAAGGGAACTGCTGCACACTTGCACATCATTAAGATGCAGTCCAAGCAAACTTACTTGTCTGCCCAGCACCTGTGTGCTGTTATATGAGCACTCTGAGAAAAACTAGTGAGGATGTTGATAATTTTGGATTCAGAGCAGGTTTTGAACAGTAGGCAATAAACAGCTCCTGGCTATGCACAGAACAAAAGGTTAAACTAAATTACTGAATAGCTGCTCATTAGCTCAGCTCTTACTGTTATATGGGTTGTGTGAAGACAGCAGTGAGAAACAATGAATGTATCTACAGGAACATTTAATTCCAATCATCCTTGGAGGTGAAATCTCTTGGTTGTCCCCACTTACTGTGGTTTTGTTTATACAGTGGAATTTTGAAGTGCAGGAATTGAATCCATTTCAGATGAAAGTAAACTGGGAGATGTGCTCCAGGACTGCATTTAATGTGCCTCAACCTTTGACAAATCCAATGAGATTAAAAAAGAATGCAGAAGTGAGACAAATTAGGACACTAACTTCTGGAATGCTCTGAGACATGTGGGTTTACAATTTCACACTCTTTAAAACTATTATTCCTATGTAACATATCTCCATAAAGCAAATTGTTTCTCAAACCAGTGCTCTGAGAAAGAAACTGACGATGCCTCAGCCACTGAAGGAAATGAAAGTGTCAATATTCTGCACATCTGTCCCTGTATTTTAGTTCTGTGGAAGAGGAAATTTAACACAGATGGACTTGACACAATTAAGAATATCCCCTAAGCAGAAATGAAGCATTCCTCTCTGACATCTTGGATCATAGGCCTGACTTTGTAGGAAAGACAATTAGCCCACTGCCACACAAGCACACTTTTTTGACTTTCCCTTCAGTGGCAAGCATCACTGTCTTCATCAGTGCTCCATGCTCAGTGGTTTCAAAACTTCTGCTTATGCAAGACTGAGTAAGTCTTTCTCCCCTTTTACTTTAAACAAATTTTGTTTGTGGCAGAAGTTGTGACAACTGCACTGAACTTGGGCTGTAACCCCACAGAGAGTGTTTCTTAACTTTCAGAATATATTATTTGCCTTGAAGAAGGAATTCTGTTCTTGGAGTTGTAAGGTAAGGAGACCCATATAAATGATTAAGCTGTTTGCACATTCAGGCCATGCACAGAATGTAGTCAGATTAATGCTTCTCTATAATGAAATAAAATGTTTTGGAGCATTTTTAAAATTTTATCAACTGTTTGTATATAGAAATTTAAAGAGAATGTATTAGGAGGTCTATTATCTCTCAACAAGTACCTAGACTCAAAAGTTAATTAGGTTCATATGAGAACCAAACTGAAAAAGAAACACAAATCTCAGAATGAAACACACCTATACAGAATGTTTAAGGTTGCTAGCAAGCTGTGTCCTTTCACAAACACAGTTATGTAAGGCAGTATTTGGTCAGTGGCTCTCCCTAAAGTACTTGCTCCCTATCTTGCAGTCAGAAAGACCCCAGGAATCATTAACATCCTGATGACAACTACTAGATGTGCCCTGTGACCCTGTGCCACAAGGCACAATTAAGTGCCTTAAGTGCCAATTCTGCAGCAGGAGATAAACACCATTTCCTACAGCTGCTGACTGTGCTGTGCCCACTCTCACTAAGCCTGCTCCAGGAATGGCTCCTGCCACCTGACCAGTCACTTAGGAACTCTGGGAAGACTAGCAAAATAACAGAAAAATTAACATAGGCTCTGTAATCCAGAAAATCTCACTGAAACATGATGGCTCTGGATTTTAAATTTAGTGCCTCTAATCCTGCAAGCTCCTCTGCCTCTTCTTTTAGAGACCCAAAGTATTACAGGGAGGAGAGACACTTGTGAATGCACATCATCATTTCCTGCTCCCATCTGTGATAGTACTGGTTTCCCCAGGAGCAGAGCAGATCCTAATGCTTCAGTCAAGGAACTCACAAATTAGGTTTGTTCAAGGAGGCTGCAGCCTCTCCCCCTGAAATGCCTCCCTCTGGACAGCACTGACAAGTATCTGACACTAACCATGCTATAAAGGTCAGCCTTTCCATTTCTTCTTTTTCAGAATGCTGGTCTTCCAGGAGAACTTAAAAAGGACCTAAAAAGCAGACTTTGGAGATGGTGAAAATTTTTGAATGTTACCAGACTCTTAACTGGATCTGTAATTCAAGAGTCCAGGTTGCATTTCACTGCACTTCAAAGTACAAAAGGAATGAAACCAATGAACCAGTCCACAGCCCATTTTCTGTTGATATAAAATTCATGATTACTAGTCTCATGAAGAGTATAAATACATTTGCACCATTCTTCCAAACAGGTAAAACAACAATAAGAATAGAAAGTTCAATTCCTTTTTCTGCCAGAGATTAAGAATGATTTGTCTCTCTGTGGATCTCATGCTCCCAAAGCTAGTAAAAGACCCTTGCAACTGCTTCTCAGAAATCCTCAACTTAGCATGTCCTTATTTTCTGACACTCCAAATAAATTGTTCAGCAAACAGAAAAATTCTCTACACCATCCTGAGCACAGCATCATATTAGCTCTCAAATTCTGAAGACGGTCTGCAGCTTAGCATAAAATACTGCTAAAATGTTACATGAAATTAAAGGTGACACTGAAATGCAACACAAACTGTGAAGAGGAATAGGGACGAGTCTTCAGGGGAGGAACAGCAGATGATGAAGAATGCATATTGCTATTAAAATAGCAAAATATCTAGCCTCATTTTGCAGATAAGCATCAAGTGTTATTTCTCCTGATGCCTTGAGAGGCTGCCTAGAACAGAGGCTAGACAGTGTTATAGGAATAAAGTAGGTATTTATTAAAAAGCCCTTCAAAGGATTCACCTTGGGCAGTACAAGAGTCTGGCCATGGCTCCACCCAAGACGGACAATAGATCACATGTTTTCACACTTTTATAAGTTTTGATCCATTTACATATTGGGGTTAATTGTCCAATTACAGCTCCAGGTTATGAAGTCCCACCCTCCCAGATTGCTCTCCTTAATTCCCTGTTGTTTGCACTTTTTGGGCCTGAAGCTTCAACGGTGTCCTTGGTTCTGGGGCTGGAAAAGGATTGTTTTGTCTGACTGAGCTGTGAGGAGAACTTGCTAATACTTTATATGAAGTTCAGAGTTATATACTAATGCAGTATAGAGTCTGGATAATATGAAAGCTAAAACTTAAGGCATCACTCCCTTCCAAGCTGCCCAAATAAACAGTGCTGCTGCCAGCCTGTATAACAGGAAAATTGCTTCTGTTCTGACTGGCAATCCAGAAAATGCAGGCACTCACAGCCTGACGACTGAAGACTAATAGAGCACATTCAAAGGATAAGTGTGCTTTGTGCATTGAGTACATTCTTCTCAAAGATGTTCCATTAGTAATACTGAGAAATGCTCAAGTGCCTTCACCGGTGACAAAATCACAGCAGCAGCTAGCTCTAAAACATTTATTTGCTGGCCTGAAAGCAGAATGGGAGAAAAATAAGACTTTCATTAAGCCAGACAGTTGTTTCAAATGAAAATGTGTATTTGTTGAATCAGTGTGCCCGCACTTTAAAGGCATACAGTGAAGTACCCAATAGCCAGTGCTTTTGAAAGCTTTCAAAGGTTAATCATCCTTCCCAAAGATGCATACTCCATCCCCTTTTCTGACAGAAGATTTCTATTGTGCCTACACATAAAATGTAGAAAATGCTTAAAACAAACTGAAGAACAACATGTGCTCACTTGAACTCTGATTTCAGCATTTGGCATAAGCTTCCTGAAAAAAATGGCTGTCTGTGTAAAGGCACATCTGAGTAACAACTGTCATCCTTAGAAGAAGGAATTAAAAAAAAAAGAAAGAAGACTAAAGTATCTTACTAACTGTGTTAATAATTGTTCTATCTTATGTATCCTACCTGTATATATTAGGAGCTGCTTACCCATAGAAATTATTATATCATCCTGTTCCCTTCCAACACTTTCTAAAATGCAAACATAATTGATCTGACAGCCTGAATGCTGCTCTCAGTTCCTGCTGACAGGCACTGGTACTTACCTGGCTTGATTGCTTTCATCACAGCTCGTGATGACTTCAGCACAGCCTCATAGACAGCCCTCTGGTCAGCAGTGAACTTGCCATTGGCAGGGAAGGTGCACGTGATGTCAGAGCCATAGCAGTAATATTCTCCTCCCATATCAAACAGGCTGAAAAGGAAACACAGGGCAAAGAAACGAAAATTTAGCTCCAAAGAAACAGTAGAACATAGTGGACCTTCCTCTTCCTCTGCACTTAAAACCATCTACATTTTGGTAGATCACCAATATAATTACTACTTGAACATTGTTCTAAGTAAAACAGGATGACAGTGCCTTGGAATCTCCTGGCAGAAGGGTATCTGCATTCCATATGGCTTAAATGGACATCCTTATGGATTGTGCTGGTCCAGGATGGGAATGCCCAGAAAACACAGAGAGGAAGATAAAAATTACAGAAAGAATCCACTTTAAGCTCTTCAGTTCCAGTTTCAAGGAATTCTTCTCAGAAGAAAAAACACGCTCTTTTTTAATTTCTTGAGAAATACTAGCACCACATACAGCATCCAACATGCAAAACAGAATCCCACTTAACAAAGAAATGTCAATGGAATAGGATTATAGAAAGATCCAACCATAAAAGTACACATGGTACAGCTTTCTGCATCAGAGACAGAAGAAAGAAATTATGAAGTGCTTTCTTTTATGGGGACAAAAAAACTGGCTTACACCTTGAGAAGTATATTTATTCTATACATGAATAAATGATTCACCACTGATTGCTCAGCTGTCAGAAATCAATCTACAGGAACAGCAAGTGGGACTCTTCACCCTTGTGAGGTAGACATTTGCAGTACTATACTTCTTAAGCCTGCTTGATAAGGTATTGCACTGCCTTCATCAGGCTCAGGAATCAGTAAATAACCAAATAACCACGTGGACCAGACAACACTTGAGCAAATAAACCCCTTGGTTCATCACACACATTGATTACAGGAAGGCACATTTTTTTGATCTTTATACAGTATTTGTGTGACCTCCTGATTTTTATGCTAATGAGCCAGAGCTGAAATATGTGAATTTAAGTCTTCTTCCAGTCACCCCAAACAACTATGAGAGGCTAATCACTGTAAGAAATATGATTTTCCTTCACTGTGTTTGAAAACCTTGGAGTTTTCCTCCTGTTGCTGCTTTTTCACAGCAGAATCAGTTAGACAGCAGAAGGCAGGGCTCTCCACTGGGGCACCCTCTGCCACTGAGTCCTAATTACAGCAATAATCAGGAAAACTGCAGTGTAGCTCTGTCCCCAAGCAGCATATGTGACAAGGTAAGGATAAATATAAACTACCACAAAAAATGCTATCACACTTTGCTGTAGCTGATCACCATTTCCAACACAACTGCTACTGAAAGCAATGGACAGTGAGTAAACAAATGCAATCGTGATAAAACCAAAGAACATTTCAGCAGAGCTAGGACTCTTCTTGCTGCATTGCACACACAGACACATGCTCATGAAGATTTACTCCAAGAACTTTTAAAATCCACTCAACAATTTCCTCCATGAACAAATCTCTGCACTGAGTGACTCTCTGCCCTGCCTGAAGTCTTTGCCAGCCTCCCCAAACTGGGCAGGGTTCAGCTGCAGAGAGACTTGCAGGACTGGAACATCAGGAACAACCCCAGTGGCTGCAGCTGCAGAGCTGCACGAGGCTTAAAGCTACAGCAGCAAACTCCTTAGGAGGGTGCTACAGAGAGAAGTGCAAAGTTACCTGAGTACACACCTAATACAAACACCACATTCGTTCACTTAAGTAGGGAATATGGAATGTTTATCCAGAAAGTTGCTGGTTGAAAAAAGATACAAAACAGGCAGCAAACGTCAGATCCACAGGCTGAAAAAAACATGACTGGATACCAACATAGAAACTGCAAACCAGCCTGGCCAAATCTCAAAATCAGAAACCCCATCAGCACTGCCTAATTTTTCATTCTATGGTTAGACCGGCTTCTAAAAATAACTGAAGGTACACATAAAATATCTACAGATAGAGAAAATAGTTGCAGCAACTGAGAACCATGGAAGAAGCTGCTGTAATCACATGCTGTAATGTAACAAGAAACAGATCAGTTCTAAATCTTTGAACACATCCCAGACTGACCATTTTAAAGTCACAAATCAAGTTTCAAGATGCTTTGTGGATTCTGCAGCAGTTCTGTGGCCTAACTCTGTAGCATTTACAAGTGTAAATGCCCATTCAGCATGGTGACAGTAAAGCTGTGATAACAACTTGAGAACTCCCTGTACATGTCTACTGGAAGTTGCTATACTTTATGGTATATTTTACCTGCAAAGTAGTTATTCTGAACTTACCACAGGCAGAATTTTACCTGTGTCTTTAACCTTACAATTATCAGCATTTTCTCAAACCCATTCATCACTCAGTGGCTGTTTAGTAGTTCTTGAGTTACTGGAGAACTGAGCAATGGAAAAAAAATGTCCCAAAGCTGATGGTACACCAAAACAAAGCTCACAAGCTAGGAAGCACCAGTTGTTCAGATCTCTTGGCTTCCAGACAAGGGGAGACAAGAGGGAAGATGATCTTTCAAATTCCACCACAGTCACAGCACACCATCCAGCCTGTATGCTTCAGTAAGAAAGCATCCAAACCAAATGGGACATCTGGGAGATATTTTGGCTCTTATCAGGAATTCTCTTCCATTTAACTTCAGTTGGGAACATATCCATTAGCTAAAATGTTGCCCAAGACATGGAAATAGCCCAAATATTGTAGTTATACTGAGAAAATAATGGGAGCCTGAGAAGATCCCAGTTTCATATATTTGTTTGCCAGGCAAAATAAATGGTGAAACATTTATATCAAATAAAATGCATGACAGCTACTATCTTTTCCTGTTGACTAACCAGAAAAAAAAATCTAAAAGAAGGTTCCTTGGAAAAAATACATTTATTTTACCCTGAAATTAGTTGATAAATTTCTAGTGAAAAAGATAATATTAGTGCATTGTAGTTTTTTCTCAACTGCATGTACAAAATTACCTGTCTGATAGTACAGTCTTAAAAGGGCCACATACAGAAACAACCACTTACTATTATTTAGACTGTTACCAAATGTAGCAGCAATATAAACAAATTAAATGCAGAAATGAAAATAGGTTTATAGGCATCTCGAGCTATAGCTTACCTCTTAAAAGCTGTTTAGAACAGAACAACATATGCAATAATATCATAAACACTCACCAAACCCAATCATGTTTTCCTTTTAGATAAATTAAGTGCTACACATCTAGCAGATTGTGTATGTTGTCATTACATATACATTGCACATACATTATATTTTGTGTAATAAAATTTAACTGTGAATTCAGTTTTCTGCTGAATTGTGAAAAACTTCATTCTAAAAATATCCTTTCAACCACTCCTTTTTCAGCACAAGCACAATTGTGAATGCTGATCTCAACAAGATGTCTGAGACTGTCAGGTTTCTGAGGCACTTGAAAGGGATGGTGAATACAGGAGTGTTGCTGACCAAAGAGAGACATTAGATTTTATGTCAAACTGTTTGCTGATTTAGCTTGAAGATGAGGAGGTCAGCTTGGTCTCTTCCAAAACTCTCTGAAAGAAAGCTAATCTTCCTTTGCGTCATTTTGTTGTGAGCAAAAGCAACGCCTTCATTTTAGGGTGAAAAGTGCATGACATATAAAGTAGATTTAACAGTCAGAAGACCTGAGCACCTCATGAAAATTCCATGCTACTGTTTCAATTTATTTTCTAGAATGACTAGGAAGCTACACTATAAGTGAAAGATGCATAATAAAAATAGTACAAGCTTCTTGGAAGTATGGGCAAAGCTCTCCCAATGGAGGCTTCAGTTCTGTGTGCATACATAATCTTTCCTACAAAACATATTGCAAAATACTGTAAACATTACTAACTAAAACTGAACAATGCAAAGCATAAGAAAAATCAGATAACCTGCCAGTTGCTCTACTGACAGAATGCCTTGCTTATGTACCAGTAATCCAACATTAGCCAACAGCAGTGGAATACAAGGCGCCTTCTGCCTGCTTTATAAGTCACCTTCAAAAATAACTGAGAGCATTTAATTCCTTTCATAGAGAAAAATAGGAACCCACAACTTTAAATCATTTTGCACATAAACCAGTTTCATAGTCAAAACGAAGGAGGAACGTGTGTGACATGCCACAGCCTTGCAGAAAGGCTTGACTGGACATGCTGCTCCTCAGAGCAGCTCCCCAGCCCTTCCCAGCAAGTCCCCGCAGCGGTTCTTCCATGTACAACCCAACCGGGGCTCTGCTCCCCATGCAGGAACCCAGCAGGGAAGTTTGGAGGAAATACTTCAAGTCCTGTCAATTTTAAAGTGAATACAGGTTTGTAAGTCAATGCTGGAACTGAAACACAATGTGATGCACAAACAAATCTCCTTTCCCCTTTTGTCCCTGGGAAACAAAATGGATGAGTAAGACATGGCTGCGTTACTTTCACAGAATATTGGCACCACAAAATGCAGATTTATAGTTACAATTTTTGCTTTCAAGCCAAGAAAAATAGTATGCATTTTGATATTCATTTTAGCTTTCTTAACCTTTGACTGTGAAGCACCATGAAACACTTTGTGTAACACTTTAAATTTGAACACTGTGCACTATAAAGAGTCATAGTTCTTTTCTTCATAAAGTCACTGTATGCCATTTTTCAAAAATAAAGCATCATCTTCCTTTAAGCATGTGTTTTACTTTTATAGGCTTGCTGACACTTTTATTGTCAAATAATTTGAAACTGCCAGGCAATGAAGCAAATTATGGCCAATATCACAATGGGAAGCAATACTTTATTTGGGATATCTGAGCCATGTGTATGAATTGTTATGATCCAACCACTAACCCAACCCAAAGACAAGCTCTCGCAGGCATTTTTTGGGAAGCCTGCATCTACTCCCACGAGCTAACACATAAAGCTGTCACCTTCCTGCTCTACAGATCTGCTTGATCTGTACACTCAGAACTGGATCTGCTCATGATAGTTATAAAATAATTACTCTTCAGCAGCTGTTAATGTGGCAGAGCGATGACTGGGGTGAAACCCAGGTGGATGTCCTTGTGCAATGCACCCCAACACTGCTGTACTGAGCATTACCCACCTGCAGCCCTCATCCTCCACCGAGTCTTGTTCTCAGGACAAATCTTCCCTTCCCCAGGTGGGTTTGCAAGACTAGCAATTAGAAAACTGATATTGCCCTATCTTACAGTGCCTCCTCACACCTCAGGTTAAACAGGTGTGAATACTGAAGCACTTTACTCAGCAACATGTACTGAGGTTTTAGGGTTTGAGCCATTATTAACCAGCACACCTGTAAGCAGCCACACAGATGAGCTGGTGCCAGCCAGTCTTAGGACAGCAGGAATAAAGGTACACACACAGTCTTGTCCTGCTCTTACTGCCATAAAAGCAAGTCATCCCCAGCTGGAGATTTATGCCGTGTGATCTCAGCATACTCTGCTCCGAGTTCACAGAGAGCACTCTGTGCTTTACACTTCATGCAGCAATTAAATCCTTAAGTATTCACACACTGACAAAATCCACTGTTTGTTTGGTTAAACACTTCTAAGGCAATTTCGAGCTTAAGCGAACTAGGTATCAGCATTTCTATGAGATACATTTTGAAAACAGGCCAACTGATTTGGAAATAGGGTGGTTTAATAGGAGACCACAAGAATGAATTATTGTAAATGATATCACAAGGAAGAAACAGAGAGATAAGTGACACATACTTTTTCATACACTTGCATCTTGACTAGCCAAGAGTTATCAATTAAAAAAGCAACACTGGGTAAGATAACAACACAAACCCCAAGAGAGAATTGGGACAGTATAGTTTATAGTCCTACCATGCTCAGGAAGAGGCTTTTTTAAGAGAAGCCTTGCTGTTACCAGCTGCCATCCGACATGGCAGACAAGGAACTTGGACTGGCTCTGTCCGGAAGCCAGGCTTGGCTCACTGGTTTAAAGCCAGATTTTTGTCATCAGCACCCGTGGAGTCAAGAATAACCTTTAAAAAGTGTTGGAGAATACTTTCTGTGTAGGAAATTTGACTCTGGGTATTCACAAGAAATCAAGTTTTCGTTTAAGTCTCCTGTTCAGAAGAAGAGGCTGTAGCCACACAGGTAAATGCAGTTACAGCTGCATGACTACTCTCCACCCAGTTGCAAGTTAGGTAACCATGTGGTCCCACACTTGTACCTCTTGTACCACTGTCTCACTTCACAGGCTTTCCAAAACTATCTCAAAGATAATGGAAGGCTTGTCTCAAACTTTTCTCACAGAAGATGACAAGATCTGCCACTGACTAAGCTTTGCTCAGATAGAGAGTGGGATAAAAATAAATATCTCTGTCTACACTGAATTTTGAAGGAGAGAGGATTGCCTACCTGTATCTCTGCAATTCCAACTACAGAGACTTCAGTGGCTCTAGCAAGAATACACAAAAGTTTGAGCTGGCTGAATTAAAAAAGAAAAAAGAAAAGAAAGCAACCAAACACAAAAGCTCCACCAGGTGTTTGTGCCCACACTGTTCAGGGTTTCCCCTCACTGTCACAGACACAGGACACTGGCTCACAGAATCAGAGCAGCAGTGTGGTGATGGGTGCTGTACTCCTGGCAGGAGCTGTGCCCCTGCTCTGCTGCTTCAGCCCTGATGCTGAGAGAAAACCAACAACAGTGTGTGGGGGTGTCCTCTCTTACAATGACTTATGCCAAGCAGGTCTTCAGATCCATTTCTCCCATGGGATATGAAATCTAAATCTCACTGAATCTACTAAATGAGCTGCATGTAAGAGCTGGTTCAGTAAACACCCATGTATACTAGTAAGATTGCTATTTTCATACACAGGCTAAGAAAGAGTCCATTGCTTACAGCATTTACCTCTTAAAGAAACCTATGATGAGATCCTTAAGCTTCTGCACTAAAAAAATTAATTTCCATGATTAAATATAAGCCCTCTTCTACCCCCATGCAGTTTGCATTTATGCCTTCTTAAAAATACTGAGTTTGCCCAGAGCAAAGAGCCAAAAAATCTTCTGATTGGTTTGTTCACAGATAAATTTGCCCCCAAGTGCCATTTTCAGTGTTTCAGCTAAAGCAGAGGGATGCTTCTGATATAGAGGTGCTGCACACAAATAACAAGAACAGGGAACACCATGCCAGTACTGCTGGATTGGGTGAAGGAGGTGGCAGCAATGAGGGTTCCACAAGATGCAGAAGGCAGCTGAAAAGCTCAGCCAGATCCATGCTGACAGTGTGCCAGAGACCAGGAGCAGACTCAGGGGAAGCTCTGACCAAAGGGTTACCTATCTGACTTGTTTTTTTTATGAATGGGTGATTTCTTTTTCCTGTCTTTACTACCCTAATTATTATCCATTTTTAACAGATGTATTTAGTAAGTCTCTCAACTTACTCTCTTTAGCAGTACTCTCTTCAGCAGAGTACTCTATGTAGCAGAGACAGTTTGTTGAGAAGTCAGCAGAGATGGCAGCAAACCCCAAGTTTTGGCTAGTTTCCATCCATGAGGAGCCTCCCCATTGGAAAGGCAGTATCTGGGGCTGCAGCTGACTTGCTCAAACAAGGAGCAAGGAAGTCAGAGCTGCAGGGAAGAGAGGGGTGCATTCAGAGAGAAACCTGTATTGGCAGCTGAGTACTTCCCAATCAACAGGATACCAGCAAATCTCACTGGCTCCTCACCAGAATGTGTCTCACCTGCACAGGGTAAGAACAATACAGCTGCCTTTGCAAGTTACTAAACTTTTGCAGTTGACTAAACCTGTCCATTTCTAGATGTCTAGAAAGTGGAGAACGTACTTCCACTGAGAAGTGGAAGGTACTGAAAGTGAACTGTAAAAGTTTGATACTTCCAATACAGGCCATGATTCTTGGGTGGTGATTCAGAACTACAAGCCTTAGCTTTCAGCAGCTGTTTCTGGACACTCTGACCAGTGTTGTCCAGCCTTGACAAACAACCATCAAAGAACAACTGAGCAGGTGAAGGGTCAGGCCTTACTTAATGATTTTACTGTAAATATTGTCACGTTTCCTTACGTGTGTATGTGCATGCTCATGTGGTTCCAATGTCTTTCCATGATGAAAACTGGGCCAGTGTCCAATGGCACAGGTTCACTTAAGTTTTTTTGACAACTTATGGGTTTTTTCTTGATTGTTCAAGGAACCTCCAGATTAGCAGTTCTCAAACAGAATACAACAGACAGGAGTTTTAGAATACTCTACAAAAGCTGGCAACTGAATGGAAAAACCCCGAGAAGACAGTTGCTAGCCTTTCCATGGACATGTCCAAAAGTCCAAGCCAAGAGCACAGTAGTGAAGGTAGCAACTAGAATTCCCAAAAAGGAGGCTGCCTGCTCCCCAGCCAAGCATGTTTTTTAGCCTGTAAGAACATTTCTTTCCTATCTGAAAGAAACACCCACTCTTCATGGCAGTGGGAAGTGGAAGTACAGCACTGCACTCTGCAATTAGAAATACTCCTGCCCTGAACATCTCAGAGCTGGTGTGGAAGTACAGCACCACAGGACTACGACTCCTCCTGAGGCTCTGCCAGACTGTGCCCCTGCCCTGGGGTAACAATAGAGTCTCTGGACAGACACAAGAGACCCAACACTGACCCAAATACAAGGACTGGGAATGACATCTGGTTCGTGGGAGCACACAGAGGTTGTGTTGGGGACTAACTGTACCTTCCCTCTGAGCCATACAGTGGTTTAAAAGCAAGGTAGACTCCCACTAAAACTGTATTTTGACCTACCCAAGTGAGTTCCCCACAACACTGAGAAAAATTTTGCTACTGAATTCAAACCAACACAAGCAACATCCATCAAGAGTACTTCTATCACACTTCATGTGTATTTGTGTTAAAGACCACCACAAAAAGTAGATTACAACTCCAACAGCAGACAGTTTTTTTCAGAATATGCTGGGAATGCTATGCTAAAACAATGACAGATAAAACTCACAGCTGACAATTAAAAAGACATTTCACATACATTATAGACAGCAAAAATTGCAAGGCAGACCATAATAGAGCACTTTATGGAAAGCTAAAATTTGTTACAGCAAACACACTACTAATACTTTGTGATCTAGGCTTTGCTGAAAAGGCTTATACATTTCTGAGAGTGAGCAACCTCACAGCCTGAATTAACCAGTACTAACAGAACACATTCAATTACAGCAAAATTATTGTTAATTCTAGCAAATACATTTCTCTATTTTTAATCCACTTCAATTTTTTTGAATTAGCATAAAATTAATATAGTCCATAGGTACAACAAAATGAAAAATACCTACACTTGATGAAAACAGTAAATATTAATCAAACGAGAGGAATCAAGCCAAAGGAATTATTTCAGAAATGGATAGCCAGTTAATTTTGCAATCAACCAGTAAGCAGTAGCAATGTACTTTGTATTATTATTAGAAACAAAACCATTACTACAAACAAGCTGTTTCAAAACTGCAGACTGAAAAGTTAAAGCTAACCATAATTTTTGCATATTACAGCACTGAACTTCAAAATACATAAAAGTGCACAAGGCCAAATGAAAATACTAGTCTCACCCACATAAAATAGTTGAGCATTTACATCTGACACATTAACATCCTGAGATCTTACAAGCAGTGCTTTCAAGAAGTAATAAATACAATATTTTGTACCCTAGGATAGACAGTTTTAATAGCAGACACTGAAAGACTTGGATTGGAAAAGGAAGGATTTCTATTATCTGATGGAAAGAGGGTAAGTTCCTGCTTTTTAAATACAACATTGCCCCCACCTGGACAAATGAGTTTTGGTTCAAGGTTGATATTGGTATCGTAAAACTCAATAAAATACTGAGAATTCAAAAAAAGAGTTTAGAAAAGAGATACACCAAATTTTAATTATCTTTTCTGGTATATATTTTTAAAGCTCAACTAAATATTTCCTGACTTATTGAAAAATTTCAAATATTTTCCTAAAATAAATGACAGCCACTCAGTACTCACAGAAAGTCTTACACTTACTCATTCCTCCAAAGAAAAGAATAGCGCATTTCCTACAAATAAAGCTGTATAATATTACAATAAATATGCAGATTTAGGTTCAATGCAGGATGTATACTGCACATGCCTAGTGTCTGCAAATACAAAAGATAAATACACATGGATTATACATGAATTGACAGATCTTTTGATAATAGAAAACTGTATATAATGCTTTGAGATCAAAGAATTAAAACCAGCAAAGTAACTTTTATTTTAGCCAGTAGAAGGCTTAGCCATGAACAACTGAATCTGGCTAGCTCTTGCAAGAAGCTACTTTCTCTTACGATATTCTTCACAGAATCAGAATAGGCTGAGTTGGAAGGGACTCAAAAGGACCAGCCAGCCCCTGTCCCTGCAGACCCCCCAGCAATCCCCCTGTGCATCCCTGGCAGTGCTGTCCAAGCTCTCCTGTAGCTCTGACAGCCTCAGGGCTGGGACCATTCCTGGGGAGCCTGGGCAGTGCCAGCACCCTCTGGGGGAGCAGAACCTTTCCATGATACCCAACATAACCCTCCCTTCTTCACACACCTTGGAGTGACCAGCCACTCCAGGGAGCCTGAAAACTGTCCTTTGTCCCTTTTCAGTCATTAAAAATAAAAAGCCCCAAACACTCAACATCTTCCCTCTCTGCTTCATCCAGAACAACCTTTCCCAACTACCTGTAGTGCAGCCAGGAAGAACTCCCTGTGATGAACAAAGCTTCTGAAATGTCAATAGGAGAGGTTCTAGAAGGATCTTTTGAGTGCCATAATAAAAACATCAAAAGCACAAACAAATGACAAATGGAAGGAAAGAAACCCAAGTTTGTCAGCTTGAACAGAACACATACAGGTAAGGCAGCGCTCCCAGAAGGAGCCGAATGTATGCTCTGGCCAGCACAGGATGTCACCAATATGAAAACTTGAGCAAAGCTCACTTCTTTCCAAAGCTCTTACTTTAGTGCCCTCTGCTGTCAGTATTATTCTGATGATTTAAATCTGCACTGGAATATTAAGGAAAGTAGTAGAAACAAAAAAATGCCTCAGAGTTAAACTATTCAGATAAAGGCTTTTTGCAATAATAGACAGTTTTCCATATCCCCAGCTCTATCATTTGACTCAGCAAATAACTGTGCTTGTTCGTACAGCCAAGACACATTTAAATCATTTAATATTATGCTTTTGTAAGATTGTACTTTTGTAAGATTGTACAGATATGTTTGGTTTTCTGACACTAACAAAGCTTTCTGATACCTGATTACGATGTAACTATTTCCAGGTAAAACTTGTTTTACTGTAATCCACAGCAGTCATGGCATGTTATAGGAACAGTAGTGAGAGACATTCTGCTCCACCAAGAACTGTACTCTGCTGTCATTGAAATCAATAAATTATTTCAATGAAATAAGTAATCAATGAGCAATTATGTGAGCATTAAAAGAAACAGTCAAATAAAGTGAAAGAAATCATCCGATGATCCAACCTGCTTCTATTTAAATTTCTAAAACTTCTAGTTTTATTTTATAAATAATAGATAGTCCCACTCTGAATACAAGGTTAATGGATTTTCTCTTAGGCCTGCTGCACTTCCCAAGCAGTTGATGCTGGTTGTACTCCCCTTCTTTATGTTTCCACCCAAGCCCTCTTAATAAATTACACCAGTGTCCCCTTCCAGCTGCCAGTGCTGCAGCAGGTCCTGACCCAGGTGAGTGCTGGATTCCTTGGGGTGTGGAGCACACCCTGCACAGCTTCAGGCTCTGCTGCTCATTAACACTGTAACTTTGGAAGATATTTCTAAACGTTAAAAACGTTTTTTTTTCAGCAGAATAGAAAATAATTTTCATTATTTTGCAAATCCAAAATGAACCTACTAACCCCCAAAAATGTCATTAAGTGCTTGAAGGTCAGTGAACCTGCCAATGAGAGCCGTTCACAAAGTGCTGAATTTTCACTGAGGTACATTTGTCAGATGCCATAAAAATACCAAGACCTGCAACTCGTGACACCTGCAGAAAAGCACCTCAGGTAAGAGCTGTATCTATTTCAGTTACATCTGGGCTCAGGCTGATTTCTTAATTTTCTATTATTTAAGTGTAAACCTCATAATGAAGAATCAACCTTAATTTTAAGATCACAGAAGCATTTTCTATTTGCCAAACACTGCAGGAGCCCTGTTGATCAACTGCAACAGAACAATCAACTCCTGCCATGCGCTTGGCACGTGGCAATGCCAGGAACCCACTAAGTCAGGCTACACGAGCCACCACGCTGTAAATCAATGCCATAAACTACTATTTTACTCAAAAACTTCTCAAATTAAAACATAAAATATACACTTCAGGGTCACCCCTCTGACGGTTTCTAGAACAAAGGTGAGCAGACATTTGCCTTGCCTTCCTCTGCTGCACGTGGCTTTGATGCTCAGTGTTCTCCCTTCCCCTCTCTCCCCAGCCACGGTGTAACTCCACACTGCAGCACTGGCAGGGCAAGGACAGCAGGCAGAAAGAAGGACCCAAGGCAATTTGCTTCCATTATTTTTAAGGAAGCTTTCATTTTCCAGATGGCAGAAGCTGATTTGTTGAGACAAAACACTTTTCATAGAAGCATGCTGGCTCTTACTGAACTTGTTCTGGCTGCTGTTTCCCAGGGTCAAGTCATAACTTCCAGCCAAAGTCAGAGATAGTTCAGGAGAGCTGAAACCAGTTTCCACCTCCCACAAGGGCCCTCTAACTGTTGAACCAGTATCTTTCTGCAGTGTGCTCATGACATACTTGCTCAGAAGAATGAGCCAGTGGGGGCTGCCCTTCAACAAGCAGCAGTCCCAGGTGTACATTTGCTCTTGATTTGTGCCTAGAGGACTCAGATCTCTACTTCTTCCATTTATTTGGGTTAGTGTCTTCTTGAGTAGCAGCTTTTAATTTCATTCTACTCCTCACCAAACTTTGAAAGACCTTTGGTTTTCCAAAATGCTGGAAGCCTCTTGTGTGCAAGGCAGGAGATTGCAAACTACAACAAGTACTTTACCTTATGACTCCACTTTCTCAACTACCAAATGCAGTTACAGCCTCAGTACAGAAACAGAAGGGGCCTTGGCACCCAATTAGTAATGCAATACCTGGAGAGGATGCAGTGAACCTCAGTACAGGGATCAGCTCCAATCCAAGCTGTCAGAGCTTTAAGATGATAGAAGAAAATCAGTACTTGGGAACAGCCTGGCCACACATCATCACTGCAAGCTGTGATTTACAACACTCCAAGTAGAAGATTTTATTTAAAGTTAATACTGAGTAAAAAGGCCAAGTGCCTACAATGGTGACTCAGCCTATCCATTTATCTGCATGACCTTTCTGACCACAGAGAAAACAGACACCTGCTTAGGGAAAGTGATTGGTTTAGAGCAAATTGATAATTTCAATATTCACCACAGATAGCCACAGTACATGAATGATTTATACAAAACAATGCTGCTATTGCAATATTTGCTTTTAATATCCATACCAGTCAAATGTCTGTGTCCTGAAAACCTAAACTTCCCTATAAATACTGATTTCTTTCTCTGTCAATCACGGTGCTTTGTGTTAGATAGCTATTTCAATATTTAACAGATTGAAAAGGATAGCCCTGCTTAGCAAGACATTGTGTATTAAAAAGAAGTGTCAGAAATTCCCTTGATAGTCCTTTGTTTTGCACTGGGATGTTTTAGTGCAGAAGCTGTACCTATAAAAAGTGTGGATTATGATGCAGCATCAGAGATGCAATTCCATATCAGTATCTTACAGAAGCAATAAACCCACTTGATATAGGTCAATTTTAAAAAAAGAACATCATAAAGCCAGGTTTTTCTAAACCTGACACAGCTTTTGACAAATAAGTCAGAATAACAGCCCTTTAAAAAGATAGAACAATGCAATAGCACAAGTATTTTGGCCTATGATCTTCTTTTGATGCAACTAAATCCTTGTTACTTATACTTTTAAAAGAGTAAACAATGCATGCACTCAAGCATTTCACAGAAACAAAGCCTTAGTTTTCCAAATGTATTTTTTCTAATATTCAAGTGCTTAGTTGACTTATTTATGAAACTTACTGCAGTGCACTGCTTTGTACATAAAAAAACTGAGCAGCACATTTCTGCAAAACCCATGAATGTCATTCATATCCACTAAGTAACATTGAGAAAAAGATATGAAATGCTACTGAATAATTTATTAAAAATCATACCAAACACCCACTCTCCCAATTGTATTATATACAACCCTATGAATAGTTAAATTAATGTTATGCCAAAATTCTGGCAGAAACAGAAATAACCCTTAAAATACCCTTACCTCTTTTTCACCAAAAATAAAGTCTGTTTTTCCCCTATGTTTAGGGCTTCCTAGGACAATCCAACAGAGGGCTCCCCATAGCTATTAAAAAGCTTAATTGAAAGCCAATAGACGAATGCTAATACACCAGACAAATCAGCACACTGTCATTTTAATGCCTCCTCTGTATGCACACACACACCCTCCTACACCCAAATCAGACATTTGTAAAGGCACACACAGTGAAACCACTCAGGTAGTGCCTTGGCACAATTTGTATGCTGCTCATGTAAGCTATACCTCAAGACTTTTTCTGAAACACTATTTTTAACTCTGGAAAATGAATGTGTTTTTAAATTGTCTTTACAGAAATTAAATCACTTTTTCTTATTATTCTTTTGTTCTCCTTTCAGATAAATACTAAGAAGCCAGTGTGGAGCAGAGTGTGTTCTGTGGGTATCAGCCTGTGGCTGGAGACTGGCAGGTGCTCGTGCATCTGGGGCACCCTTTGCTGACACCACCTGCACCTGGAAATGTCTTCTCACCAAGAGCACAGTGCCACTGTGGTGGAGATTATTCCAGACCCTGTTAAACCTTGCTCTCTTTGTTGAGGCAGAGGTGCTGCTCAGCAGTTGTGAAATGTTGAAGTGATCGATGTATTTGGTAGGTTATGGTTTCCTGACACTGAGATACCAGAGGTTGGTAAACCCCAAACATATTTTAAAGACTTTTCCAGTACTGCAGAAAAGAAGGGTTTGCAGAGTCTTGTATGAGCTCTTGTGGTTTAAGAAGGACTAAACTGTCCTTGGAGCCTGTAAGTGAAAGATTCCTACACATACCCTCCACCCTGAGGTCTCCCTCACCGTTTAAAGATATTAGTTTTAAATATGGGATATCATAATGCACTGTGACATATCTTCTCTCAGTAGCATACACTGAGATTTCCTGTATGCCACACATCTTCTTTTTTAAATTTAATTGAATGACACAGCTGGTACACTTTTATGTTGGTATGTCCTTCCTGATCAAAAAATGCACATAGCATATTATCTGCTCAAACACAACATAATCATAAATCAAAACTATTGTCCTGCAATAAATTAACTTTATTGTTTGATGGGTTTAGTAAGCTATTAACCACAGATGAAGATAATACATAAACTATTATTTAAGAAGCTTTAAAAAAAGTTTTTACAGTATTATAAAGAAATTGTCAATCTGTAATTCCATAAGTTCACTGTGTAGCATCTGAAGATGTGCCTGGAACTTTAGCCAGCAAGGCATATTTTTTAACTTCTGAGATTCAATTTGTTTTCCATAATAGGTTTTGAGCTTATCGATGATAATACTAATTTGCTTTCCTCCATACATTCACATTCCACTGTGAAAATACATACCTGCACTCTTCCTGCACAGGCTACAAAGGTAATCCAATACAATTCCTCCACTGAATGTCAGGGATTATGCTTATTTATAACAGATTAACTTCTCCAAAACTAGTTTTGCATTTTTATAAACAAAGGCTTTTTGACCCATGTCTTGGTGAGTATGTCTTGGAGGTAAAGTATGGAAGTAATGATCTGATATATTACACATCAGACAAAAAGGTCTGTCTGTGAATTTATGGGAATGTACTTGGTGCTTCCATTCACTTTTTACCTGCAGTGATACTGCAAAGCATATGGACATGTAGCACACATAGAGAAAATCTTATGGTATTTGCAGCTGTATTACACATCACTGAACTCTTAAACACTAAATCCTTATAGGAAGTTTTTGGCACAACACAGAACTAGAAGCACCCTTACCTGACCTGAACCAAATTTAATCTCTTCACATATTCTAATCTCTACTTTTTTGTGGAGGTGTCCCATAGGCATTTGTAAGATCTAATCCATTCTGCAATTTGATGCAGTTCTCTACAAGTAGCCAACACTCTCGTGATCGTCTACCCCACCACCAGAGCTGAGGTTTGGATCTGAGGTTTGAATCTGAGGTCCAAGAGCAAACTCAAATCACGAATTTTGCAGCTGCCCTTGTACTTAGAATACAGGCATTTCCTAAACTAAATTCAAGTGCCTCTGGTCCAGAAGTGTTTGAAGCAATATCTCTTTCTCCCTTTCAACTGGAGATGCAGGTGTACAGGACCTTTGGAAGAAACCAGAACAATTTAGCACGCAAAGCTACCTTCTATTTTAAAGCTTTATGCTTTTTATCAGTAAGCAATCATCCTTTTTCTAAGAGTACATACAATTCCTGTGTGGAAACAGCAGCAAAACAAAAATATCAAACAAACTCTAACCTTTTACTTACCATAAATCTCCATCTTCAATAGTCTTATCATTTGGCGCTCCAGCATGGCCATAGTGCAAAACAGACGAGTTCTCCCCACTGATAGGCAAAAACAAAATTAGCACAATTAGTGGAAGGAGAAACATTAACACACACATTCATAGGACATAAAAAGGACCACTGTAAGCATCAGTGTATTCACATAAAAAGCAGCCTGTGAGAGCTGTCACAATCCCTGCCCTGCTGTGGGCTGCAATAGCTGCCCCACCACTTGTGCAGCAGAGGGCATGGCACAGGAATTCTGCTACCCCAGCTGTAAGACAGGACCTTGCTGCAGAAGAAACATGGCACAGTTCATATGAATATTTCCTGTACCCATGACAGTGCAAAGGAGAGAATTATGCACAAGTAATTTTTCAATTTACACTCATTTATTATTTTCTGGTGGCGTTTTTTGTTGAGTTTTTTTGTTTTTAATTACTTAGTGCTATTTTCCCCTATTCGAGGTTAAGTAGTCTGAGACATAACACAACCTAACTTCCAATGGAGTAAAACCTGACATTTGAAACACTATAGGAAACACTGGGACTGGAGAAATTGAGCTGTTGGAGGGAACAGCTACAACTCCCCTCTGGCATGGCTACAGGTGGTCTCTGAAGGGGATGCATTGCTTGGGGAACAGTCACAACTTACAATGCCAGCAGCAGGAGCAGGTATGAAAACTGTCACTTTTTATCTGCTGTTGAAAAACCCCACTGCAAAGAAAAGATTTTTATTCCTGGAAACCTTGCAGAGTAAACTGCTGATTCAGATGAATAAAACAGCTCCAGAGAAGGAGGGACACTTGTTCTTTTGTTCTGAAGTTCCATGATCCACCAGGAGACCTACATTTGGCCTTGGCATCCTCTCTTGCCTACTGATATTCCTCTGGGTCTATAAAATGTCAGTTAAAAGGCTGATAAAGATCTCAAGCTCTACCTATTTTTCTTTTACTGTTCTCTTCAGATAGATGCTGTTGCTTTTTCTCTTCAAAAAGCTGGAATAATTTCATCACATCCAAAAATACACATGTTGGGACAGGGTTACTGCAGCTTCTCTCTGACCCTTCCAGCTCATTTGCCAGTCTGTACCTCAGCTTTCATCCAAACCTTTCATTGGTCACCCTACTCAAATTTGGTTTTTCAAGTTGTGATGCTGGAACAGCTTTCTATTTTCGATGACAGGAATCTGAGGCTCAATTTCAATCAATCTTTTGTTGTATCTGGAGTAAATGTGACATCTGACATACTTCTCATATTAAACTTCTGATGTGTGCAATTACAAAACCAGTAAGCATACACTGTATCCAAAAAGAGACTACTTTCAAGACACACTGAGTACTTGTGATATTAGATATTTCACAGATCAGCAGTCATTCAGATAATTTCATAAACAATGACTATGGCGTTGAAAGTGGTAATTTCTGCAGGCTCTCAATCTAAATGGCTGGACTGTGTCCCTGGAAGTACTTAAAAGGACATGTACCTGCAGCACCTGGGGACACTTTAGCAGTGAACTTGGCAGTGCTGGGTTAATGGATGGACTGGATGATCTCAGAGGGCTTTTACAGCCTGGATAACTCTACATTGATATTTTGAAAACAGTAAGCATTTATTGTTAATTTTTTTTTTAGCATATAAGAATCACTATGTAATAAGACAATGAAAGATGGCGTTTCAGAATCATGGGGATGATTTTTTGATACAAAGTGTACTTCATAAAATCATACACACTCCAAACAGAAAAATTAGAAAAGTTAAAAGTTGTTAAATCAAGAGCTAAAAAGCCCCACAGAACTAAGGCTGCAACACATTCATTTTGTGATGCTGGTCCAATGGCTTAAGCACAGTTTCACAAATAACTGGATGCTTTTTCCTTGGTGGATGGACTTGAGATCCTCTACTGCAGTGCAGATAGCTAAAAATGGACCCAGAAAGCCTGTATACAAGAAGAACTCAGGCATCAGCTTCTTTCTGAGATGTTCTGTCTCCTGGGGACTGTTGGAATATTTTCCACACCAAGACACTTCCAAAATTAGTTTGCTCTATCTGAAGAAAAAAACTGTAATAGGGCAATGGACTGCAATCAAAAGCAAAAGTCTCCTGTGCCAGGCACAGTGTCCAGTGGGAGCAGTGTCAGGTGCCAGGGGTGCAGGCTGCTCCCACCCCTGCACTGCACTATGGGCATGGGGAGGATGCACCATCGACTCCTGCCTCCAGAACTGCTTCCCAAGTGGGGGGCAAAAATTTTGGGAGGATGGCATCTGGAAGCAACTGGAATGACCTTGCATGACATTGTTTGATGTCTAAAGAAAAACATAAGAAATAATAAAAAAACACCAACAGCTGGTGTGCACATGCATACTCCTCAGCAGTTTGTCAGGAATTTAGCTACAAATACTATTCCTTATCTCCCTCCAAAACTGGGGATAAAGTAGGAGAAGCAAACAGCACATGCATATATTTATGATCAACTTTTAAAAAATTATCATGAACCTTAAGGGCATGACTCCATGCTTATGTATTTGCAGACAGCTCATTTACTCATTGAGATATGCTGGCACCCTCAGCAATATATACCATACCACTGCATAAATAAGTCATATACTCAAATTTGACAACTGCACAAATGCTTTCAACAAAATACACTGCAAATACAAAGATGAGGGGTTTATTTTGCACATTTTAATGTAAAGGTTTTAGTTTATAAAATATTTCTGTTAGGCTCAGCACCAACTGTGATGGGAGCTGCACGAAGGATCTGTTTTGCAGCACCAGTGGTGAAGTGTTTAGCAGGCACAATCTCTCTTGGCATTGGAGGCTCCTGATCTGTCAGGCACATCTTGGCTCTGTCACACACCCAGGATCACAGCACAGAGAGCACAGTTGGTGCTGAACACCAGATCTGCACACCATATGTATTTTAGGGGTTTGGCTGCAGGGATTTATTGGTCTGCTCCCCTAGGACTGGCTCTGGGCAGATACCCTGGGCTCAACACCCATTAGCAACCACGGCAGAGCCTGAAAGCTCTCCCAGCTGCTTTCCACCCAAAACAAATCCAGCACATGCACAGTACTGATCCCTGGCTCTGAGCAGGTCCTGCAGCTGAGGATGAGTGGGACAGCTTGACTCAGAATTGCACTAGTGACCCAAACAAAGACAGCAATATGGAAACCTGCAGCAGGCTCCTGCTAAGAGGTGCACATCCAATCTCCCTCACAGGGTGCATCTTTACCACTGTCCTGAGATGAAGGCAGGAAGATGCTTCTGGAGCAATGCTACAGAAATGATGTGCACCCACAAGGTAAATGCTACAGTTAGCCAGAAATTGTTCACACTGATTCAGTAAGCTTTTCAACGTGGCTTTAAAACAAGTAAACAAAACCCCCAGCCACTGGCAAAGCAAGTGAGCCTCCATGTAGAAGCCTCTTCTTTCTTTTTAAGAGGTGACAGTTACAATGTCTAGCATTAGAACTCCAAGTCATGGTTGAGGATGAAGTGCTGTGGGGAGGTGAGGTTCAGTGCCTTCTTTTTGGTCAGCACCTCTGAAAATCACTGCATGCGAGCATGCCAGTGCTCAACTTCAGGCAGACAGCCTGAAAAATCCTCCAAGAGGTTTCTGTGTGTCCATTTCTATTCCTTTAATAACTTGCTTCTAACTGGTGCCAAAGACATACAGAAAGAACTTGCATGAAGCAGCAGAGGAGCTGCAAATTAACACCACTGAGAATGCAAACCTCAGTAAGAGATTCTGATTATTAGCAAAGGAAAACAATCCCCCAAGATGCATTTTTGATCAGAAAGCACCCTGAAAAAAAATTATTAGAAGAAAGAGGAGAAATGTCAGCAATACTTTAAGGACAGAAATATGCTGAGCATCAAGCATTACAAGAAGTGTAGCTAGTAGCTCTATATTAAGCATATCTAAAGGAAAACAAAAGACCATTGAATAAAACTGGAACATATTTCCATAGTGGTTTAAATCATCATAGAATCAACCCAGAAAAAGCATTAACCCTTCTTGCCCCTTTTTTCTAAGGCATGAAATCTTAAAAGGTTGTACTGAGGTGAAAGAAAGAAAAGCAGATTCAATAAGTTTCCTAATCTGGTCCAAAAAGCTTCACTTATGGCGACCCTCAGATAGAAGAAGACATTTTACTGCACAATGTTATTCTTAATGACTGATAGCACCAGATGAGAGCTGTCATCTGCACAGAGACATCAGTCAAGAACATCTGAACCTGAGTCTAAGATGAGAGAGTAAGAAGCAGCAGCTGATGGTGGCTTCTGTGGTGGCTTTAGAGACACCAATGCCTCCAGCACCACCTAACTCCAGCTGGAACCTCTGTACTGCTTCCCAGCAGATTCCATCCACCCCATCACCAGGACACTGGGCATGGATCACCTTTGTTTACCCATTTGTAAGAATGGTTCCTTGGTACTGCAGTGAATAATTCGGATACTACTTGGAAGTAGCACTTTGTAGATGAGTGCCAAATATACCCAAGTATGCTTAATAAATGCTCCCATTCTCCTTTCATGCCAGTGATGCCTGCACTTCACTCCCCAGCACAGCATCTGAAAGAATCACTAACTCCAGGACTAATCTTGAAAGGTAACACTCTGGCACACCCATGAATGTGTGTTATTACTCTTATAATAACAGGGAACACATTAAGCAGTGTTGGTCACACCAAATATTCATTTAGCATCTCCTCAAGAACATAACACTGCACAGGGACAGCAATAAATAAATGCACCCATCACATGAGAAGTGATTTATTTCTGTACTGAAATATCATATTGATTACTCCTGATTTCCAGTTTAATCAGCACATTTTAAAAAATTTGAATAACAAACTTGTTTTTATTTAAAAGGATTATTCTTTCCGATGGAAATTATTATCAGGCCTGTAATCTAAAATGGAAAGATCTCGTCAAAATATGCCCATTTTAAGTGTTCATGAAAATACAAAATTCAGCCTGAATAGAGTAAACCATTCAAAAATCCTAATTGCAAAACCTATTTTTAGCTGTAAATGTAGTTAAGTGAAATATTTACAATGCATGACATTTTCACAGTATTAAAAAATGTCTATTACTTTGTCATTATTTTTGCCATTATTATGTTAATTGAATTCATTCATTTATTAGGAGCTAGCTTAAAACTGTTAATATTATTCATTCTTACTTCATCACTCATAATCAGAACTTAGAATACAAAAACCTTTGTCTGTAAATTGCCGTCTCATGTAAAGATTTCTTTTTTAAATCAAGTTTGTTGGCACCTTCAATTCTAGTGGTAGGATACAATGCCAGCTCCTAAGGACAACAGTGAGTCACAATGTTGTTTGGATCTATGCATTCCAAGGACAGCCCTCCTCTATGTTTCAAATCCTCCAATAGTTCAGATACAGCTCTAATACCAACCCCAAGCCCTGCAGAGCAGGACAGGATGCCCAGGGAGCTCCTGTCAGCCCCCAGGTCAGAGCTACTGTTGGAGCTTTCCTCCTCCTGGGTTCTCCAAGATGTGTAATGCAGGTCCTGGGTTTTCAGTCCCATGGAGAGTTCAGCTTGCTCCCACACAAGGTCACAAGGTCCCACTATACAAACATTGACTAGACTCTTCTATAGGTTTACCACAGTGACTTGACGACCAGCACCAAAACCAGATCCTGCAGCACAGGTTCTGATCCAGTGTAAGTGAATGTGAAGTCTGCATGGCTGTGAAAAATCATAACATCACTGTCTGTGACAAAAGCTTCAAGGAGTCTCATTTCCCTGGGATGTTAATTCTCAAGTTATACAACGGTACTTAAACCAGGAAACTTTTCAGACTATTTAGATGTACGCTTTGCCATAAAACTGCTCATGCTCCTGCTGCAATTTTGCACATAGACTAGAAAATTGCATTTATAAACAAGCAATTGAGTAAGCTGCAGAAAGAAGTGAAAGTGCTAATTGTTCTTAGTTCCTTCAAAGCACTATAGCATCATTGTCATTAACATAAAAATTATCTTTTGTAAGTGTATGTGACTTCAGTGTAAGGCAAATGTTTCTGAGTAGCAGCAGAACAAGTGGAACATATATGGCTCACCTGTCATACATCTCTGATTAGATTAATTCCACTAAGTAAGATTAATCTCTCCATGAAGCACACAGCTGTTCTTCAGCATGTATCCCACACTGTTCTCTTGTGCATTTCTACAACTGCAGGGAGAACTTTTATGCTACTTTCCCAAACACAGTAACCTTCAACACTAGCAGTTCATCAAGAAGCAGAGAGAGCAAAAAATTCCAAATTCCAAAGAGATTAGTTTAATTGCTTCCTAATCTTTGAGACAAAGAATTTAGAGGATGATAAGAAATATTAAGGTGTATTTCAAAGAAAGCATTTTTGAGCAACAGAGAAGAGCTCTAAAGCCCTTCTCCATGATGCTATTTAATACAAAAAGCCAACTGCAGCACAGGGGTGAGCATAAACATGATCTTGGCAGCAGCAGCAGTCATTGGGGAACCTCTGGAGTGCTGCAGAATCTATTACCAAATTACGTCTTCAGGAAACAGAGGTAGCCACCTACTCTCTCTGTCTTTCCCAGTGAAAACAGGTCAGAATTCACTCTGATGGCATTTGCAAACACATGACATGCCTAAAAGGACCAATTTTACAAATATCCAGGGGAAACTGATGATAAAGATTACACAGTTCAGTGTAAATCATCCTCTTACCTGCCACAGATGCAAGTGTAGGAGGTGTGGCGCATGCCACCTCGAGTGTAGCAGTAGTGCTGGAACAGGCTGCAAAGAAACAAAGGTGGTAATTAACCATTTATACAAAATCATCCCAAGACAGGGAGAAACACAGGCTCTGCTTGAGTACAGCTGTGTTGGTGTAAATCCCCAGCTGCCCAACAAGGCTCTCTGCCCATTTCTGCTCAGCTGAACACTCCAACTGCCCCACAGCCACAGCTCACAGCCCTGCAGAGCTGCACGCCATTCCCACAAAGCCATGAAGCAACTGCAGCAGAGAGGGGCTCAAGTGCAGCTCAGTGACCTCAAATGGCAACTGCTTTCCTTACAGCCCAACACCAAAAGGGAAATTACTGCTGGCAAGAGAGTTCATCTGACCCCAGAATAAACAGGATGGTAACAGTTAAAATGCTGAAGCTGGTACAGTTGGCCAAACTCTCCAAAGTGGAATTGAGAAAACCACTGCATTGCTGCATTTCAGGTACACAACCACATCCATTCTTTTCAGTCCTGCTGCCCTCAATCTATGTCATGTAGATTCAGGAAAAGTGAAGTCCAAGCAGCCCTTCATGGAGGAAGGAGCTTGCCAGACTGGTCAAAGCTCTTTAAAATAATTTCATCAGAAGCCCTCTCATTTTTACCACCTTCTGCTGGAAGCTGAACTAAATATACCCTAAGCCTGATTTGCATCTGACTGTTCACCCTCCTCTCCAGACAAGCCAGCAGCGCTCTCCCTGCACATAAAATCAGGTACTTTGTGCATCACAGTCCAGGCTGGAATGGACACTCATGTTTTCTTGTCTGCAGCACAACAGACATGGAGAAAACACAATATCTACTCAATTTCAGACTGTGGTAGCTAAATACTCCTATGATCTTTCCTGTCCAAACATGGGGAGAGCAAGAGCAAGAAGAAGACGTGGCAACATTGAGGCCAAGTCTCCTGCAGCCTATAAAGGACAGTACAATGCAGCACTGTTTGCTTTTTGGGTGTGCTTGGGACAGGGAAGGGAAGGCAGAACAGCCCATGGAACCTTCCTCTCACTGCCATCCTGCTGGAGGAGCTATTTAGCCTTAGAAAGCATTACAACATTTTCATCTTCACTGTCAAAGTCCCCTTCACATGAGGGCAGATGTGCCCAAAGCACCATTAATACAGGATTAGGTGCTTTACGAGCTAAGCACATATCATGGATCCTTTTATTCTTTTTGAAATATGTTCTAGTTACAACCCAATTCCCTGTAATACTGAATGAATTCCAAGACCTCATTTCTTATAATTCTGAAATAATTTCATTAACATAGAGTGATAATGGTGCCATTCAAAGAAAAGAGATGTTGTGATTTTGTCCTTCTTCAGCAGCAAGCCACAGAACACAATTCAAATTCAAAAGATATTAAATACATTACATGCTTGTAAATCTAAACTGGATTTTAAAATTACACATAATGAAAGTATTTAAAGAGAAACAAAAGAAAACATACAAATTAAACATATAAAAAAGAAAAGCCTCCACTTAGAGAATCAGTAGAAGGACACCCTGTTTACAAGATGTCTTTTCTGTTCAAAATACCATGGTGGTTTACAAGGCAGAAAACACTAGGTTTGTTTTGGTCCATAAATGAATAATGGCAATGAGTAATTCAAATGCCAGAGAAGCTAAGGAGAAACTCTGACATGGTGAGAACCCAGCAAAGATATCACTGAATTGAGCTAATAAAACATATCACCTAAACTGTCATTTTTTCTGATACAGACATTCTTTCATGGAAATGGACATCTCATATGGAAACATTTGCTTGCAGGCAAGGTTTACTCTATAAGACATGACACTATACACAAACATTTTGCACAATAATTATAGTTATATATATAGTTAGACTTTAGGAAGTGCTTTTCAGTGTATTCTATAGACCCTTCACCTTAAATGATTGAATAAACTATGTCCTCAGACAGCAATTTCCAGTAACCTTATAAAGACCTTAAAAATGAAATGTAAAAATGAAATAATGAAGGCTCTAAACATCTTTCCAAAATCAGTGATGCAGGATAGCAATGTTTATTTTTCCATATGACAACTGATCACGTATTCATAGTTGCAATTAAAATGAAACTATGCAACTAGTAATGGTAGTCACCTTCTGCAGTACTTCCTGACTAGCAGTAAAAACCAACAAATAAATTAAGATATGCTTTGTGCAATCCATCTGTTGCCTGAATTTTGTTGGACTTCCTTTAAAAACTAAAAAAGAAGGGACTCTCTACATGACTGAGCTGATGATGGTACAACTTTGCCAGGTGATGAGTTTCCTGTTAGTAAAACTACTCACATCACTTTTTTGAATTTACTTTTTCAGGGTATGACTTCATACAATTGGAAAAAAAATCCAAAATTTCCATCAGAGACAGTCAACATCCGTGTATAATATAACCTAGATATGTGAAGGACTGGATATCCTGTTGATGACAAAGGCTGGCTTTTCAGAGCTAGAAAGTGTGTACACAGATTTAGAGAAGGACTTTGTAGGTAAAGTCCACGTTCCACTGCAGTTAATGCAGATTTTGACAGCAGACTTCATCACACCAAGACTTCCCTGTCTACACTCTGTAAGAATCTCTATCCAGAAGAGCAACATGAAAGTATAAAGTCTGAAATAGTTGGATGGAATACAATTAAATCTGGCACTCTGAATACATTGCAAATATTGCATCCTGAACTTCTCCTGGTCTTTTTGGCTGGAGGATATGTGTGCTCAGTCAGTTTTATGTTGGTGCTGGATGCTTTGTCCTGAGCTTCTAATGCAACCAACAAAGGCACAGACATGAAGCAGCTCTTTCTCTTCTTCTTGCACGGGTTTAAAGCCTCCTGCCATGTTTTGTGCACTATTTCTCCAGAGGGTGTGTTCATCACTTACCAAGTATGGCCTCAGAGGTGTACACAGATCAACCACTGGTGCATTGGCTTGTCACATGCCACCTTCACAGCTGTGCTAGAGCTAGCATGGGCTGTGCATTGCTTTGGACACAATTGGTCTGTTGCTGTTGCTCTGTAGAGGAACATCCTGGGTTTGGTGCTCTTTTATTTTTTTCCAAAAATCATCACTTTCTTTGACTGATAATATGCAGAGAGTTAAAGCAGTTTTTAAAAAACTCACTCTTTTTTCCATCAATTAAAAAAAAAAACGAAAAACCAAGTATTGGTCACCATCAACTCAAGGCAATATTACATGAGTGCACTTCCCCTCCTAACAGATTTGCTGAGGCACAAGATAATGTTAACCCCACTGCTCTGCTGAGTCTCAGCTGCCTCACTGACTGTGCTGACTTGAGAGAAGAAAACTCTCCTTTCAGAAAAAACGGGTTATTCACTAGTAGGAATAACAGAACCAGTATACACTTTCAGATCCTATGGAGTACTGCATACATCCAAACAAATCTCCAGAATGCTTAAAGAGCCTCAACTTCAAAACAGCCTGAAAAGCCATTAAAACAAAACCTTCTACAAACAGTCTGACAAATTATCAAAATCACTCTGACAATGATGTTTGTGTTTTATGGTCATCTTTGGTCCAGTTTCTACTGCTATCTAATGCATATTGACAATTACAATCACGTATGTGCTATGACTTGAAACTGCATTAAATAAGGTAGTTCAATGTCAACAGTTTTCTTAATTTAAATGAATTTACAGAATAAAGACATATAAAGTGGGAGGAATAGAATTATCTGTATTGACTGCTCTCACATTTTGCCTTTGTTCAGGTCTTCCTCATCACTAGAATACAACATATCCATACACACGCAGCAGTGTTATTTTTATTTCCAAAAAGAAGTATATAAATCATCTCTAATTTTAATTCTTACTATCAGCCCTTCTTGAGTTATAAGAAATATTTCTAAGAAAGCAACATTTGCATTTCTCAGCTATTCACTCCTGAAACAAAGACACTTCTCCATCAAAAAGGTTGAAATTTTAAATAAAAATCCAATTGAGCATTTTGACCTGTATCTTACAAAAACAGTACGAAATGCAATTACAGAAAGCATAATAAACATGGAGAAAGGAGAGATACAGAAGGAACTAAAAGCAGCAAGAATATCTGAGCAATGTCTGTTTAAAAAAAAAAATTAAAACCTCGCCAATTTTCTCTAACACTTCCCAATGCATTTCTCAGTGACATCTTCTGCTGGTGTCACACCCTCAGTAACTGCAGCCAAGTGCTCAATATGAGACATGCACATCACTTTGGGCTGGAGGAACAATTACTCATCCCAAGGTTTCTGACAAGAGAGAGAGAAATCACTGAATAATCCTGTTAATTATTCCCAGATACTGCACCTAGAACATCTGGATACTAGCAGCTCAAGAACCCAATTTTTAGGTTGTGTATCAGAAAGATCTGCTGTCAATTTGCCCTGTGAAGTGTACAAGCACAGAAGAGCCAAGGACACTTGTAGGTCAGCATCTCATTATGGTGTTTATATTGAAAATATGTATTTGAGAAAGTTGCCTCTTAATAAAAAGAAACCTTTGGATACCTCAAAAATAGTATTCTTTGATCATAGCCCTTGGGAGCTGCCTTGAAATGCAAGCAGGTGGGTTTCAACTATAAATTGGAAACCACAGTAACTTAAGGGAGTTTTGGACACAAGTTAGAGGATTTTCTGTAGCTCCCCCTTTTATTTTTATGACTACAACTGGAAGATGTAGGTGAATATCTATTAGTTACCTGTGCACTGAATTACTTTTGAATTACACCTACAATGTGCCCTTATGCTTTTGTAGGGTGTAAATATGAAGCATAGCCATGATACAGGCTAAAATCCAAAGCCTTTCTAAAGCATTCACAAAAGGCCAAATATTCCAAAGCTGATTTCCTTAGCCATAACAGGACTGAAAGCCATTATTTTGATCATTTAGACACTTAAAATCTCCACATAAGAAAGCTATAAAGCCCAAACCTCACAAAATTGTTGAGCCACAGTAAATGTAATTTGCCCATGATTATTAAAGCCTTTATACTTAACATCAAACTAGGCTGAAAGAAACATGCTCAGAGGAAAGAAGGCAAGGTGTCAGGAACAGCCTGTCAGTGAATACAGGACCAGTGCTTCCTTTAATCCCACACTAGACATAGTGAAGTCCTTAAAAACAGAGCATTTTCTTTGTTAACCTACTTACTCTGCTAATGTAATGTATTTTCCATGGGCAGCTAGATGCTTAAAGGCTTAGCCTATCTAATCCTATTTTCATTTAGTTCACAACAGCACACTGCAAAACATCTCTGAGGTTGTTTTAATACAAAAACAAACAAAAAAAAGAGTCAGTACTTCATTGCAAAAGGGTAAAATAGAGTGGAGAAGTGTAGGAGGAATAATCCAACTTAGAATACTAACAAACGATGGATTACTAACTTGCAACCAAACAAGAAAAATAGCACAATGAGCAGATGAGTAAAGTTATTCTACACCCTGGAGACAATATACTTATTTATTTATGCTTGGAAATTGTTTAGAACACAACTTGCAGATCCACAAACAACAGGAAACCAAATCATTTCTGTGCACTGATTCCTTAAACTAATGGTTACCCTACTCCTAACGAAAATTTTAGACTAAAATCCCTGGCTGGGTTATTTTGCATGCTCACAGAGGAGAGCTGCTGAAGCTTACTAAGCAGAGATACTGAAAGGAGCTATATTTTGAAGCATCTCTATTTACAATCATTCTAATCTGTATCATGCACAAGAAGAAATTATATGTGATTTCTAAAAAACTGTTGATCCTTCTGAATTCTAACATCTAGATTCTGTTTTCATTTTTGCTGCATTTCCTTTAAATAAGTTATTTTTTTATGTGCAGCAAATGCTACATAATAATAGAACCTTAAAAGTGACCAATGTTATTTGAGTTCAGCAGGACAGAAGTGTAACTTTGGCAAGCAGGTATGACACAGGAAACTGGCAGTATATTTACATTTTTTACATTTTTACAATTTTTGCATTTAATGTAAACACAGTAAGAATGTTTATGAAGTAAGGAGGAGCTGTGTAGAAGCAGCAGAGAAGTAGCTCACCCTTGTAATAATTCATATTGGGATTTCTGTGTTACTTTTCTGTACTAAAATGGATCACAAGTCAGAGCTCAGGGCAGGAACAGAGGGTAAGATTACCCTAAAATGCAGATCTATTTTAAGATACAAAACAACACAGATCAGAAGAAATACCTTCCTTCAGGAAGCAAAGTCCATCAAGGTAAAGCCATTAATACTACCTGGAAACCAGAGACACACGAAACAGAAAGTCCATAAATAACCCAAAACTCAGCACTGTCACATATGTCATATATGATTTGCAATGACTGAAGGTAATTGATAATATCAGTTCAAGAACAGAGAGTTTAGGTGAGGGGTAATTAGCATTTTAATTGCATAACTGGGAATTATAAATTACCTGTCTTATGTAAAGAATAACTGAAGAGCTTATATGACATGAGCTGATAATTCATCTTTTAGTGTAAGTTACACAGGTTGATGAATTTAGAGAATCAGAAATTGCATTTTCCTCACAGACAGAGACATTTCCCTTTTGTTTCTTAATTTCGTAGCTATTCCTTATATCTATTCCACGTGAAGAAAAATTTCCCCTATCAATTTGAAAATCTAGAATTTTTGAGTCAGAGAACATGACTGACAACTGCAGCAGTTTAAGATTTCCTGTGGAATGATCTCCCCTTCTCCCTTCTCTCTTCCGGACAGATAGACCTTTTTTTTCTAACAGGACTGTTGGAGTTTAATCCAAATTTTTTCTTTTTCCAGTATGAGGAAAGGGCAATAGCTTTCAAAGATGGGATTTTAAAGAAGTGCATATGGAGATTCTCACTTGATTTGTCTTTCATCTAATTCTACACTGGTGCTACATCTCTTTGACTCTGAAAATTCATCAAGTTATGCTTTTGCACAGAAGTTCAGCTAAGCCATTTCATTATCCATGTTCAAATGCAAACAATGATTATGTAAGCCTATAACCTCCCACTCAGTTGCTGCTTTTCCAGAAGATTGGCAAGACAACAAAATGGGTACCCTAGAGAGAGGACAGTTATCAAGAATGCTCTGTAAATACCACTCTTCAGTAAGTCAATATTCATATTAACAATTAAGAAGCCTTTAAAATGTCTTTAAAAAGGTATGGTTGTCAAATTACTATTTTACTGAAACTCTTTTAACTCCACTCAGAAAATTCACCTATCATTTGTCAGACGTGTTCGTCTGCATAAAAACCAGCTGATTGTGGAGTCAAATATTATGACTATTATGCTACTGAAATCTTTAAGTATCAATCCTGTTGAAATAGAGTTAGTGTTTCATAGTAATTGGGCTGATTAAGATACTAACATTAAAAAGGTTTAATGCCAACTCTGACAGACTTGCAGGCGCAGGTCTATCTCAGCTGGGTTTTGGTGTGCAGAAGCCCAGAGGCAGGAGGTGTGTGCCTCCCGCAGAGCTGCCAGCTCACCCAGGGGCTGTTACAGAGCACAAGGGAGGATTACCCAGAGCACTGCAGCAGGGCTCCAGCCAGGCCAAGAGCCCCAGGAGATGATGGACAGGAAAAGCTGCCTCGGATGAGAGACGGCCATGGCTGGAACTCCAGCTGTGATGAGACCAGCACGGGCAATGGAACTGAGCTGATGCGAGTGAGCACCCTGTGCCCGCAGAGCCACAGCACCCGAGTGCCACAGCAGGCAACAGGGGCACCCCACTGCTCTCAGCTGGGAGCTCAGCGCTGTTTGAAGGTGGGACCGTGTCCCTCTGCGCTGTGCTAAGACCACACCCCATGTGCTCCCTCCTGCCCCTGCCCCTATTCCTGCCCCTGCTCCTCTCCTGCCCTGGGAGCAGGCTGGCTGTACGAACGCAGAGCGCTCCTCCGGCTCTGCTCCTTTACAGCCACCAGGAGGCAGAAACCCGGGAACAGCATCTGTGTTCCTCCATTTCCCGGAGCAAAGAGATTTTCAAATGGTTTTCAATCTCTACTAAATACATAAATGGAGAACAGATCTCAGTGCCACACTATTATACAATGATCATTAAAAGGAGTCTGTGTTTTAATTCCTCACAATTCAAAATACCACTTGGAATCAGATCCATCACTAACAAGGCAGAACAAAGTTCTGCACTGGCCTACATTTCATATTTAATTTAATATTAGAGAAAGAGATGGCAGAGATGTTTCTGAGACTCACTGCTCCATTTCCAACTGTAGTAACCCTAGATCACAGCCCATGGCTGATGACGCAGACATGAAGCTATCTGCGCACACCGACGTCCAGCAGCAACAACCAACCTCCAGCGGGTACGGTTCTCCTTATATAGAGCAGAGGGTCCGCATGCTCAATCCCCATTGGCTGAAGCAGCTGTCACTCAGCCAACCAGCCAATAGCGGCTCGCGTGCCCAGCGGCCTGGGCCGGCTCTGTCCACATTGAAGTTACGTCACCAAGGTAATTATATAACCAGTCACCTTCCAGTTATAAAAGCGACATTAATCATCATTGTGAGGCCTTCAGGCCAGCTGTTGGCCACCACAACAACTGGCATATTTTAAATTAAATTTTTTGTAGTTTAAACCTATTTATCAACAGCTAATTAACAAGGTCTAAATCCTTTGATGACAGAATGATTAAACTGCATTTTAGCTAATCCATCTTTAATTAAAATGCTGCCAGCAAACCATTTCTGGATATGTAAAAAAGACACATTTATAGATGCTCACTCTTTAACTATGCATTATGTAAAGCCAATAATTAGAAGAACTCGTGATTTCAATTATATTTTAATTACTGTTACATATAAAACATGCTTTAATAGATGTAATGCAATACATTTTCTTTCTTTACAACCCACTAATCATTCCTGTTGGGGTGACAACCATATAAAAGGAAGTTTAATACATGCGATAGTACAGGAATCTTTTTCTAGCTTTGAGCCAATTCTCTCTCCATTTCTTCTTTGCAGCAGAAAGGTACTTAATTATCTCCAAATCTAAACCACAAACGAATCCATATAAATCCCTGTTAAAACTCTAAAAGGAGATTAGCTGTAACTGACCATAATAAAGAGAAATGCCTTATCCTTATTATTGCACCAACATGTCTTCAAGTTTCCTCAACTCAGAGCACAAGGCTACTAAAAGCCTACTCGTTAGGAAAAAATAGAAGGTGACAATTAACCAATTTTCCTATTTAATGCCTTTCTAATTTTAGGAAACAAGAAGAGCCAAGAGAGGCTTTAGTTACTGGAGGAGCCACCAATTTTCATTTCTTTAGGGTATCCCCTTACCTCCATCTGGGAGGGGAAGGTGGTAGGTGAACATAATGTCATGGTTGCAGCCAGCTCCCCATCACCTGCACTAATGGGAAGCTGAGACTTTAAATGTGACAGTGATAAAAGTCTAACTGTCCTTTACTATGGGTAAGTCAGTTTTCAGTGCAAATCTCTTTCTAAAGCTGGGCAGGAACACTCAATATCCCATAGCAATTCAACCTTTAAAATTGCATGTTATTGCAATAGATTTTGTTTAGCTAAGACAACCTAAAACATGATGAATTACAGTTTTTAAACATGTTTTTAAGCTCTCCATGTTCCAAGTAGTTGTACATCACTGTATACTGTTTTACACATTCACTGCTTGCAGTGATCTGAATGTGACATGAAGAAACCAATAACTCTGTAGGAGAATCCTGTTTACCCATTACATTGTACTTTACAAATATTAAAAAATATTATTTCTTCTGACTCAGACATGTTAAAATTGAATTTTCATATTTATTTCTACTGTTTGGATATGTTAATGAATGGTATGGATATGTTATGCTGGTATTTCAGTTTATTTCAAGATTTCTCTAAAAATATTTAACATTTAAAACACTGTGATAGTTAAGATGTTTTCACCACAGGCATCTATCATGAAATCACTGAACATATAAATACTGAAATAAGCACAAAACAAGACTTGAGCTGCTGCCTAGTTTGATTTACATACATCCTATCCTTTCATTTCCATTTTTGACTATTTCTGCTTATAAGCAAGCTCTTGTGGGCAGAGAATATATTTTACTACCCTACAAAGTGCATTGTCCATTTATATTCTGATGAAATAACGAGAACAGCAGCTTATTATGAAGAGTATATGAGCTGTATCTCCTCGAAAGAACATGTCTAGAAAGGTCATTTGGAATATCTAAGTACTCATATACAACAAGAACAAATGCTGATTTAGCAATGAGCTTTATCAAGGTTTATTGAGGACATTCATTACTTTTTACAAGATTGAAGCAAATGTACCTGAAAGAGAAAACACACCTCAAAACTTATTATGAATGGTACCTGATTGCTGTTCCCCCAGGAGCCTTGTAGTGCAAGAGAAGTGACAAGCAGACAACTAAGACTGCATCATCTCATACCACCTGTTCTACCAACCACATGACTGTTTTTCCTGTCTCTCATGATGCCTTGGTAGTATGAGATCAAGGACAAATATGTTTAAGGACTGCACACAGTAATATTACACACAGTAATATTAAACAACATGAAATATTCAAGAAGAAATATTTTAGCTGTTAGAAGCACTGGGGGAAGGACAGTAATAAGGCCAATACCAGAAACAGCATTATGATAGAAGCTAATCAGATATATATTGACAGCTTGTCTTTTGATTTAATGCACTGCTTCATTTAAATGCTAACTATAGTAACTGCTTTTGTTTGATGACAGCACTTCGGCCAGTAAGTATTCTGATTTCCTTCTGAGTCTACAAAGACTGCCAGAGCAAGGACACAGCATGTAAATGCCAGCTGTCATCTGAGAGGTGACTAACATCTTCTTGGGAGGATATTTCCTTGGAGGAGGCTCGCGCCAGACAATTTTACTTGCCAGAATTCAGAACTCTGCAACACTGCCTAGATCTCCCACATGCTTTCTGGAGTAACACAGTGCATTGCTGCTTCTCCAGCAGAGAATATGCAACTAAAAATAGAAAAGCTGGTTAAGTATTTCAGAATCTTCTAGCAAACTCCACAACACTATCCAAACTTTTCTTAAAATTGCATTTACCCTGGTCCCAGAAGTCTTGAGTAAGATGGTGTGTTTGGCTGGGTCTGCTTCCAGATGCTGTATCGTCAAAAAGAAAGTTTTCTTTGCTTGATAAATAACAGATCAGAGATGTCCTTCTCTAATCTTTCTGACCATGTTTCAAGGGTCCCAGTCACATAAAATGAGTGAATGGCTGTCCAGAGGACTACACCATTTACCACAAATTACTTCTTTATGGAAGAATCAATTTTATAGTCTCCTGAATTTCAAACACTTGCCTTTTCAATCCAGTGGAATTACTCTTTTGAGAGCCAAGGCTGAGATAGATGACTCTAAGGATCTACTCTTGGGGTTGTGAAATATCTGTTGTAAAAACCTAGAGAGGACTTATAAGTCTTTGCAAAAGACTCGGAGTAAAGAAAACATGTATCAACACTTTAAAATTATATGGCAAAAAGTGTCCAGACTAATCTGTTGAGTTTCCAACAATCTTCTGTCCTGACACACCAGGAAGCTAAATTCAAGTCAATCCAATCCAACAGAACCAGAAATTGTTACCAAGAGACACCCCCTCTGTGCTCTCCTGGAAACTCCCACGTGCATGGTTTTCTGCTTATGCAGGGAGAGTTTTGCAAAGCTGAACTCATGAGAATAAAGCTTAAAGACACATTAACTGATTGTTAATTAACTGATTGTCTCCTAAGGAGACAATAAGCAACTTGGAAAACAAATACCACTGCAAGACTGGGGAACAAAATGAAATGCATTCAGGAGAGATGATTCCAACAGCTCTTAAGCTCTTGCAGTTGCAAGAAGAAATCCATAACACTCATTGTGATTCCCTTAATCCATGTCTCAGAGTACAAATCATCATCTGGGTGAAGTGAAGGGAAAGTACACTCTCAACAGAACTTTCAACAATTCAAGCTGTCACACAAGGCTTGACAAATCCATTTGCCTGCTTCTAAGTGGCACACAGAAAATTGCCTGACTCGGTGTTCATCAGTTTGTGCAGATCTACTGATCTTATTGAAAGAATTAAAGCTGTAAGGATTGGAAAGATAGCATTTATCAACTATAAATGAGCCTAACATTTCACTGCATGCCTAAAACTCTGAGGGTGTTTCAGTTACTCCATTCATGGCAGAGCCTCCACTAGCAGGAAATAAAGCAACAATTCCAGTCCTTAGCAAACAGCATAATGCCTAGAACTGTTAAATAATGAAATAACTTTTGTCCTGGTGCTGCATGTCTACTTAAAGATGGAAACAGTCCAGCTCCTGCATCAAAATGACATAATCTGTTCTCTGTTACCCACCAACTCCAGTTCCTTCTCTCTACAGGAAGATGGAGGCACACAGAAAAACAGGCAACACGTAGAGGCAGCACTTGCAGAATCACGTCTCCCAGACTTAACCCTGCAAAATGTTCTGTGCTTCCTGCTGACATTGCTGGAGAAGAAATCACATCCCCAAAGATGGCTGAAAAAGGTCTATACAGTCACGCTGCCTTAAAGTATGTCCCAGAGCCTCATGCCACATCCAAGCAGCAGTGGATTAATGTACAGAAATTGTCAACTCTTATTTCTTGCCATGGAAATCTCTGCAACAGGAATGTGAGTGGCTCCAACAGGTCATCCAGGATACCTACAAGCACTAATTCTGCCAGGAATATAAAGTCTAAAATACCTCTTGATTCAGCTGGCAATTACCTTTTCACTAGTTGATGTGGCCAGAAATGTGTATTCTATCACCATCTGTTGAAGCTGGGTGGGGCAGTGATTCCCTATCTCCATGGCACATATTATCTGCTAATGGGCCAGCTTTAGGATAAAGTGAGGCAGTCATCTTTATCTTTTCCACAACCCATCCTCCCTCCAGGAAGATATCATCTGCTGCTGGCCCATTGAGTCCCAGTGCATGACTGATAAAATGACATCATCTCACTGGGAGATGCTCCACCCAGGGGGAGGAACCAAGCCTTTCCTACTTAGATAAAAAACTGAGATTTGGAATCCACTGGATTCCAGAGGAAAGCCAGACCTTTCCACATCATCCCTGGACCTTCAGAGGAAAACTGCACCTTCTACAGGAACACTGCTTCAGCTGAACCACATCTGTCACTGCAGGAGGATGCAGCCACCATTTAATGGGGCTGCAACCAACACCCTGATTGACTGACTGACAGGGTGTCAGGTTGTGTTCTGTCAGGGTTGGGATTGTTCTTTGTAATACTGTATTTCTATTTTAATTTTCCTAGTAAAGAATTGTTATTTCTAATTCCCCTATCTTTGCCTGAGAGCCCCTTAATTTCAAAATTATAATAATAATTTGGAGGGAGGGGGTTTACATTCTCCATTTCAAAGAGAAGCTTCTGCCTTTATTGGCAGACACCTATCCTTCAAACCAGGACACTAGTACACTCTACCTTTCACCACCTCTGGAGGTGCCTATATGCAGAAGAGGTAAACATCTTTCATTGTATCCAGTAAACTGAGCAGATATAAACAGAAATATGGGCTTTATTTGCCATTTCTCCCAAAGTGAGAAAGATGAGATCAGTGCTGAAACCCCATTAACAGGCTATGGAAGCAGTCACTCTTACCATTGGATCTGACCAGTCTCCACAAACATAAGGCAAAAAGATCTGGCTCATGCCCTGAGCACAAGGTAGAGGACCAAGAGCAAGAAGGATGGTAAAAGACCAGAATTGTAGAAGACCATGGAACAACAGGAAGCAGTGAGGGCTGCTGAATTCTCTGAACTGTCCATTGGTTTGCTCAGTTACATGTGCATTTTTACACTTTACTTCTAAGTCCTTCCTTGAAAAAGTCTTTGCCAAAACAAGCTGGTTCTCCATTTAAGAAGTGCTGATTCTGTAAACAGGTAGAATTCACCATTTCCTTTGTTTATAATTTATATCTTATCTGTGCCCTTCAGTTTCTATTCAATGTCATCTGGCTTCACCATACAGTTATTAAACACGTGGGGCCTTTTGTTTAAGCACCCAAGTAGCCCCCAACAGAACCTGAATGTTCCTTAAAGAATTGTCTGTATTTACTAAAATGGCTATTCTTGGATAATGCTGTGTGTAGGCCCTCATATTTCTCAAGAAAGAAGTGTTCCTTCCCATCACTTTCAAAAGTGATGGAGCTGACATTAGAAGACATTAGCTGTGACTTTCCACACAGACATCAGGCACAGAAACAAAACAGTGAGACATCTAACAAACATTACCTTGGACTAGAATCGTTCCCCCTGAGGTAATTAAGCCTTTGTTCAGATGTATACACAAATGCCTCATTAGCTGTTTCTGAGTCTTACTACAGAGAAGACATGTTCAGTTGTTTGCAAACTCTCACATTTAAATTATTTCCAAATCACAAGTGCAGTATTCTCTAGCTTTCATCTAAATTCTTTCTTTTAAAACTTATGACCTATTTCTTGAATATATTTTAAACAATGTTATATTGATAGGCTCAACTGATCAAATGATCCAGATCTTACTGCTCAATTCCCATCACTTTGATAACTTACTGACTTTCAAAAGTCTACACCTACATGATTTATTGAGATCTAGAAATTTCTTCTGAGATGTCAATACCACCAGATTTAACATCTCCTTTGCAGCTCCACTTGTGAAAAAGAACAAGTGTTAGAAGATGATTCGTTCCTGACAACCACTTCTGTCAGTTAGCCAGGCTTAAATCCACTGAATGTGTACCTTATTAATATGGTTATACAGCTAATCCCCATGTTGTGTGATAATAAGTCAAATGCACTGCTGAAGGCTAAATATATTAAATATAAGCCATGGAATTAACTTTATCAACTAAATGTAAACTAAATAAAAATTAAATTCTGGTTTCTTTAATAAGATGTCCTTCATAACACCACATTAATTCAAATTAATTAAATACTTGTCCTTCATTACTGGAACTTCATATCAGCACTGTTGTAGTTGCCAAATAAGCTTTTTTCATCATGAATTCAGCCTGATGCCACACATAACCCCAGTCTGCACCTACTGCACCTATTCCCTCTCCTCCTGCCTCAGTGTAAACCAGAACCAGATGATCTGCTAAAATTAAACCATGTTTTAGAATTTCTATACTGAATACACATATGCATAGTAAAATATTTAGGACACAGTAAAAGCCAACAATATTAATTCATTTCCTCATGGAAAAAATGTGCAGTTTTTCATTTTTAATAATCACTGGAGAAGAAATGGAACTGCTAAAGGAGATCTGTCTGCATCATGGCTTAATTTAATAAAGCTAATAATGAAATTTTGTTTACATATATACATATATACACACACATATATATATATATATATGTGTGTGTGTGTGTGTATGTATAAAACTTGCATTTTTAAAAGGACTACTTATTTAACTGTAGATGTCAGATGACTGGTAATTCTACCAAACAAACTCCTTTTTCACTTCAGTTTTGAGTTCAGTTACTTTTATTTGTCCTCAATTATTCAGCAGAAACCAGCAACATCAATAAAAGATGTCAATTTTGATCCGTCTCATAAGATGCAAGAGCTCTAGATACATTTTCAGGCAGCAGACAGGGTGAGTAGAACAGCTATTATTAACAGCTGTTAGACAGAGTGGCAGGACCAGAAGACAGCTCCCTAGATTTAGGCTGGATTAAGTGGATACTGTACTCACACAGACCTTCAAGCACTGTAAATAACTTTAAAACTCTACATTGTGGCTGTACTTTCTCTGCTGTCAGAATTGGTTAGGTCACATCATGAGATGGTTTACAGCAAAGTGACAAGGACTTTGCTGAATTGCAAACTTTATATGGCTTATCATAATAAATTAAAATTACTTAATACAGGTACTGGAGCAAAGGTCTACAAGAATGAGTGAGGCAAAGACAACTGGCACAGAACTAATCAGAAAATCACTATAGGAGAGGAGAAAATGCAGCAGCTTTGCTAGAAAGTTTGCTAGCCTTTAAATAACATTTTCTGCTTCTCCCCATGCTATCAAAACATTCTTTGGTGTCTTAGGTTGCAATGTAAGATGTAACCAAAAGTATGTATTCTATCAACATCTTCACAAGCCGTTAAAAGCAAGTGAGGCAGTGTTCTTTATTTTTTCCGCGACCCATCCTCCCTCCAGGAGATCTCTTCTGCTAATGAGCCACTGAGTCCCACTGCAGGCCTGATAAAATTACATCATCCCATTGGGAGATGCTCCACCCAGGGGGAGGAACCAAGCATTCCTATCTGGACATACTCTTGAGGTTTGGAATAGCACAAGCAGCCTTATCTGTAGGATTCCCAGAGGACAAGAGCTACATCACCACCACTGGACCTTCAGAGGAAGATCAAACCCTTCTACAAGATCACCACTTCAACAGAACCACATCTATCCCTTCAAGAGGACTGCAGCCACCATTTAATCAGACTGCTACCACCACCCTGACTGACAGGGTGTCAGGTTATATCCTGACTGTCAGTTTATGCCTGTGTTTTCTGTCTTTATTTTAATTTTCCTACTAAATTGTAGATCTGATTTGGAATCTCCGCTGGTTTGTTTTCAAGCTAGTACATTTGGTTTTATGCCACCTGCATTTAAAATAGACTAGTCAAATGGAAATAACTTTTAATTGGGCAGATATCCAAGTTCCATGATCACTGGGGATAAATACCCAATTTTCATGAGCCAAAGACAGGACACCAGTAATATTCATATTAAGAAAGGAATCAAAGCAGTATGTTTCGCAGCAGTTCCTGATCCTGTTTGACAAAAGCACAGAGATCATACTAGCATTTAACTTTTTTTTTCCTTTCATTTCTATCGTGTTTGCCAATATCTATCTCAAAAATCAAACCAAAACACCATAAAATATAGAACAGAAAAAGAGTCCAAACCCAAATAACCCAAAACAGCTACTAGTGAAGAGCTCAAATGCTCACAGAAATGTTGTCATTTCTTCTTTACCATTAATATTTTCAGGTCCCCCTTATTGCTCTCTGAAGTTCCAGGTTTGTATTCCATAGCACTGCAGCTTTGGAATAGAACAATTAATGAGAAAGTTACTTTTATTCAGGTATTTTGTGCTTTTATGCTAATTACCTGCGTGAACTTCAAGAGAGACCACTTCATGCAGCATTCTCCTCATCCCACAGCCCTGCTCAGCAGTTGAGGCAGTACCAGTCCTTTTGGAGGTTCTTCCTGCTCTTGCCTCTGAGCCACCCCACACTCACTGACCCAACTGCTGCCCTGTGTGCCAAACCAACAGTGCTGCTCACCAGTTCCTTCACTGGGCTTCTAGGGAGGAAGATGGCACACAGATTGCACAAACTTCTGCTGCTCCTTTTCAACAGGAACATCTCTTCATGCCCAGCTTGCATTATTAATAAGGCTTTTAAATTAAGAATAGCCAAGAAGGTAAGAGGGTCCTTTCAGAAAGCACTTAAGTATCTTGGAAATTTAAGTCCATATTATAGAGTCCAAAATATTATAGACTGATTCCTACTCTATCCAAAAAGATCCAGTTGGCTTTAAAAATCTAGCCTTTAAAACTTTAAATCCCACTGAAAAGTTGATATGGAAGACAAACTAGAGCACTTTTCAAAATTGAAACCAAAGTCTTTCCTTACATTAACAGCAGCTCCTTTAGTAATTTAAGCTGAAAGGAATCCAATATATTTTTCACTCTCTAGTCTTACTTTTAATACCCTGTTAGCCTGGATAACGAAAATAGATGAATCCATTTCACTTGCAGCTTCTTGTGCACCAGGTGAGCTCACCAGGCCCCAACACAGCCCAAGCCTGCCTTTGGGAAAACACAGCTGCTCCAGGCTTCTCCAGGTAAGTGAATGGAATTACTTCTATTGCTCTTCATTAGGAAAAATGGGAGAGGAGTGGCTTAGGGATAACATTTATTAATTGTGGTTACTCTCAGGGAAAGATGCAGATTTTTAATTTCTCTATTTGAATTTTTAGTAATTGCAACTGGAAAGGGATACCATTGTTATAATCCACACAATAAGGAAATAAACTGCAGTTCTCCAAACTATTTTGTTTACTTTCCCACCAAAAGAGCAATGCAATAAATGCTCTTCAAACTGCTACAAGTCATCTTTACCAAGTTCAGATAAGCATCTTTTTGATCACAGCTAGCCAAAGCAAGACCATTTTTTTTTTCAAACACAGGGGAAAAAACCTTCTTTGTGCTACTAATTTTATAATACATTTTGTCATTTTTATCTTGAGTCAATTTTCTACAGAATCTTGCCAAACTCATTTACAAATACTTCTAGCTTTTGTGAGAAAATAAAAATGTTTCACCTATTTCCTCCAGCTGCTTCCAGTACCTGCAGTAATCACCACACTGGGGTGCAGTTTAGAGACTACCCAGACTCATGTTCCTATTCCCATCATTTACCAGCAGTTTAATTTTGTTCTTCTTATATTCACTAACCCGTGTTGAGAATCTTTAAAGGCAAGTGTACTGCTCCTTTAAATAGTAATTTCCTCAGTTGTATTCTAGTTTTATTTTACCTCTTAATGACTAACAATAACTAAACCCCACCTCATAACAAAAGCAATCTGAATAGCTCCACAGAACACTGGGATTTGACTCTCAAACTCCAAAGGAGCAGAGCTGTGGAAGCACCTGGGCAGGAAGGAGGCCTGGGGTGGTTGTGGGGCACACTTGAATGTTGCACAAAGGAACAGGAGATCCAGCTGAGGATGGTCATTTGCTGTTACAGGTACTGTAGGGAGAACTGGAGTTTCTCTGTGCCCACAGAGACAAGAAATAATGAGAGGAAAAACATAAGGTGGTCAAACAGACTTGCCTGGCATCTCCCAGCAGAGCTCAGCATGGAAACACATTTTAAGTTCTGGTCCAAGCCTTGGCCCCTGGATACGCTGATTCTTGTCCCAGATGGCTGACTTGGCAGTGTCTCAGCTGGCAGCTTTCTTGACTTCAGCTATTAGATGAGCATTTATTATAATTCTAGTTTTCTGTTCTGTTCTCATATGAGAACTTCAGTGCAAGGCAAGTTCATCTAGCCCCATTAATGAATTATGTGTATTAAAAGGATTAAAAATCCAAGTATTTTTCATACCTCAGGATGTATAGGCTATGCATTTGCACACTGGCACTTAGTGATGTTTTTTTACAAAACATAGCATCACTAAGGTTGGAAAAGCCCTGCAAGACCACTGAGTCCAACCTGTAATCAATTCCCACCTTGTTCCCAGCCCAGAGCGCCACATCCAGGCACTCCCTGGACACCTGCAGGGATGGGCACTCCAAACATCCCTGGGCAGCCACTTCCAATATCTGACCACCCTTTCCATGCAGAAATTCCTCCTGATGTCCAACCTGAACCTCCCCAGGTGCAGGGAGGGAGGCAGGAAAGCAGAAAGGCAGGCAGGCAGGCAGGCAGGCAGGCAGGCAGGAAGGAAGGAAGGAAAGAAGGAAGAAAGGATTTTCAAGCAATTTCAAAGAAACAAGATAAGAAAACAGATACACTAAAAATGAATTTGGAAGTTTAAACTGATGTCTAATCCCACCTGAAGTCTGGAGAGTAGAGAAGCTGTATAATAAGCCATGATTCTTCAGTGCTACATGTGTATGGGAGCCTCACCAGAGCTCTGATCTCTGCTGCAGTCCCTGTCAGCTCTTGGAAACATAATCACAGCTGGCACAGAATTTCCATGTCACCTTTTCTATACATCCCATTCAGAAAAAACAGCATGCAGCATGCACGTAGAAAATGCCATACTTTGAATTTTGAACAATGTACATTCAGTCCAGTGTGCAATATGATTTCACATGTATTTACAGAAGAATATCTTGCAAGACAACAGTTTGAAGCATTTGTTCAATGAAATGTCATTCCTGCCAACTGCACCATTCTTCGAACAGCCACATCAGACCATTTTTTCACAGCAAGGAGTAGCATGAAAGTCCCAAGGCCAATGTGTTTTTCTGGGTCTTTTGTGTAAGATCAAGCCTGTATCAGAAAAAAGTAATCCAGCTTCCCCCAATTCTTAAAAGGCTTCTTCTTTTCTATTATTCCTTAAAGATGTTCCTCAGCATAGACTGAAAGCTTATTCAGTTGTTCACACTCAGACCAGTATTACCATGCAGAGTTTGTAAGTATATCTCAGACAGGCACACTTCCAGGGATTTTAACAGATACTTTGCTTGTACAATACAAATCAGCAAGACTAGTGGCTTTAAGAAAGTGTTCTTGTTAGCAAAACGCTCTGTGAACATTACTTTTATCAAAACCATGTGCCAACTCACTGCACAAATAAATTGCAACCTCATAAAATTGTCAAAATTGTATCCCTTAGGAGCAACAAAGCACTTTCTGCATTGTAAACTATTTCATATTTTGTTTCTACTATGTAAAGTGTAATAGGCTACACAATTTGATTTATATTTTGGGGATCCAGTATATCTATTAGCTATGTAAAACACAGCACACCAAATATTTCAGAGTTTATGCTCTAAGTTTCAGTTATTCCTGACACTGAAATAATGAATTGGTGCAGGCAAGAAAGTACTGAGGGGCAATAAAAACCAAAACCCAAACAAAAAAACCCAACCAACAACACTACCCAGGCACTGCCCAGGCTCCCCAGGGAATGGGCACGGCCCCAGAGCTCCAGGAGTGTTTGGACAGCACTGCCAGGCACAGGGTGGGATTGTTGAGGTGTCTGTACAGGCCCAGGAGTTGGACTGGATGGTTCTTGTGTGTCACTTCCAACTCAGCCTGTCCTGTGAAAAGAATTGTCTGCTGACTACTGCTAGCCTAAATCCTTCCAGAGCAAAGCAGGAGCCAGACTGGGGAAACATTAAGAAGTAAGAGACCAAGAAAAGATTTAGCTACATAAAGAAATAGCAGCTTTCTAATACTGGGGTGGAGAAACATTTTAACTCATGCCTATACCATCATTAACACTGAAATTAATATTCCTATGCGAACTAAGAAAGACTATTTTATTATTAATAAAAAATAGTCAATGAGGAGGAAATAAAGCTAGATAGATTGCTGCTATGAATGAAAACCTGACCTCTGCTCACAATTTTGAAAATGAACATAATATCTGCAAGTTAGTAGCCATTTTTTAAAAAGTTGCACACAAATCCTTGCTTAAAGTCCCTCTAGAAGTCTATCCCATGCAGTAAAAGCCCCTGATACTATCTGCATGTCAACACAGGAACACTGGCAGCAACCTGTGCACAAGAGTCACACCTGTACATCTGAACAATTCTTTTGATTTTTCAGATGATGAAAACACAAGTTTTCTTGTGTTTCTTTTTTAATCCTGGATAAATTGTTCTGAGTAGTGGAAACAATTGGTCCAATACACATATTAAAACTTTAGGATCAGCTTTGTTATATATGTTGAAGTTTTACTAATGTACCACAAAAACCCTCCTGTGCATGTGAACAGCAAACCCCCAGGTCCCCAAGCAATAGCTCTGCCCCCCTGCCATTAAAATGACAAACTGCACCCCCAGCTGCAGCACACCCAAACTCCGTAACAGATTACATTGAAAATTGAGCAATGCACCAAGGCACCATTAGTCTTTCAACTCAAGTGTCAACTTCAAACAAATTAATGGCTGAGCAATCTCAGCCAAATGGCGTCTTGACAATTACAAACTGCAATTCTAAATCCAAATTCCAGCATGAGATTACTGAGTAAGTTTTCTGAACTGTAGTAATTCGAGTAAAAAAAATACTGCTGAATGTGATTCTGCTAGTTATCACATCCACTTCACCATCCAATTCTGTAAGAAAGACATATACTGGAGATGAAAGAAGAAGAGATCACAGCAAGAATTTGATATACAAGAGCTGGAAGTTACAACACACATGCAACCCTTGTCAAATTCCTCCAACTACACCCATCTACACATAATCTACAGCTAAGATGAAACTGAATATTTCCCAAGAACCAGCATGATGTGAACTGTATCTCAGCTTGAAACTACAAAGAAATTGGCCAGTAGTTGAGATTTTTGCACACTATCATCCATTTTCAGCACACACTCTTGGAATTAGGGAAGACAAGTAAGCAGACAGTAGCAACTAATTGTATGGCCCTTTCCTTTTCCTTAGAAGTTTATTTTTTTCTCTTCAAAGCTTTATAGATTGATTGCAAAGCTATGCTGTAAATCAAAAGGAAGCCACTACTCATTACCTAGTTAGAATTTTGTGAGCTCTTTACTGTGAAGCTATTTCTCTGCTGTTTGATCCAAAGGCCACTGGCAATGTCTATGAGTGCACTACCTGCCATGGCAGCTGAGACTTATTTTTTCCCAGATCCCCAGATCCTTTTACAACAGCTTGATGAATTTCCACCTGCTTCCAGTTCTAAAGAGAACTACCAAGGCATATGATTCATGGACACAAAATACTCGTTCAGAGTGAACAAAAAAGAAAAAAAAATGTAGTCTAAGAGTAAGTCAGAGTAAAAGAAGGTGCATGGTCTTCCAGTGTAGACCAACATGCCCAGCTGTGATTACGTACACTCCACCTGAAAAATAAGGTAACTAATGCCTTTTTCTTCTTCAAGAAAAACAAAATTTAAGAGTACTGCTGCCACTGTTGAAGTTATCCCTCAGCAAGAAAAAAATACATTGAAGGACACAAGCATCCTGCTCACCCCTATCAGCTTTTAACTTTCTTCCTGATGTATGAAAGATGGTAGAGAAAGTTATATATTTTTGGAGGTTTTCTTTATCTTTGAAATAGTCCAAGTCTCTTCTTCCTTCTATTGCTGAAGGACACTACTGAAACAAAGCACTTCCATTTTCCAGTCCTTCAGCATGCAATAGTGCACTCAGTCCCTCACCCATGATCTTTCTAGATAAAAGCAAATACTTTAAGCCATGCCTTCATCACTGCCAGCTTTGAGAAGCCCTGTGCCTCTTGTTTTAGTACAGTGAACACAGCTCCAAATGGCAGGTCTCTGGCAGCAACCAGTCTTGACTGGCCAAGCCCTATCAACAACAGGAGGCACCTGAAGGCATATGGGTGTGTCTTGGGATCTGGGGACCTGTGCTGAGGGTGACTGGATGCTAGCAGAGGCTAGTGAGCCCAGGTAGAAGCAGTGCAGGAAGATGAATGGCAACTGGTAATGATCTGGCATTTATCTGGCATGACAATGGTGACATCTGTGATTTGCCATGACTTGTAGCTGGAAGCCAGGAGCACTACACCCATTCAGGTGTTGAGGATTAAAGGCAAAGCCACCAGCAGACAGCTAAGATTAGTGTGGTGCAAAGTGCTGGCTGGCAGGGGGAACCCCATGCTTGAGCTGGTCCTGCTGACACCCCACACTCCCCACTCAGTCCCTCTGACCACAGCCAAGTGACCTGGCCCAGCACAAACCTATAACACACAGCCTTTGTCTTGTGCAGCCTCAAGTGAAATCCTTGAGCAGTCTCTTCCTACACATGCTTGATTTTTCCAAGCTGTCTTCAGAGCATCAAAGCAGTGGCAAAGGGCATAACCCTGCTCCTCCTCTGTCACTGAGCAGGAGGAGAAAGTGGAGCAAGGTTAAATATATAGACTGAACACTGAAGGAATGAATACACCTGGCAAACAACAAAGTGATTTAGCTAAAAAAAAACCCCACAGGGATCATGTTCACAGATGCAGGTACAGCCTGCAGAGCAGCAGTACATTCTGTGTGGATCAAGCAGGACAACATGCAGGAGGTCACAGGGCTCCACCCGAGATCTGGCAATGTCACCTGAACAGGGCTCATAAAAGGAGAGCAGTGCATTTCCCCATATTTTGGAAGAAATTTTTCAGTGCTTGTCACAATAATCTGAAATAACATTCTGAACTGCTGAAAGGCCTCACAGAAACTGTTAAAATTACTTATGCATGCTGAGAAAAACTGAACCAAAACTTAACGTAACTTCTAGGAAAAAAACTTTGTTAAATTTCACTGGAAGTTCCACATAATAACTAAAGGAGATCACTTGTGTCTACCCACACAAATGAAATCTGCAGCCTTTAGAAAGCAAAAAACTTCTGGATTTTTACTTGCAAGTTCTTCTCTTCACATCTCAAAATCAGAAGTTCTTCACTTCATGTTGCTTGAGACTATTTTGAGTATCATTAATATTTTATATTTGGAAAACAGTGTGATGAACTCAAATCACTAACTGAGAAACAAAAAGTACAAGTAAAGGTGACTCATCCTATCCCAGGGTTGATATATTTGGGACCCATTTGTCTTGCACAACATTCCTCTTAGGATCTCACAACTAGTGTCACTTTGCAAAAGTCATTGAACACATGATGTAAGTTCCATCCATTTTATCGAAGTTTTCTCACAGTCAATGACCAGACTCATTCAGCACCAAAGAACATACATGAGAAAATAGGGAAGGGGCAGGAAATCTGCTGGGTTTGTATCTGTTACTTAGGTTACAGAAAAATATTATTTTGATTTCTGCTAGGAATAACGGACATGCTTTGATTTGCTAAGTCCTAAACCAAGACCAGAATGAAGGAAGCAGAAATGCACACCCACGTTGCACCTCCTGCAGAGGCTGTGGGTTTCCCCGAAGGCAGGATCAGCTCCCAGTCCCAGGCTGAGATGAACGCGCCGCTCCCGCACCGGAACGTGTCCCTGGGCTGGAGCTGAGAATCACATCCAGCCGGTTCCTAAGCAACCCCACATCCCCCCACGCCCTCCCCCTGCTGCCACCGCCAGACAAGAGGTTTTAATCAGCAATTCACTCTGTATCCAACCTGAGCCCCACCAGGAGAGGCTTGGGCACAGCACTGCATTAAGCAGCATCAGGCAGCTCCAGCCCCAATTTTATCCTCACTGAGGCATGCAGACTGCAACTTAAAAGACAGCACTTTTACCTTTCAGTTGTTTATAAAGAAAAGCTTTTAAAAAAAATCTTGGCTCAAACATAAAATAATGCAAATACAAGCTAAAAATTTTTATTCTTGCCAGCAGGAATGAAAACATTTTGTTGGAGGTACTGAGGGTTAAACTTTTTTTTGACATTTATAATATTCAGTGCGGGAAAAAAATCTCAGCAAAGAGTAATTGCTCCCACAGGGACCAATCCATGGGTCACAGTTTTTTGCACTTGATGGCAACAGAGCCTTGACTGAGATTTTCTGTAAAACCCAGATTTAAGCTTGCAGCATAATCACAGTGTTTGCCCTAGCTCCAGAAGCTGAGCTAAAGCACCACTTCTACAGTGTAATTATTCTACATATGTTCCAAAAACCCATGGGGAAATTTTATTATTCAGAAGAATAAATAGGGTAAAAATAAATGGTTTTTAATTTTAGCCAATTTTTAAACTCCTTATGAATTTTCATTTTTCTTATGCAAGTTTAAGTCCATGGGAGAAAGGATTTGCCTTGAAGAAATAATTAAACTTTCATCTTCAGTTACGGTTCTTAGCAAATACACAGCCACCCACATAGCACAAGTGCTGTTCAGTGACAGAGTGCCAACATAATCACTAATGCCTCATAATCTTCCTTTCAGTTTCAAATTGAATATTTGAAGTTTGAACTTGTGTTCAACAACCCAGAGCAAGCAGAAATGCAGTAAGGGCTTAGGTTAAAAGGGTGTTGGTGTCCCAGCACAGAGTTTAATTTGCCTTCAATAGATTTTTGAATACTTAAACTATTCTGAGAGGAAAAGGCAGTAATTTGTAATTTGGGATATGCAAACCTACTACCTTAAGGATTACAAAAGATTATAGCAGTCAATTTATGATGACAATGTCTGGACCAAATTTAGTCAGGTGCAGAAGTCAGAATTTTGAAGGGAAGGGAAGCTGAGGAAGCAGGTTCAGGAAGATCCAGACACATTTTGCAAGAAAGTCTACAATGACACCTTCTCCAATTCCTGGGAATGTTTCAACACTCCTTTCTTTATGCAGGGACCAAACAAATGACCACACAGGTGCTCTGTAGGCAGGTCAAAAAATCTGCACATCCCTCACTGGTAAACACCTTGCACCCCTTTCCATTCACTGGCCTCAAGCCATCTGGACACGCATCTGGACAAATGCTGCTCCTTTTGCCTGGAGCTCAGGCTGCTTTCCAGCACCTGAGATGGCTGAAGGATAGGCTGAAAGACCAATCATCAACAGTGGAAATCAGAGGCTAATGCACTGAGCCACTGGAACAGGATTAATTGTCAATTGTTAGTCTAAACTGCACAAGGGACCCAAATCAAGCTCCAAGGGCCTATCACCTATCCTAGGTGATAAAATCACTACATCGATCCCAAGTATTAGAGGCAATATGAAAATGAAGCACAAAATAAAACAGAAAACTATCAGAAAGAAATTATATCATCTACCCAAGAACTCCTTCAAGTAACAGAGGTCTCCTTATCCCACCAGCCCCAAAAAGCCAACAGGTTCACCCGATCCAAACAAATTCTAGGCCCCCTCAGAGGTGTTATGGACACAAGTCTCTAATCTGCAGCAGCAACAGAAACAGCACTGGCCAGGACCTTCTTCAGTTTAATTTTTTTTTGTCATACAATACCCACTTCCTTCTCACAAATACAGAATTACTGATGAAAAGCAGATGACTCCTCTCTCAACATAAACATCTTAGGAATCTCCCTAAATATTGCAGGACAGGGAAGCCAATTCCTGAATGCCATTGCAATTTCCAACCCAAACAACATATGTAGTAACAGACATGTTCTTATCTTCCTTTAAACACACAAAAAAGAAAAAAAACCCAAACACTGGAAAGTTGGCCCAAGGTAATATACTACATCCAGCATCAAACCTTCCATTACAGAGCAAATCTAGAGGTTACACAGGCAAAAGGCTATTAATAAATCACATCCTAAATGTCACACAGTCCTAACACTTAGAGTTACATTGTGCACCCAAACAACCCCACACAATTTTTGCAAATTATCTGCTAATCAGAGACAGAAGAATGCTTGCCCACCTCTGCTACCCAGTACTGACAAAGAGGACATAGCAGAGTTAATCTGAAATAAGAAAAAGCAGAAATCCAGTCCAATCCTCCTGAAGGATATGGCACTTTACAAGAGGTTTGTACCAACTGAACCTTACATTAACAGATTAATTTCTGCACCCTTCACATATCTCATTAGTTCATTTAAATATACAGGTTTCAATAGATGAACTGGGAGACCCAGAGTCAGTTGTCAGCAAAGCTCTTTGTAGCTCTCACTTGCCAAGACTGCCTGAAGGTTCAATTTGATTTTAGCAGAAACATCACCTCTGCTGTCTAATGTAATTCAGATTCCTCTCCAATCCTAGCATTTTCCATTCCTTTTGCCTGCCTACTAGAGATGTCCTGCCGGACCTGTTTGTGAACAAAGGACCAGTGGTGGGTGAGTGGTGGCCAGTGACCATCTTGGGCAGAGTGATCACTAAATTGTAGCATTTTCTATACTGGGTGAAGTAAGGAAGGACACCAGCAGAATTTCCACCCTGGACTTAAAACAGGCAGACTTTGGCCTGTTTAGGACACTCATTGACAGAGTCCCTTGGGAGTCAGTCCTGAAGGACAAAGGAGTCCAAAAGGCTGGACATGCTTTAAAAAGGAACTGTTAAGTATTCAGGCTGTCTACATGTGTAGGAACACAAGTTGCTGGGGAGAAAGACCAGCCTAGTTAAACAGAGAACTTAGGCTGGAGATTAGGGGGAAAAAAGAGAATCTGTCATCTCTGGAAGAGGTGTCAGGTAACTTGGGAGGACTACGAGGATGACACGAGGTCATGTAGGGGAAGATCAGAAGAGTCAAAGTCTCTCTGCTTGATCAGTAATTAGCAAAAATTATTGAGGTAAAGCTTACAATGCAGATAAAGCCTCACACATGGTTGAATCTTTACATTTGACTTGTCTGAACAAGCATGAAGAAAATCCACATCAAATAGTAGTTTCAGCCTGCTGTCTTTTACAATAAGTTTCATTTCACATATCTCCAATATTAGCTTGTCATTAACAATGTTAATTAGTTCACTATCTCAATACCACACTAGATTCAGTAAAAACTGAGATCATTGCTAATTTGAGAAGAAAGCTTGTCCTTCCTTTAATATAGTAATAGTCACTGCAGTGACTAATAGTAAGTCACTGTAGAAAACATCCATAGAAATTAATAACGCTTTCAATTTTCAATCAATTATAAAATTATAATGAAAATTCTACTACTTTTTAATCTCCAAAAAGATAATCAAAGGATAATTATGAAATATCACATTTACTATATTACTAACCCTGTGAGGACATACAGTGACACAGCATTCAAAGTTGGGTTATCTCCTGCTATGCCACGAGCCAAGTTCTGTATGCACACCTGTGGCGTACATCCTGCCACAGCTCTCTTTCTGAAGGCAACCATTTTCAAATACAAGCATGGTAATTGTTCTTTTGTATCTCTGTGATGATAGAGGGCTTATTTTAAATCTCCTACATGATCCAAGGTCACAGTTTTTTGTAGAAGGTAAAACCAATTATGTGGAATTTCAACCACAAGTCACAAGAATGGCCTGTGCAATTAAACAGTACACTTGCACCAGGAGTTGACTAAAAGACAGAACATCTGAACTTTCCCCAGGACATCCTGCACAGGGCAAATGCTGAGAGGTTACTGGGAATGAACTAAAACTGCTCTGCTCCCTCGCAGCAGCTGATGGAGTCCATCACCAACCACCATGAACATACTGACCAGCAGTTCAGGTAAAATGGGTGTCTGAGGTTGCAGTGCCCCAAGAAATGTCTAAATCCCACATCTCTCCTTTCAGCTGGGCAGAAGGAGGAGAGCAGAGCAACTGGGAGTGGGCATATGTGTGCCAGGGCTGGGGCAGCTGAAACTTCTGCAGTGGATTAACAATTGCTAAAGCAGATGAGGTGCTGAGACAGGAGGCCTCCATCCTCACAGCTAATCCTGTCCTCCATTTCTGCTGAGTCGAGTGTGCACACATTTGCAATTATGTCTCTTTATGCCACAGAAGAGAAACAATCAGCGGTTTTCTAAAGCAATTTTTAAATTTATAATTATTTAAAAACTATTTACAACCTTACTTCAGCTGGATTAGGAAATGAGTGGTGACAGCCTAACTTAAATGTCAAAGGACCAGCTGTACATAGGGAAGGTGGGCAGGAGGAGAAGGCTGCAGGAAGTGTCTCTGAATCCAGTTGCTTTTCCAGGTAAACACATTGTATCTGACTTCCCTCTGGGCGCTGAACACATGAGATTCAGCAGCCCCTCAAACAAAGCAATTACCAGGTACCCAGCATTTGCTGTCAGAGCTGGCAGCACTAAGCTGCCTTCCTGGCCCTGGACACTATTGGTCATTTTGTATCACCATTTTTAGGAAGCCCTAAATGACCCCTGCTGCCTCTAACACAGGCATGGGTACAAAACCACTGCCTCAGCTAGTCCTTCCCTGCCAGCCCCAGTGCACCCATGTTGAACAGCAGCTCCTGGGCTGCTGCCTAGTGAGGATTCCTTGCTAAAAACAGATATTGTGGCTGATCCACTTCTTCCTTCAACCCTTGTGCTAGAACTAGATACACAGACAAATAAATAATATCAGGTACAGGATCATCTTACACCAAACCACCATCCTGCAGGCAGACTCCTGTCCCACCACACAGGCCTACAGAAACAAAGGAAAAATTAGTGGATTGCATGGGGGTTTTTAAAATGCTGGAAAAGGTCACCTTTCACCTCTTCTCTCTGTTTCTCATGTATTTTAAATTTTTTAAAGTAACCTTTTGATAGCAGCACCCTAAGTTTAAAACCTCTAATTGCAAGGCAGTTTGGGAAATAAGACAGTGAAGCCATTTCCAGGCTACACAACACTAATTGTTAAAAAAAAAAAATAAAAAAGAAGCAAAAGAAAAAGACATAAAAGACGTATCAGTAACTGAGCAGACTGGCATGCTGCTTGAGACTAACCAAGTGCTGGTCTCTTGTTTAATAAAAATACACAAACACCAGTGAGGGTCATGACACAATTCCCATACCAAAAAGCAACTCTGAAAGATTCATCTGTGTATTTTTGTCAGCTGCAGTGGGCATTCGTATTTACTATCTATGCACAGTTATGTGAAGGACTTACAAAGGTTATAATTGGGCTGAAATTCTATACAGCCTCATAAAAAACCAAGTATTTTTGAAGATCATTTGCTGCAGAAGTTAGTGACTTTTTCAAAAACATTAAAAGAGTGAAATAATCAGGAAATGGTAAGTGGCAAATACTGATTAGCTAAAATCATCAGCATTTCACTAAAAGGAAACACCCCAAAAAAAAATTATTCTGACTATTTTCCCTTTTTTAGTGAAATAACATGTGTGGTTTGTTCCACTGGAGCAGAGGAGAGAGAGAAAAATGAAAGATGGGAGCCATATCCCTCAGACTTCCCCAGATAGTGAAATTTAACACTGAAAAATATAACAGCAACTCATCTCAGAGCCCAAGCTCTGCTTGGAATCAGGAACAGCACCAAAAAGAACACGGATAAAGAACTTTTATCAGCCTCAGCTGGTAAGAGAGGCAAGGTGTAAAAATAGTATGTAAGCATTGTAAAATACCAAGAAAAAACCCTCTGTAGATGCTTTCTTGCCATTTTATTCTTCAAATTGTTGCTGTTATAGCAGAGTGGAGTTTAAGTTTAGTATTAGCTGCTACAAAATCCCCACAATTATTTCCCCTCCAATGAAGATTTTTTTTCTTAATATCCCATCCAGCCTACCCTCTGGCACTGGGAGCCATTCCCTGGCTCCTGTCCCTCCAGCCCTTGCCAATTGTCTCTCTCCATCTTTCCTGCAGCTCCTTCAGGCCCTGCAAGGCCACCCTGAGCTCAGCCCAAAGCTTCTCCTCTCCAGGTGAGCAATGCCAGCTGTGCCAGCCTTTCCTCCCAGCAGAGCTGCTCCATCCTCTGCTCATCCTGCTGCCTCCTCTGGGCTCTCTGCAGCAGCTCCAGCTCCTTGCTGTGCTGGCCCAGGGCTGGGGCAGCTCTGCAGGTGCTCAGGGTCTCACCTGAGGGCAGAGGGGCAGAATCCCCCCTGCCCTGCTGCCCAGCTGTCTGCTCTGTACACTAGCCACTGCCCCATGTACACCAGCCATTGCTCCCTGTGCATGAGCCAGTGCCCCACGTACAATAGCCACTGCCCCCTGTGCACTAAACACTGCCCCATGTACACTAGCCATTGCCCCATGTACACTAGCCACTGCCCCTGTGCACTAAACACTGCCCCATGTACACTGGCCATTGCCCCATGTACACTAGCCACTGCCCCTGTGCACTAAACACTGCCCCATGTACACTAGGCATTGCCCCCGTGCACTAGCCACTGCCCCCTGTGCACTAGCCAATACTCCTCTGTTTGAAAAGGCTCCACTGTGCAGGATCAGGACCCAGGTTTTGGGCACTGCAATCAGCTCTTTGCATGGTAAGCCCAGGTGCTCCCATGTTGAGCACCTGCAGGGGTTTCCAGGTTTCCACAGAGACAGTCATGTAATCTAGGGGGTGTCAGAAAAGGGAATGGGTGTTCAGGGCTGGTTTAGTGCTGCCAGGTGTCATCAAGGCAGTGATAAATACATCATCATTTAATGAACTTGGCACTGTGCACACACTCCTAGCACAGTGATGACACAAAAGGGTTAATTCATTTTACTGTGGCTGTGAAGGTTTCAGCACAGAAACAAGGCAGGCAAAAGCTGCTTTCAGCAATGACAGTTGGAAGATAAGAAGACATCTGACTCAAGAGTGCCATGATAGAGAAAACAAAGGACTGAATCTCTGGGAACATGGGGTGGGATTCATGGTAATGGCTGAATTGTAACATGCATGTAGCAACTGTAGATAAGTAACACTCTTCTAGATCCACATGGTCATGTTAGGTTAGGATCTCCAGCATGAACCTCAGGCCTGAATAAATTACGCTCTCCTTAGCACAACTTTAGTGTTGGAGAGTCTTATTCTGTTACTTTGGACATTCAGTAACAACAGCACCTTCAGTGCTATTAAGAAGAGGATATATCCCCACAAAAATGGGCAATGCATACAAGCAGCTGTGTGTCCAGAACTCATGATGCAGGAAGTCAGCCACCTGTTGCTACAGCATACACTTTCACATCATTCCCCAATCAAACTGACATTCCATGTAGCCACCCCAATCTTGAAAATGTTCTTTTTGATAAAAAGGGAACAAACGAGGAAATGCACAGAAGATTCCACACTTCATTTGGCAAAAAGTACACAGATAAAATCTAGAAATTGATAAACACTGATCTAAAGAAGTTATCTCCAGGCCTTCAGAGCACTCTGAAACAGGTGACTGTATGTCCTAAATAGTACTTTCAGTGTGTTTATATATAGATGTAAAACATCCCTATCAATATATGCACACTTAAGCAACTTTGCTGAAACCACAGATTTTATTCACACACTTCTCAAGCTAAAGAGGTTTTTTTTACCATTTTGCTATATTTTAACAATATATTCACTACAGAGCAGTTTCATAATTAAAAGCCTTTAATTAAAGAAGGTTAATTAAACATGAGATAAGCACAAATATTAAACAAACTGCTCCAGAAAAAAACCCAGAATCTGACCTACCAAAACTACTTTATATGCAATTACATGCTCTGAATTACTGTTTGTAGATAATTGCCTTGGCTGTCTCCTTAAAGTCAACTGGCCAGATATTAAAGTTGAATAATATCAAACCAGAAAGGAAGTCAGTGCTGACTGAATTGCAGTTAAATGCATTTATTTATTATATCTCAGCATTAACACATTACTGGTTTAAAATAATTCACCAGTGTTTTACCAAATGGATAAAGAAAAGGCAACACTTAGGTCCTACATCCAGTAACAGAAACTTTTAATTGCTTTTGGGATCTCTGCCATTATTCTTCCTATCAGATATAAGAATAGCAAACAGCGTTTAAATGTTTAGGGCCCTTTTTCCTTAAAGGAATGGGCGCAGGGATGAATTCCACCAGTAAAAGAAACTTAAATCCTAATTATAGTCTCCAAGGCAGACAGAGTAAAGCAGTCTGCCAAGACCTCTTTCATTAGCTAAAACCCTTTCAAGAAGTGTAATCCATCAATATGGAAGAATTGAAGGCAATTTTAAATAGGTGTAGTAGCTGCTGAATTTATTAGATTTTTTTTCAATTTAAAGACACAAATAATCTTTTCAAAAGGTTGATGTGTATGGAAGCAGCTAGCCAGTGAAAAAGTCCTGGAGAAAAAAGGTAATACACCTTACAGAATTAAAGTAGAGTGTTTATATATGTTGTTGTATATATGTAGTTGTTGTATGACATTTAAATCAACCTGCCAGGATCATGACATTTAAAAACACCTGAGAACAAATTCTGCTCCAGGGAAATTTTTGATTGCTAATGACTTTCAGACCCAAAATTTCACCATCAGCATGTATAGTGAGTAAAATGAACAGAAACAAAGTTCATAAATAAAGACAGATTGTAAACAATTTTTCCCCCTGTTACCTGGTGATATATGCAAATGCAATTTGAGGCACTGACAAATTATAGACATGAGCCCATAGTATCTGCAGAAATTTAAACTGCTTAAATGTAACATTAGATTCTCCATACTGCGTATGTTATCTGTCTTTTGAGCTGCCTTGAAATCCTGATGACAAATATTGTGGTCTCTTTGTATTCTCTTCCCTGGGTGCTGCTCTAGACTGCTTACAAGCCTTTGAAAAATTACTGCTAAGAAACAACAGTAACTGACATATGACTGCTATTTTCTATTTCTTCCTTATGCAAATACTTTGAAAATTGAAAACACTATGTACAAGCTAAAAATAAATGGACTTGATGATCAAAACCAAGCTTTATATGATGAATGCTGATGATCTAATGTAACTATTGATTCAAGAGAGGAGGCAGTGTTTTCCTTAGATCTAGCCACATCATTAGTGTATCAGTTAGGACCAGCCAAGCCCCTCATGGATGCATGTACAGCACGTTCTTTTCAACATAAGAGATACCTGCTGCTTTCTTATTGACTTAGCAGCTGTAGAACACCCATCATACATGAGCTGAGCTCCTTGTGCAGGCTAAGCACAGGTACTGCTGCCTTGTAATTGCAGGCAAAATGGAATTGAAAACAGTCTTTCATAAGGCTCTTAAACACCCACTCATGAAGTCTTCTAAGCATAACCAGACTAAAGGCAATGTTTAACCATAAACACCATTTTATTGGATGACTTCAAACAATGAAAACAGCTATTCATCAATTTACTTCCGTAAATTACTGTAACTCCAGGAAGAGAGATATGCTACACTTAACCAAAAAATAATCACAACTCATCAAATGCATGTTTGAAACAGATTAAGTGCCACCTCAAAATAACAAAATAATGCTTAGAATGGCCTTCAAACACCAATGAACTCTCAGTCTCAACTGAATCCATGCTATTGCATTATCTCAGCCATTGCTTTTCCCTCTACTACAGAGATATTATCTTTTTTATTATAATTAGTGTAAGAACTCTTACCTCTCCATCTCGTATTCTTTCATTCCTACTTTTACGGCCTTCATTACCTGTAAGATACATATTAGCATGGGACCATCATAGCAGGAGGGAATCTCATATTTATAAATTTATGACTATCTCCAGAGAAACCTATATTACAAAAATATCATCTCTACTTGATTTAAATTTACATCAGTAGATGCATTTTAAAATTACACTGGAATCAAACACTTTAATCTTTAAAAATGCCCACAGTCTCTAGCAATAAAGCAAGTTTAATAGCCAAACTACTATATCCTAATAAAGTGCAGTTTATCAAAATACCAATGGTCAACTGTGAAAATTGTGGTGAACGTGGCAGCAAGTCCTTTTGTTCCACTTAGGCAAAACAAAGCTATGAACTGGATTATCCTACAATGGGACAGTCTCTTTTATACTTTGAAACAGAAAACTACTAGAGCTAACACTGGTTTACAAGTCATAAATCTGATCCTTGTTCTCAGATTTGCTAAGAAAGTTGTATTCCTTTGTTTCTGTATTATAGAGTTTTAGGCAGCTGGCCTACAGAAAAAAATACTCTCAGATGTGATAAGATTATTCAAGGATGATGAAAAACCAAGGAGTATGAATGCAAAATGAGAAAACTCCTTTGAGTTTTCAATTTTACAATATTCATTTTCAAACATTCTTACTCTTCATAGTTTGGATACCTGAGGAGCAGGAGCCAAAACAACACCTGGGGCAGTAGCCTCATCAGGTACTTTTACCTAAGCTCCCCCTGGTCATCACCACTCTCAGAACTCCCAGGCAGATCTGCTTCACTGTATGGAGTACAGAACTGACACCCAAGTTGATTTTGTCATCACCACCAGGAGAGGAGTGCAGCTCCCCTGGTGTAGTGCCAAGTCCAACCTGAGCAGCCTTGCTGAGAGCCTGGGCTTGTCACTGCCACACTGGTGTGGCAACAGAACAGTGGGGTTCAGCACTGCCCCAGGGACACAGCCAGCTCTGAGGAGCACCCTGAGGAATCCTTTCCTGTCCTACACTCTGCATGGAAAGACTTCCCCAGTCCATCAGGATCTGGGGACAGTCACCTGCTAGTTAAACTTTCCATAGCTGCACATGGGCCTGAATAATCTTGATCTTTTCTTTCTCCATCATTATACAGGTACTTGTGCACACAGAACAGACAGACTGCAAGCAGGTCACCTTCTGCTGAGGTGAGCTCTTACCCAAACCCACACTTCATTTCTCACACATCACAAACACACCAGTGAGTTCAAGGACAATGCAAGGTATATTACTGGGCTGTAATAGAAGGGATATTATCCTCTTATTTCTATCCAGCCTTTCCATTATTTTATTACTAAGCAATTCTGGGTTGCTTGGGACATTTTCTGAGTACCACTGCTACACTAAGAGCGAAAATTATTAACAGTAAAGGATCCATTACCTCTTTATGAGCTTCACTGGAGATTTTATTGGTGTAGCGCAGAACTTCCAACTCCATGTCTGTCTTAATGACACGACTTAAAGAGAAGAAGAACAGATAGCATGTTAGACTGCAACTTCACAGCTTAAGAATGCAAAATGAAAAAACCCTGAAAATAATATGCATCACCTATAATAAGATTAGATCAAGTACACCTCAAGAGCAAACAGCTATTACAGTATTCATGACAGTAAAGTATTGTTGGCATTGATTCAGCATTAGCAAAACAATCTTACAAAGAGAAGTCACAAGAATTTCAAACATCAGCCTGCCCTATTTAATACTTACAAACAAGTAATTCAACCAACATTTATTCAACTCATTCCACAATACATTAGGAACAAAACCAATGCAATTCTGCATTTGTCATAACTAACACTACTTCAAATGGAACATTTTTGCAAGCATGCTCGATTTCCTTTTAAACACAATTTGAAATTATTTTACATATTTAAATTACCAGAGTTCCAGAATTTCTGTTCAGCACAATCCCAACTCCCACCTATTCTTAATACCTCAAAAGGTAGGCAGGGGGTGGTGTGAAAAAATGCTATTTTTGTTTGGTATTAAAAAACCCAAATCATGAATACAGAAACCACAGCAGCAGTTTGCAGCAATGATGTCCATTCTTTCACATGCTTCTGAAAGAAGCTAAAAAACATAAATCCCCGAACAAACCAATGCCTTAAAAACCCCATCCTACTCTTTGTGCCTTATGAGATACTGAATTAATATATGTTCATGAGCCTTGATACTCTCTTCTGAACTCATGCCAAAAATGCACCATTTAACTCTTCTCTACATATATTCCTATCATGTGTTTAAAATAAAAGCAGCTATTGAATGTGACATACACAGTAAAGCAGACAGTTCCACAATCTCTATTAAACACCACATACTCCTTCCACTGTTACACAAACTGAATTCCTAGTACATTTCATGCCCATTTCAAAGGCAGCTGTGAAGTACATACTGTTTACAAAGTACAGAACTATACCTATTGAGTTGCATGAAAATATTTTAATCATGTTTTTAAGCTGCACTCCAGGGTTTGCAGCAGTTACACTGTTATACTTTGCTGCACCAAGACCCCTCTTTTTATTGTAACATGCTCCTCCTCACACTGCTGTAGAAAACTATTTACTGTATTTTTGCTCTGTAGTTTGTTTTAATGAGTCCAGAAACAGGTTTCTCAGCCATCAGTGTCTCTCATGTGAGATTACAGCACTTCCCACAGACAGTGCATTATTACAGCACCACCACTCCCCTTCAAACACATCTCTTCTGGCAAGAGTAAAAATATCTTTGTAAAATCCTGATATTGATCAAAATGCTTTTACAAATAGAAACACTGTAGAAGGGAATGGATTGACTTTCTTAGTCAAATGAAATATGATACAAAATAATTGCTATGCAATTGAGAATGAGAAGTTTTAAGGTTTTAAAAGGCACACCCAGGTGAAAAAATTACACTGGGATGGTAAAATCTGCTGACCGTGAGTGAGGAAACAAAATTTCATTCCTGTCTTTCAGCCAAGACATAAAAAAGAGTGGCTCAAATATATTCCAGTTAGAATGGAGTAACAAAGGCTTATAGATTTTATTTTTTTTTTAAATCCTGTTCCTTGGACGACTGCATGTGCTAGCAGGGTAATTTAATACTTGTTTGATGTGCCTTTATATTACTTTCAGTATACAGTACATATCCATGATCTGCAATTGCCCGAAAAATTGGTTGTTTCATAACTCAGTTGTCTAATCTCTTTGTTGGAATCTGCTAGTAATAAAAGATAGTAACTGCTCCACAGCAAGTGCAAACAGTATTAGAAACAATTTCCCTTGACGTGGGCATGAGGCTTCAGAATCAAGGTATTTGTATTAGATCATAACTTCTCAGAAATTAGTTTGAATTTAGAAATTCATGCTCAGCCTCAAAGTGACTATTTATGCAATGCAACCCCTTCATTTACACAAGGTCAGACACTGAAATACTGTACAGAAAATATTTAGTCATTCTGAGACCAACAAAAACCACTACCCAACCACCAGAAGGAAGGAGAGGGATGTTGTACAGTTGTGCAGGGAACAGGATCAACTTCAGCCTACACCAGACACTGGGCTCCTGGGTTCCAGTGGTACCATTTTTGGAGTTCCTACATTCTGCCTGGGTAGTAGAAAAGCCTGTATTTTACCACCTTCCCACAGTGCAAAAAGCAGCACATTCCCAAGCCAGGTTTACAGCAGTGGTTGTCACTTCAGGGCAATCTTGCATGTGATGAGTGTCCACAGTTCCCATGATGTTTTCCCCCACTTCCAAAATAAGGATAGGAAGAAAATCCCACCTTTTTTCGTGAATGTGAACTTCAACATTCTATTAAAAACAGTTCTTGGACCAGTTACAGCGTCTGCATAAACACATTAATATTTTAATGGGAACAAATAATTTCCAGGCTCTAGCTAATGCAATTGCCACAATGCACAAATTCCACATGTAAGGCACTCCTCAGATTAGCAGGGAGTCACTCAGTGCAATCTAGTTGAAATAGAAGCACAAGTCTCTGATTGTCAGGACTGACCTAAAACTTTCAACTTTCTTCCCTCTCCCCTAGTTTTATCAGTGTAAAAACATTTCTTCTTCCTCATTCTTCTCTTACACACATTTTCTGCTTTTATTCTCACTTAGCCATATGAGCAGCTGGTCTTTTTACACATCAGTCATCCAACAGGATAGAGAACCTTTAATATAAACAAGAATAATTTCAATCCTGAAAGTGAATTTGGGCATTTTAAATGTCTGGATACCAAATTACATGCATGACCTAATCAAGTGGTCAAAAGCATATAGAATTTGAGGCAATGATGAGGCTGAAACAACTGTATATCCCTAAACCAGTGCTTTTCTCAAAGATACATAAATTGTTTCTCTTTGTGCATTCTGCAGCTCTGACAATGCTGCCAGAAGTATTTGTTTCCAGTTATCAGATCAGTGTTTTATCAGCTGGCTTGTTTTGCTGCTTTTTAGAATGTGTGTGCAACTTTAATATCTCCTTTTTGTGACATACATGGAAAACACCTGGGAATGTCCACTCCTCCTTTCCCTTCTGGAAATATTAGATTTACAGACTACCTGGTATGTAAGGATTATGCCCATTTGGGCAGACTTCACAGGCCTGCCTTATTTTTACCCTTTCTCACCTCTGCTGTTACCTTTCCACATTTTATTTATAGAAATTTCTCTACCACAGTTGATACATTTATGCTCTTCTGCAATGTATAAAAACTTGCTAGCTGAATTAGCATCAAAGCCAGCAAACACAGCAAAGTACATATGCAAAGAGAGGCATCACAGTACAATTCTGAAAGACAGGTGCATGAACACCAAAGACAGGGATTCAAAAAAATGTTAAGTTTACAGCATAGATACAAAAACCTCTAAAAATACAAAAACCAATTGCACAGTTTTAAGACATTAACGTACAGATCAGTTTTGACAAAGAAATAATTATAGCTTTCCATCAAAATAATGCAAAATACAGAACCTATGAAATCATATCAAACTATCAAACCCAATTTTCACTGAGCTTATAGGAAAATACAGTACATACAAAGAATATACAAAGAGAGCTGCACATTACTAAATGTTTACTTCTAGCAACAGCATGATCATGATAGACACTGGCAAATTACAGGAACAAAAGGCCATTTGGCTAAGTGTTGGTGTAAAAAAAAACCTGATTACTAAGGAGATCATTTGGACAAGTTTGAATTCTTTCTTCTGTTAGATGACATTTGCTTTTCAAAACACTGCAATCAATACTTAGGCTATCCATTCACTATGAAATCTGAAGTGGAAGCATTTAAGTTTGAAATGAAACTTTTAAAACTTGTTTGGAAATACATCCACTGAATAAAATGAAAAAAAAAATAAAACACCATCTGCAAACTGCTGAAATCCAGTGTAAGGTTGAATTCTCATGTTTTATCTTTAAGTTCCATACTAAGTCAGAAAATTATGAGATCTTGAAAAAGTAAGCAAGAGAGGCAACAGATCCTTAACCACAATCACTTTGCCTCTTGTCAGTATTGAACCATTTTTCTGAATTTTATTAGAAGACTGTATAACACATGAGTTGTCTTGTAGCTCCCAGTTCTCCCTGGCTGGTTCAGAAAGCTCAGCCATTTCATCCCTAGCTGGCAGTTTGACAGCATGGCATACAGCAAAGTTTTTCTGACAAGTACCACGTAAAACACAGTAGTTCAGAGCTTGCCAAATCTGAAATGAAATGCATTCCTGCAAGGAGATGATTCAAAGAATGCAATTTCCTACCCCAGAATATAACCCTAAGAATTCATCTACCTAAAAGAAAAATTTTCTTAACTCTAAAAATACTGCTTTCCAAACAAACTTTCTTGGCTGGTAACTTGACATTTCAAGGAGATTTCTACTTTCATAAGCTTTAATATACATGACCTGTCATTCACATGGTAATTTCACCAGAAACTTAAATCCTAACAACCATCTTTAACATACTTCTGACATAAAATGAAAGCCACCAAAGTCAGTAAAACCTTTAAAAGCATTTCTGAATATAAATCTGAGCTTTTCCTTTACTTAGAATTCCCTTTCCTTGAAAGGCAGGTGTAGGGAAGGTGCATACCAAGCACCCCTCTTCTGTGAGGCTGCAGGAAGAACTAAATCAGAATTCCAGGCTGCCACTCACAATTCACTGAAGAGATTATTCTTTCCACCCCAGCTCCAAGCGCTGCCTTTCTACTGCCTCAATGCCCCACCCCTCTCAGTACAACCTCCAGGGCACAGACCTTATGTTTGTCCATACCTGAGCTCCCTAAAGAAGATTTAATCATCCTTTAATTGAAACCACAGAGGAGAAAAGCTTATGACACCTTGGTAAGGTGGATGGAAACAACCTGAAAGCTACCTTGGGAAAAAGTCTGTAGCCTACTCAAAAGCCTTCTGCAGCTAAAATTGCCATCTCTGTCCCTGTTGTCCTGCTGTGTCTTCAGAGCAAAGCTTGAAAGTCAGACAGGGCCCTCTCCAGGTCCTCTTCCTCACTCCTCTTAAATTCAGAAATCAAACCTCTAATGTAACTTCTCTGTTTAGGAAAAGCAATGGTGCAAATTGTAAGAGGACAGAATTGTTGTGAGGACACTGCTGGGAACCAAGAAAGCAGCCATTCTCATGCTGCTCAAGGACAAGAAATTATAACAGTGATTAAACACCTGCTGGAGACGTGTTGTTTTGCTGAAAGCATGTTTTCAAAGAGGTGCTGCCTTCTTGGTCCAATGAGCTTTTTCTATTTTGTATTGCACAAACCAACCTATATATAAGTGTAGTGTTTCTTTAAATAAAGCTCTCCCTTCTCCATTACACAAAGAACTATGTTGCATCATCCTCTTCACCGCTCCTATAGCTCAAAAGCAACACAGAATGGGCAAGATCTAAAAATCAGTCCCCCCTACACTCATGAGCAGGAGCAAGGAGTCCACTACCACACCTCCAGGCCCATCCATGACTTAGGGATGGAGCAATGTCTACACAAAGTCTCTCTACTTCCCACTTCCCTTTTGCAGCTTTTTGTCCTGCCAAGCAATGAAAAATATCTGCCACAACAGATATGTGACCTTTTAATAATTCTAAATGTTTTGAAATCACTGATCTTCAAAAAACATCCCCACAGTTTTCAAGCTGGCAATTAGCTGTAGATGGAGACCAGAGAAAATGGTTCTCAACACATGTGCTGAAAATAAACATTAAAAAGCAGAATATGTAGTAGCATGCAATATAACAAGCTGCAACAGTGGTAGTCAGAGGGTGCACCTGTGTTTTGTATTTTAAGCTTATCTGTCTTAACTAAGGATTTGCTTCCTCATTTCTAGATTAATACACACACACAACAAAAGGCTTAGATAAAAACTAATTCATTAACAAAAACCCACTATGTTCTTTCTTCAGTGATTTCCTAAATGGAAAACTAGAGAGCCTTAGTTATGGAGCAATCCTGTGGACAAAGTCAGCAATGCTGACCAAAAGAGGAAAACTAGTAAAATGGAGCAGCTTTGCATTTAGTCACACATCTAATATATTTATTTCAGATAGGCCACAGCAGAATTCTCCAAGAATTACAAAGTACAGTTATATGAATAATAATTCAGCAAAATTAAGGCTGTTAAAATAAATCCTGGAGAAGAAATTACACCTAATTGAATACTACCTGTTTAGACAGAGTTTTGATCTACGTTTGATTTCTGTTGCTAGAACATAAATTATCCTCAGTTCTTTTCCCATTCATACATATTCATATTTACATAAATGTGACTTAAACCCTAACACATCCTAGAGAAATGTGTAACCAGATGCACACTTAAGAAATGTTACATAAATTCTATGGTTTTCAATGCTGTTACCTAGCCCTATTATTATGTTTGTACATTATTTCCAGTCCATAACATGAAATCAATTTAAAATGAAATCTCCTGTGGTAAAGTAGGAGGCTTCTGCTGAGGGAATCTCTCTGAAGCAATGGTACTGTAGAAGCATGTTCAACACTACTCATAGAGAAAGTGTTTATATTACTCACCATTCTGCAATTTCAGGATGAAGAATCTTGTTGTTCACATTAAATCTAAAAAAACCCAAAGACACTAATATTAAAAAGCAGCCAGACACAACAGCAGAGACAACATACTCTGTTTTTTTTTTTAACTGTGTCTTCTCTGTGGAAGTAAAGTGAAAACAAGTGTTGTATGGGATTTCAATAGAGACCCCAGGGAGAAAAATGCATTTCATTTTGAAATACATGAGACTAAACCAGACACATAATTGTAAGGATGTACAGAAGCCAGCATAACAGTATGTTTTAGACACAATTCTTTTGACAAGAATAAAATGTTTAGTTATCAGTTCACCGCTGGGAGTGTGAGGTGGACCAGGCTGACCTCCAGATGTTCCTTCCAAATGATTCTGTGATTTTTACTTTGTTCCTCAAACACTTCAATGAAATTAAACACAGTGAATTGCAGATTTCATCCTTTGTTTCATGCCTTCCCACTTCTGTGTGCACAGAAGGTGGCCATGTGATAAACAAGCTTGCTTAGAGGATAGTGAAAAGGAAAATGACCTCTCCATGTCTTTTCCAATCTACAGAAGAGGCAAAGCAGAAGCTTCCAACTTGCCTTGGCCTCTGACACTTCACTATTTTTCTGTTTATTTTCTACACGAACAATCAACGTATTCCTGGAATGATTTTGAGGCTCTCTAAACAATAACACTACAGTGGCCAATGGAGTAAGGAGCTAAGTAATAAGGTGGAACACAAATGGATTTTCAAGCATTGTTAAAGGGGTTTTTAACTTACAATTTAAATGCCTAAGGAGTGTTCTGCATCAAAGATATTTTTGTCTGTTCAGGACCATTGATTCTCCAGTTAGGGTATTTAAGAGAATTAAAATGCGACAAGCTCCCAACAGTTCTTCAAAAGAATGTTATAAGGCAACAGTTTATTTTCCCACATTTTTGAAGGAAAAATTAAATCTATTCCAGGTTATTAACCATTCTTTATACATCAGAAGGGAACAATGAAAGCACAAATCCAATTTAAACAAATTACTTAGAAGTCACTTTTAATTGTGTAAGGGTCTTTCTGGGTCCTGAGAAAGCAGAAAAAACCCCCTATGTTTCCCTTTTTCAGAAACAGATGCTCATAAACTTATAAAACCCTAATAAGGAGAATGCTAGCAGCTCTGTATTCCTACACCACGATACAAACCAAAAACTTATTAGAACATTCAACAAGGAGAAGCTGTATGGTATTCAATATTATGGGTATTAATGAGAAATCACTGTAAAAACAATTCAAGACAAAAAGCCACCCACCAGTCACAGAAGAATGAATCATTATATAATAGAATTGGTCACTTGGAAACAGGAAAGTATCAAAAGGGCATACCTTCAATTTAATCATCACCATATCAAAAATTATCACTTAAGTACACCAATGCATAAATAATTCTACAATGGAAGAGACACTAAAATACAAATATATACAGAAGAAAATATATGAGTGACATAGTATTATCAATCTATGAATATTCTAAGAATCCAAAAGCTTGAGCTCCCTGTGTGGCTGGAGAACACACCAACTGACACCACCACAGAAAACCAAGACAGAATTATGCTGTAGCTGTAACAACAGACACAAAACCTTTCAATAATGTCATCAGTATGTCAGACAGAAAACTGATCAATGAAGGCAAATGTAAGGAGACAGTGCAGCACTGGAGAGTCCAATACCAGCTCTATGCAAATAGAAGTAAACTGAGTTATTGTGAAGTAACAAAAGAAAATAAAGCACAGGGAAGGGCAATTACAGAAGGCAGCTGACTGACTCTGAAAATCCACATCTCAAACAACTGAATTGATCACTTTAACTACAAGCACAAATGGATGAAATCAAAAGCAAATCCCCAAACAGGAACCTCATAAAAGAAGACTGTCTCACCGGAGTATTCAGAAAAGGGGGAAACTGTACACTGGTGTAGACTTACAGCAGTTCACTCTTTTCTAAAAACTATTTCAGCTATAGTTCCCAGATTTTATCTTTCCTGGCAATAAAGGCTCTTCTTGAACTTTGTGATGCCCAAAATCCAAGTCTTGCTTAGTGGGACCACCTACTATGTGGCAGTTCCTTAAAATTCTGGTTTGCTGTCAATTGGGGAAGCTCATTAAACACACAGAGAGACAGCAGGATTGAATCAGGAGGGTTCTGGTGGGTGGAGAAGAGCCAGGAGGTCACCAGCTGAACAGAAGCTCTCTCTCTCACCTGAAATACAGACTTCCTGATGTAATGCAAACTAGGAAACAAGATGTTAGACCTCTGAAACAGCATCAATCCATATGAGCCAGAGAATATATTGTAGGTCAGTTTCTCAAGCAAGTCAAAGATTAACAACAGAACTGTCTCAGCTTCACTCATCTCATGGAAGCTGTGGGTCCTGTGTGAGCAGCCACAAGGCCTCCTGTTTATAAATGTGAGGCTTCTAAGGCTGAGGACTCAAATTACACTTCACTTTGGTTACTGCTGTGGTTTAGGGATAGTACTCTCCAATTTAGTGCTCTCACTAAAAACAGAGTACACAGCAAACAACTTACTTGTAACAAAACATGTACTACCCAAAAGTTAGGAGGATTAGGGAAGTGCAATCTAATTTTCCATTTTTCTGCAATTTGCAAATTGACAATACTTAGATGATGAGATATGTGGTCCTGAAGAAGAAAACAAATTGGCATTTGCTACAGTTGCAATCTGTAACATATTAATGCTCCCATTTAATCAATGCAGAACTAAGAAATACTACACTTTAAGGCATGTCCAAATTGATTTCATACTTAGTTGTCCTTTCACATGCAAGACAAATTCATTAGTCAAAATAACCCTAGAAATCTACACCTCCCATATAAAAGCACTGTATAATGAGACCTCTTTTTGTCAGTTTAATGAATACAGTGTGTGTCTACTGTGATAAAAATCTAAAACATAATCATACACAATGTTAGAATTTTCTCCTCTTCTTCGACATGGAAAGTCTTTGTCCTAATGATGATTTGGCTGTGCAATATGAAAAGAGGAATTTTCTGCAAAACTTTAAACAACAGTTACATTGCTAAATTGTCCATCATTTACTTCAACTGACTCTGAGGATGAAAAAAACCCTGCCAACAACAGTGAGCAAAGATTTATTCAACAGCATTTTAAAGCATATAGCACATTACTGTTCAACCCTACAGGTTAGAGATCCATTTTCTGTATGGTGAGTCACATCCTCTCAAAGCATTTTTACAAGGGCTATGTAACTGACACGATAAGATTAAAGAAAATCCTGCACATTCTCCAATGTGAAGAATGGATCCATGAATTAGGAAAAAACCCTGCAAACACAGAACTGGCCTCTATTACCAAAGAAAAACATGAATTTCTAGAAAAGAAAGCGCTAGAACTACTTTAAAAATCTGCCTTCTATGATTAAGCCTTCAAGACAAGTGAGCAATCCCCTTCTGCAGGATTCCAAAGAGCTGCAAACAGAGCTGACCTGAGGGCAGTTACCAGGAAACAGTCCAGGTCTCCTGTCTTAAGCCTTCTTCCAGGCTGGACCCTCACTGACCCTCAGTACCACTCTCTGCTGAACGGGGACCACTGGCTCTCCGTTCCCTGCAGCAACAGACCAGCTTTTCTGAAGGACAACATCCCTTGCTATATGAGAGGGCTATACCTAAACTAATGGAAACCATTAAATAATTCACCACTATAGACTTTACAATCAGGATAGAGTCAAGCTTAGCTATTGCTAGCATGACAAAAATAACTTCAGGGTGATCTTCAGGGCACAGATATAAGCCACGACCACAGCAGTCATTTGGTCTCAAATGACTATTTATGACAGTAGAAAAATTAACCAAATAGCTCAGGTAATAATGTTCCAGAAGAAGTTCAAAAGGTTCAAAAAGTAAGGCAGGGGAGGCAACATCACTAGGGCAAGGAAAAGACAGCCTCTGACAGAAGCAGATGAAAAGCATGCAAAAAGAGCAAGACTCACCTTTTCAGGAAGTTAGACATTATTTTCATTATTATCCATCATAAAACATGTCCCATGCCCCCCACCCCCACTGGGCCAGGTCAACGTAGGAGAAAAAGGACATATAGGAGCAAGAGAAACACAAAATGGTCCTAGCAAGAAAATAGACCTTGGCCAGGAAGCAAGAAAACAAAACAAACATATCAGGCATAAAGTAGAGTATCATGGCCAGGGCAGAGCCTGGCTGAACTAAGGACTGAGAGAGCCAGCAAGGCACAGTCATGTGCAGGCATGAGGGAGCACAGTCTGAAGGTACACGTTGCTGTGGGTGCAATCTTCTTGGAAACAATCAATACATCTGAAATGTATCTTTCTATAAAGGAAAAACTTGCAACAGGAGAGACGTAGAAGCAGGAAAGCAGGAATGTAGAAATTGGTTTGGGTCTGTATTGAAAACAAATATAAAATGGACTGGTTTATATACAGTTACAAAATCCTGAGGCAAGCAGAGTTTAAAAGGAAGCTCACCCCCTACTCCAGACAACCAGTTACCCCCTGCATGTGGATCAAGCACAAGTTCAGCAGAGCCACCACAGCCCGGGAGAAGACAAATAGAATCAGAGAGATCAAAGAAAGGCTGGAGTGACAAGAGGTGTGAAGGCATGGTCTCTGACAGGAGAGGGGAGTTGATCCAACAACAAAATCAGTGCATGCTCTTCCATACTGTGAGCTTGGGAGGGGAAGGTACCAACCTGACCTGCCAAAGGCAGCAAAATGAATGACCTAGTGCCTAGGGGTGGAGAGGGATGAACATGTGCCAGATCTCAAAAGATAAATATCTGCTAGCAGCTGGAAATCCCTGCTAGGAGTGGAGAAGCACTCCTGGAGCACATGGACAGCATGTTTCAACTAACTGAGAAGCCATTGCTTGAATTAAGTGTTGTAGGAGACGCTCTATTAAAAAGCTCAAATGAAGTGCTAAATGGAGTGGCTTCCTTGCTTTATGTTGACTAGTGAATGGGCTACTACTTAAACTCTTTAAATGGAGTTTAGTGAAATTCAGGGTAAAAAGGGGGTTTTGGCAGTTCAAACAGACTTTTGTACATCATTCCAATAAAGAATTGCCAGTGAAGTTAGTAACTGTTTATATTTCATGTGGAGGTATATCAGATAAAACTGGAGATACTGCTCCACACAGATTTTGGAGTCTACCTGTGTGTGGAGAGTGTAAGATGACTATCTACTTGGACAAAGCAACAGCACTCACACTGGTTGTAACAGCAGAAAGGATACCAAACACTCATCAGAAGTGACCTGCATGTATTGTGGAATACTTCATATTAAACTCAGTGAGCAGCAAAAGATGTCTAAATGCCTGGCACCTGGTTTCCAATACCCCTGACAGAACCATTACATTCCATTTAGGATACAGATGGGAGAACTAAGAAATTATGAAATCAGACTTTAGATTTCAGATCACTTGACACAAAGAAACGACCCCAGCAGAAAGCATGCTCAGACTATACAAATGAGTGCCCAGACTTGCAGCAAATTCTGTGCCCTACCATCTTCACTGTAGAATTAACATGCTGTTGAGAGAAGAGGATGGAAAAAAATATAGTGGGTTGACTGGGAGTCAATGATCATAAAAAGGGCCTCAACATCTCAGCACAACTGTTTATTTTAGCAGGCTTTTTAATGAGCGGGGGCTATTTCTTTTTTTGTCATGCACTTGAGCTAAAAACAGAAAATTATATTCTTTAGCAGATACGGCAATAGAAAAGACAATTGTATTTCATCAAAAATTGAGGCCATCATCCTCACACCCCAGAGCAAGCTGTGATGTATTTCTATTTACTGCCCTCTCAAAATACTGCATGCAAGAAGACATTTTCATGTCACTAGTAGCCAAACTTCATAAAAAGACAGCATTAAGGGATACTAAAAGCTCACATCTAGACAGAGAAATTATTATTTCTTTTTTTTTGTGATTTGTGATTTTATTTTATACCTGTAATGTAACATTTTTTTCAGAAGACTGAATTACCAGAATCCCTGATATCTAGATTAATAACATACAAGGAACTCAGTAAGAGAAAGAGGCTACTCTTAAAGATTAACTTTCCTTCAATCTGAAAATCAAATATTCCAATCTCAAAAATGGATATGGATATACAAGGATGGGTCTATTTGGTTTTAAATAGCTACAGTATAAACACAGACAAAGAGAAAATTTGGATTAACTTAGATACAAGAGAGATTTTTTTAAAAAGCCGACTGTATTTCAAGTCATTAGAAACAGGGATCAAAATTTCTTTGGGAATAAAATGTTTGGTATCTGATCTGCCATTCAACATCCTTTCATTAAGAGAAAACATAATTTAATTTGAAATATAAAATTAATTCAACAAAACCATGTAACAATTAATGTACAAAAAAGCTGTGTCACTTACTGGCTGATCCCCTCAAACGAAGCTTCTTTGGAGACATTTCCACTATCAGTATTAACACCACGCTGGGAGGAAAAAGATTAAAAGGACTGTGATTCTGAGCCAAACACATGTATTTAAAATTTAAATCATGGGGAGAACTTGATTGCAGTAAGTATTTGGGAAAACTTGCACATAAGTTTACCTGAATCACTATAAATAAAAACCCCTGACTGTTCAAACACAGTCCATACAAGAAAAAATCAGTTATAGGAGACCAGCACAGAACTCAAGTCAGGATGTGCTGCTTAGGAAAAAGGCAAGCTTTGATTTCTAATGCCCTTACATCTTGAGAGGGAGGTGTAAGACCTATAATAAAATTATACAGGGCAAGAGAATGAAAAATAAGCAAGGTTTCTTCTAAAGTCATTTAATATTAAAATAAATTATTATGCCCTGCCTTGGCAATGTTACTATTTAAATTTGCTTGCTGCTCCCCTACAGCTTTCCACTCAAGCAAGCAACATAAGCAAGAGTATTTTGGCTGCTACACAGCAGATGAACACTTCTGACATGTGCCTGGGGAACCCTGCAGAGCAGCAGTTCTGGAATGAGACCACAGGAGGAGAGGACCAGGTTTCCATTCAGTAGCAGACAGAGAAATGCTCTTCCCTTCTCTGAATACTTCTTCAGCAGTGGGAAGAATGTGAAAGCACCCCAGCACCCTCCTCTCAGCCAAAAATTATGTGAAAATTCCTCATTACAACAGGATGCTCCCAGAGTGATAACTACTCAACAACTCCATGTGAAGAAATGCACAGTAAGAAGCACAAGATAGTAAAAAATTCCATTTCTCTCATTTCTCTTAAAGAGAGAAATTAAGACATAGGGGCATCTTTTAAGTGTATATGTGAGTATACAAATATAAGTGAAAGAAAGACTGAAAAATATTTAGGGCCTCTATTCTTAATGGATAAAGACTTTCAGATCTGAGGCCATGTAACTTCCTAAGGAGGGATTTTTTTGTTAAGATTTCTGTCTGGTCTCTATCATGGGAAAACAAGAAATCCAGGAGCTGCCACTGCATTTGCTGTAAGGGAAAGCTCAGAGTCAGCAAATAATTTTTATAAAGATTGGAGACAATAAAACAGACAGTAAGAGTTTACAAAACACCTGTAAAGCAGGAGAGCAGGTGGGAGAGAGGTGATGGGGAAGGAGAAACCTGCAGTCTTTGCCTCCATTCATTCATGCTTCTTCCCAAGAAATAAGCAAGCACCATTCAAAATACTTAGCAAGCAGAAAGGCCCAAACATGCTCATTACATGACCAGAACAGCATAAAAGGAAAAAGGGATTTGGAGTCAGTGTAGATAGACTGGAGGTCATCATGGTCAATAGGCTTGTCATGTTTTACCAGAAAACCAATTCAGCTTTTGGCAGACAGAATGCAGACTGGATAAGGCCAGAGGCTACAGATCTTGAAAGCATGGAGAGGCCAGAAGAGTAGATTGTTATACACAGGTGACCTCGAATTTGGTGTAAAATGGGGAGGAAAAAATAGAGAATGACAGATCAAAGAAATGCTGCAAAAACTGGTATTCTTATTGAAGAAATTTAGTATTTTCAGATTGTGACTTACCAAAGTTAAAAGTACAGCAGGCTTCTTCAAAGCCAATACATTGGATATCTAGAAAGATGTTTTAGATCACTGTTATTTGTCTTTCTTTCTTCATCATAACCACATTGATACCAATTTCATCAATATTCACTGTATATAAAGTAAATGAGCTGCAAAGACAAAAATGTCCCTCTGATGCCTTTCAGATATTGTAGTATTACTTGAGACATGCAACAAGAGACAGCAGAATACAAAATATTGACAGAAATGCATGATCAAGTTGACTGTGTCCTTTAAAGATATAAATACCAACTATAACTCATGTCTATTGTCATCATTAGGAAGACAGAACATAGGAGCCAAAAAGTTATAAGAAATAAGAAACAGAAATAAGGAACAGCAGGGTGCTGTATCCTGCACATATAACATTTGCATTAATATTATTACTACAATGTGCTAAATGCTTAGCAAAGAATATTTACTGTTACTCTCACTGGGTCACTTCTACTGACTAATCCTTTTATTAGCCTCCTTCAGTCTCCTTCAAACATTCACAAACTGAGAACAAAATCACTGGGCTTGTAGCGTGCTGGGTTTTCAGAGCAGCTGCAGAAGGGTGGGTGCTGAATTACACATACCTTGAGGCAATGGACACATGACATAGCTTCATGGAGCTTCTATCAACTTTAAACCACCTTAATAGCACAATATTAACTAATATTAACAAAAGAAAGCATATGGCAGGGAAGTTCAAACATATCAATTGCACCTTTTATTTTTTTGTTTCCTAATCTCATGAAATATCAGGATAACACACACATCTTCACTGACATAAAGGTATTCTATGAAAAAGGCCTCTGGTGTCTTGATGGTGGAAAACCAATTCCTTGGCAAACAAGGCAAAAGTTATAGAAGAAACCACTGAGAAATGAACAGTGAGGCTGCAAGCTTCAACAGCTTCCCACTTCAATACATGCAGTCCAGGTTGAAAGCAGCCTTCATTTTAAAATTTATTTACTGGTCCACAAAAAGAGCACTTTTTCCCATCAAAGAAGTTTTTAAGCCGTTAAAAAGCAGAGAATAGAACTGCCATAAAAATATTTGTTGACAGAAAGTGACCCAAAATGACTAAGGTGAATGTGATTTTTAAAAACAAAACATATATTTTCTATTTGCAATTTTCACCATCTGACAGATAAGCACTGGAGCACCTCAACACTACAGAACTCCAACTTACACATGGCAAAAATCAACCTCTTCATAGCTCCCTCCACTTCCAGCTTCTGACATACACATCAATCTTTACTTTGTTGCTGGACTTATTATGAAAATTAAATGAAACCTCCTCACAGCTGATGAGCAACACTTTTGGTCTAGAGAGTCAGTGTTTTATGAGAACAGAAGAATCAGAGGAGTCTACTTCAAGCTGCTGTCCATGAAAGTCACACACACAGCTTGGCAGGAATACTGTCCTCACCTGCTGAGCCTTCCTGCCAAAGAAACGATCACTGGCCAGGTGCACAAGTGCACAAACATCTGCTCAGAAATTAAATCAGAAACCTAACTGAGCAAGACACACTTGCACTGAGAAATGGGAATGTATTTTTTTATTCAAGTAATAGGATGATTCTATAGAAAATAAGAGTGAGGCAGGTAGCCTTTCTCACCAGCTTTTTGGAGGCATAAAAAGAATGTAGGCCCCCAAGTCCAAGCTAGGACATGCAACCTCAGTGACAGCAATCTCCTCAAATCTCCAAGGAATTCCAAAAAATTTGGAATATTTAGCGACATATTTCAGTTGGATAAAGCCACACACTGACAGATCTCATCATGAACAAAACATGTTTATGAGACTGCCTTTGGATTAAGAACTGTGTTCAGATCAAAAGAGCAGCCTTAAAAAATATTTAGAAGTGCTTTGTAAGATAAAAGGACATTTTCCAGTAAAAGGGAGAGAAGACCCCATCAAGTCAGGGGATATCCAGTAAGAAGGGGACTAAAATTAAGCAAAGTCATTGCAACTCACTGATTTTGTATTTGCAGAAAAAAATATTCAGAGACACAGACAACTCACCTCAGTCACGTAGTGGGCTTCATCCACAGCATATTTGTTCTTGAAGAATTCAGGGGGATGAATCCTTTGGAAAACAACAAAAAGAAATATTTGGGTTTAGCTTTGCTCTTATATTTAATAAGGCCTCAGACAAATAATATTCTCTACTACACACCAATAGACTCAGATAAGAGGAATGTTTTACTAATCTTATCTTTAACTCTATTTCTCAAAATAGGAGATTACACAGAAAGTTGCCACAGCTACAAAAATCAGTGTGCTTTTATCCAGTCCACACTTAGATAGCATGGTCTCCTCAGAATGAGTGTTTTCCCATTCTATGCACGACAGTTTTGTTAGGGACTTTTGCCATGCCATTTATACACAACTCTCCAACTCACCAAACTTTGGATGGATGTGGAAATAACAAAAGACCAGCCTGCCCTGTATTACATTCAAAGAGTGAATAAAACATTCATTTTTTACCCTGGTAACTGCTCTAGCAGACTGAGGGCTACTAAGACATGTGCTCTGCTGCCTCTATTCGTCAGGACACCAGAGATCCACTCCTCTAAGCCAACAGAGAGGGCAACTTCACAGGTGCATGTCCAAAACTAAATCTCTTCTACTCTTTTTCTCCCGAGATCCAGCCAGAGACAATTTTCTAAAGGCAAGAAGAACAATGCTTGCAATCAGTCCCCCCAAGACTCTCCTGCTGTCTTCTGTACCAGTGGCCATACTATTACTTATTCCTTCCACTATATGGTAGCAACCAGTTATTCAGGAGACTTACAATCTCCATGTCCTCAACACTGAAATAAATACAACCTCTGTAATCTTGAAAACATGGTCTCAAAATAATAAAATCACCTAGATTCTATCCTTCCACCAAGTAAACATTTCTTTACTTCCAGGGTAAAGAAAATGGGAGGAAAAAGCCATGACTGGAAGTGCTGGAGCTTGGAGGATCCTGTGCATTTTACTTCCTGAGAGACAGTGGGAGAGCAAGTGATGCGTGCAGGACCAAAGCTTTAACTATGCAAACATCACACAACAAGAGCACAAGACATCTGGGGAAAGAATAAATGAGGCTGGAGGCCAAAGAGCATTTCTAACCCTAGCAGTGAGGACCATCAGAAGTGGTGGGACAAACAGCTCAGCACCTTGAGGAGCTGCCCCACACCACAGCATGTACCAGAGCTGCTGGCAGTACCAGGATGCTGGAGCAATGCCTCATGTTCACTTTTTTAATCTTGTGTGAGCCTTTATCATTTACATTTCTTCATGCTCCAAACAGTACTTGGCTGTAACATGAACAACATGAAACTGTTTATGGTGTTCTCAAACAGAAAATCACAGATTTTAAAAAATTTATTAACTGTGAAAGTATTACTCAAAAGTAACACAAAACTATCTCATTATATGTTCCCTTTTGCAATACTCCTTGTGTAGACTCTTCCTATCAGTGACAGAGATTTCAAAGCAATTATCATTTATCTTTTCTCCCTGGCTTATTTCACATATAATTTAAAACAAACCACTATATCCTCTTATCTTTATAAACCCTCTGTATTATAGCTCCCTTACCTCCTGCTTTTGCATACTCTGTTTCTCCTGCAGGCATCTCCTTATTCTTCCTTCATTCCTCACGCACTTAAGTATTTTAATAATCCAGAAACATGATAAACAGATTTAGCACCTTCCAGTTTTGTTCTCTTACAGTTTTAACCAATTCATCAGGTATCAGAAGAATCCCAACTGTAAAACCAGCTAATGTATGGCCAATGGTAATTTATGGTAACATATGCTCTTTAGAGCAATACACCCAAAGCACCTTTTTATAATTAGCTGCATTGTTTAAATCATAGAACTGTTTCGTTTAAAGTAAATATTTCACAAAAGTATACCCACAAGTGTGCTGGATTTTACTGACTTCATTTAATGCAATTAAAGTAAGAAAAGGTCTCATTTTCTATGACTCCAGTAAGAAAATTTCTTTCTCTTCACAAGCTCTTTCTCAACTTCTTTTTTGTTCTTGTTGCTAGTTGCCTCCTATAATTATGTAGCCTACAGCACACAGCTACTAATTTAATTCTTCGGTTTTGTTTAATATTAATCCGTTCCAGCTTTAATCCCTCCAACATCTCTTTTTATGTACACTATGACTCTTTTGAGGAATAAAAGTGGCTCATCATTCTTTCAAGGCTGAGGAATTTTTCTCTACTTTAAGAGAAAGAGAACAGCAGCATCCCACAATCCTCCATCCTCTCCCTTAGTTGTTAAACTAGGTCATCTTTGAGATACTTTTGACTTCATCACACCTAATGACAAGCTGCCACGATTCCCAGATGTGATCCTCCCTGCTCATCTTCTTGCTATCTCACTCTAAAGTCGGCAAGACTTTTAGCATGAAGTTGAGAGCCAGACTTCTCAGCTCCTCTCTGAAGCACTCACAGCTCTGCCTGACTTTTTTATAGTCACTTAGCACCTCCAACTAGATGGAAAAATAAATTCATATACACTTCCCACAAACTACCATCCCACAGGAGCCACGATGCTCCAGTGATGAAGCTGCCTCTCCCACTGGGAAGATTTCTAAGACCAACTCTATAGCAGAATCATAGAGGTGCAAGGAAAAAGTATACATGAAGTCTATTCTAGAGCCAAAAAATTTTATGCTGTCACATATAGAAAAGCAGTATAGAAAGCAACCAAAGGTCATGGAGAAGGACAAGCAAGAAACGAAAAGCATACCAAGGGAGGCAGTTCTGCCCCTCTGCCCTTCAGGTGAGACCCTGAGCACCTGCAGAGCTGCCCCAGCCCTGGGCCAGCACAGCAAGGAGCTTGGAGCTGCTGCAGAGAGCCCAGAGGAGGCAGCAGGATGAGCAGAGGATGGAGCAGCTCTGCTGGGAGGAAAGGCTGGCACAGCTGGCATTGCTCACCTGGAGAGGAGAAGCTTTGGGCTGAGCTCAGGGTGGCCTTGCAGGCCCTGAAGGAGCTGCAGGAAAGATGGAAAGAGATAGGACACAGGAATGGCCCCCACTGTCAGAGAACAGGGCTGGATGGGATATTGGGAATTAGGAATTGTTCCCTGGCAGGGTGGGCAGGCCCTGGCACAGGGTGCCCAGAGCAGCTGTGGCTGCCCCTGGATCCCTGGCAGTGCCCAAGGCCAGGCTGGACATTGGGGCTGGAGCAGCCTGGGACACTGGGAGGGGTCCCTGCCCATGGTGGGAGGTTGAACTCGACAATCTTTAAAATCCTTTCCAACCCAGGCCATTCCATGATTCTGTGATCCTCAATGGCACCTTTCCATAACCTCTCTACTCTCTTCCATTTATTCCCCAGTTTAGTGGAGCTCAATGAAAGATAACTATGCACAACATGGTACTTACTGTAAAAAGTACCAGAGCAGAGTTCCTGAGCAGATAAAGGGCTCAGTACTCCTTTTAATCCAATTTGAGTGCAAAACAGACTAAAGGTAGCACCAATCACCATTGTCACAGGGTATCTTCCATGGAATGCTCACTGGCATTATGAAAATCAGAAGTTACATTCAGTTATCATAATTTCAAGTACATCTGATACTTCTCAGGGACGAGGAGTACTTCTCTCCACAAATGACTCTCAAGAAGCTAGAGTAAGTTAACTGGTTACAACTTTTAGGTTTGGCTTTGTCATTTGTAACGCTGCTATGGGCTGCCAGTTTTAGAATTCTGATTAATCACTGCAGAGACTACGTACAAAAAACCCCACAGCAAACCATAAATTAATTAGAAGGATTACCCAAGTGGAAGACATGATCCCAGATATTATTGAATCATGTCAATTTACCTATAAAAAAATTAACCCCAACCCTTTTGTAAACAGATGTGAACAGAAGCAATGACCTAATTTTTACAGGCTTCAGGCAGGGGCTTGGGGTGTGCAGAATTGTTTAGATTCCCTGACAACACAACTTGGCAAAAACCCACAGAGAGTAATGCATATCAGCCCCAAAAAGGCTCAATATCCTTTACCTATAGTTTTATAACTCCAGCCAAGCAAATACCAATGTTAATTAGAATTGCCAATAGTTAACTTCCAGAATAATAGGAGTCATCATGTTCTCTTATAGTGGAAATAAGCAACTCCAAACTCCAGGAACATGCCCACGAACACATGGCCAAGCATCTAGACAAAAATCTGGTATCTCAGAGTTCATGGCCATTAGAAAGAAAATGTAAGAGTCCTGCACTGGTATTAATTTACATTAATATGGTGCTCATTTTTCTCATTTTCAGCCACAAAGGACCCCTTAAACAAGAGACTGTCTCTACTTCATCACTTACAATTCATCCAAGTTCTGGTGAAAAAGCTTGAGTTAAACACTATTAAGCTGTTTCACTATTAAGTGAAAAAATCCAAATTTATTCTAAACTTTTCCATTTGGTTTAACTAAATTCCCATGGTACATGATGGCATGTTTAAAAATTTGATGCTTCATCAAATCACAACCAAATCACACCAGTTCAGATTTTGCCAGACCACATTATTAGGACTGGTTCCACTTTGATGTGATCTTCAAATTAGAATATAACACTGACTCTTCTGTTTATCCATCAGTAAGATGAACAGCTATGACAGTTCTATATATAGCTATAAATACAACAAAAATTTATTTTAAAGGTTTTACATATTTGGACAAAATTCAAATCACAATGTCTTTGCAGCAGTTTATGAACCATGTTTTGTTTCCACCTTAATCCCAATAAAAACTTGGTCTCATTGTCTAAAAAGATTTTAAGCCTGTTGTTCATTACATTAAACAAGAATTCATAACACAAATCTTTAGAGATTTGTACAAATTTGACATTACTGTAAGAATTCCATTAAGCAACATTTCTTTGTATGCTAAAGGACTCTGAGCAATAGCCTTGTAATACCAACATGATAAAAAATGTTCTAGTTTTCAGAACTGCATTCAGAAGAGAGGTAAAATTAGATGGATCTAAATCACAAATGCCAAAGAAAAACTGTGAACAGAATTTTTAACAGCTGATAGCTATTCCTGAAAGAAACACATCTAAGCCACCTGTTAATATATTTGCAGCCTAATTGCTGATACACATTTTAGGTATATGCTTTCATTTGCAACTAAACATTCATCCAAACTTCAATATATTCAACACTTATTCCTAAAGGTTGCTTTGTATTTCCATGTTTCAATGCTTCTAGGACAGATTTTCAGTATTTAGTTTTTCCACTGCATCTGCTCTAAAATGAAATTCAGCTTTTTCTGAAGCAGTCTGATTTAGCTTTCCTGTGGCATTTCAGTTGGATTTTCCTAGTTCAAGATTAGTTATCTCACTGCATAGTCTAGAATGTACAATATTCATGTAGGAAAAAAATATCCCAAATGGTATGTTCACTAGCAATATTAAACAAATTATACACCTTTAATGTTAAGATTTGAATGTTTCAGAGAATTCCTTAACTCCTCACATCTGACCTCTTCTGTGTTTTGCAGCTATTCTGGAAGAAGGGTGTTTTACTCCACTGTTACACAGAAAGGAAAGCAATAGGTGTAGCCTACTATAAGCACCAATGTGATGTAACTGCTCTTCTGCAAAAGGAAATATTAATTTAAAATCAAATGGCACAGACAACAAAGCAGTATTCTGGATGTCTGACCACACATGCTATCGCTGCATGTATATTTGGGCAAATAATGGGAATTATCTACAATTTCTAATCACTGTATCCAGCTTTAGCAAGAAAAAACAAAACAAAACAAAAACCAAAACCCCAAAACAAAAAAAAAACTGCACACACACAAAAAAAAAAACACAACCAAAAAACCAAAAAACCAAAACAAATCAACCAGCAAAACCCAGCAGCATTTACTTAATGTTTTTTTTTTCAAAAGGAGCTGTAGGAATCTCAACCAGTCAACAACCATTTTGAGGAACTCCTCCTACGTCAGGGAAGAAGAGTCTTATTGTCTTTAGGATCCACAGTTCCTGGTAGATACCAGAAAGTGATGTTTTCACAAGCAATAATTAAAAGTAGGGATTAACATAGCTGGAACAATAACAGAATAGACCAATAACAAAATTTACAATAATGTTCAGGGTACAGTACTCTCCTATTAGGTTCTGCAAGTTTTATTGCCTAAAATACATGAAAAATTGTTGAAGCTTTTATCACAAAATCAGAAGAGGATGGTTCTTGATGCAGTGAGACAGAAAGGCTAAAACTAGTGAACTTCACAGTAAAGCCTTTTGCTTCTTCCATTCAAACTTGACTTTCATATTCAGAGTAAGAGACACAAAACACCACCTTATGGCAAAATCACTTTGTCTTGAGCAAATTAAATGCCTATATTATCTTGCAGGTAGCACCTGCACATGGCACTGCAGCACACACATAAGGCATGAATTAAATTACATTTTTCCTCACTTAAATGAGAGAAAGCACATGCACAAGGAGAAAATTGGACAAGTATAATCTTTAGCACTTGAAGTTCTACACAGTCAACAACTCATTTGACAACAACTTGCTACAATGAGCTTAAAGCAGAGTATAAATTTCAGAGAGACTGCAAACACAGAGTAACAACCTTGGGAAAATTTAAAGCAGAAGAATAGAGATATACATCAGTATATGTAGAGCTGGAAGAGGAAAAGGGATGCAAAACCAATGTTTTAATGCTGTCAGAGATTCACCAATAGACTCCCTTTTCGTTACAATATCATCAAGTTAACAGATGGTAAAGCATTAACCAAACAAGAGGGTGTCAAGAACTGCTAGGAAGAACAACACAGCACACTTTAAAAGACACCAGCAGATGTTCCTGATTTTGTCCAAAAAAGTGCCATCACCTTTATATCCAAAAGGAATTTCACTATCTCAAACAAGAAGATTAAAAGGCATCAAGCTAGATTTAAAACAAAACAGTACTAACAGCCTTGCTGGTGTCACAGACAGCCTCCAGCAATGTTTTGACTACCTTAATGGTACTTCCTTTCCACATTTCTCTATATTACTGCTACACTCTCTGATACCTGCACACATGTGAACTCCCTGCTCCTTTTGATTCAGTCTACACTAAGATGGATTCTGAGAAAATAATGGACTTTCAAAGAAATCAAGGTGAAGATGACACCTCAAGCTGATCTATGGAAAACAAAGCAGGAGTGTAAACAAAGCCTTGTCTGTCTGAAGGGCAGAACAGCAGAGTCCACAAGCATGAAGAGCAAGAAGCTGGACACAAGGTGCTGGGTGTGTGATACTGCACTTCCCAGTGCTGCACAGATCATGCAGATTCAGAGTAACTAGGAGCAGCAGTACAGGCCACTGCACTTAGGAAATCAGAAATAAAGTACTGAGGAGAATCTCACCAGTAAGTCCTAGTAAAAGCCAAACACTGATCTCCCTATTTCATCTACTTGAAGTATATGGTCTCACTGCTCCTGCTTAACTATTCCCACCATGCATTTCCAAAAGATGAACAGTTCTTTAGACTTTCTATAAATTCTACCTCAAGCAGCAGTGTCTCAATTAGACATTTAAGAGATACTATCAAGAGCTACCCAGGAAAAAATACAGAAAACCTGCAATTGGTAACCTTTGCTTTATTCCTCTCTGCAAATAAAATTCTTCCTTGGAGTCAAGGGCTCTATACAGAAAGAACTGTGACTAAGGAAATGTTTATACACTGAAATCCCCAAAAGATTTCTTGTAGCATTAAACTGATGACATATACTCATTAGAAAGCTCTCTTCTCAAAAAAAAAGAGCGTAAGAATTACAGTGGTTAAGGTATTAAGTGTAATTTCTAGATCACTACATACAGTAAGTGTTTCCCTCAAATACTGGTCTCAATCCATGCTTCTTAACAAAGGAAATTATATACTGAATCTGTCAATAGCAGATGTTCTGCTTGTACTTTGGAAAAAGACCAATACTGGGGGGGAGACAAAGCAGCACTGATTTTTACAGCAGCATTAGATGACCTGAACAGCTTTAAGAAGGAAACGGATGATAACATTCCCATTTTTAAAACTTTTAAGGAAAGCCAAACCACAAAGAAATTAAATGAACTTGACCCAACAACTCAATGGGCAAAAAGAAAAGACAGAACATACCCTTGCACACAGTGCCCTACCAAAGTCACATTGTCCCTGCCAGACAAAGAAGTATCTGGCGTCACCCAGGACTGGGGTTGTGGCCACCTGCTCTGACTGCAAGAGCTCCAGCAAGGGGTGCACAACAGTAAAACACAATCTGCCTGCTTTACACTCACATTTAACTTCTAAGAAGCATTAATATTGATGATACATTTCCCTAACAAATTTTAACAGAGCAGTTGGGTTTGTTTTTTTCTTTCTTTGTTTCTTAACAGAGACCGCACTCTTTCAGAGAGTTCTTCCTGAGCGTAGACAGGTCACTGGGAATAAAAAACCTAAGGAAACCAGTTCAGCTAAGAATGTGGAATTTCAGAAGTGCAAGAATAGAGGAACCACTGTAGGTATTTCACTTGAGGTTTTTTTCACTGAAGCGCCTTCCCAAACGCAACAAGAAGCAGAGCTCTGCCCTCAGGCCAGGCAGCGGCACAGCAGGAGGCAGTGTGGGGGTGCAGAGCCTTGTTGGAGCACTGCTGGCAAGCCCTCACGGACATTTCTTTTGTTGCAGCTCACCTTCCTACCAGCAGCAGCCAAGTCCTTGTAGAAAAACATGTGGCATGCCTGATAAAAAAAGAAAACTTGGATTCTCTGATATTTCAAGATGTTATCGGGAGTTTATATCAGTGAACTCAGTACTCCTGGTAGCACATTACAGAAAGTATAAAATAAGAAATGCCTGGTGGGGGTTATCAACATTCCCTGCCACACCACCAAAATGAGACATGCTATCTCAACCTGTGGTTGGAAGCCACATACGGATATTAAAAAACTGGTGCAGCATCATCAAACAGATTTGCTTAGTGCTGGTTCTTTTCTCAGTACAAATCAAAAAGGGGAGAGGAAGAAGAAGCACTTTAATGCTTACAAAACCACCAAGTGAAGCATTCACTTAAAGGTGCATGCTGGTAGAGATGGACAATCAATGGACTGATACAAATTGCTATCATGGTTTCAAGCCTTTTCAACAAGAAACTTAAGTTGTTTAAGAAAGCCAAAAGAAAACAAAGATTTATTAAAATAATTACTGAAGTAAAAATCATAAAAACAATACACATTCATCCAAGCAAGGCTTGTGGACAGTGAGAACACTGGGACAATGACTACACTGAACATTTGAGAAGTCTGAGCCTTTGAGCAGTGCTTTTAGAGAAGACAATTGTCAGTAAAGTGGCAAGAGATTCCAGATATTAATTATTCTGAAAAAGCAATTTTTATCCACAGAGAAATTGGGCAGCTGGCTCATGGGAATCTCATGAGGTTTAACAAGGCCAAGTGCTAGAGCTGCATCTGGGTTAGGACAATCCTCAGGATCCATCCAGGCTGGGAATGAATAGGTCAAGAGCAGCCCTGGGAGAAGGACTTAGGGGTGCTGGGGGGTGAGGGCTGGCCCTGCCCCAGCCGTGGGTGCTGGACCCCAAACCCCCCTGCCCTGGGCTCAGCCCCAGCGTGGGCAGCAGGGCAGGGGGGATTCTGCCCCTCTGCCCTCAGGTGAGACCCTGAGCACCTGCAGAGCTGCCCCAGCCCTGGGCCAGCACAGCAAGGAGCTGGAGCTGCTGCAGAGAGCACAGAGGAGGCAGCAGGGTGAGCAGAGGGCTGGGACAACTGGGATTGCTCAGCCTGGAAAAGAGAAGTTTCAGGGTGACCTAACTGCAGCCTTCCAGTGCCTGAAGGAACCAAAAAGAAAGATGGAGAAAGTCTATTTTCAAGAGCCTGGAGTGACAGGACAAGGGGGAATAGCTTCAAACTAAAATAGAGTAGGTTTAGATTATATATCAGAAAGAAAATTTTCCCTGTGAGGGTGCTGAGTTCCTGGCACAGGCTGTCCAGAGAAGCTGTGGCTGCTCACCCCTGGAAGTGCTCAAGGCCAGGTTGGACGGGGCTTGGAGCAACCTGGGATAGTGGAAGGTGTGTCCCTGCCCATGGTGGGAGGTTGGAACTTGATGATCTTTAAAGTACCTTCCAACCCAGGCCATTCTATGATTATATGAAATACAATAATAAATGAACAGGGGAAAAGAAATGGAAATCACTGTACCAGGGAGAGAACTGGAATCATGGAAAATAAGTACCCTGGGGAATTGCAAAACTAAGCCTTGTCAATCAAAAGCAACCAGCTTTATTGTGCAGTTTTGAAATGATCAGATGAAGGGTAAAGCAACAGATGTACTACCTGAATAATTGTAAAATATTTGACAAAAAATTCTCTCAAGACTGCTACTCTCCAAAATCAACTCAAATTGACTCGGACAGAAACACTACAATGCAACCTGAAACCCAATGACTAGTCATAATAAGAAAACAGAGAAGCCTAAAGCAGAAAATAAAAATAAACAAATAGATAAAAAGATGAGCATTATCCAGACTGGGAAACTCTCCAGCTCCATACTGAGACGTGCTGTGTCAATTTAGACGGATGTTCCCAGAAGTTAAAGCAATAAACAGAAATAGACTGTAAGTCTTGATTAGTGGGATACTGCAAAGATTGAAATTAGTTCTGACACTACTGAGAAGCAGAACTGAGTATGTTTGAGATCCACAGAGAACAATTCCAGGTGGTAACAAACTTTGCAGATAGACTGCAATGCCAACTGGTACAAAACAGTAATAAGATGACCTAAAGTGATTAAAACCTGGGGTTTTTTTAAACAGCAAAATAAAGATTCAGTAGGTACTGGGAAATGACAAACTGCAGTAAAAGATCAAACTGAGAGATACAGAAAAAGAAAAAGTATATTTAATTCTAGAGAAAAAAATAACAATAAGAAATAGCAGGAGACAGCTGATCAGTTCTGAAGGTAAAACCAAAAAACACACAGCTCTGGAGCAGGAGAAGAGGACCTATGGAGCTATGGAGAAGAGGACCTGTATGTTCCACTAATAAAATTCCTGTAGGAGATATACTTCATTCCTGCAAAATGTACATAACGAAGAGCAATTGAGGTAATCTGGAGTTCATTCCCTATAACCCCCAACCACCTCCACTCCCATTCCAAAGAGCTGCCCTCACTGTCAGCTTCCCTTCTACAGACCTTGCCCTCTTGTTGCCAGAACAAGGGTAGTTAATGCACCAGTCTCCATCACCATGATACAGTCAGATAAACATACCATGCTGTGCTCAATTTGATACTCACAATTATTCAAAATACAAGTGCCAAAAATCTCACAAATCTCCATTAAGAAGAGATCAAGAAATCAATTTCTCAGTTTCTAATTTTCATAGTGACAAAAAGTCTTTGAGAACAAAAAGGTAAAAGCCCACACAGACTGAGAGACTACTTTCTTTTACAAGTGTTAAGGGGAAAAAAGCAAATAAAAAAAAACCAAACCCAACCATATACTTCTGCAGTTTTTTCAAAAGGCAATAAAACTACTCAGCTTTGCTGATGTCAGTCAAGTGTAATCATCTAAAACAAAGGTTAATTTTGGTTGTAACCCACCTGAAATTGATGACAATGTTTTAAAGAGCTTCCTCATTAGGTCACTGAGAAATAACTAACATTTGCAAAGCGTTTCACTGTGTTTTATTACAGCTCCAAGTGCTAATCCAACATTCAACTTTGAACACACAGATAGCTTTCAATCAAATTCATGGAAAAACATTACTTATAGTGGGTGCAATGTCTGATTAAAGCTGCAATACTTACCAGTCATCCAGCAGAGCTTCAGAGAAAACACAGGAAATTTCACCATTAATTGGGCACCACAGCACCATTTTATTTTTCTGAACCATTAATACATTTAATATGTGCTTATAAAGTTAGAGTGTGAAAGGGTTAAGTACTTTTTGTCTTCCATTAAAAACTCTCTATGTGGCAAGGCTATTAAGTTATTCTGGCATGCTCTCCACATAAAGCAGCTGCTGTACAGTATGTTTTACTTCATAAAATACCTTTAATCAGCACACTGACTAGTTCTGTCATTTATAATTAAGGAGGTAAATGGCAGGTGCAGCATAAATTAGCAAAACTGAAGTCTTTGTGAAGACTTCCAGTCATACCAACTCAATGCTTTCTAGGAACAGAAATGATGGCTTAACAGCTTTGTTGCACCAAAAACTTGACTGGGTAAGACTATGCCAAGAAAGAGGGAGATTTACAAAACATTTACACTTCTGAAGCCTTTACTATCCTATATTACCAGATTCATTTCTTAAACTCTTCCTTCTAAAGTTAAAAACAGAAAAATATTCAGGAGCAGAAAAGCCACCCACTAAGCTCTGTTTCTGTCTTACAAATAACAGAGGGACAGGGGCAGAGGTACAGGTCAAGCAACAAGCAAAGTGGTTCTCTTACTTCAAAATATTTTTCCAGCCAACAAGTAAGAAATTTGCTGGCCCAAAATCTGGAGAAATGCCCACACCCATAATTTAAAAGCAGAGCAATGTTGTTGTGATGTCTTCCATGGACAAAAGACCACCAGTCCTACAATTACTATCATAAAAATTCTGCAACTGCCACCTTAAGTGGCTTTGGGTTTTTTTGGAGAAGGTCCATAGTCTGTGAGTTAAACTAAAACTCTCCTCCCCTTTAAAACTGCAGAGGTTATTTCAGCTTGAAGGACTTCTGAAAGGTAGCCTTACAACAAATTTTACAAATCTTCAGAGCACACACATTCAGCATGAAGTCTACCAGATCCATAACACTTCCAAAGTGGCAGCCACCCTCAGCACCAGTGCTGCTTAGTGCTGGGTGGTGGGCTGACCCCAGCCCAGAGTGGTGCACTCCCCACCTCCATTCCACCTGCTCTGCAGGGTCTCCAGGCACCACCACCTGCATGCAGCACCACACGGAAAAACAAGTGCAGCAGTGAGGCTGGAAAAATTACAGTGTTCACGGTTTCATTTGTAAACTTACAGTCTGCTGATCTCCAAGTAAATACTCTCAGAAACTGCACTGGCTTTGGCCAAACTAAGACTGCAATCTGAATGGAGTCAAGAAGCCCCATTTTTGTATTACTTCAAGGCAAAACAATTAACCCTTCTGAATGACACATTATCCACACCATGCTTCAAAAGCAACTCAAATATGTGTTCTTCAGAAGCGAAGGCACAACACTACATCAAATGATACATTTGGTAACACAGCAGTGGTGAAACTGTAGTGAAGAGCCTTTTGCATTAATTTTAAGAGAAACTATGTGTTTCTGCCCAAATTCACAGATTCCCACATCTGTCTTAAACAGAAAGCAGAATAAACACCCAGCAAAGCAACTCCACCTTGTGCTATGAACTAGCAGAACAGCTGTAAACCTGTGTGAGATACCAATCTCTCAAATAACACTTACATTGTTTTGTGCTTCGCTGATGTGAAATGACTGTTTCCTCAATGGGTAGACAGTGCCTTCCACAGGCCCAGAAGTAAGCACTTCCAAGGGAAACTACAGTAATAAACTGCAGTGGATGGAAGGCATACTTACTTGCATTTTTCTTTCACTGCTAATTTTGAGTTAAAATTGAAACTTCTAGGAAGGAACACACAATCCCTAACTGTGTGCAGTACCCACTGGCAAACAACTTAAGAAGCAGAACCGCTACTGACTCACAAATGAGTTATTTACCCATCCTCATTCTGACAAGCAGAAAAAGTACATGACCATGGCTGACAGAAGAGAAAACAAGATTCAAGCAGAGGGATTTAGGAAGGGTGAGGAGAAGAATTTAGAAAACAACAAAGACCATTTTTTATGCTCTGCAAGAAGACACAATGACAATAAACCACTTTTAACTAGAATTAATTAATTCTATAAATGGACAGATAACAAGTCTTGCACAAACAAATAAAAAAAGCCACTAGTTATAAGCACCACAATATTTTGTTTGAGAATGCAAAATGAGATGCTAGAATTTCAATAATATTTTTAAGCTTTTTTAGATTAGGCACAATCAGAGTGGGTATGAAACAGCTGTTTTAAACTAGCAGAAGAGAACTTAAGGAAAGGAAAAAACTGTCTATAAGTGGGAACAAGCACCAAGTGGGAACAGATTTCAGAGTACACATGTGGGGCTTACAAAACCTGCCCTCCCAGAGAGGTGTGGCTCACAGCTAAAATATTTCAGACAGCAATATGCAGATTTTTATGCCATCACAATTTCAGTCCCCAGACAGGTCTAAGATAGTGAAATTCATAAAAACTCTCGGAGAAGACAGCAGCCATGCCCTGCCATATGGTCTGGCACTGTTCAGCACTTGGGATCAGTTACAACTGTTTTCCTTTTCCCAAAATTAGCATTAAAATGTAAGTGATAGCTTCAATTAGAAGTGAAGCAGCTTGTCAACAGATTAAATTAAAAGCAATCCAATGTTCTGAGACAATGTAGATGATAAAAAAAAATTACAGTTTGGTGGAGGGTATAAATACAACTAAGACTGAGAAAATAAATGAACACATAAATAAATCAATTCCTCCACTACTCTGGCCCTGTGCAGTATTACTACCAAGGTGGATGAAGAGATGTTTATGGCATACTCATAGAATAGCATCAAAATCACATTTTTCTGTCTGTGAGTTCATTTTTAAAAAGCCTATCAGAGGCTAAACTACCTTATGACATTCAGAAAGCTTCATTAGCTATGGCTGCTGCAAAATGGCAAAGAAGCTTGAAAAAGCCTGCTTTATTATTTAACTTGCTTGGGCTTAACACAAGATACTGACTTTTCTTTATGGTTCACCTTCCTTTCAGAGTTACCACAAGATTCATAGGTTCCAATTCTAAGGGTATTGTGTTCCAAACGGTGGTGGATCATTTCATACCACATGAGCAACATCAACTGATCATGTTTTGTACCCTTGTTTGTATATATCACTATGTATATATCATTCCCATGCCTTGATTTGGTGGGATCTGATTAAATGACACAACACTGGATCTCTAGAGGCAGTTATGTTATATAAAGTACTTGGATACACCAGAATGCAGTTAAAAGATAGATCTTACTTTCCCATCCAAACAGCATAGCTTTCAGGGAGTTGTGGAACAAAAAGCATAGATCTTCCAGTATCAACATCTACTGCTCCAAAGCAGCCTGCTTCAGTTACTCCAAAAGTCCAGTGAAAGTAAGATTCCTAGGTTAAAACAAAATATATTCTTAGAAGAAAGACTTCACTTCTACCAGCTCTAAAAATACACTAGAGTACATATTAATTCCTATTTCCACCTATCTGGAAGAGATCTCTTGCTTTTGGAGGGAGAGAAGTGGTTTAGGTCTCAACCTTTTCAGACTGGTTAGTTTTAGGTTAGAATAATACAAACCCTTTGTTAGCAACTGGAAAGGATCAGAGATTAATAAACTACCATAAAGAGTTTAACTCAGCACAATAAAGATACACTACACAGTAAAATACATTTTTCCAAAATAGAATTACGGAATGTATCAGGGAGAAACAATCATGCCACAAGGGACAAGGCAAAAGCGGAGTGCAGGTTCATTGGGTTGCAAATGCAGAGTGCTGAAGTGAAACCCCAACCTTCCCCAGAGAAGAGAAAGCTGCACCAGGAACAGCCCTTATCCAAGAATTATTTTAAGAACAAGCAAGAAAACAACAAAACACCTAACAGTATGGGATTTAATCTTGGTAAGGACAGACATATGCTCATATGCACCTGAAAGGTGCATCTCCTCTAAAACCAGACTAATAACTACATTAAGATATGTGCTATCTAAATGAAAATTTACTGTGTTTGTTTCTTCATAACATACAACAGCTCAATTAAATTCACAAAACAAAGTGCTGCAGAAACCACGCAGGGTGTGGGATATGCATAATTTGAGTTCTTTTACACCAACATCCCCAGAACCTGTTAAGTCCTATTTGTAACAAAAGAACACATGGGTATTTAAGGAAGAGTTTAATTTAAGAAGACACATGTTGTAAATTCCAAGATATAAGCTGCTGTTTTATAAAACCATGAAGTATACTTTTCTATTAATTAATTCAGCTTAGGTCCACTGTAACATGTTTTATTACACAAGGAAGGCTGTTTTTTGGATCACAAGACAAGACTGAAAAAATGAAGAGATATTCCACTGCTGTCTTCAAGATTAGAATCAAACACTGATGAGCAATAAGGCCTTGAACAGGGTTAGGCCCTTTAAACCTGATAATGAGCCTGCACTCAAGCACTGGAAGTGAGAGCAACTCAAAGCTGAAGAAGCAATGTTATAAAGAAGACAATTTATTTAAGTGAAGCAAGACAATGCACATTTGAGAGATAAAGTGAAAATAATTTAAAATCATTTAAAAATTCATGCAGTCAAATTTGAAGTTCTGACTCAGCCCTTACCTGGCGAAACACAATACCAGTATCAGTACAGTATCTCTGGGTTTCCTCTCCACCCTGCAGCAGAACAATGGAATTCTTCTGGACATCCTTATTCTGTCTCAGGCGTTCACACAGTCGTCTTCTGTTCAAGGCAAAGAGTGCCACAGGCACTTTCAGAGTCTCATTCCCCAGCCAGTAGGAGGGTCTAGAAGAGATTTTGTCATTGACAATTAATGGCAAAGGCAGTGCTTATCACAATTTAGAGGCACAGTGCTCATTAGTTGAGTTCAACTCTACTAACAAGAGGCTCATCACTCAAGGGGAAGAGATGTTGTAGGCACACATTGATCCCAACCATCAAGCATTGCTCACACAAGTACAAAGGAGAAAAAAGGAAACAGCAGACAAGGCTGGCTGCAGCTACAGCCCACAGCACGTGCCTCAGTACATCCTTCTGGGTAACGAAGCACAAAGTGACTACAGCCCATGTCAGCCAAGGAGAGGCAAAGCAGGAGGGCAGAAAACTAGTTCTGAGCTGCTGAAAACAGAAGTGAAAGTTTACATTAAGTCTAGCTTTAAACTTAAGCAAGTCCTTCTGGGGAACAGGGAGTGGATAGAACAGATGATGGATAGCAGACACCGGAGAACAGCATTTCCCATACTCACACAGGATCAGCAAATCTCTTTTCTATGTCTGTATGTTTGTTCTGAAATGCACACAAGCAGCTTCAGCCTGTGATGGAACGCAAACACGTGGCCACAGGAGCATGTAAAACAGCTCAGAAAGTTTCTGAAAGATTGCACTCAGCAGAGCTGCAACTGCGAGGATACAGTTTAAAAGCAGAGCTCACTGTTACTAAGTAATTTTAGATGTTGAAAGTACCTCAAGAACATGTGGCTGATTCATTCACAGTGTTTCAGGTCCATAAGTGCACTTTTTGGAGCACTACCAATAGAAACACCAGAAAACTAGAAACAGTAGAAAAGTTGTGCTTTGGACCTTCAGTATTAGAGATAATCAATAAAATTTAACTATAAAATCCTATTATTTAAGTCCAATTTGTCCCTCTATCCCAGCTTCTCCAAGACTGACTGACTGACTGGATGGTCACTTCCTGTCGTGCTTTACAGGAGACGCCAGGAAGGTGCAGTTAACTTGTTACTATGTTAAGATGGCAAGAAATGAACCAACTACCAAAGGACTTAACCTTAGAGGAGCAAAGCTCCACATCTTAATTATTATATAGCTTTCATAGGCAATCTGAAAGGCAACCTTTGATTTATAGCTGCATAACCTCCTAAAAGACTTTATCAACCTCAGAAATGCAAACCCTGTAATTTCCTACTTCAGCCACAGCATAAAAGAGCTAATAAAATACTTTATTTTACTTGCTTATAACCACTTGATGTAACAATGCAAGTAATTTTAGAAGGTGAAAGACTGCTCTTGCTAATCCAATTTTCAAACTATCTGCTTACAAGTTCAGCTGATGGTGCACAAAACCCAAATGTGCTTATTTTTATTCCTTCCAACACACACCTGACAACCCAGCACCAAGGCAGGTAATGATCACAAGGGCTGCAGACTGCCTATTGCAGCACATCAGCACAGCCTGGGAGCACAGCATAAATTTTAGTTTTGGGGTACCCATGCCTGTAGGAAGAAGGAAGCAAGTTCATAAAATCCTAGCAAAAGCTACTGGAAGTTCTAAGTCAGATAGTAAACCTTAAACTAAAGATAGGCAAGGCTTTCCAGGTACAAAGCTGTGGGTTGGTAATTCAGCAGTGCACAACAGGCTGAAATTGCTGTTCTCCAAGCACTGTAAGTACATGCAATGGCCTGGAAATCATATGCTCACCTTATGGGACATTTATAAAAGGGAAGAGAGAACATCATCAGATACTCTTACACCATATGCTGCTCTCAGATCTTTGTGTCTGCTGATAAAAAAAAAAAAAAAAACCAACAAAAAAACCCCCACTGGCAGAGGTTGTAGCACAACCTGTCTCATGTTTTGCTTCAAAGGAAGGAAAAAAGTCACCTTCATTGCAATTTTCTGTGATTAAAAAAAAAAAAAAAAAAAAAAAAAAAGAAAAGAAAAGAGAACTCTGGCCTCTTGTGACCTCTGTCCTCCAGGCCTATTCCTACACCCTGGAGGTCATAGGAAGCTGCTACAAAGGCACATTTTCATCTCCCTTAAGTCTAATAGGAACGCTTTTATTACACTTAAAACCTCTGACAATCCAAATGAGACTCAACAGAAATAATTGCATCAGGCAGCAATTCAAACCAATAGTTGTACTAAGCCACTTAAGTGTGCTTTTTACAAGGATCTTCATGCTAAAGCTAAAATGCATTCTAGTGCAAAACGCTAGTTCTTGTACAGGTTTTCTCTAAGTGAAAGTGTGTTCTTCCTTGGATATAACAGACCCCACTTTCCCTGTCTGAATATGATGCCATAGTATTAACCCACAGCAGTGGATTTGAGTGCTGCTGCAAATCCTGCTCTGTTCTCACTGAGCACTCATGTTAATTCACATCTCAGACAGAGTGAGCTTGCCAGGAAAGACACCTACTTTCACAACTGGAATTCTGTGAGAAAACTAGCTTTTAGAGAGAATATTCAGCTTAGAGGAATTTGCTACCTCCACAGCTCTTGTTCTCTTTTTTTCACCTGCAAGCAGCCAGACACCAAACTGATGGCACCCCTTTGGATGGACTGCCAACACAGCAGAACATCCACAGGTGCTGCTTTGCCTCTGCCTTTGCAAGAGATCCAGTCACCTGGCACATATGAGCCATGCATGAGCTCTCCACAGCCAACACAGAGAGTTCTTCTCAGAGACAATACTGGCTGGGGCATTGAAGTCTTACAAAAAGGTGTATGGCTGTACACCCAGCTTTCCATGGCAAACAAAAACTGGGAAACAGAACTCTCATAATACTCAAGATCACAAGAAAAAAAGGCCACACATAGGACTGGCTGTTCAATGACCTGTAGTAAATTGAGTGGGTACATGTATGTAACTGCCTCACATGTGTATCAACCCTACAGATACACATGCAATTACACTGTAAGCAGTGTAAATTTGCCTTGGAACAAAACTGCCACAAAATTCTTTCTAGGGAAGAAACTACAAGCTTTTCATTTTGGTCTATGATCTCTAATCACTCAGTTATATCCCACAAGACACACAAATCACAGAATCATAGAATAGGTTGTATGGGAACAGACATTAAAGATCATCTTGTGCCATGTTCCTGTCATGGGCAAGGACACCTCCCACTAGACCAGGCTGCTCAAGGCTTTGCACAGCCTGGCCTTGAGCACTGCCAGTGCTGGGATATCCACAACTCCCTGGGCAATCTGTTCCAGCATCTTACCACTCTTACAGCTAAGAATTTCTTCCTCATATCCAGCCTAAATTTCCACTCTTCCAGTTTCTACCCATTACTCCTTGCCCTATCACTACAGCTCCTGATGAACAGTCCCTCTCCAGGTTCCCTGTAGCCCTTCAGATACTGGAAGGTGCTGTGAGTCTCCATACAGCCTTCTCCTTTTCTGAACAGACCAAATTTTCTCAGCTTGTCTTTTTACAAGAAGCACTTCAGTCCTCTGATCAACTTTGTGCTTCAGCAGAGTTATCAGAACTAATACAACACATTGGCTGGTCCTTCAAGGTCAGCTTCTTCTGTTAGCACAATGACTCCAGCACCTCCAGCCACAAACTCAACCCAAAACTCTCATGTGAAGTTACACATTTAATAAAGAAGTGTATTTGATACAAGCACTGCTTTGTGGTGCATGCCTCTTTGAAGCTATGCAGGCTTCTGCAAATAAACCTTAGCTGGTGTCAAAAGTGGACACCTGCAAGAACAAAACAGGGCAAGAAAAGCTCAGCTCCCTTGTTTTCTCCAGTCTGGTACCAGGATTCACCCACTGCTCAGTCTGCTAAAGGCTTCCCACAGTAGCTGACAGTTTCCTGCTGGCTGTCACATGCAATTTTTATCATCACTTAGGCCCAAGCTCACAGACGAGCTCTTTAATTTTATTATACTGCAAGTGAAATATAGCTAGGAACATTAAACTACATCTGTTTATTTAAAAGATATTTTTCTTTTGCCTGGAGCTCCTGATTTTCAATGCTTATTTCAGAAGTTTTATATTTTAGGGAGAGTACATTCTGGCATTATATGATTCATTTAACATTTTGGATTTGTTGTAAAGCAACCACCAGAACACAGTGGTAACCAAAACTCCTATTTTATCTCTGGTTTTCTCACCATTTTTCAGTTAACCTTTTGTACTTGTGGCAGAAAATTCATGGACTGCCATTTCTGTTCTACTGAGATCCCACAGAGAGGATCCAGATTTCAATGAAGATGAGAAATCACTGAAACTACTTTTCAGTAAATTTTCACTTGTTTTTGACTGGGGCTTATTTTTTTTTTTTTTTTTTTTTGCTTTGAGCAACAGATCCATCAACATCAGCCTGAAACCCAAACAATTATCAGTGCTGTTTCCACATTCCATATGTGAAGTACAAGAGGCTTATGTTAACAGCAGCACAAGGAAACAGCAACTACAGCTGTTCAAGGTGTAAAATGGTATTTTCTTCAACTCAGTGCTTCTTGTAAAGTTGAGAGCTGGAAATCCCGGCGCTGCTCCAGTCCTTGCTACCAGCCCAGCCCAGGGTGGGAGCTCCGGGGCAGGGATCGCCCAGACAGCGCTGGGGACACCAGAGCCCGAGGGGAACCTCAGGACAGCGACCTCCCCAAAGCCTCAGGTCACAGCCGAGCCCCAGCCCGACCCGTGTCCGGCAGCTTTAGAAACTTCACCTTCGTTTGGATACAGTTATAATGGCATCTTCTTACAGCACGGGGAGAAACGGCTGCAATGTGGGAAAACCCGTGTGCTGTGTAATCCAAGCCACCTTTAAGTATAGCTTCTAAACCTGGGACAACTTAAAGGATAACGCACGGCTGGGGACGAGGCACTGCGAGCTAACCCCCCCGTGGGACCCTCCACAGCTCTCTCACGGCCCCGCGCAAAACCCGAAATCCTTTCGGGGAACCCCGGGTCCAGCGCACGCAGACCAGCCCGGCCCAGCCCAGCCTGTGCCCGGCCTGCCCGGCCCGGGGCACCGCCGGCCCTCGCGGGCACCGTGCCCGTCGCAGGGAGCGGGGTGCCGGCGGCCCGGGGGTGCCGGGGCCGGTCCGGAGCGCACTCACCCCGCCGCCGCAGCCATGTTCGCTCGCCGGCCCTGCGCTGTCATGTGACGGCGGCGCCTCAGCGCGGGGCGGGCCGAACGGTCCCGCCGCCCTGCCCTCACGGCCCCACCGTGACAGCTCCGCCGCCCTGCCCTCACGGCCCCACCGTGACAGCCCCGTCGCGCTCCCGTGACGGCCTCGCTGTCCTGTCCTCACGGCCGTCCCGCGCTGCCCTCACAGCCCCGCCACGCTCCCGTGACGGTCCGCCGCCCTGCCCTCACGACCCTGCCGCCCTGCCCTCACAGCCCCGCCGTGCTCCCGTGACGGCCTCGCCGCCCTGCCCTCACGACCCTGCCGCCCTGCCCTCACAGCAGCCCCGCCACGCTCCCGTGACGGCCACGCCGCGCTCCCGTGATGGCCCTGCCACACCCCCGTGACGGCCCCGACGCCCTGTCCTCACGGCAGCCCCGCCGCCCTTCCCTCACAGACCTGCTGCCCTTCCCTCACAGACCTGCCGCCCTGCCTTCACAGCCCCGCCGCGCTCCCCTCACGCCCATCCCTCACGGCCCTGTTGTGCTCCCCTCACAGCCCCGCCGCCCTGCCCTCACGGCCCTGTTGTTCTCCCCTCACTCCCACCCCTCTCGGCCGTCCCGCCCTGCCCTCACGGCCCCGCCACAGGCCGGGCTGGCACCGCCCCGGGACCCCCCGAGCCCGGGGATGCCGTTCTGAGGGAGCATCTGCTGCTGCTCCGGCCCTCTCCGCCTGTGCTGGCTTCTAAGGAACAATCCCATATTGTTGAAGCCAGTATCACATAACGTCAATACAACCTTTTACAGAGATTGCTGCCCTACCGCTGATCTCCCCTCAATTAATGGTTGTTCAAAAATCCACTTCATGTGCAGTTCTACTGTAATCCCTGGAAGAGATGTTTTCCACCTGATTTTGAGGCAGTGAAGATGTTTAACAATGGCCTTGGGGCATGGTGTGCTGGAATCATCGCCAGCCCCTGGGCTTGCCGCACTGTTGTTTTTTTCCTATTCACACAGATTTCATCAGAACCCGAAATGACTCGTTCTTGCCTCAAAATTACTTGTTCTTCCTTCAAGATTACAAGATACCTGAAGAAACTATCATAGTCCAGGGCTCACATATCAAGTAACTCAAAGCAGTTACAAAAGCAAATACCCAGGAGCATGAAACATAAGAATGAGAGATTGGAGCTCTGCTCGGTGACCTGAACACAGGGTCCTCTGCTGTGTGCAGTGATAAAACAGTGATAAATGCAGCTCTGGGCAGGCAGGGAACCCTCCCTCCCTGGGAAGGAAGTGTGAGTCCTTCTCTAGGGCTGCCCAGTGATGCCACTGCTCTGTTGGTCCGGCACTGATCTCAAAAGAAAGTACTGTGATACCGGAAATACGTGGCTGCTGCACATGGAGGGTCTGCTTCCACCACAAACACTCGGGAAAGAGAGGAGTGCAGGGCAGCGCAAAGGCAGAGTATGATCACAAAATACACGGAGCTTAAAGTTCATGGGTGTTAAAAAAATCAGTGCACTGTTACTAAGACATGCACAATTAAGCCCCTTTTTTCTCATTTGGTCATATTGTCCTCTATAAGTTGCAAGAAAACTGTAGCTACTCACAGCTGGCTCTGGAGTGGTGTGTGAGAGCTGCAGAGCAGTCACAGGCAAAGACTGATTTCAGAAAGTCTGGATAGGCACATGTAAACTGATCAAACTAGAAAAGTCAAGCAGTCCTTCTCTAGCTCTTTATGTTTTTGTGTCCAAGAGTCAGAGACCTTTAGTACAAAATACATAATCAAAAGTTTATTTCATGAACAGTGCATTTAACAAGTAACAAGTAACAATACTTATTTTGGCCCCATTTTAGAAATTATTGTTAACTTGTTGAATTTCAAGAAACTTCCCTCAGTTTTAGCAGACTGAAAAAAAAAAAAAAAAAAAAAAGTGAACTGTAGTGAAATATTTTACTGCTTTCAGTTCCCTAGAAAGGCTTCCTTCTGCTTAGTTTCCAGCAGAACCAGTGGGAGGAGGCTGGGAAGCTCACTTTGCTTTTTCTTCTCCTCTCAGAACTAGAGAGAAAAGACTAAAGCCATAAACTCTTCCAAATACTGCCATTAGTGGCTTTGGGCACTCATCCTTCCCTGCTCCCCTTTGCCTACCCCTACACTCACCCTCTGTAGAGTAAAGGGCTCCTGCATTGTAGTATCTACTCTCTAAAATGGGTTTTCTGGGTCTCTGTCCTGTTTATTTTAATTTCCTTCTTGGTCATTTTATCTGCCTTCCAAAAACACCACAAAAGTCACCACACTTAGAAGATACCTGCAGTGTATTAAATCTCAGCAGGAAATAAGACTACATTCCTTGGGGGGGAAAAAATATCCTGTCTGTCAGGATTTGAAAGAATGAAACTCCTACACTGTGCACAACTTAAACTCATTTGCAGGGTGGCTTTACTTGAAATGCCAGCCACAGGAATGACACAGACTGCCAGACTGGGAGCAAGCCCAGCTTTATTGCACACATAGACAATTCTGATTCTCTCCATGCTGCAATTGACTGTGTCTGAGAGGAGTAAACTTTAATATCTGAGAGGCTGAGTTTAGAACATTTCCCCCTATACCCAGGTCTGACTGACCAGTACTGTCACTCATCTCCCAGTAGGACTCTCAGTGAGCAAGAACATCCTTTCTCATGCTGAAGGCCTGATTTTGCAATTCAGGCAGCTTCAAGACTCCCTCTGTAGCAGTTTGGATGTACAAGAGATACAGGACTGCAGCATGTGATGAGATTCTCCACTAGTTCTCCATAATTCAACAGTTCACACTGCTGTCCAGGCAGCATCTTAGAGTTCAGCACCATCAGTGCTGATTGCTTCTATTATCTCAGCTGAAAAGAAGTAATGTTAGGTTAATAAACTTCCTTTTATTACATGAAAATTACTCAGCTGTTGTGAATACGGGTCAAGGCATTTGCTCCTGGTTTTAGAGTACAATACATGAAAATCTAAGGTTAGCAAATATGTCAGTCCAAATATGAGCTAGTGGAAAAGGAAGGATGCTGCAGCTATAGTCACAGCATGTGCTTGGGGAGCATCTACTCTCCTTCTGCCCTCCAGCCTACAGTGGTGTCAAATACTGGAGCTAAATACTCTCTGACTGCTGCAGTGTCTGACTTTCTCTCCTGCTTTGGGAAAATGCAATTTTTGAGAGCCCAAATCACCTGGGACTGCCGTGCAGGATCACAGAGCCACACCGAGAACACGGTACCACAGTAAGAAGTCTCGAGCTGCCAATACCATGACATGAAGTGGGGAACAGAGTCTAATGCTCAGTGACTAAGGTCACCCTCCCTAGTAAGTCCTTACTTGATATATGATTTCATTACCAGTTTCAACTGGTTTTCTAAATATCCAGAAAGCCTCCACATCATACATGCCACCACAAAACCAGAAAGAATGTGAAATGCTGATTCATCAGCACAGGCATTGTTCTAAGTTCAGCTTGATCTGTTTTTCTGCTGATTATTCCTCCAAAATTTTGGAAGGTAGAATATTGCTGGCTGAAATACTCTGTGACCCTCTTCACTTGGGTGGGGGAGCACTGGCTAGGCAAAGAACAACAGATAGATTTTGTACATATTTGAATCAAAGTCTTTCATACATTATAGGATCAGCTGTTAGTCCAAAGTAATTATATGGACTGGTATGTTAAAATGTGTTAACACTGTGGGGTTTTTTAGTAGAATCATTCTACAGGGACCCCTACTGCCTTTGTTTGATATGATGGCCATAAGTCTTTAATGTGGAATTAAGATTGCAAGGTCCCTTCAAAGCAACAGATTGAACAAAAGCATCTGCCTTTGGCGTTTTCATCATGAAACGATTTTTAGTAAATTTTCCCTCAAGCACTAAATGTATACTGCTGTATTGATCTTTTGGATCTTGAAATGAAAGTGTGATTTTCCCAAAGCTTGCTTGAACTAAATTATTATAAAAGACAAGAAAGGTAAAGCATTACATTACTTCATTACTCTCACCATTGACTTTCAGTTAAGAGTAAGAAAATCTAGTATATTCCACATGTGCCCATCAAGGATCACACCGTCTAAGGTAGCTTCTCCAGCTAGTGTTTGATCTTCACAAAAATGTATAATTTTTTTTTTTAGGTTAATTAGTACAGACTGTAATTGTTTCATTTAAATCAATCTGCCCACCAGTATTTATAAATTGCTGCCACAGAAGCTCCTATCTCATCAGCGTATATTAAAACAGCACTTCAAAGGCTTCCTTTTTTAGAGGTTTGGGTTGTCAGGTTTTTTTAAGAATTAGTTGCCAATGTGATGTTCTCTGTACTGCTTCTCTAATATCTCTGGCAGCTTGAAAGAATCAATTTTTGTATATTGCAACATATTGCTTTTCTTCAATAAAAGGAGACTTCTCAATGATTTTTTTCAGTCTGTTTGCTCATATATTATATTTTTTGCTAACCCACAGGCCAGGAAGGCACAGTTCATGTCTGTCTATGTGTCCTTTACCTAGTGCCCAGCACCAGGGCTCCTTTCTGGTTTTCAAAGAGTTGGGTGTACTTGTACTGCTTTAAAAATGTGACATGAGTGCAGTTCAATCATGGGTAATTGCCAGGTATAAGAGATAGGCCACTACCCATTATCTCCTTTTTTATAACTGATACTAGTTAGCATGATAGATCAACATTTTGTTTATTCTCAGTAAGTTTTAATGAACAACCCGTAGTGAAATTTTGCAACAGTGGATTTGGGACATGAATGTAGTCAATATCACTGAAGCCATTACCCCAACAGCATCACCAAAGTTACAGCAGACACCACATCTGAGAACAAAACATTCCTTCACATAACTCATGATTCCTTCAGCTTTTCTCACTTTCAAAAGCACAGCCTCTTTCTACAATGAGAAGTGGCTCCCTGGCTGTATTTTGAAGGGCACAACCAAAGGGGCTTTGCACCACCTTCTTCAGTAGGAGCATGGGAAGAGGAGCTTCTGTGGTGTTACAGAGAATTTGTTCTAGCCTGCACATGTTTGTACAATGGGAAGCACCCTTTCTCTGCAAGTTCCCTGTGGTACCTTGAACTTACCTGACCCCTTGCAATATATTGTACAGCTTTAATATAGAACAGGTTTACAAAGTTTATTTTTTCTTTCATTAGTGTCTGCATAATATACTCTCTACTCAGTGCATAACAAATCCCCAAACAAGCTTATAATACACAGATGTAAATATTTTCTCAAAAGATTAATGCCTTCAGGTTTTTGCAGATTAAGATCCATATCTTCACACCAATTTACAGTCAGATTTCTCGCTTTTTTGGTAGGAAAATCCTCTTTAATTATTGTTTATCTGGAATGTATTTTCTACTCTGAAATTTTACAATAAAATTGTAAGCCACTGGTTTATCAAGATCTGTATTTTGTTGATGATTAAGAAATTGCTCTCTCTTACACAGACGTATTAGCATTGTCTGAAATTAGTTATTTCAGGCTTTGCACAAGCAGCATTTCTTCTTCTGCTTGAAACAGTCCTACCCTCCTTGCTAGAAAAGAAAGGCATGCTTGTGATGCTGCCCTCTAATGCTCCTGTAGCATTTCCTTTCTTGTGCTGCTCTGTGGAGTGGCAACAGTCAGTCTAGGAATGACAGCAAGGTTGCCATGGAGCCATGTCTGCCCCCGCATGAACTCAGCCCTTCCCAGCCAAAAGTCATCAGTGCTGCTGCCCCAAAGCACCTCCCAGCGCTGGCCCTCAGTGCCAACTGCAGATGATGAGATAAATTACTTCCTTTTCCTGCAAACCACTCATCTAATCTCCTCTGCATCTCACTGGACATTTAACCCAGCTGGCTCCTGCCTTCAGTTTAAACCTGAAAAACCCCAAGTGATAAGAAACTGGCCATCAGATTATCTAATCACAGTCTATGTCCTGGGACTTCAGCACTTTTTCAGTTTGGTCAGACCACTTACACTACCCAGTGTCCAAAGCCCCCTCTCGTGAGCCAGCTTTAACCTGGGAGCTTAGGAAGGAGCAGGGGGACTGTGCAATAACATACTAGAGGACAGAGAGGATAAAAAACTAAAGCTTGTGAATCAGAGAATTCAATTATCTTTTGAACTGTAAAAAAAGGCTGTTTTACACAACCACTCTCTCCCCTAAAGACATTACACAGCCTCTCTTCAGGCACTGGAAACTGTGCCAAAAGCACAAAGTTCACTGAGGATGTTATCCGCCTCTTTGCCTTTTAATGAATCAACTGACTAATGTTTATTTTAAAAACGGGTCATATTTCCAGGCATTTTTCAAAGACTACCAGTTTGAGGAGAGTGTGACTGTTTATTGCAGAGACAATAAACAGTCATTTGCAGAGTGTTTCCCCAGGTGTACAAGCTGGCACCTCCTTGCACAAGTCACACTGGGCACAGGTATCTACAAGGTGACTTGGATACATGCATGAAAATTAGGCTCAATGAGAGTCAACTTGGGCAACAAAAAAAATATCTACAGTCACCATCTTCTGCTGCCTAGCCTCTAAATTCAGATCTCATTGTCTGTTTTTAATTTTGCAGTCATGAATATGGTGGTGATTTATAAGAAATTATTATTTGCCATCTCAAAAAAGCTTTTTTGCTAAGCTACCCTTTGGTTCTGTACAAGTTTAAGCTTTTTTGAGGACAGCTTCTCTTGGTTCGTGTCAGCACTAGCAATGTTAATGCCATTTGTGCAAAGGAGATTCAGAAGGGAAGCTCAAAGAACGTGTGTGGTTTAATTGTGTGTGTGTGTGTGTGTGTGTGTGGTATTTCCAAGCATCCTGTGTTTCAGGTGGCATCTGTCTGCATCCTTGAGAATAAAAAGGCTCATACAATTTCATTGATGTGGTGGTACAGCTGTGCCATTTTTCCTGCCTCAAGCCCTGACAGGTGTCTTTGTTTGCTTGTATGCAAGGGCCCTGTTTGAACTGTTGCCTAGTGTCCTTGCTTTGTAGGCTGGCAAGGAGGGGTCTTGGGGTTTTTTTTGGTTTTGTTTTGTTTTCATTTTCAGGAAAAGTGGTAACTTTTTTGCATCTGTTACTATTGACAGCAATAACTTCTCTGGTCCAGGCTGACATTATATGATGGCCAGAGACAAAGGATTCAGCTTCAGAAAATTGTGTGGGTTCTCAGTGAGTCCCAGAACTGGGGACTTGCCAAGCAGCAATAAAGTGCAGGCTTCACCCTGGGATGTTGTTGTGGCAGGCAGCCTGCTCCCCTCCAGCCCCAGCTTCTTCCCAGTGATAACTGTTATGGGTTTAGGCTGAGTATCAGGAGGTCTAAAGCAGGTATAAACCAGAAGAGTTCCAATATTAAACATCACCTAACAGTGCTCATTTAGGACATGGCTTTGTGCATTTACTTTCTGCTGATTGCATGTTTAACTGTGATAACACCCCTACTCTCATATGAGTAAGGGCAGAAAAGGAATAACATTGCTGCTTTCCCAAGACTGTAAAGAGGTAATTTTCATTTGTTTCCAAAGACACACACACACACAAAAAAAAAAAAAAAAAAAAAAAAAAAAAAAAAAAAAAAAAAAAAAAGAGAAGGAAAAACCTCTTCAGGCTCAGGCTTCTTTCTGAAATCACACCTTGGGGCATTAGGGTACCATCCTCCAGCTCATCAGCTGTGGGCTGCAGGCTGTACCCATCTCCCTTGCTGTGTAGAGTCTTCCCAGTTTCACTTTTCTGCAGTAAGAATGGGAAAACAAATCACTGAGCCACACAGCAAAGAAGGCCCAATGACATGCTGACTAATGGTGCTTTGACATCATTCAACTGATTTTATAGAGATTAAGGTCCCATCAGAAATTTGTCAGCAGTAGTTTAGGAAATACTTACTGAAGATTTGCAGAGTTAACAGCTTTGTGGGTGTTTGCTGTTTGGCTATCTACCTAAACAAACAGCTGGTGCAGTTGGAATCAAGTCAGCAAAGTTGTTACTAATTTACATTCTTTGGGCATGTCTCTGCTCCAGGCACAGAAATGACTGTGCTGGAGCATACTGGAACCCCAGCTATTTTTAAAGCACCTAGCTTGCTACTGGAGGAAATCAGTTACAGTAGCACAGAGCTCATCATGAATTCATTTACCCAGATTTTTGGCTCAAATATCAGTGCCAGCAGGATTAACTAAACCCTTTTAAAATGAGAAAAAGGAGATAAAAGGACTTGATTCAGCAACAGTCTGATTCCAAGTGAAAACTCCCAGTTGCTCACTCTAGTAGCTATGACAGGCTACACTGATTAAGACAAGAAGACAAAACCTTGAATTTGCTGTAGTGGACAATGAGGTGGGGGACAGGGGACAGGGAGCCAGTAAATACAGCGCCTGCTGTGGAGAAGGGTCTGGCCTTCACTGTGAATCCTCTGTGTCACTGCAAATGGAAAATGAAGGTGACTCCTATTAAAAAAGAGTCATTGGGGTAATGTGCACTAGAAGAGGAGGAGGGATTGTATCCAGACGTAGCTGCAAGGAGCTTTATGTGCTGCAAGAGCTCTGACTTACTGCTTCTGGAAGACTTTTCTAACTCCAGTGTCAAAGTTCGGGGACCTTTTTTGTAAAAAACTGCCTTCTTGTTCAAAACATTAAGGGCCCTGGCTAAGGCACAGATTGGGGCTGGGTCCTCACAAAACTAAAAATGCAGACTAAGGAGGTGTATATTAAGAAGCCTCCTAAAGATATGCCAGCCAAGTCCAAAGGGGATGACAGTAGAAAATGTATCCAACTACTAAATGGAGAGAAGCACAGTCCCTACAGTGCACCAGAGCAGGAGTGAGCAGTGTCATTGCTGCAGCACAGCACAAGCCTTGCAGACTCTAATGAGACAGGCTGACTAACAGGGAAAGGATATGGGAGACATTCAGCAGGAGCAGGCCTCACCTTGGAACTGAGCCCAAATTCTGTAGCAGAGAGTGATAACGAGAAAGGCGAGATCAGAGGAGACAGCTCTAACAAAGAGATGGGTAAAGAGACTGAGCACTCACCCAGCACTTGGCTCCCCAGTCCTCTGCCTCCCACCTGACCTCCTGTTCTCCCAACTCTGTCCATCATCTTTGCACACCTGAGCCTGGTGAGCAGGGCAGCTGCAGCTCAGCTACTGTGGGGGTATACAGCATGCCTGCTTGATGTATCCACAGACATTATGCATGGGTAATCTTTATTACCCAAGGGCATTTCTCTTTTACATATCCCTAGCTCAAATTTTACTGAAATAATTTTCTTTTTTATTGGCCTCTTACATTGTTAGAGTGCCCATGATTTCCCCAAGGTTAGATGATGAATGACAAAACATCATGCAAAGACAAAATACAGGCATTTTCCAACTATAAAACAGATTTTTTTTATTTGATATGTTTCCTTTTCTTGTGCAACAATAAGCAACCTCAATGGGATGAACAGTACAAATAGAAGTTTAACAAGCTCTCTTCTGAATCCAGGATCACACAAAATATAGATTTAGTAAAAATACTAGATTTCTACTAACATGACAGAGCCTCAGAAAATGGAGTTACCATTATAAAGACAATTTCAAACATGACAGATGAGTTCAATTGTGCAATTAGTTGTGCCTGGGTAGCCAGCTGAGTCCCTGAGAGGTTCCAGTGACCTCAGTAAAATCAGTGGGAATGTAGAGACATAACCTTTCATCTCTGCACTATCAAATGCAGGCTCAACTCCTCATCAGTTTAAGGATCTCTTTTTCCTCCTCCCTTTTCCCCAGGCCTCTCCCTCAGCCCAGCAGCACAGACACCAAACAGGCAGCAGTGCCCCTTCCCTCCCACCCTCCCATCTCCGTGTGAGCATTTGATAGCAGCAATACCTCCCAGCCAACCATGTGCTGCAGGCAACTTTTGTACAGACAGTATTTTCTGTTCAAACAGGCATTTCCAGCTGCTCCTGGGGAACAGAACATGAATATCATTGCTTTTCTGGCTGAAGCTGTGTGATCTAAGCCAAGCCAATCTGACCAATAGGTCTTTCCTTAAAAAGCCAGGCAAGAAGTAGCAAGTAATGTGTGGGTGCCCACAGGCAGGTACCTGGAGTGACAGTGCTGCCTCACCTGAGGGTGGAAGAGGTTCAGGGACATTATTAATCCAAATATAAGAACAGATCTTTCCTCTCAAACATATGCAGATTACATGGGCAGCAGCAATTTAACCTTAAAAAAAAAACACAAAAAAGAGAAACTTAAATTCAGATTAGAAAAATTAAGTAAAAGAGAGATAATATGAACTATTTTATTATGGCAAATACTTCCAGAAAATCCAATTATCAAAATCTCCAAGTGAACCCTGTTGTACTTACTGTTCTGAAGGTGAATATATTGGTGGTAGAATAGTAAGATATGCAAATATTAAGTGTTCTACACACTCCAGAAGTACTTCTAATCAAATACTATTCACTCACTTACCCATACCTATCCATGTTACACTGAAGGGAGAGCAGGTAGCCAATTTTTTTCAGCCTTCTTCAGTCCTGGCTGCCGAGGTTAATGAGCTGCCACCTCAATTTCATCCCCCTTTTTGAAGAACAGATCTCAAACTCAGTGAAGTTCACTGAAAAACCTTCAGCTGATCCAGGACTTTGGATGACCCTTCTACACAATTTCTTCTATTATTAGGATTGGAAAAAAATTATTTTATTTTGTTAAAAAAAAAATACCAGAAGAGCTAAAAATCCAGCAGAATAGAATTCCAAGGTATCAAACATAACTAGTGGGGCTCTAAGGAGAAGTACTAAGCAGAAAGCATAAATAACATCTAACCCAAAAAGACCTTAGAAACAAGTTACACACCTGAACTTTTGAACTCAATCTTCCCCCTGTAGTATCATGTATAAAAATGGTATGATTGATGGGCTTGAAATTCACATTTCAAATTTTGCAGATGAGATTAAATTAGAGAAAACATCCAAACCATTTCTAATACCATGGAGGCGTTAGATTGATTATACTCTTGGATTAATAGATGGTAATTGTAGATACACAAAGACCTTTAAGTCTTCAAGCAAAGGACTTGCAGAAGAAATAACTATTATTTAGAAAGGCACTGGAGCAATCTACCTCATAAAAGAGATAAAACTACAGTGCAATATTGTTAAGGTTTTCAGCCAATGTACATATGAAATGAAAAAATAGAGAATCAGATTGCTAAAGGAATAATGGAGAGATAAAAGGAATGACAGTTTTATTTTGTGAGGCACTGGTTAGATGTCACAGAGACTTCAATCACTGAAATGAAAATATATTTTCACTATAGCAGTAGCAAGCAGAGAAAGAGTAATATAATTAAGGCTGTGCTGAGACACACTTGGAAGAGTGAGCAGTAAAAACACTGTTCCACACAGGGAGTCAAGGCTGAGCTACACAACACACAGGTACTGCCAGTTCAACACAATGCATCAACTGAGGAGGGCTAACCCAGGTGTTTGCCCTGTCCTGAAGATATTCAGGACATTCAAGGATTCATTCAAGGATTCCTGTAGGCCTCGAGCTCCTCATGATGACTGTGTGTACCAGGTTATCAGAAAATGTACAGCAGATGGTACAAATTGTGTAAGTCTCCTGCTGTGTTTTGTAGACAAGTTGAAATTGGGAATCCTCAGTGGCAAGTGAAAAGGATACAAATGCAGTAGCTATAAAATCTCATGGTTGATCTAATGTTTCTGTGTTTAAAGTAGGCTTTTATATCCAAAGTTCTGCCAATCATACAGAAATTGCTGACAAAACAATGAAAATCAAAACTAAGGGTTTAGAAATGCAGTTTTTCTTAAGCAATCACAATATTGATAAACAGACAGGCTGAGTGCTGTGAATGCACCAGCCTGCCCATAGCAGGTGCAAGATTTCTGCTCTTGCCTACACATACATAACCATGGTTGACTCTCACCTGTGCTCCTTTGATTAGAACTATTTATTTGGGATTTTCAAAGTCTTCATGAAAGTAGCATCTATTCATTGGAGAAGTGAAATGATCAAAGCATTTGCAAAAGCTACTACCTTTTGTAGTCCTGGAACAATCAATATTGGTCACAGTATTATCCAGCTGTGACAGAGATGTGGTGTGGAAGCCTAAGGAAAAGCAGTGTTGGATCAGCCCTGAGGGCCAAAGAAAAACAGATGCCACTCACCAGAATTTGTTTAATCTACAAAATAAAGCCCTTTTGTTCACATGCAGCAATGGTTACGAAGTATTACATCTTGATCTATTTGTCACAAAAATGCCCTGTGATTTCCAAACCTCCCCCCACCCTTGGCATTTGCAAAAAAGGAAAGCTTCCTGCTATTCATATAATATATAATCATAGATCCTGACAGGCTGGTGGCACAGCAGTGCAGTAGCCAAGGGCTTGTGTAGCAGTAAGAGCAGCTTCTTTCACACATGCAAGCTTTGGGGGTTTGGATTGAAGCACAACATTTATTTGTTCACTTGTGGACAAACATGGAACCTACTGAGAGAAAGGTAACTGGAGAATAGCAGATTAAACTAGGATCCAAATCTTAAGACCTCAGCTGAACCTCTTGCATGTGGGAAATGTGAGTTCAAATCTTTTGTGGGGTGAAGAAGTCTCTTGTCTTCTAACCATCTGTCTTGGTTTGAAGGACAGGTGTCTGCTAAGAAAGGCAGGAGCCTCTCTTTGAAATGGAGAATGTAAACCCCCTCCCTCCAAATTATTATAGTTTTGAAATTAAGGGGATCTCAGGCAAAGATATGGGAGTTAGGAATAACAGTTCTTTACTAGGAAAATTAAAATAGAAATACAGTATTACAAAGAACAAACCCAAAACAATGACAGAGTCAGAATCCAACCTGACATCCCATCAGTCAGTCAGGGTGTTGGCAGCAGTCCCATTAAATGGTGGCTGCATCCTCCTGCAGTGGCAGATGTGGTTCAGCTGAAGCAGTGCTCCTGTAGAAGGTGCAGTTTTCCTCTGAAGGTCCAGGGATGATGTAGAAGGGTCCAGTTTTCCTCTGTAATCCAGTCAAAAAAAGGCAGCTTTGGTGTTCCAAATCTCAGTTTTTATCCAGGTAGGAAATGTTTGCCTCCTCCCCTGGGTGGAGCATCTCCCAGTGAGATGATGTAATTTTATCAGTCATACAGTGGGACTCAATGGCACATTAACAGAAGATATCTCCTGGAGGAAGGAAAAGATAAAATGACTGCCCCACCTGGTTTCAACAGATGGTGATAGAATACACACTTTTGGTCACATCATGTATTGCAACCTAAGACACCATCACTAGCTCATAAAAAGAAAATTGGAATGGATCTATCATGGGACAACTCATGGCAGCAGGGGAGACCTGTTCAAACCTGGCCTCCTGCTCTCTGCCTTGCCTATCTCTGTAGTAAGAAACCAGGGCCCATGTTGGGACAACCTGCTTGAAAATCCTGCCTAAATACCCATCTCTCCTGAAATCAGTCCATCCTGCTAAAAATATTTTAGCAGCATTTCAGTTGGAAGTGAATTCTTGTGCAGTTTTCTAAGCACCAGGATACCCCTGTGGAAAGGCTCTTTCCCAAGTCAGTGTGCTGACACCCTGGCACCACAGAGCCCTGCCCAGCAGCCTCAGGGCAGGGGCACAGGTGCATGCATGGCATTGTTTGGTCTCTTCCCAAGGCTCTGAGGCTCTGTGGGGCCCTCTCCAGAAGGGATCTGGATCACCCCTGCTCGGGGCAGGGAGCTGTCAGCCACACGTGGCCAGCACAGCAGCACACTCCTGGGAAACTCCTGACCTGCCCAGTGCCAAGCACACTTGGGGTGATCCCCATGACAGACTGCTCAGGACTATGAAAAGAGCAATCAGAAGACCTCCTGCTTCAAATGAATCATCTTAATTCACTCCAGAACCTGAAAATACTTTTGAGACAGAGTTCAAAGAAACAGAGCTTGTTTTTACAAAACCTGCAAATTTTTAGTCCTAGCAGATTTGCCACCAAGTCTCATAGTAAAACAAATCCCCAAAACCCCGCAAGCAAACTAAAATCTTAGATGATTTAAACTGATACTTGTTTTCCTGCTGAGTTTCTGTTTAAATTCAGACTTAATAGAATTTACTCCCATGAAACAAACTCAGTCTGGAAAACAGGGAGCCTCCTCACCCTGCTTTATTGTTTAAAGTAGACCTTCTGGAGACAGTTCTTCCTTTGCAAGTAAAACCCTGTTAACAGTGACAAATAAGATTGAGATCAATGTTTTATTAAGGACAGACTCCTGCTACAATGTACACAGATTATTTTAAGTCATGTCATCGTGTCTAAATTACAATTTTCATTTGAATAGGATTTTTGAATAGAGAAAGGATTATTCTCAAAGTCTGGAATTCCTATCGGAGTACCAAAAATACAGCAGGTGCTATTGAAAAAGTATGAATTCTTACATTAAAGTTATTATCCTGACCAGAGCTCACAAGTGCAGCACAGTATATATACTTGTGGCTATCTTTATTTCTATTTAGATATGTTCTATAGCAAAAGCAGATTTGTGATTCTAGCCATTGCAGTAGCATTGGAGAACTTTTAAAACAGGACCAGATAGAAAGGATTTAATTAATCTTATCTCTGCACATTTGCACATTTCTCACTTGAGAAAACCAAACTTCTGTGCATACAGTTGTTTGCAAGATAATGCTCTAGATACACCTCTGAGTAGAAGTTAAATTGCTTGCACGTGTACATGCTTTACATGTACAGTAAATTGATAGCTAAACCTAAGTTGGGCTGCCCTGAACAAAGCAGCTTCTTTGAGAAATGATAGCAGGTATCAGGTTCTGTGCACTTAATGCCCTATCAGAGGCAAGTGGCTGCAGGCTTCTGAAGGAAGACACTTCAGATAACATTGTACTGAAAAGGTGCATTGATTTCAGAGTGCAAAACCAGCAGATATTTACACTTTTCCTTAGTTACAGAATGCACCTAGATCACATGCAGAATCTTAAGTGTAGCTCACTGCTTGTGCCATTGCCAGTATCCAGCCTCTGCTCCGACCTGCCTGAAGGAGATGTGCACTCAGAGCAGCTCACCCTTGAGTTTGGGAGATGGACAGAAAACTGGGCTCTGCAAAATGCTCATCCTCCTTGGGGACAGAACATTGCATGCTGTGCTGTGCTGCTGCACAGGCACCAAAACAATGGGAAAGGCACAGACAGGGGAGACATGAGGACCTGTAGGATTGGGTGTGACTGCTTTGAAGTGAAATAGGGGTGCTTGCATGGGGGTATGTAGGGCATGAATCCTTCCTCAGCTGAGGCAGGACAGTGATGGAGCTGATAACATGGAGCATCTTCTGGCCTGAACTCCTTCCACCAGTTACACAAGAAGGCTGCTGTTGGCAGAAATGGAAGAGGGCAAGCTGTAGGATGCTCTTCATTCTGGGTATGGATGATAGAGCCACACTATCCTGATGAACAGCCCAGTGCATGCTCATGACTTGATTTGGAAGAGACTAAACATCACTGCAAATTTTAGGACCATAATTTTAAAAGCCTGGTTGAGAATTCAATCAGAATATGGAAATTACATGCATAAACTTAGTTTCTCTGCAAATGTTGACACATGCTCCAAACCTTTCCTATTGACAAGTTTTCTGTACTGAATTCTCTCTTGAGATTTAAAAAATCAGAGCTCACAAATGAAAGTTTCTGCTCTATGTGCCATATTTCTTAAAATTATCATAAGAAGAAAACTGACATTTTCATAAACTAGAAGGATAGTATTAAGGTCATGCAATGGGTATTTATAGTCTTGTTAGTCTTTAGTCCCTGGTAGCAACTACCAAAAATAATCTTGTAATGTGATATTATCACACTCCTACTAGTTACAGTGTGAAAGTGAATTAAAACATGGTTAAAATTTTCTCCATGGAAGCTCTGAAGAGAGGCCAGAAGAAGGACAAAGGAGGACACTGGAACACAGATCTGAAAGCACAGCACATCCCGCTGTCACTCGCTGGGAAGATTAGTGACCCACCATGCCCCAGTGGAATTGCTTCACCATTTCCTGCTGCACCAGCAGGAAGAGACCAAAGATAATTAGCAAAGAAAGTGTCATTTGGATTTGTACAGTAACAAGTAATATACCTCCAAAAGTTCATCAATTCAGGCTATAATTCCACCTTAGATTATGGTTATGTCAATAAACTGTTCCTTCTGGTCTCAGGGCTCTAAGACACCTCCAAGCAGACTCTCAGAGGAATGAGATGTGTGGCACTAACTGTGGGCAGTGAGGGGGTGTTTCCAGCTCTGCTGGTTATATTCTTCATAGGCTGCATCTCCTTCCTCCCATTTATTCCCTTTGCACTTACAAGAGCAGATACTCTTCCTTCTCCCTCCACGATACTGCATCATTTTGGTCTTATGTGGAAAGATGGAGACAAGAGGCCAAAAGTTTAGCTTCATTCCAGAGCACAGAAGAAAATGATAAATTTATGGCAAATCACTAAGTGTTACCCTGCAAACTGAAAAAGGTGTAAAGCAGAGCCATCTGGCAGTCTCTCCTCCCTCCTTCTGAATTGCTGTCACATTTCAAAATCTGCCTGTGTTTTCCATCAAAATTGGGAACCCATGGGCCACAGGCTGGGAAATATCTCTAGAGTAGGTGGAACAGGGGGCAGAAAGCTTGAATCCTTACTTGATACTGTATTTTGTAGTGATTTACTTCCAATCTGCTGCTTCCCCTGCTTCTAGGAGAGGGAGAGGAGATGGTGGTAGGCACTCAGTCAGGCACTCATTCAGGCAGGACCAAACCCCAAAATTTTCTGAGGGTCCTTCATTTCTCCAAGGTCATGAGACCAAAACAGTAATTTACCCCCTCTCTGGGAAAAAAAAAACCAAACATCCTTCCCCCCAGCCTCACTCCAAAGCTGCAGCTATGCTGACATTTTTGTAAACATTTTATATTTTGCTGCTTTTGAGTAAACAAGCTTCTGTGGAGAGACAGAGAGAGGTGTGAGCCCAAATTCAGCTCTTTTGATGAAAAGAGAATTTTTCTCTGTGTAGATGTGTGATTGTTTAGGCTCCATCTGAACAGAGTTCATGGATACACACAGGTACCCATGACAACCCAGCACACAGAGCCCTGGATATTCTGCATGGGGATGGATGGGTTAGAACATACACAATGACAAGGATCTCCCAAATGAGGGATGACAGCAAATCACTTCCATCTGTGATGTAAAAGAAAACCTTGGCATTTCATTCTCCATACTTGATCTTCTCTAAGTACCTTCCCATTTGTTCTGTAAATAAATAATAGTTTTACTTTGAGTGTGCTCTTCTCCCAGATAAGTGGAAAAGACTGGTTCCCTTATCAAGCACAGAAAATGTGCTATTGGTTGTAAGAGTGTCAACAAGGCAACATTTGTATTGCCCAGCAGACCCCAGGAAAGAAAATAAAACAGAAAAATAGAGTGGCTGCAAGTTTAATTTGTTAGCTGTTCTCATTCTGTCTGTTCATTTCTGTTATCAATCCAAAATTCTTAAATCTTTTGGGTAAAACACTAGCTTAACTAGCAAAACAGAACTACATTGTAATCACAGTTCTGACCCAATTATTTCATTCTTGGTGATCATTCCCTTCCATGGCTGAAAACTGCAATGTAGAGCCATAATTCTGGAGTGAAAAAACTGCCCAAGAGCAGGACTATGCCACTTTTTTATCCCCTGTACTGTTGTGAGGCATCCTTTGAGCAGTTCCTTGGGAGGATACAGCACAATTCAGCACGTACTTCCATGCATTTGCTTATGAGTCATGGAGAGCTTCATGTACATCTTAGTTCCATATCTCTTCCACAGAAGGACTACTTTTAAAATGTTTTTGAACACCAGCCATAAATTCTTGATCCAAGTATTCAGCTTAATCAGGACTTGCTCTCATGTCAGACTGCATCCCTGCATGAAAAGACGTGTCCTTTAAAAACCATGGAAATATTGCCCCTGACAAAGATGCACAAAATGCCACAGACTGCAGAGTGTGCTTACATCTCTTTTACTTATGCTGAGATACTAGAATAGTTCTACTGGTACCATTTATTTGATTGGAGAAGTTTTTACATATTCATGCTAATCTCAAGCAAGTGCCTCGGTCCGATTTATGATGTAAGTTCTTTTCATTTTTTAAGCCATTCATGCAGGCTTTTCATTAAAGTAGAAGAGAATCTATAATGGATTCAATATGTAATGCAAAGATCAGCTTTGAAAATAGACCTATTTCTGCCTAAGTCATCAAATATTACATGTACATGAGTCTAAGTTCTGAGAAAGCCAACTGAAATGAGAAACTGCCTCTGAAGATGATACTGTGGGTGCTGGGAATTAGAGAGATTTTCCACTTGTTCAAAGTCTCCTTTTTACTTCTGTACTCAGATCTTCCTTCCCAATTCTGTATATCCTCCCTTCCCATATCCTGCAGCCCCTTTGCTGCCTCTGCTTGTGAAACTTCCTGGTGCCTTGTCCTTTTGGCAGCCTTTTGTCCTCCATCATGCTTGTCTAAGTGAGACATACAGTATGAGGCCTTCCAGTATTTCTGTAGCACTGAAACTGGTAACTGGCCCAAACTTTTCATCTTATTTTGACAAAGCTTCTACTGAAGTTGTTGGTTAAACAGTCAATGAGTTATTTTGCCTGATTTGGCCTTAAATGCTGTGTATATTAAAATGGGAAGAAAAGCAAAGAGATGCTGTCAGTTAGCATCTCAGTATTGAGTACAAAATTAAGAATCAAAGTCTTTTCTCAAATTAGAGCAGACATGAACTCTGAAGAATAGAGGAGAACCTACCAGAAAAACATACAAATGAGTTCTCAAAAGGTATTTCTATTAATAATGAGTCACCCATCCATCTAAGCAAGATTTCTAAGTTCCCAGGGACATTTACAGGCCAGTAAGTGAATCAAATAGGGTAACAAGGAGACAAAGGAACAGAAATCTTCAAGGCATCAGCTACAGTAAATGGAAGCAAATGAGAAGATATGCACAGCAGTTTGCTGTGAAGGATCTGCCAAGGGCAGAAGGTAAAATGGAACTCTTCAGGAGCAAACCCAGCACTGACAAACATCCATTTGGACATCTGGCAATGCACAGCCAAACCAGACAGACAAATTCAGGAAGAATCTGAGCAGCTTAATAACGTGGCCTACAGAACTTCAAGGCCAAGTCAACATCACTGGTGAGCCAAGCTAATGCTAATTATGCAGCTCTTTGACGTACTACTAGAGGAAACCAAAAATTGCTCGATTCATATTTGACAAATAATTGATCTGACAACTTATTTGATTTATTTGGAACAAGGTATATAATGATTGACCTTTCTCTTTCCCATATTTATTTTCAGCTCATAGAGCTGCATAGATTACTTGTGAACATATTCATTGAACATTTTATTGGATCAATTTTTCAAAGACGCTTATAGACAACCAATGTTTTTTCCTTTTAATTTTCTTGCTTATGTCATGCTGCTACACCGAGAGTTATGGATGGCCAGGAGCACAAGAATCAGAGCCTCGGGGAGCCCTCATCCTTCTTGGTTACAAACAACAGCAGCAAGCACCTCTTCATTAGCAGCTACAAGAGGACTTACAACACACCAGTGGCAACCCTGCCTCCATCCATCAGGATCATTCCCCTTTTACCCTAGGAACACCCAAACCACTGCAACAGCCTTGTAAACAAGAGGAAGTGTATATTCTTGCCTATTGCCAGAGCCTGAAGTAGTCCAGGAACAGATATTTTACAACATTTTTAACATTTTGCATTTATTTTTAATGTCACTGCGTAAAATCAGAACCATTCAAATTCTTTCTGTAATGATATTTCAGTAAAAGCTTTGCTGCTAAGATGAGAAGATGCCTGTTGTTTAATCCCCACATCATTGTTGTATTTCTCCTGCTGTTCTTGTTGTGCTTAGTTCCTTTGCTACTGGCTCAGTAAAAAGGCAGAGCATAGTACTACTACTCGTTTAAGTACATTTTTGGGGAAAAAGGCAAGCCCTGTACAAAACCCTAACTAACAAGATTGCTGTAAGCCCTGAGGAGCTGCAGCATTGCCTCTGTGTGTAGGTGGCCTGAGCCAATGGCAGAAGCAGCAAAGCACCAGGAATCTAAATACTACTGCAGAGTTGGGGATTATGCTCAGTTCGAGCGTAAACAAGTGAAACTCCATCCAAACCAGGAGCTGTGCCTGCTTTTCCCAGGAGGGTTTTCTGCCAAGTGTGTATTCCAGAGGCACTCCCTGCAGCCAGGGCTGGCCAGCCTTCCAGAAGATACTGCTGCCAGCAAAGAGGGACAGCCTGGTTAGCAAAACCTGCCATTTTACAAACATTATTGTTTAGCACTGTGTTATTGTTTCTCCTCATTGTAGGCTAGGAAGTCTGTACTGCATGGGAAAGGCTCAAAATTATGAATTCCTTTGCAAGTGCCATGTTTACATGGCACGCTTGCACATCACCTTTGTTTTGCTGGGAGCAAGGCAAGGACCAGATCAAAAGCTGGAGTTTCAGTCGTCAGCAGAGTCCCCTGAGACTCCCCTCTGAAGCCCTAACAGCAGCTACTAGGTACAGGTCATGTGGAAACTTGCAGAATGTGGAAAATCAAACAGCAGTACAAATCCAGCTCAAAATTGGTGAAGATTGTGCCATGCTCTGTTTTAAAGCGTTCTGTTCTGAGTGGTAGAGATTACAGTGGCATTAGGGCAAACCCTGAAGCAGATCAAAGCTCAGAGGAACTGTTCTCACACACACACCCTACTTCAAATAGAGAAATCAGAGCAGGGGAACAGGTGATAAAATATACTCCAAATGCCAAAATTCATCCCCTGGCTACTGCTGAACCAGATTAACTTGCCATGGCACGCAGGGAGCAACAGCATCACCAGAACAAGCAATCCAACTTCAGTGTCTGATACCACTTCATCATAGTGAAAGATGTTTGGCCTGTCTACCATGTGTACCCCAGTCAGAGATTCCTCACACTTTTACAGCAAGCCTGCTCATCTTTCTTCCTAAAACAAATAATCTCTGAGGCTCATTGCAACCCACCAGTGACACTTAGTATTCCGATCACTCCATGCAAGTCCACCTGGTATATTGTGTTTTAAATCCAAGCACTGTTATGGCTATGCATTTTCACTAGCTCCATGGTAGAACACAGTAGCTCTATTCAGTAAGAAGTAAATCTAAATTTCAATCCTTGACTGATGAGGGTTATATAACACTGGTTTTTTACACTTTTATGCATTTTGAAACCAAATCTGTCAAAACACGTTAACTAAACAATAGGATACTTAAACACTCACTGCAATATCAAGAAGCTTTTTCTTCCTCCCATTTCACTGGTTACAAACCTTTTTGATCTTAAATGGTGACAAAGGATCATTGAAAAAGTTCCCACTGTCTGGTAATGTCTGGAAAACACTATTTATCCTAGACAGTTTATCAATGTGTCATTTAGCTCAAGGAGATTATAAAAAGGGATGAAGCACATCAGCTCCAGAGGGACTTTCAGAAATCTGACAACATCTCCACTTAGCTCATGGCTCACCTGCCCCCACATGCCTACAAAAAAAGGATCCTACTAAGATTTCTACTCTGCTGCCATATGGATGGAGCTGTGCAGTACATCCTTGGCTTGGCACTAGATGAAATCCAGTGCTTCCTGACCCTGCTTCCTGATGGTGTGAGGTGTGATCCTAGGCTGAGAGGGACCAAGAAGCACGTGGAACTTCAACAGCAAAGGCAAACAAATACTGGACCTGCTCCCAGGACTACTGACATTGCTTGCAGTTTCTGTGGAGACCTCAAGGCCTTTGTGAACATTTTTGCTATCCTTTTAGCTAAAATCATTGATGAAAGGAGGATAGATGTGAATTCAAATCTACCTAAGCTGCCAGATCTAAATAGTGTAATGATAGAAAGGTAATAATTTCCTGTAATCCTGTGAACATCCCTCATTTACCAGTGTCCAGCTCTCCTGTCTGTAGATACTGCTCATACTTCCCCATTAGCCTCTCCAGCAAAGATCAAACTTGCATGTCTCATAACTCCTTGATGTGATTTATAAAGCTATCTAACTTGTTTTCTTCCTGGCTTATCTCATGTAACCTATTTGTCTTTTTATTACAGCATCTTATCTGCCCCTTATTTGCTGTAGCTATTTATCAAAGACTTACAGTAATACCTCTTCCTCCAACATTATTGATGTGGATGCGTGCACAGCCAAAGCCAGGCTGGCTGTGCTGCTGTGAGGGTGACAAAGCTCAGGCTGTGGAGCAGCAGCAGCACTCACCAGCAGTCCTGCAGGGTGACTTCACAGCCCTCCACCTCAGCTGTGCCTGGAGCTACCTCCAGTGGCCTCAGGTGGATGAACCTGCCTGTTCTGCACATTCCCAGTGCAGGGCATGTCCCAGCATGGCACCCAGAGAGTGGCAGGGTCACAACTCACAGCCACCAGCAGCTGTTTGCTGCAGCTGATGGGAGTGCATTGTAACTTTTGGGGACTGACTCACACTCTCTGCCCTAGCTTGTCTGTGGTAAGTGAGTGATGCTGGTATTTTGCTGCACGACAAAAGATGCACAAGTCTTAGATCATTCAGTGTATAGAGCCCTCTGGAGATGTGCTTGGTTTTATAACTCTATTGCCAATACCAATGCTATTGCTGCCATAGTTGTGGTTGTTTTCAATCAAATACCTCAGCCAGAGACAGCTCTTTGTGGTTGGTTTTGAGTCTAATTTGTTACTTAACATCAGCTTTAAAGAGGTAATGAAAAGCAAAATAATGACAAAAATATTGATCTTTAATATTAAAAAAGGGCAATAGGAAAAATGCTTGTTTGGGTGCATTTATATTCATATACATATGCATATATCTCAGGGAGAGAGATGTTTTAAGGTGTGTGGTCAGTAGAGATCTGCCAGGGATGATCTCTCCCATGCAGAAGGGCTCTGTGCTGTGTCCTGGGAATGCAAAGAGCACAGACTCCTTCAGAGCCATATTCTGTGTATTTATATTTATATTTGAAATCTGTAGAAAACTAAAGTCCATCTAACTGTGTGTTCTCATGAAGAGATCTTATTAAACAGAGATACCACTTGACCATCCTGTAAGAAACTATGTGTAACCAGACTGTCTAAAATATCCCTAAAATCTTTCCTGAGCCTGCTGAGGAGCTGCTCCCTGCTGTGGATTTATAACAAACTCTCTCCTCTTAGTGGCTGCTTTGTGCTCTGAAGTCAGGGGGGTTATTTCAGTGGACACACACTCAAAGTATACTTTAAGCATACATCTTACAAATGTCTTATATTAATTAAATCTTCTCTAATTGTATGAATTCTTATTATCCACATAAATAAATGCCTTTCCCCATGAACATTACTATATGTTGATAGACAAAAAGTAGCAAGTTCCAGGCACTCATGACATATTATTTATTAAAGCAGCAAATAGGAAGAAATTTGACATGAAATTCTGATTTATACATCAACTCAGACTAGTTTTCTTCAGAACTAGCTAATCTTGACCTTCTAACCCTGTCTTCACACAGAAATTTATCTAATCATTAACAATCCTATTCTCATTTACCAGATCTACCAGGTGCAGGAAAGTCTTAAAATGGGCAAGTGACAAGCATGAGAAGAATGATGAGAAAGAAAATGAGGTGTCAGGTTTATAAGTAAGAGAAGATACAAAAGAAGTACTGGGAGAAAAGCAGGTGAGAGTAGCAGTGCCTTATTAGTTGTAAAAGTTTTATTAGATTTTTCCAGCTCAGGCATTGAGTAGCAGAGAGGGGAGCATGTCAGCTGGCCAGGAAAGCCAGCATTAGTGCTGTGCCCTCTGGGAAATGCAAGTTCCCCAACCAGAGGATAAGGAGCCTACCATGGCAAATTTGCTGGAAGGAAGATGAATCAGACTGAACTGGGACACTAGAGGAAGGATCTTGCTGGAGCTGGGAGAGGCCAAGGGCTGAAACTAGAATAAGGGGAATGTCAGAACCTACAAGATGGTCTCCTTTAAATTCTCCACAAAGGCTTGCTCATGCACCAGTTAAGCCCACAAAAATTGAGACATCAGAGAGATATGGATGGCAGGGCAAGAGGAGAGGTCAAGCCTGAACAAAGGGAAACAAAAGGCACCATTTTATCTGCAGGAGAAAAGCAGTGGGATGCTTCAGGTACTGAGTGACCTGAACAAAGAATACAATGAGCATTACAAAGTCTGCATTAAGGAGGGAGAATTATTCCTTCTTTTCAAAATCAAATTCAAGTAGAAGCAGCCTTAGCAAAAGCCACTTTATATAAATTAAGACAATTCTTTCATATATCACAATGACTGGCTGGGCCAGAGGACTTTTATTGTCTGCAATTTCCTCCCAGCTGTGGTGCTTCGGCTGCGCCACACACGGGTGCGTGAGACAGAACCTCAACAGAGCAGCTCAGCACAAAGACAAGGGATGTCTGTGATATTCACCAGGTGCCTTCTGCCTCCCAAAAGGAAAGTGAAGGCCAGGACATCTGAGATTGGCTCATTTAGTCAGAGCATGGTGCTAGTAATACCAAAGTTGTGGGTTTGATTCTCATATGAGCTATTCAGAGTTAGACTCCATGATCCCTGTGGGTCTCTTCCAACTCAGAATACTCTGTGATTCTGTGATGTAATTAGTTTGCACTAACTCAGTATAGATTGAGAACAAGGGATGGAGATGACTTAAGACATGCTTATTTCTGTGTGATCACTAAACAACCCTGGATGAGCAGGAGGGCAGCAAAGCCCTGGTGTGCCCACCCCAGGGTTCACTGCTGTGGTGCCAGCTGGGCTCTGGTGCCAGCTGGGCTGTGTCACCTGGCATGCTGTCTTGGGTTGCAATGCAGGATGTGGCCAGCAATTCTGTCACCATCTGTTGAAGCTGGGTGGGGCAGTGACCCTTATCTCCATGGCACATATTATCTGCTAATGGGCCACCTTTAAAACCAGCTGGGGCAGTCATCTTTATCTTTTCCACAACCCATCCTCCCTCCAGGAAGATATCATCTGCTGCTGGCCCATTGAGTCCCACTGTATGACTGATAAAATTACATCATCTCACTGGGAGATGCTCCAGCCAGGGGGAGGAACCAAACATTTCCTACCTAAATAAAAACTGAGATTTTAGACAGCAAAATACCATCTTTCCTCTAAATTCCAAAAAAACCCCAGACCTTTCCACATCATCCCTAAACCCTCAAAAAAACCTGCACCTTCTACAAGAGCACTGCTTCAACTGAACCACATCTGCCACTGCAGGAGGATGCAGCCACCATTTAATGGGACTGCTGCCAACACCCTGACTGACTGATGGAGTGTCAGGTTCTGACTCTGTCAGGGTTGGGATTGTTCTTTTTAATACTGTATTTCTATTTTAATTTTCCTGGTAAAGAATTGTTATTTCTAATTGTCATATCTTTGCCTGAGATCCCCTTAATTTCAAAATTATAATAATAATTTGGAGGGAGGGGGTTTACATTCTCCATTTCAAAGAAAAGCTTCTGCCTTTATTGGCAGACACCTGTCCTTCAAACCAGGACACATGCCCAGCCCTGCCAGGCATCGTCACACTGCACAGTGAGCTGGAAGGTCAGTGAAATCACACAATATTCTACAACAAAGAAATTACCTGAGAACCCTAATAACTGAGGAAATTGGAGGAAAACCAGGAGTGTCACACCTCTCTATGGCAGAGGTGAATGCTGATGATTTCAAGGCTTTCTTGTGAGCAATAATCTCCGTCAACAGGTCCACAGTAGGTGGACAACAATTAAGACCTATGCTGAAAGTAACTATCACCATCTGCATAAAGGGAAAACTATCACCATCTGCATAAAGGGAAAAAATACACACAAACTGAGTTTCAAGGGTACTTGAGTAAGTCTGGTCTCTGTGATTGCATCAGCCAATTAATTCCTGAGGAAAATCACTCAGAGGTCATTACATAGAACCAGTCAGGGGCATGGCTAGGAATTCACCTTGGAGAAGTCATGGAGAGGCACAAAACAATTGGAAAGTGACAGTGCCCGTGCTGAACACGGGGGAGGATGGCAGAGTGAGGAATGAAAGGGCAGTTGAGAATGCTGGAACAAATAAACAAGTGATTTGTAAGGCCAGGGAGGACATGAAGGAGATGAACAGCCCTGCGCATGAATCTGTCATGTAAAAATAATATCAAAACAATATCATTTCATTCTGCAACAAGGTAGCAGACCTTGTGGTGAAGGGAGAAGGGCGAACCTCATACTTAACCTACTAAGTCTCTGACACTGTTTCTCATATTTTTATATAAGCTATGGATATAAAATGTAGATTAAACTTCTGTAGGAGGATGCAAGAAAGACAGGGTGACTTAAGCCGGGGAGGAGTTATTGATTGTTTACTGTTCAAAATGGAAGGATGCACAAAACAAAGGCACTGCCTGGGGATTTGTCCTGAGCCAGCTCTGCTCAATGCCACATGGCTGTGACCTGGAAGATAGGATATAGAGTATTCTCAGTACATTTGCAAATGACCCCCAGACAGAAGGGACTGCAAATGTGTGGGAGGACAGCATCAGAATTGTAAATGGTCCCAACAAGCACAAACAAGAGGGTGCATTTCAATAAGACCCTGCAAAAACACTGCAGAAGTACAAGATGGAGGAAAATGGGTTAGTTGGAAGTTCTTTAGGAAAGGATCTAAGAATTATAGTAAATTATACTGAGTGGCAATGAAGAATGCCACAACTTTGAAATAGACAGGCATGCATAAATAAAGGGATAATCTGCAAGTTGTGCAGTTTGTTGGGGAAGCTGAGCAGTGTGAGGCTGTCCTTCAGGAGGGACCTGGACTGCTTGGTAAGGGTCTGAAGGAGGGCAGTGGGAAAGGTCAAAGCCTAGAAAATGGGCCTACATGGAACTGTGAATGAGCATTTTTATTTAGCCTAATGCTAAATAAAAGCTAGCTTTGGTGAAAAGACACAAGGAATCAAATGCTTTCTTTGTCCCCAGCTGATGGAATAGGAAGCAGTGTGGAACCCAGCATCCCCAGCCCTGCACAAAAAGAAGCATCAGAGCCAGTTGTACAGACACTGCAGATGAGGGGTTTTATTAGAGGAAAAAAAATTCAAACCCACTGGAATAATCTGAAACCAGGTTAGCGTGGGCTCACACCACTACTTCAATAATCATTCCTATGATGAGAAAGATCAACATACAATGATCAAGGAATGTTAACCACTGAATACTTGAGTCCAAGGTGTGACAGTTAATCAAGGTGAAAAGAAATCATGTCACACAAATCTGACTTCAAGGATAAAAAAACTCCATGATTTGTATTTTCAGGTGATTGCAATGTTATAAGAGAGGTCATCACACTGAATATTCATAGATTGCCTTAGGCAATGCCTTAAAGTGATCAGAGAAATCTCTGACTGCCCAGCAGGATAATTTTATTTGTTCTTAATTGAAATTTAGGATCGAACAGGCTTTTGTAATTGTCCTTAAAACACTCCCTTCCTGGACATTTATCCTGTCCAGCCTTACCTCTGACTGAAAATCAGTGTTTCATGGGCACTGCTTTTGTGTTAACTGCTCAGAGACTGTTCCAAAACCTCCAGAAGGAAGCTCCTTAAAGCACAGTGGCAAGGAGCCCTTCATTGCCACCCCAAACCCTCCAGCTCCTGTAAACCACTTTGAGAACAATGACTCTTCAGCTGGAGCAGCCCAGCACAGCCCTGCAGCCACCAGGACCCCCCTGGACCCAGCAGAGGGCAAGGCCCATGGGATCCTGCTGGGATCCAGTGGTGGAGAGGGACACCAGGACACAGCTCGTTTCTACAACCCACTGCCTGCTTCACAGCCACCCTGCTTTTCATGGCTTAGAGCCATAATGACAATATCCATCCTGACAAACTCCCACAGCTCATTCTGACAGTGGGCACAGCACTGTAAAATTAATGAATTAGCAGGAGGAGAAAACTACTCATTTGGAAGAAAACTTCTGGAGCAATATAAAGCTGCAGGAAACCTGCCTGATTTGTCTTTTGGCAAGTTCTGCTACTAGCTTTAAATTAACACTGCAAGTGTTCTCAACTGATTCTCTACAGGAACTAGTCAAGTGAACCTGAGCACACCTGTAATTGCACATTGAAGTTACTCAGACCTCAGTTTTATGTCTTGGAACAAATTAGGTTTATTTTTAGGTTTTTGTCTTCACCTGAATCCACAGCTACAGCTACAGCTTTGTAATGTTAAATTCACAAAGGTCAAAATCAGAAGAAAATTATTGCAGCAGCTGTTTGGAAGTGAAACATGCATTTTACAGAGATCTGCTGGTAATGTTTTGTTCTGCTTCTCTGTTCTTGCACAATTTTCTGTGCAAAGAGACTCTTTTGACACTGGCATTGTATTCTGCAAGTGCTGGCTAGGAACAACTTCTCCAGCTTACACAAGGTTTTTAAAACCAACATTTTTTTTAGTATTATCTTCATCCCTCAGTATTCAAGTTAAGACATGATGAAGAGGAGGAAATTTAAAAATATGGAAAAAAATAGTGGAAATGTGAGATCTTTCAAAACTATATATAAGCTATGTAAACTTTTAGAACTATATAAGGCATCCCACATGCTTGTTCCTATTGCTAAGAGCAGTCTGGAAGTCAAAGGCACCAAAAGCTCTCACCCCAAGTAATCCATGTCTCAGTCACTATCAAAACCTTAAAATACATCCGATTTTACAGTCAGCTCTAATTAAAAGTGACAGGTGACAGGATGGTCCCCATTTCTGGGCCTGCTGCCCTTTGTGGTACTCTCCTGGAGGCTGGCATTCACCAGAGACACTCAGAGCAGCCTTCAGATGTTTTTACTCCCCCTGAAGGCCCAACCCAGGGCTAGAGCAGCACAAAGTGAGGCAGTCCTGCAGGTGGTTCCAGCAGTGTCTCCATTAGCAAGCTCAGCTGCAGTGGGATCAGGAGACCAAAGCAGCAGCTGATAAGACCCTTCACATCTGCAGCATGTGGGGATCATGGGTTTAACTTGGATTAGATTGTTCTTGATTCTTCCTCAGGGAATCGAAACTTTCTGAAGAGAAGAAGCATTAGGTGCACTCTAAAATGATCTTCTGGTGCATGGTGAAGTTCAGAGCACAGTGTCCTGTTAAACACCAGGCACCATCAGATGGCCAACATCAAATCAAGCCCCTGCCCTACCTAAACCACTGTGTCCAAGCCTACCTTCCTCACTCCTCTGTCCTAAATCATTGGAAAGTTTCTTGAGGTAACTGGGGAGGAATGTTGCAGATGCCTTGAAATTCAGGGTATCATGCAAATCTATCAATTCCAGTTATGAAGTGCCTTAATTATGCCCCACTACCTTCATTAGATAGGTCTTATTCCCATTTGAAATGCATTCAGCTCCCAGCACAACCATTACATGTGATTACCATAGGATTTTTAGGAAAGGGTAGCATTGCTGACTCACAGAAGGCTTCCTGAGCTATTTCAGTTCTGTTTGATTTAAGGAGCTGTGAAAATTTCCCTTCTCTGTGCATTACAAACTTCATCTTCTTCCACTTAGTTGCAAAGTTGAGATCTAAAAAAGGCAAAATCCCCAAGGCTGACATAAAGAAACACCCTGACTTATAATCTCAAAGTATGAAGAAGTAAATTTCCAGCAGAGTGAGCTACCCACCTAGTTGCAGTTATTACGTGTTAAAATTCCCTGTACACCACACAGAAAATTTGCCCCTAAGCATTTTAAAAATTTTTCCCCCATCTTACAAACTGCCAGAATACTAAAGTGACTTTTAGGAAATTGCTCTCACTGGTAAAAATTCACTATCTGATAACCAAACATAAGCCTGAAACACAGAGGCCAGAACCAGCCCTCTAATTCTGAGTTGGTGGGGATTTTCTGACAAAACATGTTCTGTCAGAAAATGTCAATTAGTCAACTTTTCCCAAAAAGGAGACTTCATCTATTTCATTAAAATGCTCCCTAAAAAGTGTCTGACTTGAACAGACATGTCCAGCATGGACAAAGCAGGCTCCTTTCCTGCCTAACTCCCAGCAGAAATCAGACCAGAAGATGTGGGGCACCTGGCTGGGACTCTTCTTTCCAGGAGCTCTCCCAGCCTCCCATTTTCCCATGTGCGCTGTTTAGAGAATAATTGACCCTTTAGTGGCCCCAAGAGCCCACGGGGGCAGCCCAGTGGTTCTGCCACCCCAAGAGCAGCAAATTAAAAGGATGTCTCCTCTCCACTCCTAGTTACAAACCATTAGGAACTGGATGCTTAATCCTGGCACAAAGCTCAGTCCTAACGCTCCCAGTTAACCCACTGAAATTACTGTGACTCACTGTGAGCTTTGGCTGAGTACAGGGGGGAGCTTTGGACTGTGGCAAGGTGTTTAAGGGTAGTAAATACTAGGGATGTGTCATTTCCTCTGTGAGAAAGGCTATCTGCCAATCTGCCCTGCTCGCAGCACTATCAGCATCCCACTCCCTTCACAGGCTTGGGCCAATACATCACACACTGATGCTCCTGGCTGAAATTCATTAGAAGAGATATGTCTGGGCTACTGCTTCCACAGGAATGAGATTTTCTTCTGGAAACTGTGAGCTGATAAAAATTCCCTTTGTAAATATCAAGGTTGCTTGAAATTTTTCCTTCTAATTTTCTTTTATGAGTGTGAAGGATGCTCAAGGAACAGACCACAGAATAGGGAATGGCACAATGTGGGGAATTTTCCTCCTGAAGCTTTTCCACTTTTTATGGAAATGTTGAAAACATTTTTATTTCCTCCAGTTCAGAACTAAAAGTATTTATTTTTGCATCTTCTAAGGCATCTACAAAGAAATCAAATTTTTTTCCAAAAATAATCATTTTACCAAAGCAGGCTGGTGTTTCCCAAAGGAATAAATAGCAGCTGTGCCTTTCAGCCCTGCTCAGCATGTTTTGCACATCAAAAAGAAAGATGTGTAAAACTATTGATCACTTCTGCTTGAATGCACTAAAAATCTGAATTTAACCAAAGTGCAAGCCCAACATTGGGAATTTCTCTACATTCCCAAAACAAACACATTATGAGATGGCTAGTGAGGAATTGCTCATGGTGCCCCAAATTTAGTTATTTCCCCAGAAACAAAACCTGCCTTGGACCTATTGCAGGTTACAATCAAGGCATCCAAAATTGACAGGCTGTCAATTAATGTTCAGCTTGGGAGCTTTTTATTATGCCCATAAAGAATTACACTGTGGCCATTGCACTCACACACTGAATCAAATGGGAATGATATACAGTCAGAGCAAGCCTGAAATAATGCCTTGCTAGTAATCTAGCCACATTATTTTAATTCTCTCTAATTCTCTGTGCTTGTGGAAATCCCACAAGAGAAAATCTAAATAAATGAATCATAATTATAAATGTTGTTTATGTAATTGGTAAATGGTGCAGAGATAAGTGAGCACTGTTTATTCCTACACAAATACAAATTGCATCTGGACACTGCACCAAAGATGTGACCCATAGTACTCCAAATTTAACAGGATTCAAAAAGCTCAGCCCACTGCTGTGATTGTCTCTCTGTCTTACCACACCTTCATATCTAAGCACACCCATACACAATGGCTCCCAAATTGGAATTATGGATCAGATAATTTTAAGAAAACATAAGCACATTTTTCATACCCAAGTGCAAAAGGAAAGGGCAAGATAATCCGTCAGCAAACCAACCCCTTATCAGGATCACAGGCAGTCCCATTACTGCTGTGACAGCTAGCTCAGCTGCCAGCCAAATGCCTGCAAAAGGCCAGCCAAAAATCCATCAGTAAAACCTCATTTTTCACTGCTAAAGGAAAACCCAGTGCTGCCACGCGAGGCTGGCAGGGGCAGGGCTGGCTCCAGAGCGAGGTGTGCGGGCTCGGCAGGGAGCTGGAAACAGCCCCACTCCCATTCCTAACCAAACCCATTAAAGCACAAATAACAGCACAGGGCATGGTGGTTTGCAAAGCTCAGAGGTGAGTGTGTGGCCTGAGTCACTTGGAGCCCCCTCCAGCGAGGAGCCACAATGCATTCAGTTCATTATTTTACCAAATGAACTTCAGAAGTTCAGAGGATGGATTTTTTAAAAGGTGGATTAAAGAACACTACATACAGGTTTTTAAACACATCCTAATTTATTTTTTTTTCAGTGTGTATTCCAAGGAAGCACAGTGCCTCTGTACCTTTCTCTAGAAACATCTTTCTGAGGCTCTGCAGTGCCAGTGGAGGCACAGGATTGACAGCTCTGGAGATTCATTCTGCTGTTTACCCACTGAACAGGCACAACGCAGGCAGCACAAACTTTGCTGAGCCTGCCTGACCAATGTGCCTTTGGCATCTGTTAAATAATTCAGCACCCTGCAGGAGATGGTGTGCCTGGCAGAGGGAAGCTGCCCCTCGTGCCCCCAGCCCTGGCACTGCTGCCCTCCTCCCTCTGCACTGCCCAGGCCACTCCAGGCTGGATCCCAGGGCTGACAGGACAGGATCACACTGCAGCCATGCAAACTCGGGATTCTCCATTTTCAGCAAGAACCCACATCCAGCCTCTTCAAACTGGTGCTAGGCAATTTGCCTGAGGGATCTCAGGAACAGCAGATTCTCAGAGGTGCTGCTCCTCATTCCAGCAGCAGCCTGGCAGTTACTGCAGAAGCAGGGCAGTGATGCAGCAGCCTCAAAGCATGAGATGGAAGTCTGCTGCTTAAATATCTACACTGTGTAAGCAGATTCAAGCTCATCTTCCTCAAATTGCTTTACTCACCACATTAACCTCTGGGACTCCCCTTTGTTTCCTGGGGTGAGTGAGTAATAACTCAGGGATCCAGCAGTAATGGCTGAGCTCACTTTCCAGTGAGTATTGTACCAGATGACATGGGAAGCTGTGGTTTCCAGAAATGATATATTATTAGTGCTGCATCTGAAATAACCCAGTAATTGCTTAATGCTTTATATTTACATAGGCTGTACATTATGTTTGCTCTGAGAGAGGGAAGGAAAACTAAGCAGGAAAGGAGTTTGCAATAAACCTGCTTGGCTTAGGAAAAGAAGAGCATCCTTAGCTCCCAACAGATCTAAACCAGCCCAAACTGATGTAGTACCAAGCAGAATTGAGTCCTTCCTGAAGGATGAGCTATTAAATGTAAACACACATAAAATCTTATTTGAAAGATCATATTCACTATTAACAAGGAGAAAGATGATCTTCCAGATAAGACACTGGTGTGCTGGGACTCTGCAGTGAGATCCAGTTTCTTTCTTTCTTTCTTTCTTTCTTTCAATGTCCCTTCTTTCTTTCTTTCTTTGGGGATCATTCCTCTCTTTCTTTCTTTACTGGGCTTTCCATCTTTCTTTCTTTCTTTCTTTCTTTCTTTCTTTCTTTCCAGCTTTTCTTTTTTTTTCTATTTCTTTCTTGAGCTTTCTTTCTTTCTTTCTTTCTTTCTTTCTTTCTTTCTTTCTTTCTTTCTTTCTTTCTTTCTTTCTTTCTTTCTTTCTTTCTTTCTTTCTTTCTTTCTTTCTTTCTTTCTTTCTTTCTTTCTTTCTTTCTTTCTTTCTTTCTTTCTTTCTTTCTTTCTTTCTTTCTTTCTTTTGTGTAGCAAATGTTTAACTCCACAGAGTTTACCATATTCATTAAGAAACTGATGCTAAGGAAGTTTGGCCTCTTCCAAGTCTGCTGTATGCATTTAAACTTCCATCCCTGGGAAATGGAGAACAGTCATGAACACCACCAGCTTTTGGGTGCTCATCTGTTTTCAAAAACAAAAATTTCTGCAGTTTTTAATTTCAAATTTGCCCTCAGAAATAAACAGCCAAAGCCTTGTAAGTAAGCAAGAATGTGCATGTGTGTGCAGCATGATGTGAATACAAACCCAAAGGGGCAGTGGGTAACCAAAGTTTGCAATCTACTGGTTTGCAATTTCCAGGTCTTCAGTCTTTATGTTATATTGAATGCAAAATTAAACAGCTCTTACATGTATAGAACTCCTCTGAAATCAGCTGGAGTGGTTAAAAACCATTAGGTCAGGAATTTTAAAAGCATGTGCAATGTGGGGAAAACGTACTGAGAGAGGAGTCTGCCTGAAGCAGCAGCTGAGGTGGAGTGTGGGGATGAAGGTGAGAGCAGGAGCACTGCCCAGCCTCCCAGCAGCTCACACTGAAAACATGGGGGGTGGTACTGCACTGGGAAACTGACAGGTACCACGGTATGGGAGAACTGGGGGATATGAAAACTGTGAGGATATTATACAAGGATTGCCAGGTCAAATATATTGCAGTCTACTGTGGGCAAAAAGGAAAGGAAAGGAAAGGAAAGGAAGGAAGGAAGGAAGGAAGGAAGGAAGGAAGGAAGGAAGGAAGGAAGGAAGGAAGGAAGGAAGGAAGGAAGGAAGGAAGGAAGGAAGGAAGGAAGGAAGGAAGGAAGGAAGGAAGGAAGGAAGGAAGGAAGGAAGGAAGGAAGGAAGGAAGGAAGGAAGGAAGGAAGGAAGGAAGGAAAAGAAAGAGAAAGAAAGAAAGAAAGAAAGAAAGAAAGAAAGAAAGAAAGAAAGAAAGAAAGAAAGAAAGAAAGAAAGAAAGAAAGAAAGAAAGAAAGAAAGAAAGAAAGAAAGAAAGAAAGAAAGAAAGAAAGAAAGAAAAAAGTCAGCCAAAGCTAATTCACTCAATTCACATACAGTTGTGCCTTGCAAGTAAAGTACAAGATTCAGCTATTCCAGCTTATTGCTATCCCAAGGGAAAAGCTGCCTGACTGGCACAGGGGTGAGCAGCAACCAGAGCAGAAGGAGAAGCTGTGATAAAGAGTCAGGGGTAGGAGGGAGTGAAGGGCATGGATCCAAGGTTATAAAACCCTGGCAGGTCTCCCATTAACATGACAATTGCCTCTCAAGGGTCTGCTGCCTGTACAAACTGCACAGCCCAGTGTGGCAATACCCAAAATACACAAGCATGAGCAGGGCCCCAGAGCTCAGCCAAGCAGTGCCTCACCTGCTCAGAGATCATCTCAAGGTACAAACATCCGTGCAAAAAGTTATAAAATAAAGTATTTCTTTCCTGGTCTTTGCAGGGAATCCCTCCCTGCCCCTTTGCACCCCTCATCCAGGGCAGTGGGCTAGTGGGACTGGGGGGCAGCAGTCTCACACTGCCCCACTGCTGCCCAAGTTTCCCATGGGGACAGCCACCAAGGACACCAGCGTGCCAGGCCACTGGCAGCCCATCCTCTGTGCTCTCAGACAGACTCTGAGCTGAAATTCAGCACAAGATACTCAGGGCTTTGGTAGAATGACACAAGAGCCACAGCCTGACATCTGTGGTGTCAGACACTGGGACAGGGGTTGTAGCCTGGCTGTGAAGGAGAACACTCCCTTCTACAGCTTTTTGATAATTTACACATATGATGATACTAAAAATAGTCAGGGGAGGTGACAGGACCCCCTTCCATGTGATCATGTGAAGGATTTACACAGTGACAGCAGCCTGCACCACAAAAGGGAAGAAACCCTGTAGGAGATGCCACCATACCTCACTACTGAGTGAGCTTTATGAAAATTGTGGGAAGAAAGAACTAATTAGCAGCTAGTGGTAGGAGCAGATGAACCTTTTTAAAAGGAAGATCTCCATTTTATGCCCATGGCACCTCAGTAACAAGCAGAAGGAAGAAGAAATATAGAAAGGATATGAGACTGATGAGGAATTATTTGAAAATTCATAGAGCAGGACTGGGCATTTAGTTACAATGACTGAACAAGAAATGTGGTACTGCTCCTTCCAAGGAGTTACTGCACAGAGAGAAACCTCTTCACTCCAGTGTGCCTTTGCTGGGGCAGGGACTCCTGCAAGTTTGCAGACAGGAGAAGGAACGTTTCAAGGTGTAGCAGCACCTCAGAGAAAGGGGCCTGCATCTCTTGAGGCAGGAGCTGTGAATGCCATCCAATGTTCAGGAATGACAGAGAGATCACATCCATCTGAACAATTAACCAAAATCAATCTGGGCCCAAATAAAATGTATCCTGTTATGGACTAACCCAGCCCATACAGAGTAAAGACCTCACTGACATCAGGGGATACAGCAGAGTCCCAGGTGACACTTGCCAGAGACAAATGAAGGAATGTTTGCACAAAACACCCTTTAGAGGAACAGTCAGTAAAGGTCCCAGGTGAGACAGAAATGGAAATACTGAGAAGCTTCCTTCCCATTGTTTTTGGAGCCTGTCACAAGATTCCTGGCAGCAGTCTGGCCCTGAACAGCACTGCAAAGGCTGAACAATCTGGCCAGCAATTTTTATTTTTCTGACAAAAACCTCAAGCCCACCCAACATATGAAACCTGTGCAACAAGGTACTATCACAATAGCTTGCATGGAAAATCTTCCAGCTGGTCAGTCCAACCATGGAGCTGAGTAACTTGAGAAGTCTGAATACATTTAACTTACTGTTTTCACCATGGAAATGCTCAACAAAACTGGCCTTTTCAATTTCAATAAAACTGGATTTTCCTGTAGGTCCCCTGTCAGCCACTGCAATAATAAGTGAGAGTGCTAAAGCCCAGAATTATTAAAAAATGAAGAAGAATAAAATGGTGTCCCAGCCCCACTGCTGCTGAGCTGGATCTGACTGCATTCACTCTGCTGGCAGAGCTGTACTGTCCTTCAAAAATGTCAGAAAATACAATTCCATCTGTGATTTTGCTGATGCCAATCTGGAGGATCTGCTGACTTCTTGCTAGGTCCCACTCAGAGCAGGATATGGCCATTGCATCTCTGCTGACAGGCTGCAGCTCCTCTCACCTGGGGCAGGCCATTTCTGGGCATTCCTGGATGCTGCTGACTATCATGGAGTGTTTATCCTTCCCCACCAAGATCTCCATTTACTTGTTCCTAAGCACAGCACTAAGACTCAGTCTTCTAGCAGCAAGGAGGGTGCTTCTTTCTTTGCCATCCAAGATGCTGCTCTCCTGTGGCTGGCCAGGCCAAGGGTGGACAAGGGTACAGGTGGTAAAATGGAGCAGGACGGGGGAATGGACAGACACTCGTAGAATTATTTCAAACTCTGAAGTTTCTTATGTTTTTTACCAAGGAGTTTTGGCAGACCCACTCTTCAGACTATGATCAGTCTCAAGAATAACAGATAAAATACATGGCTAGAAAAATATTGATGTCTGTTTAGACTTATGCATTGTTAAGTAACCATCATTTGGCAACAGTTGAAGTAAGAAGTTATTTTGTTTTTGTATTTAACTTTCTCCAGTGTCTGTGTTTAGGAAGGTATCCTCAAGAGTGATGAAATTCAGGCATTCATATCTCAGTTAATGCTTTTGGGACTAGGTAGTTTTGAAGTATCCAAATCTACATGTCACATGTCACTTTTTTAGCAAAATATGGATATGGGTAGACAAAATGTGAAACAGAGCAGCTTTTAATAAACCCCTCAGGTTCCAGCAAACCACATTGTTAACAACAGCTACAACCACATCCCAGTGTGTCTCTGTCCTCCCCACGCTGTCTTAGCTCCAAAGGATAAATTTTCCCTTGAGATTCAAAATGGGTTGTTAACATGTCAGTTGCTAACACTTTATTTATTCAGAAATTTCACATGTCAGATAGACAACAACATCTGCCTAAAGCCAGGGCAGAGCTGCTGTGTGGCACAGGGAGCCCTAGGGCACAGCCCTGCCCCAGCCAGCTCAGGGACCCCTGGTCCTGCTCTCCCCATCCCTCTCACACACAGAAATCAGGGCTGTGTTTGCCATCCTGTCATGAAGCACTGCCTGCCTATGACTGCAGTGTCTTACAGGGACAAGGTTGGCCACTGCCAAGTAGTAGTGATGCCATTTCCATCTGAAGTGTGCTTCCATGCATGCTGCCTGCTTGCCTAAAAGAAAGATCCAAAACCGAGCTTAACTCTTTTCCCAGGCAGGTTTACAGATCCTTTGCACTTTCCAAAATACAAGATCATGCATGTATCTGTGCTCACATCACTTTCTTTCCTTTTGCTATAACAACTGAAGTTTTGGGTCTCTCTGTTCCCACAGTGGAATTAATCCCTGGAGGCCCAGCCTCACCTGAACCTTGCTCAGTATTTGTTGGCTGCTGCAGAAGTGCAGAACACACTGCTCAGTAGTGAGTTCACAGCTTTTGGTGCCTCCCTGCTGCTCCTTGAACAGAGGCATGAACAGAGAAACACTCACGTTCTGCTCCCAGGTACCATGGACTAGCTGGTGATGGAGCAGTGCTTTGTCCAGATTCCTCATCTCTTCCCAAGGGCTCCTGATGTGCAGGTGTCCCAGTCCTCTTCTGTTTGGGCATGCCCAGCTGCTGGACAAAACCTGGCTGGAGCAAAGGGCAGGCAGAGCCAAGAGCCTGAGCAGGTGCTTACACCTGGGGAACTGCTGAAAGCTCCTGCTCCACCCGACTTGCTTTAAGCTCTGTTTCTGCTTCAACACAATATTTTTTCCTTTGACAGCTTGAGAAAAATAACTTCTGTTTTCTGAAGGCTATTGAAAGTAAAAGCCAACAAAAATAAAATCTCTCCTCCTATTTCATACTTCCATGTAACTTATTGCAGTTGCACAGTGCATGTGCTGCCCAGCTCCTCCAGAGCCTTTGGGGAAGACACACACCAGATCCAAGGGATGAAATGATCCATGCCCTGGAGTACTTACAGCTCCACAGTGTAACAGCACCCTTGGGGCTACTGGGATGCCTTCAGGGAGGTCCAGGTACAGAGGAGTCTGAAGAGTAAATTCAACTTCCAGAAAAGCTTCAAATTCAAAGTTTTAAATTCACTGGCATTACTAGCTTTACGTTGCCACCCAAGGGCCCTGTCTCTGTCAGCTGCATCTGCACTGGAGAGCCAGCAATGCCTTCAGTGGGGAGGCTGTCAGGCTTTGTCAATGCAAGGCAAGTTACAAAACTAAGGATTTTAATTACTTATTCCATACCTCCTTAACAGAAATAATGTTCCTGAAAACCCACAGCAAATCCAACTGAAAAACAAAGGAATAAAGGGAGCAAGAGAAAACCTAATCCTGAAGTAAGGATGAGGATGAGCCCATCCACAAACTCTGAGTTAGAGCATTTTATTTAAGACCATTTATTTTTGCTTTGTCCTGTTTACCAGAGCTCTAGACCTTTGATCCTGCCAAAGGCTGTACAGACGATTGCACCTGACACGTTACCTCTACCAGTGACATTCAGATGCCTTTCAGCTGCATGACCAACACAGCTGCAGAGCAGGATGCTGATGGAAAGTGGATTAGGAGATTGCTCATCCTCTCAGAAAGTCACCTGGGATAGCTGTGTGTCGCTAAGCTCTGCATCAGATGGAGAGAAAAGGGTATTTTGCACAAATCGGGAATTTGGTTTAATTGTCACAGTTCACAGCTTCAGCAGGAGCCCAAGGCACGAGGCTGGTGGTTCACACTCCAACAAGAAAATTAAAAAAACCCAGAGGTTTTTAAAATAGGCATGGCACACCAGGCAAAGTCTGTGGCAGAGAGAGGGAAGATCCCAGAGGGAAGAGCATCAACATCCCAGCCCTGCTGCAGGCTCTGTGCGCTCAGAGCAAGGGCTTTGAGCAGCGCTGGCCTCCCTCCCTGGCAGAGACAGGAGCTCTGTACTTCCTACCAGCCACCTGGCTAGTGAGTCAGAGCACATTTTAAGCCAAATGCTTGTGAGATTGGTGGGTGGGGGCGTGGGGAGAAGCCTCCTTATTCTGAAAAAATTACAGGACTGGTTCTTCATTTTATCCCTGCTCAGTACACACAGCATCTTCAGAAATGTGCCTTCACAAACAAGGCCAAAGGTGATGCTGGTGCCAGCCCCCTCTCCCTGTGGTATGGAGAAGGGGATTTGCCCCTCTCCTCCTAGGAACTGTGATCCCCATTACCTCCTCAAAACAATTTCTTATGAAAGTGGACTCAAAGGAACCATGCAAAATCTAAGACTACCTGAAGGAAATTAAGCAAGCCTCTTTCTGCATGCCATTAAAGCCCAGATTCTAAGGAAATAACCTTGTGTGCTTCAGACAGTTTGTTTCACTCTGCTAGTTTTTCAAATGATTTTAAATTACACATGCTCAAATAGAAAAGGATGGCAGTAAATAGGAAGCTGTAACTAAACATTGCTCCTTAACAGATAGCAGATGAGATGCCAGCCACACCATACAATGGCATCAAATATATACAGATTTTCCTAATATTTTTCCATCACTCTGATTTAAGAAAAAGATGGCTCCTATTTGCAGCCTGTCATGGAGTGCTCTGAACACTGCTGTGGTCTTCCTATGGGTTCCCTATAATTTATCTAATTTCCTAAGCACATTTCTTAAGAATCATTCCGGGGTATTGCCAAGTTTTATATTTTTTACTGTGTTTTCCTCAGTCCACGTATCCCCACAGGAATTAAAGCAACTGAACACAGAATCCTGACCTTTGTTGATCTGTCTTGTTTTCAAGAGATGCAACTCTTTGTGCAGTCAAAAAAGATAACCCCAGGCATTTGCTCTACACCACAGCCCATCCTTGTCACTCCTCTGTGCAGTCATCAGCTCTGCTCCCCCATTATCTGCTCCCTGCATGGCAGTGTGGGTACCAAGGCAGAAAGTGAGGGTTTATGAGCACAGACAGGGCAGCCTGGCTCCCTGGGACCAGAGGAGCCCTGGGCATGGATGTAATTCCATCCAAACAAGTCTTGAAAAACAAGTCTCCATTAAAGCTCCAAAACATAGTTTTAGACATCATAAAAATATAGCAAGAATAATGTTTACATTTTTCAGATAGAACAGATAGGCCATATGTGTAGATTATATGTAACCTTTCATACTGAGAAACTAGAATTCTAATAGGTTAATAAGAAATGCTTCAGATTCATGTTTTTAACTCGTTGGGTAATTTATAAATAAGAATCTGTGTATTGGCTCTCTCACTGTCTTCCTCCACCACATGAAGAAGAAGAAGAAGAGGAAGAACAAGAAGAGAAGAACACAAGAAGTAAAAAACAAGGAGCATCTGCCTCTGAGACTGTATCAGGCTCTGCCTCTGCTCAGGACTCTGTACCAGGCTGCACCTTCAGCCCTCCCAGGGTCTTGCACCAGGAGCTGCTTCTACTTCTAATGGGGACTTTACTTCTATTGGGACTCTATGCTGAAGACTTTTAGCATGGACTCGAACACTTGGGACTTTTTTGCCTTTTGAGACTGATGTGCCTTTACAAAAAACAACTTTATAGCATCTAACAGCTGCTCAGCTCTTATAAAGAAAACAAACAACCCAACACCATGTCTCAATGCCAGCCTTTGCTGGGAGCCTGGGCATCCCCTGCTCCTGCAGACTTGTGTCTTGAGACAGACATTTCAAAAGTGCCCCAGAATAAACACTAATAGCTGCTGGGTCAAACTATTTGCTGGCTCAGTGGACACATGGGGTTTCCTCCTGCAACCTTCTCTGCTTCCATTTGACTCCTTTGTTAAAAACACTGAGGAAAAGATACTTTCTTTTATAAATTAGACTATTATCTCAGGTTCACCTTTTCTCTTCCCTTAATGAAAAGCAAGTTTCTACAGCATGTCAAATAAATAGCCCTTAAGTACAATACAGTCAAGTTCTTCTAATGCATGTCTTGGGAAATGGGAGTTCTCACAGTAGGTCCAGCTGTGCATCTGTATCCCCCAAAGCCCCCAGCAGGATGATCAGCATCTCTGCACCCCAGGAGAAAGCAGCACCACCTCCCTTCTTGTTACCAATGTCATCCACTTTCAAAAGGACTCTCTCTTTCTTCTCAATTTCCTTTAAGGTTTTTCTTCCCACTCCTGCCATTGCTCAGCCTGTGAGGGAATGCTCTAACCTCAAACCTTACTCTGGTTCCCAGAGCCTCATTTTTTGAAATGATGAGATTTCCCAACATCCTCAACCTACTTCACATTTTCCTGTCCTTTTTCTAACATATGCCCTACCCCTTCATTTTTGTTTACTACTCTTATCCCCTTTACTATTTTTCCCCAATTTTTTATTGATCCATTTTTCTTTTTACCCTCTTCCTTTCAACTCTTTGCTTCTCTTTTTTCTCCCTGCCCCATTTCAGTGACAGTTTCTGGTTAGATGTATTTCCCACTGTGCTGAGGGGAAGCAGTGCATGTGAATTCAAGCTGCACTGCACAACAAGAGCAGTGCTATATATACTTACAGAAACAGCAAATCAAACTCTGAGTGTTCTCCTCTCCCCGTGCTAAATTCCCAGAGCCAAATGCCTCCCATTATCAAAACAATTTTAAATAAAGCTAAAGGGAGGATTAAATGAGAAATAAATTGGGCATTTAAAGGCCAGTTTGCAGCACTCAGCTGCTCTCACTTCAATAGCTGCACTGCTCACCTTCCATCAGGCCCCTGCTCTGCAGAGCAGTCTCTGTTTGCCAGAGTTCCCCACTCTGCCAGAGATGATACAGACACCCTGCACTGCCAGATAAGCAATACATGTCCCTCTCCCTTGCCTACAATTAAAATGAGTACATAAATTTATTTTCTACTACAGGCTACAGCACAAATTAGAGAGGGAGAGGGAGCACATTCTGAGCTTGGCTCTGTGCTCAGAACTGTGCATCACCCCACACTTGGCCAACACTTCTGTGGTAAACCTTCAGATACTTCTGCATAAAATGGGTGTCAGGAAATAACTACTGCTCCGGGATGACATGATTTTGTACTTTTTACACTTACAGCAAGTGAATGCCAGCATCCTTTTTGGATAGGCCCTCCACAGCTGGATGGGGGCAGAGCACATCTGGGTGACATGTTCCCTTCATGGCCAAGGGAATATCATCTGAGAAATAAAAGTGTTTTAATTGAAAGAAATCAAAAATCAGAGTGATGCCAAGGAATCCTTTTTTTTCAGCCCTAAACAAAATGAAAATCAAACTGAGAAATTAGTTGTTCAGAGGAAGGAGAACTAGCTAGAAGGAGATAATGCTCCATGTTTATACATTCTATGTATTTTCTTTCCATTTTAATGAGAATCATTGCTAAACTGGCTGACACTCATGTGAGTTATGACATCTGGCTCTAGAGGTTGTAGACACAGGCAGTGACTGAACACACATACACTGCACCTGTCCTGCTGACACAGGGCACCTTCATGCACTGCTAAAGGGATGCAGAGGAAGTAACAAAGGAATGTTTAAATTCAGATTCAGAAAAGGTAATTCTTGTTGTCAATGAAAAACAACAGAATATTTACACAGATGCACATGGATACATGTACACCTGTGCAGGCAGTGTGGGGGAGAAGGAGGGAGAATGAGACACAGGAAAACCATAAAGATCTTACTGTTCTCACCAAAAACTCTAGTCCTGTTAAAAGGAAAAGATCCAGTCCTTGTATACAAGCAAATTTCCCAGGCTGTGGTCAAGTATGTATCTTTTGCTTTCTCTTTAGCTATACTCTTGGACTACTGAGTTACAGATTTTAAATACACAGAATCAGTGTAGGGAAGCGTAGGGAAAAGCAGAAAGAGGTTCCTCCTTAAGACTCAATTGAATTATTCTGAAAAGATTAATTAAAATTGAATTCTCTTTTGACACAAAATCTCCTGTTTGCTAGTTCTTGGTACGTCTATTACCTAGTTTCCATTAGGAGATATTATAGTCTGTAATGAAATAAACCTCAAGGACCCTGTGGGATTAAACAAAAAGTTTGCTGTATTCTGAGAGCTTCAGGAGCAGTGAGGTTCCAGTGCAAACTGGCTTGCTTAATGAGAAAATGTTTACATGTCATCACTGAATTCACATCAGGGACCTCTATCTTTCCTTTTTAAGTTACAGAAGGGCAAATAATGAGTGTCGATTGGAAAACAGCTTGATTTGCAAAGTGACAGCCAAAAGGTCTTTATTTGATCTCCCAAAAATTGATTGGGGAAGGTAGGAGGAAGGAGGAGATTTCCTTCAACCCTGAGAACAGCTCTGTTACTAGAACAAGAATTGTTAAACAGGAAAGGCCATTGGTTTTGCTGTCAGTAATTGGGGAAGCCATCCAGGGAATCACCTACATTAGGGATCAGTGTGAATGAATTAGATACAAGAGTGAAAGCATTTACATTGCAACTGGTGCTTCTGGTCTGACATGCTACAAAATGCTGCTTTGTGTTTTACCATATCACACTTGGAGCCTGAGACACTTGACATACCCCTCAAAATGGACCTGGGGGCAGAGCCTGGCCCTAGATTAAATTCTTCCCTAGGGAGAATTTCACTCTAGTGTTGAATTAACAGTAGCACAAAGAGTCACTGACCACTTTAACTGGGCAAGGAATATCAGTTTGAGAGAGACAGAGCAAACATTATTTGTGCCCTTTTTTCCTGCATATTCTCATTTTATGGCACTTGCAAGGACACTGTGAAATTTCCAGTATCTTAAGTCTGGGCCTCAGAAGCTGGCACTGATATCAAGAGGATAATATTTGTGTGTGGTTGTTTGGGGCCCTGTGACAGACCCCACCAAACAGGTATTCACCACATCCCAAATTTGTGCTTCCAGCTACACAGCCAGCAGCCTTGTACTGGAAATGTAAATACAAGCTGCTGTTTTAGTGCAATCACACAAAAGTAGTAGCTTATGTTCTCTTTTCCTTTATTTCCAGAATGGACAGGGTGCCTGAATCAAGCTACAGCTAATACTTTTCCTTTTTTCTCCTTTTTTCTTCTCCCTAAGTGTCCAGTCAATTAAATCTCCCTTACATAAGGAATTCTTACTTGCCTTATTCCTAAAATGACAGTTGACAATGTTCAGACTAAAGAATGCCAAAATCTGGTTTTCCCTAGACAGTAAAAATAAAAACAGAAATGAAATCCAAGCAGACTAATAAAGAACTACAAGAGCTGACAGTGCTTTGTGAATTTGAAAGGTTACATTGCTTGGTTCAAAATAGACCTGAAATCCTGAGTCTGCCCTGAGATTTTTGCCTCCCCTGTTCACAACATTCTTCCCTTTGTCACACAGATAGTTGTTCACAAAGGAGTTCACTGACATCACCTTGTTCATCTAGTCCAGATGGCCCAAAGTGATGAAAATCCAAAGGTATTCCAGGAAGTGACCTTGGAGGTGCTTTAGTGATTCAAAATTCAGGGAAGTCTGAAAGCCTGACTCTGGAAGCATCACAGCTCTAGCTCTAAGGAAAACCTGTTCACCTAGGCAGCAGCTGCCTTTTAAAGGACAACAGCAGATTCCCCAGTTGACAAGACATCTGCTCCAGTTTCCCACAATTACTGATTTACAAAGGAAATAAGAGCTGTTTTGCATCATGTATGTCAATAGCTGGGATTTTTTTTCCCTTCTCACCCTTCAGCTTGTGTTACCTCTAATGAGACAAGATGACAATGCCTGTTCAGAAATGAAAACAAGAGGGGGAAATCTATAGGACAAAGATAGTTTACTTTTTTTCCTCTGAACTGATCTGTTAGCTTTCCTCTGAGAAGCTGGCCAAACTGAAAATCACAGGTTCTGTGCTGCTCTCACCCTCTGGGAGATAGATAGATAGATAGATAGATAGATAGATAGATAGATAGATAGATAGATAGATAGATAGATAGATAAAGATAAGATATAAATACCTCTTCCCAAACCACACCCAGCTTGGCAAAATAAAAATTAAATGAACATGGTTTTGCAACACAAAAGCCACCCTCTCACTTTTGCTTAGGACTATTTGAAATAAAGATGGATCATAGTGTGAGTCATTTATCTCTCCTCTCTGATGCATCCACACACGCCTACCACTGCAGGGGGATTCAGAGGAATGACCTGAATCTCAAGCACCCGTGGGTTTGCAAACAAAACCCAGCCAATGAGGTCATGCAAAGCCAGGCTTAAATGTATGGTTTCCCCTTTGCCCCTGGTTTGCTCCTCTCAGTATTTCAAACAGTGGAAGTGCAGGAGAAACAAGGAGTGGTGCCATGTAATGAAACCACGGATCACAGAGCAGCTCCAGGGTATGGCATTCCCATTTCATAGGGGGGTACTCAGGCAAGCAGATGAGGTGAAATCCCAGTTAACCACAATACTTGCACTTATTTTAATTGTTTATTGAAAACAGCATGACAGATGTAAAACTAAGGGAGAATGTAGAAAAAGAAACATCGGCTTCATTAACAGGCTCAGGTCCCTCTGCATGAACCACACACAAAATCAATTCTTTGCATTATATGTTTAAAAAAAGCTGAACTGTTAATAGCAACATGAGAGGGAAAAGAGGTAGCAAAGAAGAAAGGAGGTGCCAGGAAGGTCTGGTCAAAGACAGGATTGTTTTGGCAGCAGGTGGGTGGGATGGATGATGCAGAGGAGCACTCCAGGGATAAAGAAGCAGAAGGTAAGAGATGCTGAAGAGAGAAGGTCCATGATCAGGGATTGGGAGCCAGGCCTAACATGAGGCTGGGAACAACCTTACTTTGTACTTGCTCTGCTTTGGCTGGTCCTCAGAACAGCAGTTCAGGAGCAGGCTTACATGTCTGCACAGTGTTCCCTCTCTGCTGACTCACACCACCAACTTACAAAACACATAAAATTGAGAAGAATGAATGCAAGTGTCAGGAGATCTTCCCCTGTTCCCAGCAGCCTAAAAAGGAACTTGTTTATGCCACCTATGAAAGAGCTGTGACACATTCCTTCAGTGATGGAATGATCCCACTAGGATCACTTTTGCTGGCCAACATTGAGCGTATTTTTCTTCAATTCATCTTTCCAGTGTGATTTATTCCACACATCCAGTTGGAAAAACATGCTCGGGACCATCACAGCAGCTGCAGAGCAAAGTCCATCACTGTATGGATAGATCATGGTTTCATTTCTTGTCCAAACACAGACAACAAGGAGCTGCACACAAGGTGCACACAAATTCTGTCCCTGAGCTTTACTGTCTCAGCAAATGACAAAGCAAATCCATCCAGGACAATGAAGCCAATCTGAAAGAGGCCCAAGCCCCAACTGCCAAGACCCCCTGAAGACCCAGACTTAGAACAGCACTCTGTATCACCACCAACAAACTAGTCCTTAGAGAATGGTGTTACCTTCAGGTTTGGTTTGGAAAAGCCATCAGCAATTACTCCATCTTAACCACCATTTTTCCAGGATGGATGAAAAACAGGAGCAGTAAAATACTCCAAACCCCTGCACCCTTGTATGTTGTTCTGGGGAGTGTTTCAACACACATCTTTGTGTGTCCTGCAGAAAGAATCCCTTCCTGCACCTACCCAGTGTAAGGAGCACAACAGCTCCAGCTCTCAGTTACTCTAAGTTATTGATGGAGTTTCCAAAGAGTAGTTTTGAGTGCCATTTTTGGATTCTGAGTCTAGCAGGTCTGGCTGCTCTCGCTTAAGACTAAATCAAATGCTTCTCAGGCTTTCCTGTCTAAACCACATTGTTCCTTCTGGGCCCTTTGGCTATATTTTATGAAATAACTGATGTTCTCTATCTCCAGGGGGCAATTTGTTACTGCTTCTACCAACAAGGAACCATATGATCTAATACATATCTTCCAGTTCTGTCTTTTGAGCTTTCTATGATTTTTCCAGAGATTTTTATTTTGTTCCCAAAGAATGGTTTGTGTACCATACAATTTGTGCCATGGATATTTCTTGGTCTGAAAAAGACATTACCTCCCCATAGCTACTACCTATGCAGAAGCTTTGCTGGAGGAGCAGAGTGCATGGGATTATTTAATATTTCCTTAATTTTGGTTAACTCAGAAAATTCACTATTATTCCAGTTTCTTTTATCCCTAGCATTACTCTGTGCTTTCCTCAACCCTCACTGGCACAGTCTCATCCCCAGCCTGCCCAGCTCACTCTGACTGGCTCATTGTGTGTAAGCAATTTTAAGATGTTTGAAGCAGGGTTTTACCAAGCACCTCATACACATTTACTTCAGCTGGGCACTAAAATGAGTGAAGCTTGCAAATGAGCTTGCTCCCCATGTAGTTTACATATGGGGCTCAACTCCAGGTACATGTGCATCCTGCTATGAGCTGCTCTTTGAGGGAAGGATCCAAAGAGAATGAAGAATTAGAAACCTGGGAGACAACATCCCAGATCTGTTTTAGACATTCCAATAAGGCTCTTAATTTGCTTTTTGCACTGCATACAGACACACACACACACATACACATGTAAATGCACTTTTTTTCCCCATAACCCCCAACTGCTTTTGCTGCTTCTTGAGAAGGATGGTTTTGAAATATCCCTTCCGAAGCTGGGACAGATGTTTCCAGTGTCAGGGTTTATTAAGTTCCTGTGGCTGCTATTTCCAAGGCTGCTTTGTCATTTCTTTGCAAGAGACCAGGAATGGCAGAGGAGCTTTGCAGATAAGCATTTCAATTGCAACCTTTATACTAAAGTGTAATAGGAACATCGGGGAATTAAATAAAATTATATTTTTCCTAGATGTCTGCTTAAAAAGGAAATTCAAGATTTTATGGATGCCCCAGAGACAAACTATTACATTACATTCCTTGCTGTTCTTATTTGAGTTCTGTCTGTTTGAGCACCTCAAATAGCACAGAATCATTCATAAAGAATGGGCAAGAGAGACTGTGTCCCATCAATATTTCAAGCTTGGTTATCAAATCAAGAGAAATTCATGAGTTCTGCTCCAGCTCAACATTTTCAGGTTTGATACTATTGTTTGACAGTTTAGAGGGTTTTCCCTCTGCATTCTCACTGTCATTAATATTTTATATAATGTTCCAGTTGATACTATTGTAATATTCATTATTTTTTTTTTACTTGGCTGTACTAACCACTTTTTTCTTTTCTCTTTCAGCAGGGAGAAATTCACACTCATTTGCTATTTGTGGGGTGATGACATAGTGTGAAGAAACAGTAATGATGACTGACTGATAGAAGACACCATATGTTCTCTTCATTTTTCTCTGTGCTATTTTCCAAGAGATGAATAAAGACTCAGTATAAGATAAGCTTTCCTATATATAGTATAAAAAAAAATTGACCTTTTTTTCCCAAATAATTGGCAGGACGGGAGAAATGATATTTTTTCCTAAAGCATTCTAACAATATTGCTATAAATATCAGGCTCCAAATCACCAAGATAAATAATTTCCAGTCTTTTCCACCAGAAACATTTTACATGTATCCAGGCACCAGAAACAATTTTACAATTAATTCCACTCACCCCCAAATGTTCTCCATCTTTCCATAGCAAACATTTTGAAAATATAAGTTGCATTTGCTGATGACTAAGCAAAGGTAAACAATTCCTTCCAGTCTTAAAAGAAACTAAATTCTACATAGGACTCTAAGTGACTGTGTGCAATGCATGATAATCAGAAAAAATCCTGATTATAAGTACAGTACTACCATCACTAAATCACAATACTAGATTATGCTGGGGTGTTTCTTTGCACCCTGAGTGTCTGAGTCCATGCAACTAATAAAAAAGAAGATTCCCTTCAATAAATATTGCCTTTGCTTTAACATGTTTTCATATCAAAATAATTGGAAATCTCATTTCCTAGAAATAACAGAATAAAAATATTTTATTGTTCTAGCGTACGCATTTACCAAGTATATTCTTTTCCTAAATAAATCTCTTTTTTTTGTTGTCCTTTTTGTTCATTCTACCCTCTCAAAACCAAGGCTTTGTGATTATTTCTCTTCCTCATAACTTTGTAATAGCCACTAACCAGCCCCAGACTACAGCAGAGCCACACACGTATCTGCTAATAAGCAGTCAGGAGCAGAAACAAAGAAGTAAACAAAAGGGATTCACATTGCCTTCTGTTCCATTGGAGACAGAGAGGGGGAAAAAAAACAAAAATCAATCCTCCCAACAAAAAAGTAAGCCCCAGAAATCGTTGGTTTAAGATACCTTATTTTTCAAATTCACAGGAATTTTTTGTAAGTAATGGAGCCATAATTGGAGAAAAACATAATTGTGAGTCCTGCAAGGCAGCAGGGCAGAGAACTCGCTGTCAATGGAGCTAGTGCCAGGACTCTTGTTGGGGCTTTGTTTTCAAGGTCATCCATTTAAAGCATTTTTCATAACACAACCTGAATAAAGAATACAGAGGCACATTCTGCTCGCCCTGCTCACAAAGGCGCCCGGCACAGATGCAGCAGGGAAGGCTCCTTATGCCAGGAGATGGCCCTTGGAGGACACTTTCTCCCCGGTCACCTGCCATAGCAACAGACACCCAACAATGTTTTACATTTACAGGATGCAACTCACTTTACCCAGTTATAGACTTACTATTTTGCTGTGACAGTGCATGCACCCTGCACCACGGAGAGCAGGACAGAAGGGGCTCAGGTAAAGCAATGACTGCAGTTTTCACATCTTATTCTTCCTTTGAACTCCAAGTGGCACGAAAGCATCTTCCCCTGGAAAGCTGTCATGTGCATCTGCTTTTCCTATGACAATTGAATTACATAAAGTCTGATCTCAAAACTCTCATTCAAATGTTCCATCCTATCAGCAATGAGCTGGCTGGCTTAAGGACTACAAACTTGGGTCCCTAATCAATACTTTAATAAGTAACACCTACTTAGAACAATTGACTGCTAGGGAGCAGACTAAGTATAATGTATTTCTGCTAATCTTGTCACAGGATAAATGTCATCGTTTATTTATAAGACACACCTGAAATTATTCTGAGGGCTGTAGAAAGGATCCATCTTGCCAGGTGACATTTCACACTGTACACACACGATGTCAGGTTAAGGTGGGTGGTGGGCATGCACTCAAGGCAGCACGTCTGGCATTGCTTGTTGGCAAGCTCCCGATGCCCCCGGGCTGCCAAAGTTCAGCCTGTGGCTCCCTGGCAGCAAGGGCAGCTCCCTGGACCCACACTCCAAACTGAGGAGTGGGTGCAGGGCACAGCATAACCCTGATGCCAGGCTCTGGGGACACTATTCAGTCTAATTAAATGGCCACTTCCTTGTACTAGGAATAACCACAGAGGCCATTCTTGGCGTTTACAGCCATACCCCGGTTTTGCTCTCATGAGATTCTTTATTCTGCTGCACAGTTATGTGGGAAAAGTCTCTCTGTATTTTAGGGTGGGAAATAGCCAGCAGAGAGTGCAAGAGGTCCCTTCTGTGTTGTTACTCCACAGTCCATATCCAGGCTCAAGACAAGGCGCCTTGGTGCCCACCGTGCCCTGCCTACAGTGTGTCTGCTCCAATTTGTTGTTCGAGGACACCACCACGTCAATTCTCTTCCAATTACTTCTGTGTCTGCCCTTGAGGTGTGTGCTCACAACCTTCCTTTGGGAGCAAGTACAGGCCACCGATCTTCCCAACCAGTCTCAAAATACATATATATTCTACAAATTGCAGCCCGGAGGACACGCCCGGCAGGATGCTTGTATCCACACGGAGGATATGGAGGAGCCTCCCTCCTCCGTTCCTCCCAGACGACACCCGGCAGCAGGGGAGCAGAGGATTCCCCCGCAGCCTGCCCGGGACCTCTCCTCCGTCCCCGCACCGTGCGCCTCGGGGGTGCAATATTCCTCGCTGGGGCCGCGGCTGGGGATGCGGGAGCCGGGAGCGCGCAGGGCGGTCACGGGCTCGGCCCGCAGCGCGGAACTGCCCTGCAGACAATGCACGATCCGGCGGGGAGCGGCCGGCGCCGCCGGAACGTGCCAAACTCGAGAGGCGAGAGCACCCCTGGAAAGGCGGCGGCCCCGGCCGGCCCCGCCCGCGCCGCGGCGAGGGAAGATGCGCCGGGGGCGCGGCGGGGCCGGGGGCGCTCCTCCCTCCCCGCCGGAGCCGCCGCACCTGCTCCCGGAGGTGCGCGCTGCGCTGCGCTGCGCTGCGCGCGGGGCGGCGGCCGCGGCCGCCGGCGGGGCCGGGGCCGGCGGGGCGGGGGCGGGAGGCGGGGAGGGGGCGGCGGCCTCCCGGCTCCGGGCGGGCTGTCCCGCTTTACTCTCTCCTCCCGCCGAGGATCGCGGGCGCGGAGCCGCGGCTGCGGCGCGCAGGGCGGCGGCGGGAGCGGCGCGGAGGATGCGCTGAGCGAGCGCGGGAGGCGGCGCGGCCGCGGCGCAGGTCAGTGGCGAGACCCCTGTCCCCGGGCTCGGGACGCGCTTCGCCAGCCGGATCCATCCCCGCATCCCCGGCCGCTCCCCAACTTTTCCCCGCACCACTTCGGGAAAGTGACCAAACTTGCGGCTGGGGCCCCTGGTCCCGTGTCCCCTCCACGTCCCCGTTGGCGCGACCCCCTGACCTCACGGCCGTGTCCCGCCCGCGGCGCCGCGATTGCCAGTGCCGGCGATGGTGGGGCGCAGGGGCAGCGGCAGCGCTCGGGGCCGGGCGCGGCGCGGGCGCGTCCCCTCCGCCCCAGCCCGCTCCGTTCCTTCGCGCCGGGCGGAGCCGGCCCAGCCCCGCTCGGGCACCGGCACCGGGACCCACCTCCCGGTGAGGATGGAGCGGCTTCGATGGGCTGAACGCTCGTAGGGACGGGACCGGCACGGGTTTCTGTAACGAAAATGACGAGATCCAAAGCAAAGTAGTTGATAAATGGGCATCTCCCTCGGCTGGAAACCCAGTTCACCCGGAGTTCAGTCTATGCGAGCAGGAGCGGTATGAGGGGACACGGAGGTATTTTTAAATTTCTGAAGTTATCTTTAGAGAGCAGGGGCTTTCTTTGGGCGCTGCTCTCCCGCAGGAGTGCTTTTCAGCTCGTCCCGATTCCCCTGCCCCTGCTCGGCCACACCGCAGCTCAGACCTTGCAATGCCCCTTTACACTTCACCCAACCCTCCAGAATGGGTATGTTCAAATCACGGCAGATGTACAGCAAAGGATGATTTGTACAAGTGTGTTAGTACCAGTGTGCTGGTGGTGGGCAACGGACAGCAGCCTGCTGACGTCTGGGATTCCCGGGTGCTGGCTGTAGAAGTAGCCAGGAATGATGTGATACCCAGTTGTAGCTGTGTCATTAGTTTTTTAAGATTTTCCAGGGGTTAGGAAAACCCCTTATTGTAATTGTGTCATAATGTTGCTTTCTGTCTGTAGCTGATTTATGTTGCATGTAGATTAACAAGTTTAAAAAAACCCAAATATGCTCTTTTTTAATGTTAGACACCTACCCTGAAATTCTTGTATTTTATTGCAAGATTTAAAAGTTGCAGCTATTAAGAGAATAGGCTGCATCTACAGTACCAGGGAGAGAGGGTGAATAGTAAACCTTAACGGTCTCAGAAATGAAAATTGGAAATGCTGCCACTAAATCTGTTTTGTTTATTAATGATGCTCACCATTTGATAAGAAAGCTATGCTCAGTTTATCCCGAGAAGATTTCATTTTGTCAGATGCCTGGTGTCTCATCAATTCCTTTCATGTCCCTGGGATTTTCTCTTTTCCAGGCTCAGGCCACAGCAGCTCTCTGTGTTGGGGATAACTGTTAAGCTCTTCTTTTGAATTCATGAGCTTCCAAATTAAACTTTTGCTGACACCTGCTACCTAGCCTGGTTGAGCATAATGACAGTGTCACCCAGGCCACTAGAGCTCTGCCACCAGACGAAGTAAATCACAAACAAAAATAATTGTAAGGTGCCTGGACTAAATAACACAATGATTTGGGGGACATATGGGAAACTCTGGCTACGGGAAATCCAATCAAAGTCTGCTTCTAATGGAGCAAACTTTCCAACAGCAATCACAGGCAGGAATTAAATCCATAGAGTAGATGGCAACAGAGATTAATAATCATCATCAATTAGCTGATGGAATCAAACATAACAAAATGAGGGTAAACAAAGACCTGTCTCCCCCTCCCCCTTGAATCCAGTCCCACCTTCATTTATCCAGAGTCAAAGATCTCTCCTGAGCACTGGTTTCAAGTGCCAAAAAATTTAGCAGGTGTCATAACATAAGGTCAAGACTTAATTATTTATATGGAGACATCAATCATCCTGTGGGGATGATTTATTTATAAATCACCAGAGCTGTAACACAAGACAATGAATTCTGATTTCCTCCTGCTCCTTCCTGAAGGGACCAGGAAGGTCCACACTGTGGCCAAATGGCCTCAGGAGCCTATAGAAATTTTTGCCCAGCCCCACATGGAGGAGGCTTTTCTACACCCTTTAGATCGTGCAACCAAAATACCACCGGGGAAATCTCATGCATATTTGCTACATCTCAGTAATGAACATTTACTGATTATGGATTATCTGGAGAATTCAGCTTTTTAAACATTATTCAAATTTTTATGTTTATGTAAGCTAATAAGACTAAGGAGATTCAGTAACTACTCTTTGCCTTACGGTATTTGAAAAGAGTGTCCACAGGGCTTAGCTCAGCATCTTGCACAGTCACTTTTAAAAGACCAAAATAGAATTTTTCTGCCTGAAAAAAACCACCCTGTCTCTACTCAGTATAATGTTCTTTGCTCACAAGTAATGCCAAAAATCAATTTTCTAATATGCTTTTTATGTTTCTGCTGAGCACAAACAGGATGGCACAGTAAAAGCTTTTATTGCCATCTGATTAGGCTGCAGTGGGGGTAAGTAAGTGGCTTGGGCCAGCAGGGCTGCAAGATTGCTGTGCTGGATTCAGAAAACACAGAAGAGGGCATGGGATGATGAGCACCAGCCACAATCCTGCTCTCAGGGTCATTCAGAGAAACGTTACCAGCTCTGTGGGCAGAGGCAGGATCAGTCCCATTAGGTTTTCTGATAGCTGGACAAAGTCCTGAAGATGCGCTTGGGCTGTTCCTTAACCTCCTCTTCTGGGATTTTGATAAAGGGTTAATTACAGGAAAGGATTCACAGAGATTTGTCCATTTATTTATCTGTTAAGAGGAATCATGCTATTGATCTTATTCACATGACTCTTTTTCAGGCAGGGAGGTGATTAACTTTGAGTAAAACTGATAAAAAAAGAATATAGGAAGAGAGATGGAAAGGAAAGTTATGGTAAAATTAAGAGCTAGGATGGAAGGTTTCCTTTCCTTTTCTATCATTATCTTGTGAAACTGTGTAGCCCAAACCCATCAGCTTTACCATCAAGGATAGAGGAGCACAAGGAGTATTCAGGGCATCTTGTGATCCTTCTGAACTCCATTCTGGCAAGAGCAAGTCAATAAGCTCTTCTGCACATCCATTATTCTGTTCCCACTGATTTTAAAAGAAGACCATTTATCACTGTATTTCAGCGACAAAAATACTAACATAATGTTTCACTGGGTTTATAAGAGGGTGTGAAGAAGGATGGATGAGCTGGCAACGTCTTCAAGGAACAATTAAGACATTAAGAATGCAGGAAAATATTATTAGGAAATAACTAATTAGTGAGAAAATAGGAATTTAGGACCCAATTCAGTTATGAGATGTTCCTCAAGCACCCTCTGGATTTTGCTCAGAGCATGTGAAAAAAATGAAAAATTCATAGTATTTCTTGTAGGCAAGACCAGTCATCTGCTTGTGTATTTTTATGGTATACTGGGTATATTTATAGCATTTAGTGATGCCAGCAACATTCAATGTAAAGAGTAACAGATGCCTGTATTGTGAAACAAGGCACTGGCAAGGCAGGTGAGAAATTATTTCCAAAATATTGCAGCAACCAGGCTGGGAGAAATCTAGGAAGATGGTAAACATAACAGACCTAGGTAGCTTCAGGCAAAACCAGGGTGAGCCCTACACATGTGTTCTGTAGGAGAGGAGAGCCAGGACTCCTGTGTGTGAGCCCCAGCAGAGGTGGCCTCCATGCCACTCCTGCCTCAGTGCATCCAAGGGCACGGGCGACAGTAAAATTGCAGTTGAGTGCAGAGAGAAGAAAGGAGGGGAATGAAATTGTATTGGCTCAGCTGCAAGAAGCAAATCACAGACTTCCCTAATCAGACAGATGATGCCTAACTAGGGCACAACGTGAACCACAAAGAAAGGTGGCAGATTTCACAAATTAGTCACGGCAAAAATGGTGAATTTCACAGCTTGAAGTGAATTCATGTTATAGGATGAAACAGCACAAAGTGATTAAGAGCTCTAACTGATAGGAGCAATAAGCATGTGAGACTTAGTCATCACACAGCAGCCAACATTTGTCTCTGGCTTCAGCTGAGCCACAGGAGCAGCCCTTCAGCCTCCAGTTTTTGATGCTGAGTGGGAGCTGGTGGAGGCAATCACAAACGAGATCCCACAGGTGTTTGCTGGAGTTTTCTGTTTCTGTGAGGTGCAACCATGGCAGTCCAATAGAGCTGGAGCAGCCACTCTGTAGGGAGATGTTCACAGGCACAGGCTCCACTCCTGGTGCCACCACTGAGACCTTGGAGCGGTGGCAGCAGGACCGGCAGGACCTCATCTGCACAGCACGACCCCAGTGGTGAAGAGCAGAGGGAAGACAGCTGAGAAAGGTTGGAATGAGGGGGTCACTGTGGCAGCATCCTCCCTGCCATGCTGGGGATGACCTTCCAGGTATGGCAGTGCCATTTTTAGAGCCACTAGGTGCTGGCATGTGCTGCCTCATAGTAACCACACCACAGCATGCATCCCTAATAGAAAACAACCATTAAACAGTTAATTCCCATTTTCTATTCTTTCAAGGGATCAAAACCGGTGTCACAAGCCTCTGTCATAGGTGGTGTTGCATGACTTCTGCTGGTAAAACATTTTAATAGCTGTGACAGCACACTTTCAAGGAAATGTCTGTTCCAGATACTGGAATGTTACCCTACCCCTTATGCCTGCTTTTAGATGAAGATAAAAATTCTGGAGAAAAATGTCACCATTATTTCTTAATACTTTTGTTTCAATGTACACTTCTATCATACCTATTGAAAATTCATAGAACAAAATGGAAGCAAAAGTGAGCTAATACCAACCAGGACAATTCCACCCTCAAGAATTCCTCCTCTGACAGCATAAGTCTCCTTCAAACTCTTCCCCAGCTGTGGCCAGGCTGGGGCAGTGCCCTGGATGGAGCTGTGCCAGGGGGGTTAACAGCCTGGGCTGGCAGGTGGGGCTGTGAACCCTTCAGGGAGCAGAGCCTGGCAGCTTTCCTCTGTTTATTGAGGGTGTTCCAGCACCATCGGGTCCACTGAGCACAGCTGTGTTAATATTGTGCAGGGAGAGGGGAAGCTGTTGAAGTTGCCAGGACTGAAGCCATAGAGGAGCGTAATGGGGCAGTGCCAGTTCCTTTAAATCCCACCTGGAACTTCTTAGCCATCTGTGGGGGTTGTGGAGCATCTGCATCCCAGGTTATCAAACACTCACCCTCTGTGCAGAGCCCAGCTGCACCTCCACTGGAGCCACAGCTCCACTCCTGATCCAGCACCAGAGGATTTTCAATTGTGCTCTGAAGAAAGACCCTAAGAGGAATTGATTACTCTTGAACAAGGATGCAAATACAAAGTTTGAAAAGAATTATCATTTCTAAAGCATTTTGAACGGAATATCCTTGGAGTCCTGGTAAGGAACTAAAAAGGACCTTCAAGAAGGCAATCAGGGTGAGAGACCCTCTTCTTCTACACTGATTTTAGAACCTGGCAAGTTTTAAGAGATCCTTCAGTAACGTTTTGCAAATCAATGCTAATTTGATGTATCAGAGGCCAGCACTGTGCCAATTCACTGTCAAACCAGTATTAACTAGGCATTTTGGGGGAACACTTATAGCTCAAGGTCCATTAAATATGCAAACCTGGCAATTACTTCACCACCCTTAAAATACTTAATTTAAAATGTGCATCAGAGGACCTATAAATGGTCTTTCAGTCTTCATCAAAATGAAGCCTCCCTCTCTTGAAGGTACAAGTCAGTGTTCTGGGAGAGGGGGCTGGTGGCTGTGCTTGGGATGAAGACAGGAGGCAGGAGGGGACTGATGCTGCCTGCAGGGCTGCCACGGAGAAGCACAGGCACGTTAAGGTCTGCTAGGGCCTGAACTGCTGACTGCCATTCGTACAGCAACCAACCTGGAGATGTTGGAAATGTTAAGTAAATGGCAAACCTCGAGAGAGCACTAATTACTCGCCTTGGGAAAGGTGGCCAGATCAGTTGCATAAACTTTCTGAGCGCTGTTTCAACCCGAGTGACTGTGATCTGATATCCACTTAAAGCTAGGAGCTAAATAAAAGTTGCTTTATTTTTAAACAGTTGCTAGTTTAGCCAAAGCTACAAGAGATCCTGACCTTTAAATCTGGGTTCCTTTAAAGCCTGCACAGAAACAGTTTGAGAGAGGTTTGTTTCTCCTTCTATTCAGCATGGTCCTCAAATACAGACCCGATCCCCTTCAGAGCTGGGAGAATCACAGCAGTAGTTAGCTGATGACATGTATATTTAGATGACTGACTTCAGGCACCTATGTTTGAATATGTGTTTTAATATGCCTTCATTTTTATGTCCTGAAATGGGGATACTACTTAGCCCAAAGAAGATCAATTAATTTTTGTGTTGCTTTTAAATTCTTTAATGGAAGATGTTACATAAATAATTATTTAATATACTTTAACGTTTTTTTTTTTTTTTTTTGCATGAGCTGCTTGATCTGCTTAAAGCATATAAATCAGTATGAGCTGATTAGTATTAGTGTAAATCAGTATTAGCTAATTAGTAAAATAAGTTCAGAAATCTAAAGAGTGCATCAGAAGTTAGACTAGTACATAAAAAAGGGTAAAAGCTAAGTTGCTCTTTCATTGGCAAAAAGCAGACAGATTGTTTTTGTTTTTTTTGTGAACCTTTAAACTTCTCATTTCTCAGGAATCACAAAATCCATTTGTGAAAAGATCTAGGAAATAAAGAAAGAAATTGTACAAGTTGCATCCTGGTCAGTAAAGCATGTGAGTCTGCAGGCACACAGACAGGATGATGCCATGAATCTCCCCTTTGTGTTGCAGTTCAGAAGAGGAGTTATTTTCTTCATCTGAGCAGATGCCAAAAGCTCAGAGGAGGGCGAGCGGACAGAACGCAGCCCCTTTCTTGTAGCAGAAATGTATTTGCCTGGTTTCTCAAGTCACAGAAGAGAGAATCACATCCTAATCTGCAGGGATGAAACCTCTTCGTCTGAGGGTTATCACAGCACTGGGTGTAAGGCAGAACATGACCAACTATTATTTCATCCTTCCATCCCCAGCCCAGAACTTATTCCATCCAATACAGATTTCCACATCCACCGGTTCTAGGGAAAGTTCCTTCCCTGCCATCTCTATGATATTTTACAAATACTTACATGCTTTTTCCATCTTTCCCCAAAAGCAGACTTTATCATACTCACATTCAAAAACCTTCCTCTCCAGCTACAGAAGCTAATTTATTACTTTTCTGGCTTTTCTTCTCAACTATTATTCAGATCCCATTGTTAGTGTTTCTTCCAATAATACCAAAGCCCTGTGACAATGTTTTAACGAGTCACTTATAACCTACTAGCAAAATAATTCACATCTGCCTGTTAATTATGGCAGTATGATCCACCCAAGGAAGCTGCTGTCCAATAAATTACTGAACTGTCTGCCTTCACACAGTGCTCCCCAAACTCTCCAGCATCTCTTCACTGCTTTCTATCACCTAACTTAGTGCAGAGACGAAGGATGGCAGCTGTTTCAGCACTTAATGCCAGTATTCCTTTGCAGACTAGGGGGAAAGGATTTCCTTTCAAGATGCCACTCTTCCCACTGAGACTGGCAGTAGTATTATCTCACATCTTTAAATACCAGTCTTGGAATTATCAGTGTGACAGTAAGGTGCAGAGATTTTATGATACAGAAAATTTACATGAACTATTTATTTATGCATTTATTTTCAACATTTAAAATCTAAAGTTACATTTGAATCCTTGAATTAATTAATTAATCCTTTTCTCATAAACACTGTAATCATTTAATGCTTTGCACTGCCCATATTGTTTTGTGTATGCTGCCACTTCTTTAGGTCTCAGTGTCTCCCACAACATTAGATGCTGTATATGCAGCTAACACGTGTGAGTCTATGGCTCACATAAAGCTCTTCTATTCTCTACCTTACACAGGAGGGCTACAGCACTGATGGCAGCCAGTACATAGTGTCTATAAAAAATCATCACACTTACCAGCACTATGTTCTTCTTATACATTATTATTAACCTCTGTTGCAACACTTTTACTTCAAAATACTAGAATCAGCTTGTTATTCTACCTTTAGTTTACACCGGGAGAAACCTCAGCTCAGGGTAATGTCAGGAGATTATCTGAGGTCTCTGTTATAGTAGCAGCATGTGTTGCTAGCACAGAAATTCATCTGTTTTTCATAAATATTTGATAGGGCTCTATCATCCTCATCATCATTTTGAGCTGGTTGGAAGAGGATCCCCCCGCGATTGTAACCCATTTCTGAGTTGTCATGGCAAGTCAGTCAGTGATATTTCAATCGGAGTGTTCTTGTAACAAATTCCATTCAAATTCTGTCTGAAAGGGAGTTAAGGTTTCATCCTGCTGCTTAGAGAATGATATGCTAAATGCAGCTTCCCATGGGCTTGGCTGCAGTCCAGCACTTTGTAATTTATAGTTCTCCTTCTCAGTTCTGGCTGTGACCTTGGGACTGCATGCTGAAGTTCTCCCAACTCCGGCACATTTTGCTAAAGCATCATCCCTGGGTCCTCACCCCCTTCCCAGGCAGCTCCTGGGAGATCCAGGGCAGTGCTCTGGCTCACAGGCACATGGGAGCAGCAGCACAGGGGAGTGCTCATGTTCTTTTTTACTATTAGGAGCAGATCATGGAACGTTGTTCTTAAATGACAGAAATTATTAGCTAGCTTCAAAGCATGAAATTCATTCACAAAAGAGATTTAAATTATATTAGCCAAAGGTGTTTTCTGCAGAGACAGCCAGAAAACAGCTCTAATTTGAGATCTCCAAACAGCTGTTGTGCCCTATGTATTTGTACCGAAAAAAATAACTTGGAAGATTATGTTACCATGCAATTAAATTTTAAATAAAGTTTTAACATTAATACTGATCTTATTGATAGCGTACAGGGGGTGCTAAGATGCTCTACTGAGAAATGTATGTGTCCATGGCCAGAGGAACTGACAACCCAGATTGTAACACATGCCACTTTTAAGGGAAAAATTGTGTAATTGAGAGAAATTATTGCCCCTTGAAGATTACATTCATTATAGATTGTAACAGAGATATGTCTTCAGAATGACTGCAGTTCCCTTCAGTTAAAGAGCTATTCAGAAATGCCAGTGTTTGAGCTCATGGACATAGCTGCAATTGTTTTAGCAGAGTTAGTGATGGAAAGCAATTTAGAGGAAGGTACAGCAGACCCATGCAGCTCTTTTGTTTCTTTATTCTTTCCAGATTTTTCAAGGGCATATCTTCTTAAAGCACTTGTTTGTATTTACCTATTTGGATTCCTTAGGATAGGGAATAAATTTAAAATAAAAAAGGATGAGTTTTAAAATAATGATTCGAAAAATTATTTTTTAAAATTTTAATATCATGATTTTAGAAGTCTCTTAATCGCAGTCTGCAGTAATTGCCATGGATTTTCTGCAAAACAAGTGATACAGATTTAGCTTTGAAACCAAAGAAAAACTCTTCATTTTTTCATTTGGTCTTCAAAGTATTGCATCTGACATTTTTAGTGATTGGCATTTACCATAAATGAACCTTCTCTGTAACCCAGTTGTATCCCAGTTGTAGCTCTTTTGAAGTGCTTCATCTATTACCTATTGTAAATACATCAGAGAATCATTATGTTAAGTAGTTCTTTGTAAACAATAAACCAGCAAACCCAAGAAACTCCATTTGCTAGGTACTCATCACCAAGATACCACTGGCAAAACATACATCAGCTCCCTGGACCAGTCTAAAAATGGTGGCCCTCCACTGGAGAAGTTCAGCAGAAATATGTTTGGCTTTTTGCTTCACTTGTGACAGCAGTACAATGAGATGATGACAGCTGTGGGGAGTGCCCAGAGGTGAGGTGTGTGGAAAGGCTCCCAGGCAGTGGTGCTGTGAGTGCAGAGACCTTCTCAGCAGTGCCCCGACAGGAAAGGACAACTGGCAATGTTTATGGCAGGTTTCTGTGCAAGAGGTTTCTGTGCTCTACATGAGTATTTATTCTGGCAGTAGCTCTAACTGTGCTGTAAACCACCCTGGGTGCTGGTTGTTGTGTGCCCAGGAGTTTGACTAGAAGCCAGCCAACAGTGAGCTCTGTGATAATGGTGCATCATTTCGCTGCAGGAGCCTCATGCCCGTGGGTAGCAACAGCCTTCCTGCTTCCTCCCACACTGCTCTGAGCAACCCAATCCCATCTCCAGGGTGTCTGCTGGACTAGAAACTTGCTGTTATTTATTATTAGCACACCTTATGAAGTGTGAGGTGGGTATTAGAGATACCTTTCTCTCACATGTTAGAGAATTATTATCAGCCTGTCTCCAACCCAGCCGACCCCATTCCCATGCATTTCTAGGGCAAAGGAGTAGTGGGGAGAACTTGTGCAGAGGGGACCAACCACCAGAGCTCACCTTTTCCTCCAGGAAGTCTTCCCTTCGCAAAGTCCTGCTCAGCCCTGGGAATCTCCTCATTCTTTCAGTGGAGACCAGTCAGTGTTGGCTTTTGCAGTGCTCTGAGCAACAGCAGTGGTTTCTTCCAACTTTTTAGTGTTGCAGAGTTTTTTGTATGATCACTGGCATTATTCATGCTCACCTCCAGCTCCTCATCCTTAAGTGACTTTGAGACTTCCTTCTAATCCATCATATCAGCAGCCCTCTTGGCTGGCCTTGCCTTACTGACAACTGCTTCTTCTTCCAACAGTTCTCCTGACACCTCTTGTCAGCAGGACAGAAAGCTGAGCTCAGGAAGAGGGGACTATGTGGAATTCATCCACGTTTGGATGGGAAGGGAGGGTGCGTGGTGGATAAAGGAGATATGTGAGAGAGCATCACAGGAAGCAGCTAGGCTAATTCAAAGAAGCAGCTCTGCCTTGTAATTCCGTGTATCACTGTGTGCCATTACCTGGAGCAGAGTCTGTGAGACCAAGGAATACTCATTCCCTCTGAGCTGGCTCTTGTGTGTGTGATTAAAGCCTCTCTGCTTTTTGCAGCCATACACCATCTCACTGGCTGCATAAGCCTGGCAATTATTCCACACTGGTCCCTTTCCCTGTTTGGCTATTCAACTGCCCTGTTACTTTCTTTTCTCAGGGCTTCTTTTCCCCTCTAATATCTCACCTAAACTTTTTCTTTCTTAGCTTCAGACCATTGCTCCCTGGCCTACAATTTTCTGAGACTGTGAATAACTTCCTTCATTTCTGTTGTTCCTTTGATATTAGACTCTGGTCATGTTCACCCTGAGCCATCTCTCTAACCGAACTCTGAATTTGGCTTTCTCAGGCTCTCCACCTGCTATGTTCTCTAATCTACATGTCATTGTCCTCCTTTGTTTTCATCTTCTTTTGAAGTTTGGTTACTAGAAATATAGAGCATCACGGTTCTAGATGGCTGTTATTTGTATTGACTTACATCCACTTCCCACAGTTAGCTGTATTTTCTTACCCAGAAGGGCTATTTTTGTTTATATTGGTTTACTTTATGAAATTATCTCTCTCCTCTCCAAATTTAATTTTGCAAATGAAAATATATTAAATAACTCTCCATTTTGCTGCCAAGGTATCAGCAGAAAGCAGTAAGACTAAAGAAGACAACGGATTATAAAGACTCCAAAGTTCAATTTTTGTTTGCTGCAAAAGCTTTGTATGAGTTTGGTGCAGATTCTGTCCAGGTAACAGGGAGGCAGGGATAACCTCAGGTTTGTCCCTGTGTCGTGTGTCAGGATCTCTTACAGAAAAGAATGTACTATCAGCTACCTGTCCCCAGACATTCAGTTTTTCCAGTAACATAGTTTCCTCTGATTTATCACCAAAATATGAATTTCTGTCCTATAGGAAGTCAGTTCTACGTTTGGGGATTTTTTAAGATTAAAAAAGTTCTCAGTTTTAAAACTTGTCATGAAATACAAAATTCTTGGGAAGCAAAATCAGTTTGGTGAAAGCAGAAACGCTCCATCTAGATGATTTTGATCCAGCCTGGGTACTGTGATTTGGCTGTACTGATGATCTCCCCTTATCTCAGCTCAGCATCCCACAGGAGCTGCCAGACCCAGCCTACCCTGCCCTGGGCTCTCCCTAGCAGACCCCAGGGCTCAGCCTTCACCACACAGCACTGCCTCTCCTACCTTGCTGCTTTCCCAAGATAACAAACAGCTGAAAAATGTAAAATGCAGAAAGCCTCAGGAAAAGGTTGTATGCTATCATGGAAAAGGAGATCATGCCTGGGAGTGACATCTTCGTATGGTGAAAGAATTGCAACTCCCCAGAGCGACAGGGAGATTGAGAAGAAGGGAGAAATTTGAACCTAAACTTGTAAAATGAGGTCCTATTAAGATTTCTAACAATGTCAAAGATCTGAAAGATGGAAGCAGCCTCCTGCACTGTAGCACGTTGGGCTCTGTGGACGTGCTTGGGGTTGGATTTCTGCACATGTGCCATTCCCTGACTCCAGCCTGGCACTAGTGGTGTCCCTTGTAAAACACAGGAATCCACCAAGCAAGCATTTTTCCAGCTTCTTCCTTGGAGAGTCCCTTGGTTTGCTTACTGCTTTATTCTGTGAAACCACAGGCTCTTCTTGTCCTGGGCTTGTAATGAGTTTGCAATTAGGGTCTCAGTTCTGACAAATCATGACAGAAAGAATACTGTTTTTAAAATAACTAATTCTCAGTTCTACATTGACTTATTGAAAAAACCCCTCCAATAACTATTAATAACAATGCATATGAGGACTGCTGATGTAAAGGACAGGACAAACTTTCTAAAATATCTCACATCTTTGTATTCTATAAATATTTACTTGTAGCAATACTGCCAATTTCACTGGCACTCACCTCACTCTGTGTCAGCAGAGCCATAACATCTTCATAGGACAATACCAAGTGAACAAGTAACATCTGCAGAGCCTGTTCCTGCCAGAAGAATTGGCCTCTGAATATTTTTTCTTTTCAGTGGTTGAACCAAAATCGGTAGGGGGAAGAATTGCTTCAGTTGTCCAAACGACAACTTGAGTGTTTCGTTTTTATCACTGAAATAGCAATCTTCAAAATTAAAACTAATTTCCAATACAAAAATTACTTTTTTTTTTTTCTTATAAGTGCCAAAACAAAACGTTTGGATTTTTTTAAGTTCAGAAAAATGTTTCTCATATTTAATTAGTTGCTACCCTTAAAAAAAAAAAAAAAACCTCAAAAAACAACAAGTAGTTCATAAAACACATAACAAATGAAAGATCCCAGCAAGCCTCAGCAAGAATTACAATGAAGTAATTGCCTTTTAGACAATCAGTGTTTTTAATGGACCTGAAATGCACTTTGGAAATGGGCTGTTGCATCTGTCTTTCAGTCAATTATTAAATTCAAAATGTTTGAAATATGTGTTGTAAGATGACTTTATTTTAATTTTCCCAGCAGAGCCATTGACAGCTCCTGGATGATACTGCACCAAACTGTCCTCTTTAATGACACTTTCTTTTTAATAATCATTGATCCACATGAATTTGTCAGCTCCTAAATAGGGGCTCATCCCTCACATTGCTTGTGAGAGCTCTGTCAAGGGCTGAGCATGGCACAGAGGATCTCATGCTATGCAAGTTCACCATATAATCATGATAGTTGGATATGATTTGGATTCTATTATTTTGTGGCTGCTCTAAATATCACAGGTACCAAAATGCCATGTCTTTTGTCCATGTGTGCTGACAACATTCTGAAAGGGAAGGTAAAATCCTGTGGTGAATCATAAGCAAAATAAACTCATTTGGAAAGTTGTATTTCCTGTCTGTCCCCAAGAACAAGAGCTTGTCATCTCCGTCTCCACTCTATTTGGGCCAAAATATCAACTTTTCTTAGCTGACTGTTTAAAAGATTGACCAGCCCAACCCAGTTGTTCATACAATAGGAACACAAAGGTTTTTGCCATCCTTCAGCAGATGACAGGGATGGCTTAGCCTGCCTGGGCCCTCAGCATAAGCCCTGGTCCAAAACCCAGGGAACAGGCTGTGCTCTTTGCTGAAGGGCAGGAGGGCAAAGCAGGGTGAAAGAGGGCAGGGAAAGCACATAGTCCGTGATGAGACACTAATCCATTAACTGGTTTTGCCTCTCCTGATCTCCTGTCTCTGACACTGCTCCCAGTATATCCCTCCCCAGCCCCCACACTGACTGCAAAACACATGAAATAAAATCAGGCAAAGAGAGCAGCCCATGCACCTGCTTAAGGCAAAAAAAGAGAGATCTGGGCTGTCCAGGGGCCCTGGTGAGGCAACAGACATGAGGCAAAGGGGTAAAAGGGTGTAAGAGGAAGGTGTAAATTCAAGACCTAGAGCTGAGACTCAAATACGAGAGTGAGAAGCCAGATGAGCTGAAAGGGGAGCTGGCATCCATGCCTCAAGGGATTCATGAAGAACAGAAGGCTGCCTGGCTGTTAAAGTGTCCTTTCAAGGACACCAAGGATGATGGGAACAGTTTACAGCAGATCCTGGTGGCAGAGACAGGATGAGTCTCCCACAGGCTGGACCTTGAATCAGTCAAACTATTGCAACACCTTGCTTTTCCCTCTCACTGCTCTAGGTCTTGTCCTAGAGTCACCTTGACTGTTATGAAAGCAAACACCTTCTGGAAATGAAATTGTAGCTTGTGGTGTAAGAACACACGTGAAGCCCTAGAAAACCACGGACATTACAAAATCATGTTTTAGTGGGTCTGGTCCTAAGGAGCAACTGTGGCTTTCAGCTGTTGTACAGAGCCATGAGAAGCATCATCCTCTTTATAATTTTAAAAACAAAAGACAACAACACTTTTGTGGCTTCTTCCCTTAATAGGGATTGCTATGGCAGAAGAGATGGGAAAAGCCTCCCTGTCCTTAGAGAATCCCCTGGATTAGGGAAAGGGGAGTCCTTTAGGACCCCTCCCTAGATACCACTAATACACTTATTCTGTTTTAGTGATTTCCAGCAATTCTCACAGATTAGTACCCCCTCAGGACAGTTCTGCTCACAGACACATAATGCTCTGTTTCCTCTTTCCCTCAGCATCTCCCCTGAACTGGTATCCTTGGGAAGGAGAAAGGTTTACAGTTCTTCCCCCTTTTTTGTCTAGTAAGCTGCACTCATTTTCTGCTGCTACACAAACTATAAACCAGGCACCCAAGCAGGGATTGTCTTAGTAACATTCCATTTCTCTGTCAGACTTTAGGTCAGGTGATAATTTGGGATGAGGTATTGTTTGCAAAGACAATGAATGCAAGAAACCATCTTTATCCCACCAAGGGATAAACTAGATGATCCAAGTGATTTTCTCTGTCACCATCTATGTTTCTACTGTGGAATAAACTGCTGGACCAGGAGAAGGATTTATTGCTTGGACTGTAGTGATGGATACTTCCAGAAAAGCTCAACTCAGGTTAACTTCTCACTGCCTTGTAAGGGCAGCATGTATCCAGCAAAAAAAAAGGATATTTCCCTGCTGTGCAGAGACAACCTGGAGAGCACAGCCTTTCCCCTGAAGGGTGTCACAGGTGGAAAGGATCCTTGGTGTGGATGGCTCAGGTCTTGAATATCAGCAAGAACTTGAGGCAGATTTTGGCTTTCTTTGTTTTTTCAGCCTTTCTGAAACATATTTCATTCTAGAATGAATTCTTAGGACTTGTGTTCTGAGAAAGCTCTAGGAATACTGAAGTAGGGAGGAGAGTTCTAGGGAAATGCATGGATTACAGCTTTTCCCTTTCCTGGAAGCCTGAACCACAATTACAGTCTGTCCATTACCAATCTCAGGGCAGGAAGAAATTTGCAGTCCTGATGCCAGCAGAAAATTCCTCCACAAAGCAGTCTGTTTTTAAGATCCTATTCATTATACAGGAAAGGTCTCACAGGTCAGTCTGTTGTTTTACTTTTTAAATGAGAATGCCATAGTCCAGCTCATAACAACTGTGAGGTACCAGCCCTCAGCCTTGTACATTTGTTTTTCCAGGCAACTGAAGAAAAAAGCCCTTTAGTGGGTTCAACAAAGGGAACCAAACATAATTGTTTATAGCATATAGACATGAAGGTGACTCGTGGATGTTTATACTTCCCAGACTGAGAAATGTTATTCAAGGGAACAGGATGTTTTGAGCTTACAGCATCCTATTTTTTTTTCTGTGAAATAAAACTCCATGGTATCACAGGGTCAATAGTTTACTTCTGCTGTTAGCCCCTCAATTTTATTAAGAAATTATTGAATATTCTTTCCCTGCCTCTTTTCCCTTTTTCTTTTTTTTTTTTTTTTTTTTTTTTGTTTTGTTGGTTGTTTGTTTGTTGTCTGTTTTGCTTACCAGATATAGAAATGCTTCTCTTAAGACATTTTAGTCAGTGAGTGTCTGTAGCTGACACTGCATAAAGTTGTCATTATGATTTAGGATTTCACCAATTGTGCTTTCTTATTTTTATATTTTGCAAGAGGTTTTTAACTTTCATTTTGTGTGTTCATAGAATTGTTTAAAGTGAAGGGGCTTTACCATACTAAAAGGACATTGAGGAGAGCCTGTTGTTATTACCATGCAAGCCAGACAGTCTGAACAGTCTTTTAGTCAGATGTAAATCCACAATTATAAATCACCATGTGAAGGGAAAAGCAATAATTTCATTTTGATCTATCACCACAATACTTTTCATACAACTATACTGACCAGAATAGGAAATTTAGGTGTATATTCTGTGTCTTTATGCAGTAAACATCTCTTTGAAGCACCAGTTGTGCTAGATGTCAAGAGTATCTCTGAATAAGAACTGCTCACAAAGAAGAGATGGTGCCAGCCTTATGCACAGCAGAGGGATTAAAAAACCCACAAAAAACCTGCTGGGTGGCAAAACTGTGTAGGTCTGTCAAATTTCTACAAACTGGGATGTATAGCATGTGTAGTTGTGTACACAAAATGCTTAAATAGTTCCCTCTACTTCAAAGAGAAGAGCTGTCCTGGGAGCTATGGGGCAATCAGAGTTTAGTTCTTGCTTTGGACTTCTGTGGTATTTTCTGTGAGTTGTTTCATTTCATTGTGCCTAAGTTTCTTCATCTGTAAAATAAATCCTTCAAATACAATTGGATCAGCTTCATACAGCAAATTACATCTGATGCTGAATCATGTCTTTTATCTCTCTATCTGCCTGCTTATTTTTATTGTGAGCTCCTCAGGGCAAAGACTATCACTTGAAGTCTCATATATAATAAAAGTGTCTTTAGCACCACAGATCCCGTTTCTGGGGGCTGGATGCTTAGTGTAATAAAAATAAACAAATGTGATCAGCCATGGGAATTAAAATAAAGCATCCAAACCAAAGAAAATCTGTACTTATGACCTTCTCTCATGAATATACTGGCCCCCAGAACAGACACACAGTTTAGATACATCCCAGATGTAAAACACTTTGTTGTTTGGCCAATTGCATGTATAAAGAAAAGTTTTCTTGCCACAGCAGAGCCATGTAAGAATAAAATGAGACCATTTCCTAGTAGTCTAGGAAATGAGGTAGTCAATGTTTCAATGACCTTAACAAGGGTTTGGAAAGGAACATTAATATTCCTGAACCTCTGTTTTCATTTGTAGGAGCAGGTTGGCTAGTCTAAACATATCTGAGCTGGAGAAAAATTGGGGGAAAAAAGGATTTTTCTGGTGACACAGACACATGGGGGTGGGGTACCTGGAAAAAAAAGCTGAGAACACAACCAGGTCTGCCTGTTTCCAGAGCCAGGGCTACCAGCCAGGTTTTGTGACATGCTCACACAGCATAGAAAGATTCCTTTAAAAAGGCCCTTCTTAGAAGGCAGAAGCTAAAATTTTGTTCTTACTGAAAATGTCATCTCCTGATACAGAATAGAGATACAACCTGAATAGAAGTATGACAGGGATTTGGTCTGATTAGCAGTTTCAGAGCATGTTTACCACACTTCATCTGGTCAAAAAACTAAAGAACAGCGAAGATGGAAATACTTTATTTTTTTAATGCCTAATTTGAACATTATTTGCAAATAAATAGAGAGGAGATAATAGGCTTATTAGGCTGTAGAAACATGCTTGAAAACTGTGGGAGGAGGTGAGAGGTCACTGTGGTCAGTGCCTTGAGGTTAAGGAGGAGCTCTTTGCTCAGACAAAGCTCAGTGTCTCGCACTCTCGCTGGCTGCAAGTCCAGAGCCCAAGGTTGTGTCCTAATGATAAGCTCGTGATCCATTGCTCATTATTTTTCATACATATTAAACTAATTTTGTTCCCAGAAGAGGTCTCTGGGGTCAGCAGACACCCCTGGTTCCCGTTCCCTTCTATGGCATTAACGTGTCTGCTTCTGCATCTCAGCAATTTTGCTTGCTGGGCCCACATTTTAAAGAACATTATTTTCTTCCAGAAAAACATTTTAGTTCTTGCAATCAGTGCTTGTTTCTGTAAATTAAGGAATGAATTGTGCCAAATTGTTCTCCTCTTCTTCTCTCTTCGAGGGGTATTTGCAATGTAGCTTATGCTACTGTCAGTACATCCGCTGCGTGCTTTACAGGAAAATGAAATCATTACACACAACACACATTGCTAGACCTCTTTCATAATCACATACTCTTAATTGGCATGCAAGCATCAAGATCCCTGTAATACATGCAGTAAAATGTCTCTGACTCATTTTTTTCTCCCAGGTTGAAAGGTCAATGAGAATATTTTTCTTTAATTTGACAGGCACACAAGAAATAATGCAAGACTCATTTATGGTCAGGTAATGCACAAAGAAATCTATAAATCAAGCTAAGGGGAATATTAGATCATGCTCATATCTGAACCCATCTGGCTTAGTTCACAAAAGAATCAATATGAGGCAGAGAGCTCAGTATTACTTGTGATTTATGCTCTTGCATCTAAGGGAAGAAATATTTGCAATTTTTAAGTCTCTTCATCTAAAACAAAAGGTGAAAAAGAAACTACGGTTGGCTCTTACAACACGTGCAATAGGTAAGTGATATGGTGACAGATTACAGCTGCAGGGGGAAGGGATGCTTCATTCTACTTAATGACTCAGCACATTGTTCTAGTATTTTCATCTTCACATTCCTCGCCCTCAAAATGTATCAGTGCCGAGTATTAAGAAATAAAATTGGCTAGATTTCCACAAGTTTTATATTTGTAAATTAATTGCAATTGATAGTTCATGGGCACAGTACTGTTAGAAAATACATCATATTGTAACATACAGTTTTCTTCACTGTCTTCTTTCAAATACTACTTTCACTAATAAACCCCACACCTAAAAACGTGGCATGGCTAAATATCAATCCTGCCCCATACCATCATATACACATAAGCTTTTGATCCTTTTGTGAGCACCCAGGATTTACATGAAAGACTTCTCCTTCTATAGTACATCTCTCAACTAAATAAAATCTCCAGTTGGCCTCGAGTTGAGCCTCCCCAAGAGGCAGGAGGAGGAGTGTCAGACGGCATTGCTGAAAGCTGCGCCAGTGCACGGGGTGGGAGGCAGAGGCAGAGCGAGAGATCTCCCAAAGCAATTAGGGTATGAAAAACACACTGCAGTGATGGGTGCCATAAAAGCGTCAGGGGAACTGGGGCAAGTAAAACATCCATTTCAGCTTCAGTGATTTGTTTTACATACACTGCTAATATCCTTCATAGAAATACCAAATGCAGTTTAATTTAAATCTCGGAAGCCATTTAGACTAAAGTGAGAGCCTGACATATTTTTCTCACAGCTAATGTGTACAAGAAAAATCAATAATTTTCCCAGTATAATTTGATAAATTATTACATCAGACATTATTGATCCAGTCAAAGAAGAAGGAGGTCAAAATAATGGAAATCAGTTGGTTGTGATTAGAAATGCTTGGGATATTTATTTGGAAAAGGTTGATAAGTAAAATGGTCTATGGGCTTTACACTTATTGATTTAATAAATAGAATAAGCCTTGCTGATCCAAAACAAGGTTACTTGTATAGGTGTTTCAGGGGGTTTTGTTGCTGAAAGCCAGTCTATATGTCTTCTGTATGTGTTTAAATTATATTTTAGTTCAGCACACTGAAAGTATTCATTTTAAATATCTGTTCCTTTCAGCCACAATTTTCTACTGCACTTTGCTGCTGAGAACCCTTAGACTTCATTCTGGTAGTAGGCTTAGTATTCTTTCAAGTACTTATTTTAAAGTTTTCCGTATGTTTGTGTCATTGTTAGTAATGAACGCATTCATTAATTCACACACGCTTTATAAACACGGGGAAGGATCCAAGAGCCTCCCACACAAGAGGCAATTGTGTTGGGGCTGTGTTATTGACTCCTGCTTGGGTATGTCCGTCTAGCAGAGAATTATACAGTGTTGCACATTTCAGCCCAAAAGACTCCAAAATGTTTTCAAAACCATACCTGGCAGTTAGCAGAGATCATCCCTGGAGAGCCCAGGAAGGCCCAAGCCTGAGTTATTGTCTGGCAATGGCCTGGCAGTGCAGAGCCCTCAGTCCTGCACAAGCAGGGAGCAGAGGCTGCTGTATCTACACACAAGAGAGAGAAAAAAGGGGGTAGAATGGGGTTTATCTGGGTGAGACACAATCAGGATACAATATCCACAGCTTTCGTTCCCCTTGGCTTGGTGCCACTGGGGTCTTCTATTTTGGGCATCCCCCTAGTCCTTGTTCCCTCACTAGCTTTACTATCCGGGCACTATTCCCTACCTGGGGTTCAGTTTCCTTTTTGCAATCTCAGCTGGCCACGTCGTGCTTCTGCTATTACCATGGTCTGCAGCTGCCTGTTCTCCAGGAGACTCCTGCAGCGAACAGCCTGAGCTGCGGCCCTGTCTGCCTCCCTCCCTCCCTCCCCACGGCCCAGCCCTGCTGCAGTGCCCTCAGGAACCCCAGCCGCTCTGCCCTGCCACAGTGCCCTCAGGAACCCCGGCCACCCTGCCCTGCCCTGCCTGGCCCTGCCCTGCCACAGTGCCCTCAGGAACCCCGGCCACCCTGCCCTGCCACAGTGCCCTCAGGAACCCCGGCCACCCTGCCCTGCCCTGCCTGGCCCTGCCCTGCCACAGTGCCCTCAGGAACCCCGGCCGGCCTGCCCTGCCCTGCCCTGCCACAGTGCCCTCAGGAACCCCGGCCGGCCTGCCCTGCCCTGCCTGGCCCTGCCCTGCTACAGGCCCTCAGGAACCCCGGCCGCCCTGCCCTGCCCTGCCTGGCCCTGCCCTGCCACAGTGCCCTCAGGAACCCCGGCCACCCTGCCCTGCCCTGCCCGGCTCTGCCCTGCCACAGTGCCCTCAAGAACCCTGGCCGCCCTGCCCTGCCACAGTGCCCTCAGGAACCCCGGCCGGCCTGCCCTGCCCTGCCGCCCTGCCCTGCTACAGACCCTCAGGAACCCCGGCCACCCTGCCCAGCCCGGCCTGGCCTGTGCTGCTGCCCCTGCCCCTGCCTGGCCCTGCCACAGTGCCCTCAGGAACCTCAGCTGCCCTGCCCTGCCCGGCCTGTGCCCCTGCCCCTGCCTGGCCCTGCCACAGTGCCCTCAGGAGCTCCAGCCACCCTGCCCAGCCCTGCCGCCCTGCCATGCGTGTGCTGCTGCCCCTGCCTGGCCTGTGCTGCTGCCCCTGCCTGGGGCCTCGGCAGCAAAGACAAGGGATCAGCTCACCCCACCCCTTGCAAGGCCTTTAAATGCTCTCGGTAAAAGCAATACTTCCCAGCTGCTGGTGAAGAAGCAGTGGACCTGAGTGTGTTTCACCTGCTCTCACAGGTGGCATTTTGCTGGTGCCCATCAGAGCAGGCCAGAGCAGTGCCTCTGGGAAGGACAATTTAACTGAGCATACAATACAAGTATTATTGCTATAGCCCTGAATTGTAAAAGAGAGTCAGAGCTCTGCTACATCTCTGGGAATGTGGTCACATCCATCCTCTTCAGATGTCATTTTAGCACAGGAAATGTGTATGTGCAGATACGGCTCATTGGAAGTTTAAAATTTTTATCATGTCTTTTTTCCTCACTTGGAATTCCTCCAAAATTTCTCTTGAGCATGAGAAGAAACTAAATATGCTTTCCTTAAGGTCTTTAGAAATTCCTTGCTCTGGTTCTGGTGTAATAAATACCAACTGACATTTGAGTTGACAGTAGTTACAAAGCCTGGGCCACACAGGACAGCAGTATAGCGTGAAAAATTAAAACATCCATAGGTACTGCTTATGTGCTGCAAGTAGAAGGAGATCCTGAAAAAGAATTCCATATTTCATCCCAATCATCCTTCAGCATGGCCAGTGCCTAAAGATATGTGTCTTTTCCCTTGCCAGCAGCACATCTAGCAGGCACAGCAGCTGTGTAGGAGTTATATAAGCAGGGTGACAAAAGTCATCTCCCAGACAGGTAGGAAATGATACAAGGTCTATGGCATGACTGGATTGATCATACCTGCTCTGCACCTATTTGAAGGTACAATAGCAGAGCACAGCAACTTATAGTGGCTAACTCAGTGTAACAGCATCACAGCCTCTCTTCTGAGTTACAGTTATGAATCTCCTTTAGACAGTACAATGCAACTTTTCCTTCTGGATAAGATTTTTTTTTTTTTTTTTTTTGTCACCTGCTTTATAATAAGAGGCCTGGAACATTATTATCCCAGACCAACTTTATAAGTTCTTCTGCCTGCTCAAATTGTTTCATCCTAGAACACACCAGAATGAGCAGTGTTAGGATGAGAAGAGTTGGCTGGGGTAAAATGGAAGAGAAACACTAATTCCCAGTTCCTGTACATGCTGCAAGATGCAGCAGAGTCTTCTGAATTTTAGCAATGGGATACGGCAAAGCTTTCTGGTCCTTTCTAAACAGCCCAGATTTCACTGAGCTGAGAACAGGCTGTAAAGTATAAGACAGAGAATGCTTAAAGGACCATTGCTAAACATTTTCTTTGCTCTCAAGGCACTAAGTTCAGCTCTGGACATTTACATGCAGTAGTGGTTTAGGATTAGATTAAGAAGTACTTCATGCCTGGGATTACACCCAGCTTCAGGGAAGTCATTTCAGATCTCTGAGGAGCACTCATAGCCTAAAGCAGAAAGGCAACTGTCCTGTGCATGGTGAGATGCCGAGCAGTGAGCTCTTAACAAGGCACCAGAGAGTCATTTGCTGTCCCTCACCTGAAAAGAGAGATGATTTCCCCAGCGGGGAGCCTGGTATTTGTACTACAGTCAGGTCATAATGTTTGTATCTCTGTTAAAATAGCATATTATTCCCAGCACCAGTATCTTTCTGGCCACAGAGGCTAAAGTAGTATTTCTTGTTCATACTTTATGTGTTTTTTTCCTGCAAAGCTTCACTTCTTTATTGTTTCATATTTAGAAACTCTGAGTTATGTAAAATAAAGTCTGTGGCTTTTGCTTTTCCAGGGGCTGGAGCTGAGTTAATGTAGAGCAGTGCCAAGGAGCAAATAGGGTTAGAGCATGTTTTAAATTGCCCTTCACTTACTTGTAATTTATTCTTCCTATCTCTAGCATTCCTCTGCAGAGATATTTATAAAAATAGGTGTTCCATGCACTGTATATCACAGGTTTATTTAGGATTGTTGTTGAAGATTTTCACTGCTCAAAAGAGCAGTCATAGTAGATAATTCCATTTGCAAGCTTCAACAAAGTGTTCTGGGGAAAGTGCTGTTATCACCATGAAGAATTTTAATGATGGCAGGGTTTACAGACAAATTCTTTGGCAAACAAGGCTGCAGCAAGATAACTCAGCAAGTTCCTTTGCCAGTGGTGGTTTTGTATTTTTGCTGCTGCCTGTTAAACACATCTTACATCCACCTCCCAACCCTTTCCAGAAGTTTTAGCACGACGTCTACCCTGCAGTGCTAACCTTCCTAAACATAAAACACCTCTCAGGATATCACCTAAAAGGCTTCTTCTGTTATAAAACTTCTTGTTAAATAAATGTGTTTTGGCTTTGCCATTACAATAAGGACAATAATAATTTTACTAATAACCTAATATGATTCAATGTGATCACAGAAAAAGCTCAGTTAAGATGCTTCTTACTTTCTGGAAGATTCCTCATTAATTCACATCTTGCTGACCACAAGGTTCACCATTGCAATAAATTAATACTGTCTTTTAGTAATCCATTACCAACTGTTGGAGGGAGTGAGGAAGAGAGGAGTTTTCAAGTTGGTAACACCCTTCACCTCATAGTCCTAAATGACCAGAGACCCTCCCTACACATTTACACCTGCAGGGACATTCAGGAGGGATTTCAGTGATATTCTTGCTATAAATTGCATGTAATATACAGTTACTATGTGTCATATATTGCACATATGCACATAATATGTAATGATAATACAGTGCTATATATTGCAGTTATCCAGGTTAGATTCCTTTCCCTGCAGGCAAACTGCTTTTCTGTGTCACAGCCTTGGTAACCTCTGAGAAGCCACAGGCTTGGCCACCTCAGGGTCCCACCTCAGTGTGCCAGCCATGCCACTGCTGAAAGGGGAAGAGGCACTCAGTGTCTGTGGCCTTCCCTTCACAACCTTTCACTGGTTTCTGGAAAAGGGAATTTTTGCTGCTCCTTCTCATATTGTTCCTTTTCAGCAAAACCATCTGATTTTGGTGCTGTCAGTCTGGCATCCCCTCATTAGCACTAGAAAAGCTCATCAGTGTAATTCTGTGAATATTGCACTGGAAATCTTGCAAGATGCCACAGAACTCCCCTGTGATTTTTTTTTCCTTTCTCTCATTGCTTTTATGTTGTCAGCTAGAACAAAAGGAGTTTCAGTTAATTATCTGTGTATGCTCTGAAACCACTAACCTACATCCCAGCTAGCACAAAACAGTTGCTTTGACTGAAGTTCTTGGCAGATTTAAACACCTTCTGGTCGTAAGTTAAAAAAAATCTACTCCTATTTTCCAATCTGCATCTTAAAATTTTCTTATACAAAAATAAACCTTCTACTTTTTTCACTATACTCCAGTACCTAAGGAAAAGGAGGATGATTAAGTAGCTGGAAAACTAACCTGAAGTCTAGGGGGTCCAAACCCATCCTCTTTTTGTCCACAAATTTCTCACTTCTGTGGGCAAGTTCTTCAGTTTCCTCTGCCACAGTTTTACCTTTGTAAAAGGCTAGAAACAGCATTGTTTTCACAACTACAGATTGTGAAAATCTCAGCTATTACAGTAACAGGAACAGTACAGGTGATTAAATAGATAGACTGTACTGTAAGAACAGAATATTGGGGCATTTAGTCTGGTTTAGTGCTTTGAAAATATATTTATCTCCATGAATATGACTTTCTTTCAGTGCCTTTCTGTTTTGATGCACTGTTCCTTAGCTGCATCTGTTTCTTCAGCTCACCCCACTACCAAAAGTATAGTGAGAAGACAGCTCAAAGACACTATGCCAATGTAATGCAGGATGAGATGGCCCCAGATATTAACTTCTTGAGTTGAACCACCACCAAACAGCACATCATAGCCCTAGAGTTTCAGGAATAATTTCTTTTGCACAGAACACATGATGTAGCTGGAGCTCAATTAATGTTTCCACTGATTTTTCATAGATCTGTGCCCTTGCATGCAATATCCAGACAGATCACATCACAGCCACCTCACTGAATACAAACAATGTCACCATCTATGCACCCACCATGTTGTCCTCACCCTTGATGGCAATTAAATGTGATTTTCTTTTCCTCTAGGGAAAAAATTAAACAGCTGCAAGATGTGGAGATGTTATCATGTGTGTGGAGGGAGAGGGTTCAGATGTCTCTCTTCTGGCAGATAATTGCTTAGTTTAATGAGGAAGTTTTGTAGTATTTTTAACCATTGCTTCAGTGCCTTGTTGAATTATTTGCATATGGCATCATCAAGTTAAAAAGAGTGTATACATTCAGCACTTCTTCTAAGTCTTGTATTAGACATTAATGAAAAGAAGCTGAGGATAGGTTTCTTGCTAATGATGATGGAAAATTAGCTTCAAAACCCCAGAGGTATCTTGCAAGATACACCAATGATATATAAAGGTCCAAGGAGAGAAATTCAGCAGAAAATATTGCCTAGGCTATTTTGGGCTGTTTCTCCAAGACATCCTTTTCCCATTTAATTTTGTAGTTATGAGGGAGGATGGCAAAGAGTAAACACAGAAGGTTTTCAGAGATTGCAAGGCTGCAATAGTCCCAGCAAGTGAGGCTGATAAACAGCACAGGCGAGACAGCGAATGCCAGCATGGCATATACAGTAAAGGTTACATGCCTGGAGATCCTGCAGCAAAAGACAGATTCATGGCTTTTTTTTTAAGTCTTGAGCTAGTGAAAAGTTGAGTGTCTGGAGAGGAGCAACTCTTTATGCATTAGTCATAAGATTTTGAAGGGCAGCAAATCCACAGGCAGGAGCACAAGAAAACAGTTGCTAATCCTCTCATTCTGCAAGGTACAGCCTCCAGTTATTCCCAGGCACCTCAGCCAAACAACAAGGACCCAGTTCAGAGGGGACCGTGCTCTAGTTGCACTCCGTGCTGCTCTATGCTTCAGCAGCTCATTTGCAATCTTGTGTATTCTCTGATAAGGTTTGAGTTCAGCAGTTGTTTTAGGGAAGAGGCAGTGTTGGTCATTAGGACTGACTGGTTCAGTCAGTGTGAGCAGTGACAAGAGTCTGTAATACAGGCCACATTTAGCAGTAAGGGATCTGTTTGCCCAACTTCATGTTTTTCCTGCAGCTGAATTGGGAAGAGCTGCAGGAGGGAGGGTCAGGTGGTGCTGCTGACATGGCTCAACCATTTCAACATGTGTTCAGTTTGGAAGGTTGTTTATTTTCCTGAACAATAGACTCCTAACTTTTTGTTTGAGGGCCTGCATAGCTCTACAGATAAATAGGTCTATGGCAATAAGGCTGCTTTTTTAGATAATTTTCAGAACAGTTTAGACATAGCCCATATACACAGTCAGCTTGAGAATTCCTCCACCTAACAGCTGCTGCTCACTGCCTACACTTGCTGTTTGCATTGTCTTCTATGTCCCTTGGGTTATCTCTTTAATGGCTTTGACATTAAACACCTGAACAGTTGTTCAATATACAGAATAGGAAAAAAAGGATGAGGCAAGATGGATAAAAGATAAATAAAGGTGACAAAGAAGTTATCACTAATGGCTCAAACCAAAATGGCTCTTCTTATGTTTGAGCAGGTCCTTGAAACACAAATGCATCACAACCATTAGCCATAAGGTGCACAGTTTGATATATTAGTATCAATGCTCTCAATTCACTTTATTTTACTGATCTCAAATATTTTACACACAATTATGATTTTGTAGTTACAGTTTAGTTATGTGAGAAAGAGGCTTTAAAGTTATCTTGTCACACTGTGTGTGCTGGAAGTGTGTTTTAGAACTAAGGGTTTGAAGAGGTCCCAGGTCCTTCTTGTTTTGCAGTCAACATTTAGCAATAATTCAATCATGATGCTACTTTAAAAGGGTGCAAAATACACCTGTAGGAACAATCAATAAAATTGGAAGAAAAAGTAATGGGCTGTAAGGTGGGAAAAGCCAGAATAAAATGTAAAATAGTGCACTTAACATCCCTGTTACAACCTGAGTATTTTGGGGATGTGGCACTGGTCCAGCCACTCTAAGGCACACACAGCAAGACAGTGTTTGGGCAAAGCTGCCGTTTTCCCTGTGGTGCATGTACATACACTCTAGTCACTGTTAGCCCTGAAGAGGGCTGCAGAGCTGCAACATTACTATCTGGAACCATAAGAGTTCCTCTGCTGGCTTCTGCAGTTTGTTAAATGAAACTTTTACAGCAAGATGTGACACCCAGAGCAGCACAGTTAAGTTTTCTGTCTAACCACAGCTTAGCACTAGTGATCAGCCCACACACTGCTAATTGCCAGTGGGGTAGAAATAATGTGCAGCCTGACTTGACTTTTAAAAAGTGTATTTTCCTCAAATCCTGCACTGTTTTTCCTCTGTCAGAGTCACACAACCATGAAGTGTCATCTGATGAGGCAGCAGAACATAAAAGGTATGGATTTCAGGCTCTGGATGTTTTCATCTTGCCAGGATGAGTAGAGGCATTGGTCTGAAAAGGAGACAGAAGTTGCTTTCAGTGAACTTGTGCAAAACCAGGCCAGTGACAGGGCTTCCTTGGGAAATAACCCCAGTGCAGCTGAGCTGTGCTGTTTTCAGCAGCCCATCCCTCTGGTGTGAGCAGAGCCCACTGCCCAAGCACCAACACGCTCACTGCTCCTTAAACAAAAACATGTTGTCAGGCAGTGCAGAGCTGCTGTGTTAGCCACTCTGGCTGAGATTAGAAACACAAAATCTTAACTTAGTCTAGTTAAAAGGCATGGAGTGACTGGGCAGAATCTGGATCAAACTAAGGGAAATTTAAGGAAGGATATTCTTCCTTCTTAAAAACCAGACCTCTCTGCTGAGAAGTTTTATGCTGTGCAATTAGTGTGTCAATGTGATACAGCTCCAAGTTTTCTCCTGGAGGCTGGAGCTCTTAATAGTGTCTTGTATCAATACATTTTGGTGTCCTTAAGAGTGTTTTCTGTCAATGTATTTACCAGGCAACATGTATGTATTATGAAATTATAGTAATATTCACAATATTAGTTTTGGCAATGTAGGACACAGAAATTATCACAAAATTATGACCAAACAAAGCATTTTCAAAAAGGTATCATTTTGTTAAAAAGCCAATTTGACCAAGAGAATTGACTTGCTCTAATCAAAACCACAACACTTTATAAAACACAATATAAAATAAGAGAGAGGTGACTACACTGTTGTGGGCATCTAAGCATAAAATGGTGAAACAAGATTACCTCTCAAATGAGGGAACTCAAGGGCACTTTCTGTCACCTTCCTACTGCTCTACCCATAGAAGGGAGAAATCATACTGGAGAGCACCTGAGTCAGGTGAAGAAACATCAGTGGCATTTCATTTTTCTGTTTTACTGATGTCAACTGTTCAAAATTCTTGAGTGACACTCTCCAAAATAATGAGGTTTAAAAATAGTAAATGTCATAAATGCTTTCTGGTTTTTATTCCATAATCAAAGTAATTACAACACAGTTTAAGGTTAAGTGCCTTATTATTAATCTTTCATTACCTGTGATTTAATTAAAGGCCAGCAGCATTCAAACCAGTCCTGCAAGCACTTGCTAGCTGGCTACTACCCTTTTCTTAATATAAGTAGCACAACTCTGTCATCTCAAGGGACTCTAGCAAAACATTAGCTTTTGTAACATGACTGGAAAGGTACCAAGTTTGGATTATTTTCAGTCTGTAGGAGTAAGTTCTGGAAAAAGAGCTGGTTGGGGAATTCTCCAGCAGAAGGTTTTTTTAGCAAGAAAATGCCCTTTTCGCACAACCAATGTTTTCTATGTGGAAAAAGAAAATTTTTAAAAATACATTTTTCCCTGGGAGAATCAAAACAAAGGCTGGCCCAGCTGCTGCCTGCTACACACTCCCCAGTTCCACTTTGAGCAAAAAGTGAGTGTAACAGCTGCTTCCCAGGCAGGCTGCTGGAGGTGAACACCAGCTCTCTGTCCTCCTGGCGTGTGCCAGCTGCAAAGGGAGAGGAGCAGGGTGAAGTGGGGAGCATTAGAGCCCTCCATATTCCTGGTGAACCTTTGCCAGTTCCCAGGCTTGCTGCACAGCTCTCCAAGTCATAGCAGCCACACACAATGAAACCACTATTTCGGGGCCCAAGAAATTAAGTTTTTCTGCAAATCCATTCCTACAAAAATGTCACTTTGACATTTTGTCCTGGTTCAATACACCTGTTCTCCCCAGGGAACAGAGTTTTCTGTTTTTGAGATGATTCTGCCCACGCATCGCAGGCTCTCAGGAGACCCCCCTGCCACCACTCCTGTGGGTGGAACAAGAACACCGTGCCTGGGTGACCCTGCTGGCCATGGGGAAGGGCTGTCCCAGAGCTGAGGCCTCTGCAGAGGTGCTGGGGTACCCCAGTAAGCAATTAACAAACTGGCCTTGAAATTAGAGCTGAGATCAGAAAAAAAGCTCAAATCCTTCTATCACCAGAGCTATAAAATGTTTATTCCAACCACAGCATAGAAACATGGGTTTAATGGCACTTAAATTTATTGGTGTCTTACAGCATCCTAGGACATGAATATATTCATCTCTTTGCTTAGTCGCAGGAAATTGCAGTGATGGATTGACATCATTTTGTAATTGCATGCCATGCACAAGCAAAACAGAGCTCAGGCAGTGAGCTGCATTCCAACTAAATGCTCAGGATTTGTTAATAATGAAAGTTCAGCTAGCTTGATATAAGAACTGCATTTATAGGATGCAATATTAATTTATTATGCTTCAGTTGAGATTTTTAAGGTAGTCTGATTTTCCTTGAATGCATGTATCATTATCAGCCTGAACATAACTAGCACTCCTCAAGATTTCTCACTGAAAAGAAATTGAGCGTGCAAATACTCTTTCATCATAATCACACTGACTGTGCAGGGTAATTCATAAAAGAGCCAAAAATATATTGAAATTCAATATTATTTTAGTCCAAATCAATATTAATAATTGTTTGTATTTTAAAGTGAAATTTACAGTTGAAAAATGTACAGAGAGCAACCCATAGTTGCTAGCACATCAAATTTTCCTACTAAAGGCACAGTAATTTTACTTCAAAATGTTTCATATAAAGCAAGAGAGGGCATTGATCTGTGAAAACAGCAATCTATTATTTATATGAACAACATTAGAACAGATTTTAATTATAAATGAGCTGAAAGGTCAGTAACTATTTTATTTTTAAGGTCTTGATTTTAAATTTGGATAGCTTAATAAAAATATTTATGTGGGTCGGGTCCCAGTGGAAAGTGCACAGAAGGATTAGGCACAAAACACTCTATCTACAGTCAAACCCCAAGACTACTGGTACCTTTTACAGAACCATTAAATGTGAGTGATTACAATAAACTCATAATAATTTCTTTGATCTTCAGTCATAGAATCATAGAACAGTTTGGAAGGGACCTTAAAGATCATCCAGTTCCAACCAGATTTCAATCTAGTTCCTTCCAGGTTCTTTTGAATGTGAATGCCTTGATTTCAGTACCAAGTGCAGATAATTTGAGTTAGCAGTGATGTTGTCTGAGCCCTTAGCCAGAATTTGGTTAGCCCACAGGAGAGATGGCACGGGAAAGGGGTGAATAACCCTCTGTGGCACAGGGCTGCCCACACCAAACAGGAAAAGATCCCTGGTTTGTATTAGATTTACTGCTTCAGTGTCTGGGCCCAACTCGCCAACATGCTGGATGTGCAGCCAGAGCAGTGGTGCTGGGGGGAGGAATGCCAGGATGCCTTTTTTCCCTTCCCAGGAGGAGCCCCCTGTGTCACAAATACTTTGACAGATGTTCCATTTCCTGGAGCAGGCATCATTCTGCCTATCCACATACAGCAAAAAGAGAGAGAAGAGGAAAGGAAGAAAGCTTTGAGGCTGTGTCTACCTTCTCCTCACTGAATGCAGAAGCTGAGAAGGGATGGGTTACAAACCAAGCCTGGTGTCGGGTGCATGGAGTCAGTAGAGCATGTCCATTCCAGTAGAGTATGTCCAGAGCATCAGTGGAACAACTGGAAGTTTGCTGGTGACATTTACTGCTGGTGACATCTGATATTTGCAGCACATGGGTATGCCTAGCAGCTACTTGCCTTATCTGTTCTTATTACAAATCACACAAAAAGTGCTTAAAAATAACTGAATATCAGCAAATCAGATAGTGATATTCTCCCTGTACCAGCATTACAGAACTGATTTTAAAGAGATTTCATGCCTATTCAGGATTCTCATTCCAGCCTAATATCAAAAATTGTGTTCTGTTTAAAAGGCTGAGTAGTTGCACTGATATCCGTGTGTTTCCTCTGGCTGCTCTAAGTGTGGAGTGTCTCAAATTCTGGCACAGAGTAGCAGAAAAGGAAGAACTAGAAGTGTATCATGTGTAGAAGCCCAAGTTGCTTGTACAGTGACCATCATGCTGCTGTGTAAATGGGATTTCTGGACACCTTGCAGCTCCTTTCTCACCCACCCAGATTTACATTTGGCACAGCCCTCTTCTAAGGACACAGCCCTGTGTTTGTGAGCACAGCCTGTGGCTGTCTCCTCCGTGGATCTATTGGCAGCTGTGCCCTCATGGTGTTCAAAGCATGGCTGTGCTGAAGCTGCAGCTGGGATTCCACCCCTTCCCCAAAGCTGACTTTGGCAAAAGGCAAAACTTTTGGAAATGAAGGGGTGTAAGTTTGCAGTTAGCAGTTTGCAGATCTTCCCTTGGTGCCACAAGGCATGTGAGCAGGAGGGGCTCAGTCCAGGCCAGCCTGTGCAGATGGGGCATGTCACAGCTCTGCCTCTGCACACCCAGCCAGCCACCCTTCAGCACTCACTGCAGCTTCCCTTTATATGCTGCAGTAACACAATGACTAAATAAAAATAAAAATTCTATTTCCTGTTGTTTAGAAATTGCACCTCAAAAAAAAAAAAAAAGCAAATATTTGTTTCAGTTTGCTTTATTCTAGGGTAAAAGTTTCATTTGGAATCAAAATATAAAAGGCATTTTAAAGACAAAGCCAGTTCCCCAAGTAGATCTAGTTGTAGAAGATGTCTTCTCAACTGACTGCTTTAACTGCCCAAATCAAGAACAAGAGAAGATATCTCAGCTCTGATATACAGGCATAGTCTAAATGAAAAAGCACCTTGACTAAACAGGTCTTTGATTAGGAAGAAAGCAAATTTCAATAAGAAACAAATTACTCATGGCTAGAAGGATTGAGAGTCAGTATTAGCTGAGAGCAGTCAGATGTGCACCATTACAGAAGGTGCTAGAGTCAATAAAGGGAGCCTCTCCACAGCCACAGCAAAGTGTGCTGTTTCAAGGTTAGGAGACCTGTTTTGTTCTTCTTGTAGAAGAACATCACCACAAACCCACACAATGTGAGTCAGGAGCTTGTTATCCTTCTGCTTTAGCAGAAATTTTGGTTTCCTCAAGTGCACAATTAAAACCACCCCCACTGGTGGCAAAGGTATTGAATTTCTAGGTTACAGGGACCATTTCACAATTTTTCTTTTTTGCTTGCTTATGGCTCCTAGACACAGATTGTCCACTTCAGATACTTCTTACTTCTGTCCTTTAGAAAAAGAAAATACAATTGAGGAGTTACATGAACTGTATCTCGTATGGCATTGTTAAGCCATAATGTTGAGGAAGAGTGTCCTACACATATATATATACATAAAACCACTCAATATTATTGCTGCAAAAAGTTTTTAAAATCTCATGAGATCAAGAAGTGTGGCATGGGAATAAAACTTTTACCCAATGGATAGGAACATATTAACTTTTTATACATATATACATATATATATCAACTGCTCATAAAATCTTTAAGTTTTGTCATCTTTTCCTCTTTATCATAACACACCTAAAACTGCAAAAAAAAAGAATTATAAAGAAAAATTCAAATTTACATTTTGCTTCATACTGACATAAAGGAGGAAGGATATCTGGGGTAATCACTTGCTTGGAAATCCAGCTTATTCCATGTGCATTTTAACTTCTGAAGGAAGGCATTTTCATTTGAAATACAAAGGAAACCTATGGAACAGACAAACGAAGCAAGACAACTGAAGAAGAGTATAATGTCATATAACTGTTGTATGACAGTGCAATAATCTAAAAAACCCTTTGAAGATGTGAGAGTTACTTTAAATAGAAAAGAGATTGAGGCAAGTGGAGGGAAGGGAAGCATTTCAAATTGGGCTGTAATGAGAACCAAGTGGGCAGCAAATAACTAGAACTTTTCTGCTGTATTTTACAAAGAGTTCAGTGTTCTCCAAACAGCATATTTCTATATGTAATATTGGATTTGGATAACATGCCTATAAATCTTGCTACCAGGCAGTGCCTGGAAAGGCTGGGCTGCCCTACAAATTGTGTGCCTTCCCCTCCAGTGTGGAAAAAAGCTGGACAAGTTCATTATTGACAGTCACTGTTTACACTGTCCCTGTGCAGTTCCAGTGAGATGTTAATTTGAAACACAGTAAAAAAACCACCTTTTTCATTTCAAAGGCAAACTGCTTTTGAGATTATGTTTTAGTTTAGGAATAGAATTATAACCCCTCGAGGATCTTGGAGAGGTGTGTGTTGACTTGGTAAGGCCCTGCTGCAGTACTGAGGAGATTAGTAACACATGATGCCTGCTACAATTTGCACCCAGAAAGATAGGAAACAAATCTCCTTGACTTTGAAAGGATTATTTTGGTTGCTTACTGAGTGCTGTCCCTTTTGGTCTTATATTGTAGATGAAAGTGGAAACCAGAAGTGCCCGCTTCCTATTGCAACATGGGATGGAAGTGAGAGGAGAAGCTTTAGCAGATTTGCCAGGGGTTTTGGAATGGGAAAAAGGGGTCCTACATTACCACTCTTGACTTCAGCCACATAAAACAATAACACAACTTTCTGCAGTTATGCTGAAATTCAGGCTTTGGCACATTATATGGCTTTAATATCCCTTCTAGTACTGTGTGGGTCCGAAGGACAACACTGGTGTGTGGGGTAGAGTAGAAATGGACCCACTAATACCTGACAAAAGAAGTTTCCACCAGAGTAAGAGAAAGCCTCTTATCCCCCTTTCCACACTCTTTTGGGTAAATGGATTGGTTTATAGGTGAGCAAAATAGGCTCCTGTAATTTTCAGAAATCTCTTCCTGTCAAGAATTCCCCACTTTGCATAACTGGAAGAGATGCTGAAAGCCAGGACGTGTCATGACACCAGTGACTGGAGCTGTTAACAGGCACTGAGTCCAATTCACCCACTTCCTGCCTCTCAAATAGTTCTTGAAAATGGAGAAAATGGAGAGTGTAAGGAGTGCTGCACAAAGTCACACCAGGCAGGTGTGTGATCCCTTCCTGAATTCCAGCTGCTGAACTGGTCTGTGCATCTGCAGTGCTCAGCAGATACTCCCTGGAGCCACCGAGGCCAGGGTTCATCACAGTCCTGAGGACACCAGGCTGAGCCACCCCTCTCCACTCAAGTGTTTCACTTCTGATTTAAAAGGATTTCAGAACTGGAGAAACCCTTAACTTCTCTGTTGATTTCATCGAAGTAGGTTTCATTCCTTTCCCCATAGGAAGGGAAAATATGAATCCAAATCTTTTCAGAAGAGAGTTTTGGGGATGTTTCAGGAACAGGGTGTTTTGAACAGTTTCAACTTTAAAGCTAGTATTTCACCTTTCTCCAAAATGCTTCTCTTCTAGTATTCCACAAAGAAGAACATGATTATATATCAAGTAGATATAAGCCAGACAAAATGTTTTGATCTGAAATATCATCTGGAAACAAATTTGTCCTTCCCAAATCTCAGGGAAAATCAAAGTTTTTGCTCTATTGATACATGATACATGAGCCTGAATATAGTGGTAAAAATACACCACCCAAAGATGAACATTTGATGAATGAAGTAGCCACAGGATTAATAGTTTCCTACTTCTTTCTATGCTAAAGAAGCTAGAGGGTTTGGGGCATAATAGTTAGGATTCATTTGCATTTCCTATTTCCAAGAAGTGCTGACATACAGAATAATATGACTCTTAGTATCTCCACCTCTGCTTTTGTAAAACTCCTATAAAAAGTTAGTTTTGCTGATGAATATGAATAATGTTTATAAATCCAATCTATGCTTCTATATATGCTACAACAAGTCTTATCTAGAAGTCAGGGGTAAAACAGACTGGACATCTGAGTGATGGGAAAACTCCGTGCCCTGTCTTTGAAGGCCTTTTGTCTCTGGAACTGCCTTGAAGCAAGGAAACATATGCTTGGCTCAGCTGCAGGGTGAGAATTAGCTGTTGTTCACACACCTCCTAGAAACAGCTAATGGATCTAGAAGAGATCACTTCAGTAATAATAGTAAATTTTTTCCTATATTCTTATGGTAATAATATTCCCTTTTTCTTAATTCGGCTATTTACCCAGTATAACTGTCCCAGTCTCTAACTATATTAAACAAGTAAAATTATATTAATAATGCAGAAAGTATGTGCTTCATTATGGTTCAGAACACCCAAAAGAAAAACAAGCCTCACATCTCTCAACTGCCAGCAGCTCCCAGTTAAACTTCCCCAGATCAACTGCAAGAATGCTGAAATTTCACATGTAGTTTTTTATTGCTGTCAGGCAAATCTTGACTTAGAAAAACATTTCTGCATTAGAAAGTATCTCTCTCTGAAACTGGCAATGCTACCTACCAGTGTGTGCTTTAGCTGGGGACAGGCCATCAAGGGTCAGACACTGCTGAGGCTGGTCAGTGCAGTGCCACGTTTCTCCGTACACAGAGCCTGGACACTGGTACCTCTGCATCCACAGCACCAGAGGGATGCCCCAGTTTGCCCCAGGAATGGCACATCCAGAGCTGGAGTGCCCAGGCTGATCTCTGCTGCTCAGCACCTGGTTGTCCAACTGCACACAAGGTGCTGATTCCCAAATCCCTGATTCCAAAGGACACCTGCATCCTGCTGCCTCCTTTGAATAAACAGCAGGCTCTTGCTCTGCTCTGAGGCACCAGCCTGCTCTCACCTGCAGGAAGAGCAGCTAAACCTCACACAGCATGAGCAATGAGGTTTGCCATGTGTGTGTGAACTAGGCATTTACATTCATCCCGGGTGATTTGTAATTGTCCAATTTAGTGATAAGTAGTTTAGCGATTTGCAGAGAATTTGGGTGTTTTGTTGACTTGCTGATGTATATGGCAACAATATATAATGCTGATGTTGGCATTAGTCTGTGTTCCTTGATTCACTAGCAGCTGCCTTGGCACCTTGCAGTGATGCCTCAGAAGGGAGAGTATAAAGGTGCCTTGCACCTTCACAGTCTCTGGCACACCTTGATCCTTCCCTTCCCCTGGTTCCACAGAGGAAAAAACCCTCTTTTGCTCTCATCTTGGCACTTTCATCTCCAGGCTGATTTAGCTGTGCTGGTAACCAGCTGTGCAGTGGAGTGACAGCACACCAGTACAAAGAGGGCCAGACAGCCTGGGTTCTGCAGGGTGGCTGCAGGTGACCAGCCTGAGACAGAAATGAGGGGCTGGAGCAGCCTTGGACCTTCTGTCCCTCTGCTCTCTGCAAATGGCCAAGCTCCTGGCCAGCAGCTGTTGGCAGTGCTGTGAAAGCTGCATATCCTGATACCATGTTTTTCTAAGACAGTCTTAGATATGCTATGCTCTGACCTGCTGAAGATAACAAGCCTTTTCCTGGGGAGAAAGGGACAGCTTATCCTGCCACTTTGCTCTGCAAGGTTTTATTTTACTTTCCTTTGATGCATCAGTGTGGTTAGGGAAAGATCCAGTTCTAGATGGACCAAAGGCTAGCTCATGAGTTTCTACTTAAAGATTACACCATGCTCTGAGATTGTATCTCATCCATGCTGTTCTTCACTGACTTGTTAGCAGCAGACAAGAGAGGGAATATAATGTTTGCAGCACTCATGGATGGACAGGTAGCCATGAGCTATCAGACACCACCCCCAGTGCAGCCTCCCTGACCCACCTCAGACCAGGGATCAAACAACACAGGTGTTGTCTTTCTTGGACTGATCCAGTGTTATAACACCAAACTGCTCACAGGATTTGGTCATTAGGCCTCCAGGCAGAGATTGCCAAAAGCAGACCTACTTTCAGAGACACTTTTGTCAGAAGATTTAAATAAATCTTTGCAGGGTCTTTCCATACTGCTTGGGAGGAAGGAGAAATTAGTTCTGCTTCTGTGTTTGTAAAGATTTGCTGCCAGGAAATTTTGCTATAATATTCAAGTGTTTTCCACAAACATATTTGGAATTTTTTTTACCTGAAAGTAAACAACTTTTTCTTTAGAAGTCTTGCATTAATGATCCAACACCCATTCTCCTATACCTGATGCTAATACTCCCTCAGCTCATAATTCATAGGAGTACTGTGGTGATTGATAAATGTCTTTGAACTGGAAAGTGCTGAGTGCTAATGAGTCCATGCAGACTCATACTTGTGTTGCTTTTGAGTTAAGGGCAGTCACATACCACTGCAATGGGAAAGCTTAGGAAAACAGATATTGATACCTAGGAGTTTTGTCCACCATAGGAATGTAATAAGGAAGAATAAATTAAAAGTTAGATGTTTCAAATCATTATTGCCCATTCTAATGAACCTCTTTACATCTGTTTGATAGGTTCAGGGCAGCTCCAAATGGAGTTCAGATTGGAAACTTCTTGCAACCTTACCTGCTTGCACTCTGGGTAATGTGAAAAACTACCAATAGATGTTATTACCCATCGTGAGGAGCACAGTTAAATTTTGTGACCACAAAGTGCAAGCTGAAGGGTATGGATTCATCCAAATTCTGCCCCCCAGATGCTGGGACACTGGATGGGTCAATCCAGAGCTCCCACATAAAGCATCCATCACACACTTGAGGAATTACTGCCTGATGAAACTTAGGTCAAGCTGCACTTAGGTTTTTTGTCGGTTTTTTTCCCCTCATCCATCTTTAAAATGATGTGATTGGAGTGTAAAGGGTATTTTTAAATGTTTCCTTAATGAGGATACTTTGTTCACATTTATCAGTCAGTGCTAACTGCTTTCAGAGTTGGTCTGCTCCTGTTACTGAAGGACCAGCCTGGGAGGGCTTGGGAAGCACATGCTCAGCATCTATAAACCAGCCACTGCCTTTCACCAGCTTTGCTCACAGAGGACATGTTAATTAAAGTCAACTGATTGGAAAAATAATTACAGCAGGATAGGGAGGGGGAAAGCTTAGACCCATCATTTAAAGATCTCTGACGTTTCTGTGTTGTTGAGAGGTGGTAATTTCATTGAGAGCAAAGAGGATCTCTTCCTTTTTCTTTCTTGGACTCCTGTGCTCACTGCTTGCAGAAACATGCAATGGCTGCAGACAACAAACAGCAGTATTTCTTTAGTTATGCAAGTACATGTGGCCTTTTATTCTTTCAAATATATGCTTTCACCTAGCTTTGTTACTGTTGTATCTTGAGGTGTTCTGAAGAGGCTGTAATGTCTAGCCAAAAAAAGTTTTGTATTCCTGGATGCATTAATTCTATAGAATGTGGAATAATGTAAATGCTCTAACTATTAAAAACTGGTATTGTAGCATTTCTTGCACTAATTAAAACCTGGCTAGGGATCTTCTTTCTTGATGCTGCCTCTACTTCAAACAAAAACATTTCAACAAATCAAATCCAGGGAAAATGGTTTCACATTTTAAGCTAATAATAATCATAGTTTTAGAAACCCGTATTTGCTCAAGGGTATAATTCATTAAAAAAAGAATGCAACACTAAGCAAATATAAACCCCTTGTTATTTGGGGGTGGATGTTTTACAGCTACTGCATCTCAGGTGATGATTCTGCATTTCTCACCAGCTCTGTGTCCCACCAGCTGCATTCCAGCAGGGAGGGGCAGTACCCAGAGCTGTGACACTGGAAGCCCCTTCAGCTCCCTGCAGCATCATGGCCTTCCTGAAAAACCTTGGGCAAGGCACCTGCCTTGTGCCTGTTATAGCTTCCTCCTCCCCATGGGCATGCAGAGAGCATAAATAGGTGACAAAAAAAGAAACCCTGTATTTTAAAAACCAAATCCAATTTTTAGAAAGCTCTGACTGGACAGATTTACAAAGCGATGGTGTGAGCTTGGTGTTGTACTAGCCTTGCCACCACTGGATTTGTTTGGAAGTGCCCATTTATCCAAACCCCTGCCTATGTAGCCAAACAAATACTGTAGTGAGCCAGACAGAGGGTGGGTTGTGTTCCCTGTTTGCTCATAACAGCAGTGGTTGGAACTGGAACACAGTTACTTTGAAGGCTAATCTGACTCCCCTGGTGCTTTAGAGATAGCATTTGGCATTTAAAGGTAAATATATGTAGTAAATGCAAATGTCCATCCATACTAGATTCACAACAGGCACAGATGGACCTGCATGAGGACTTAGAAAACCTGGCTTTTCTAGTGCTGAAAAACAGTGATATTTTAATTTAGTTTTACTTTTAAAGGTGTGAGAAGGGTTTAAGGTGAGAAAAGGAATACACAATTACCATCTGCCATAATTTGAACAGAGAATTAAGCTGAATTTGCTTATGCATAGAGAGAACTTAGTGCTCTGCATTCATTTAAGATACAAGCATCCCCCAGTGTTCCTGGCCTGGAGCTCTGGCTGCTTTACACAATGAATAAATATAGTTGCCACTAAATAATGTTAATAACCTTATCAGTCAGAGTCACAGAATGACTTAATCTTTCACACCTCATGTTCTTCTTTGATGCATTTTAGAAATTTAGAATGCCAGTACACTACAGAAAATTAAAAACCTGCTAAGGAAACCATGAAAAGCATACAAGTGTCCCCAACACCAAATATTCCAGGCACATTAAGAACGAATTTTTAAAGACTTTTCCTGACATAACTATTTTGAATCATCACCTCTCCACAACCCATCCTTTCTGCAGACTGATGTTAGTTATACAGTCCTTCTGTATTTAAAATTCCATTTGTAAATAAAGACCAGCTTCAAAACCTTTCCTTTAGAGCAGATCACATTTGCAGTAAAACATCTGAGGAAAGCAAAGTGGTTGCTGCCCCTGCAACCTGCTGCTGACCTCCAGCTGAGCCCTTGTGTTCAATAATTTGCTACTAAGAAATCCAGTTACATTTTGAGAACCATTTCTACTGCTTGTGCTCTAATGCACCTTTCCTTGTGCTGCTGGAAAATGCAGGATTGGCATAGCTCTGTGGCAGAAGCATTCACTTTAATTAATAAAGACATATGGCCCTGCTAATAGTTTTCCTCCCCAGTTCCCATTCCTTCACTGTTTCACTTGTTAGCATCATACAAGGACAGACACTTGTTCCAGTAGGACTTTTATGGGTTTAAAGCCTCAAGGCTGTGCTCAGTGAGGGGTTTAGAGAGACACAACAGCCCCATGTGGGACCAGGGCTGCTCTGGGACTGCAGTACCAGCAAATGTCAGAGCCAGCAGCCAGGATTCACAGAACAGACCCAGAACCTCTCCGAGAGCTCCCAGGGGAGGAGAGGCAGATGTGCCCATGGCTCCTGACAGACTCCTGCTTCCTGCCACTCTCCTCCCTCGTGTTTACTGCAAGCCAGTAAAGGGTGACCAGCATTCCCCTTGGAAATCAATTTGTCTGCAGAGCTTCTTCAATGGGTGACTTGTGGTACTGGTTTGAGTGTGACTGCTTTTCCTCAGCTGCCAGTTCTGTGTTTGGCACGAAGGTGCAGCTTTCATGATTGTTCTCCACTTATTATTATTATTATTATTATTATTATTATTATTATTAATAATAATAATAATAATAATAATAATAATAATAATAATAATTTTGGTTTTCATATTGTTTAATCAGTGAGAAATGAAAATAAAAAGTGATGTATTCTAAGCAAACTACTGAGAGGGATTTCTCTGAAAATTGCAGCCATGGCATGACCGTTTTTTCCAAAATACAGTTTTTAACTATATACTACATTGTCTTTTCTACATGTTAAAAAAAGGACATAAAATTAAAGACAAACTGATGGGAGAGAAATAGACTGGATGATTGCAATTAACTGTACAAAAGAAATACTAGAGAAATCAGTTATTTGGTCCAAATGAGAACTTAAATCTACTTATCTTACATCTACTAATCTTGGAAAAATAAATGTCCTCTATGCTAAGTTTTAGGGGTTTGGTTTCTCACCTCTTGTAGACATATTCCACCAGACTTCCAGATGAGAGGACGAAGACTATGAGTGAAGAGTGCCCTGGAGATTGCATGCAGTTCTTTTCCTGGGTCAGAACTGGATTGATCTGAGAGCAGTAATTATGAGGCTGACATGTATGTTCTCCTTCATCTTGCTGTTTGGAGCAGTTGGGCTCGTTGTCTTCATTCACCTGCAGGATCCAGAAGAAATAGTTCATCAGCAGACACCAGGTCAGCATTCCTTTTTCTGTTTGAATCATCTGCCCTTTCATGGTCAATATTTTGTACTTATATTCTCGACGTGTTTATATATGTTTTACATATTTCACAGATAATACCTCAAAAAAGGTTTGTCATTCTTAATGGAGGCTACCTTGAAAGTAATTATCAACATCTAAAAAAAATTAAATAAAAGCATTTGCTGAAAAAACAGTTCCAAGAACCAATTAATTGATTATACAGGGACATTTGCCAATGTGCATAAGGTCAGCTGGGTGGACTTAAGTTTCTGCTAAAGTTGAGACCAATTTTTGATACCAACTATATCAGTATAAATGTGAAAGTGAGAGATTTCATCAAAAGTTCTGTTCCTGAAAATGCACACCTCTGAATTTATCTTTACTTGTGTATGGTATTCAGTGTGTCATGAGATGCAAAATAAGAGATGTATTAATGAATCACATCAAACACTTTAAATACTTTAGGATGCATTCACTTAAATTGCTTAACTTCAATTAAACCTTTAGTAGCTATTACTCATATGCATGTTATCTTCCTGCACTACTAACTTGAAACTGTGAAAAGCCACAAAGGCCACAGAGATGGGAGAACTAGAAAATTGTGGGCTGAAATAGTAGTCTGTTTTTAAAGGGAGGCACACAAGAAGTATGAAAGAACCTAAGATTTACTTACAGTCCTTTTGTCTTTGACTATGGCTGTAATGAAGGCTACTTTAGAGCCTAGACAAATGCCAGTGCAGTTACTCTTGTTCAGGATAATGCCACTGTGTTCTGGGGTTCTGTCCCTGTGTTTGCTCTTATATGCACTGAAATTGTCCCTTGACTAAACAAGTGCTTCATAAAATGTTTATTCTTTGACATCTTCATTGTACAGCGAACACAACTGTGTCTATTTAAAATCATTGCTAACATTTTTAAAGAAGCTCAACTGCAACACAGAGAACTCCTAAATAATCACATTAATTGCTAATTTCTGTGTCTAGGTTTGTTAAGTGCTTGTTTCCATGTCACAAAACAATCCGTACTTTAATATGCTGTTTATTTAGTCCAACTGCACACACCAATTTTGAAAGCAGCCACTCAGCTGAAACTATAGAAGTAATGAATCTTCAGTGTTGTGCAGAGCAGGGAATTAACTAGTTCCTTCAGTGCTTTTGCAATTTATTTTTGTATGCTTACATGCAAAAGAGTTTATAGATTAAAAACAGAGGTACTAGCCATATTTGACTGAAACTGGCCTGTAGTTTAGGCATGGGGGAAACATGCATGGACAACAAATGCAGGCAGTACTCTAATGCATCTAAGAATGTGTAACTTTACAGTGAAAAGTTAATTCTTTGCTCCTGAAAGAGGTGGTTTCCTAGTGTGGTCTCAAAACCAATGCAATTTCTTTTCCATTTTTTTTGTTGTCTGTCCCTCCTCTTGACCTGTTCTCTGCCATAAACCTCTTGAATGCTGGCTGCTGATTGTAGTACACTGGGAAGTGATTTTTTTTAGAGCAGTAAGTGGAGAAGTGGACACTCAGGCATATTTAAATAAAAGCAAGTTTGAACAGAGGTCCTACCCCTGGCAGGGAAACTCACTCTATAATGTGCTCGATTGCTGTGGATACCTAAAACACAAACATGCCAACAATGCTGTTACTGCCAAAGGTGTGTAATCAATTCCTCAATTCTCACATTCAATTACTATTTGTGTTAATAGGAACTAGGCTGTACCCTTGAGTATAAGGTGCTCAGTACAATTACTTTTATTTCTGTTTGGCTGATTTTCATGTGTGTTAAGTGCTTTTAACTCCCAGTGGACTGAGAAACTCCTTGTATCTACTGCTTTTTGAAAATTATACCAGTTATCACTAAAACATATTAGGTGACTTAAAGAGCACAGGGAAAAAATATCCATTCATTTAATTTAAAAAAACAGGTTGGCATATTTCCTTCCTAGACAGTCTCCTGTGAAAATCTGTCAATCACAGGCAATGTTTTTGGCATGCTGAGAAGGATCTTTGCCTTTCTCTGCTCAGAGTGTTTCTCCATAAAGGGGCCTGGTTCTAATGGAGATGGGATATTGCTATAATTTGCTTGCCTGATTGCTCTCTTGAGAGAATTGAGCAAATGCACGTATCATTAAACTACTTAGGACAACAGATTCTGCATGGAAAAGCTTTACTGGATTAGCCTTTGCTTTTGTATTTCCTGTGTAGTAAAGCACATTTGCCAGACACTGGAATCTCATCAGCAGGGCTGGAGAGAAGTTGCTAACACTCATTTTCCACTGAAAAGCAGCATAAGAGCCTTTGCATTGTCCAAAAGGACATTTTTTGTTGTTAGTATGTTCAGTCATCTTTAATTTAGGATAGAACAACTTACGAAACAAGATTAATAAAAATACTTTGGTACTTCAGTTTTATCTGTCTGTTTTGGAAATTGTTCTTGATTGTTTTAGTCCTAGAAAGCATGACAGTGAGACCTTGATGTATTACTTAAACCAGTATAAAATCCACAGTCATAAAACTTTAAGTAATGCTTACATTACTTTCACTGAGCAAAGTACTCTTGACAGTAGCTGTTTGTGTTGATTTGTTACTATTCATTTATTCTTTCCCTGTGCTTCACATTGCTACCTAATTGTGATGCTGTACTGAGAAAGCAATATCAAAGTAATTTTCCACAACATTAGTTACAATTTTCTTCTGATCTTTCAAGTGAAAAAATCCCATCCTGTTGGCTTCTGTGAGCATATAAACCTTGATTACATTTATCTGTTGGAAACCAGTGCTTACAAAGTACATGTGCCCAGGACAGAGGGTGTTGGGCCTTTTTTGCTGATTGACAAACATACTGTCTATGTAGTTTTATTTATATAACACACATCACTCTGAGCAGATATATTTAAGACAGACAGCTGTTTGGGGTGGGCAGAGCAGATTTCCAAAGCAATATATTAAATACAGTAGATTCCTGTGGTCATTAGAGAGACAATAACTTCACTCAGGACAAATGTTTTCTTGGCATATATGAAGAGTGCTCTTACTAGGGGGAACTCAGGATAAAAACAGAGAGGTGGTATGAGTGATAGTTATATCACATAGAGGAACATAATGTTATTGTAATAACTCACCCTGTGTGATTATATATGCCCCCTCCACATGCATTGGAGCACAAATACAGGCTGGGCAGAGAGTGAATTGAAAGCAGAAGGACTTGGGAGTCTTGGTGGCTGAGAAACTCAACGTGACCTGCACATGTGCACTGGCAACCCAGAAAGCCAGCCCTGTCCTGGGCTGGACATCAGTGTTGGCAGCATGTCAAGGAAGGAGATTCTGCCCCTCTGCCTGGCTCAGATGAGACCCCACCTGCAGAGCTCTGGGGTCCCCAGCACAGGAAGGACATGGAGCTGCTGGAGACAGTCCAGAGGAGGCCATGGAGCTGCTTCAAGGGCTGGAGCCTCTCTGGAGCCAGGCTGGGAGAGCTGGGGGTGCTCACCTGGAGAAGAGAAGGCTCCAGGGAGACCTTAGAGCCCCTTCCAGTGCCTAAAGCAGCTCCAAGAGAGCTGGAGAGGGAACGAGGGCAAGAAGGAATGGTTTTAAACTGAAACAGTGTGAATTTGGATCAGATGCAAGCAAGAAATTCTTCCCTGAGGCACTGACACGGGTTGCTCAGAGAATCTGTGGATGCTCCATCCCTGGAAGTATTCAAGGCCAGAATGGATGAGGCTTTGAACAACCTGAACTATTGAAAGGTGTCCCCAGCCCAGGGCAGTGGAGTTGGACCTCAATGATCTTCAAGGTTCCCTTCCACCCCAAACCATTCTACAGCTCTATGATTTCATGATATAAAACTTGCCTTCTGCAATAATCATACCATTATTCTTAAACAGACACGCTAAAGGATTTGTTCAAAGTTAAGCACATTTGCACATGGTGCACAAGAAAAATTTAATATATATATCCCCATCCTAATGCTAATGCATAAATCTCCTGTCTGTGACAAGGTAGTAAACATGAAAAAAAGACTTTTCAGTAACAAAATATTTAGCCACTCCACCACTGTGTTGGTCCTGTGTTCTTTGCAGATATATATGTAGCTCTGTAGCCTATTGTACTAGCAGCTAGTTTTCCCAGTTATTTTCCATGGCCTTTCTCTAGGCAGAAGGAGAAAACAAATTCCAGAGCTCCAAGCCTAGGGAGGTGCAGGAACCCAGTGCTATCTTGGTTCTTCCTAGGAACCAAGGCTGAGAACAGCTCTTAGAGATACATTTCACGGACAAAGTACAGATCCTGGCAGATCTCAAGTGGATTTCAAACACCACATAAACTTCTGAGCCACAGACCAGCCAGTCCATGGGCTGGAGACAGGACTGTGGTCATGAATAGCAGGTGGGTGGGTGAGGAAGGAGCACTGTTTCCACATGTCTCCAGGTAAACAGCTGTACTACAGTCCCCATAGCTGCACAGTGTGACTTGAGACTCTGCTCTATAGACTGTAGTCAGGAGAGATAGAGTGTTTTAAAATGGCATAAACTTTTCTAATAGGAGATTTTGCCACATAAAAACTAGAGAAAGTATTAGTAATCCCCTATTTAAGTCTATGGGGAGAAAAAAAAATTGTATTTTTGCCATATGGTTACCAAATTCACAAACCTGTGAGTGTTTTCAGTTAGAATCTTTAAGGTGAATATATATGGTCACTTGCTTCTCTGGGGGCTGAAAAAATGTGGAAAATACATCTCAAAGGATCTATTTAGTAAAAACTCCTAAAGGGCAAAAACATGGAATGGCTTTGCACTCTGAGTGTATCAGAATTTGAAAGTCAAATATGAATATAACCAAGCCTGAAACTCATCTGACTGAGATTTTGCAGTGATTCCCATCTTACCTCATTGACCAGTTTCTAACATTATTCTTTCATCCTCTTTATTTTCTGCTTTACTGAGGGTGTGATGGGGAGGAGAGGGAGGAAGGAGAGATGGGGAAGGGCTGGCATAGGGATGCTGCTGTCCCTGACAGCACAGAGGAGGCACAGCAAATGCTGCAGCAGCCTTAGAGCAAATACCACCTATACTTAAAGTTACTTATTCAGAGCATACACACCTTGTTACTCACAAACTACACTCCTGTGCACACCTCCATGCTCACTGTACATTTCCATAATGCTGTCCCAGTGCACAGTGCACCGTTTGTTTGCCAGAATGGAAACTTTCTATATATACAGTTGAAAATGAACTAGCATTGTATAATTTCAGAAGTAATTTTCCTCCCATTTGCAACTTACTGCTCTTTATAAGCTAGAAGCCATTTAATCTACTTCTCAACTGACTGTATCAGCAGAAATGATGAGCAAAGAATCTGGTGACTGTAGCAGAGGTGAGGTGGCTTGCTGGTGCTCTTTTGAGGCAGAAGAAATGTCTCTTATGTGTGTAGGGTAGTTCTGCCAAGTCAAGAGAGGTTGAACCTTCTGCAGTCACATACTCTGAGTCTTCTTAAACTGAACTTCCCTGAACAAAGAACTTCCCTGCAGACTGGTTCACAATGGTCTGCAGTTCTTTGGACAGAAAGAGAAATATCCATTTTGTTGTCTGCCAAGGCAAGGCACTTAGCAGGGACTTATGAGTATGATATTCCCTTTCCTGCTGCTTGAAATGGTTGTGGTTTAGACTGTGAATGTGAACCTGGTTGTTTTTCACATAGGAAAGAAGTGCTAGCAATGACTTCACCAGCCTACAGCTCTAAGGGATCAAACACTGGCCAGATGGTTTCAAAGGAAACCCTACCCCACACTGCCAGTGCAAATCTGTTCAAAGAAATGTAGAAGAGTGTAGAAAGCAAAACCAAATGAGCTGTTTTATCACCAGTGTACTATGAAGAGATTGTCTCCTACAACCTTCTCCTTGTTTTCATGACTCTGTCATATTCTTGGCAGTCTTATAAAAATGCAGCAGTTATTTATTACATGGTATTGAGAAGGCACCACTTCCCCCCTCCCCCCCTTTTTTTTTTTCCTGTTCTTTCTTTGGGTTTTTTTTTTTTTTGGTTTGGGTTTGTTTTTTGGTTTGTTTGTTTGTTTGCTTGTTTGTTTGTTTCTTTTAACATTCTTGAGCCTAAAGCCTAGTAAAGCAATTACAGCTCTTATGCTGTAGCATGGCACACCAGCATTCATTTCACAAGTATTTCCTGTCAGCCATCAGCAAATTTTTCACAGGAGTCACAGCACTGAGGTGGAACTGGGATCCAGAGCTGCTGTGATTTGCTCCTGTCTTGCCCTACTGCTCATAGATTGTGCTGTATTGTGTTATATCAGGCAATCCACCCATTCAGTGTTTCCATTTCCTCTTACAAAGGGAATTCTCTGCAGAGGATTCAAGGTACCCAAGGACTTTTAGATATCACGACAAAAGACCAAACCCTATTAACTATGATATTATCAGCAAATCCAGCAGCAGTTACAATCCCACAGCAGTGGTGCACACACACTGAACCAGCTGACTGAACCAAATCAACTGCCCATTTATTTGATGGCATAAAGACCATGTCACCTAATCCCAAGTGTATTTATCAGCATAAAACCAGAGTGGTGTTGTGCTGACTCACTCCTATAGGGCAGCTTTCACTTCCACAAATTTCCCTATCCTCTCTCTTTCTGTGAGCTTTTCTGGTTAAAAAAAAAAAAAAAAAAAAAAAAAAAAAAAAAGCAAATAAGAAAAAAAAAGGTTTAAAGGTTTAATACTTCCTTTAAAGCTTAGTTTTAAAACTGTCAGAGGCTGACACTTCCTTGTTGTGTCTGGCAAAATAAAAAGCAACCTGCCATCTCTGAGCTGCATTCATTTATGGTGCTTGGCAACATATCATGGGCAAAACTCACCTGCACCATGTCAGAGGACTCTCAGAATGGCAGCTCTCTGAAAGGATATTCCCAGGGAATGAGCCTGGAAGCATCTAAGATTCCCCTGGAAATTTGCAGAAGCATTACAAAAATGTGCAAAAGTTGATCAGCAGACTTTCATTTCACCTCAAAACATCTATTCTAAATATAAGACTGTATTTAATTTTCCGTAGAAAATGTGTCTGCACTAGAAAGCCTCCTTCCATATGTCGGTTATCATTCAGTTTGCATGATTTTTAAAACATAGTAACATATTGAGGAGCTTAAGTCAGTTTAAATACTTCCTGGATTTTCTGCAGTTTATACCATTTTAAACATGTTTTATGATATATGTTTCCACTTCTGAAAGTTACTAATATCCCCTTAAAAGCTTAACCAAAACTTCCCCTCTCCAGCAATATCATCCTTTTTCATTTAGTAAACATTAATTTTCCTTTCATGATTCTAGTGGAGCTTGAAATTAAAGGTGGATTTCTTCCCTATTATGCCTTTTTTTTTGTGTATCAGCATCAAAACTGTGAGTTTACTGCTTTAGCACCAGTCAAGAGAGCAGAAAAACAAAGTAATTGATCTTGTGTAGGCCCTACACAAGATCAACTTCTTGGGGACCTCTTTATAATTTTCTCCAAGCAAACAATCTATCTATTTTTGGAAATGAAGGACTGGTTTGAGATTTGTCACCACTTTATATACACAAAGTGGTTAACTGATTTTAATATTGTTCTGTATAGGTCCTCTCCTATAAGACACCATCTCATAGCAATAGTGCAATAAAGCACTTTCCTATCACTGAGTGGCTCAGTGCTACCAATGCCTCAAGGGTCAGAATATTCTACATCTTGTGAAATTAAATCTCATCTTTGTCACTTTTTGGTCTCAGCCACTTCAGAAGATCTCTGTGGTGATTAAGGGTCAAAATGCTCCTGCCAGGCCCTTCCTGTACTGCCACTTCTGCACATCAGGGCAATTCAGAGATGCTCTTTCCCTCTTTTCTTTAGAACCACTATCCATAGCTACAGAAATTGAGTCTTTTGGATCTTCTGTTCCTGTGCCTGGTTGGAAACCACACATTTTCTCACACAACTCTTGACAGGGACTGTATGTCTATGTTTGTATGTATGTTTGCTCCTTGTATCACATTAACAGAGAAATCTGCCTTTACAGACTTTGGGTATCCCTAAATGATGAAAGCAAAAACCCTGTGCCACCAAGGATGTGTGAGCATCCCCTGCCTGGGGGAAGGCAGGGACATCAAGTCCCTTTATGGAGCAATTGGTACTGAACAGCCTGGGGAGGGAAAAAAGGCAGGGTGTGAATGAAATTCCTCATCCTTCATCTGGTGCTCCACTGCCCTGCTCCTTTTGTATTCTAATTCAGTTACCTTTCTCCTTCCATTTGGCAGTGCTGAGCTTCCTGTAGTGATGGCACACATAGTGCTTGGGACAAACAAAGGTATATTGGCTTTAGCATTACTTTAGGCTTGAATTTACAGGAGTCTTTGGATGGCCTGCACCCATGCAGTCAGAGTGGCTGATATGGAAGCAGAAGACACACACAAGTCCTCATTGTAGCTGGAGGACAGAAAGCACAAGCCTAAACAGGGGAAACTGGTCACTTGCCACTAAGTGGCTACTTGAGAGGGAGGGAAGAGCAGACTCCTTTTCTCAAGCTGTAGTTAGTGCACAAGGGCCAAGGTCCTACATACCAGTTTCCAGATTGCTGCATTTTTTTTCTTAACTTGTTTGACTTGACTTCATTTGTTAATGAAGTCCTGCACAACCTAATATCCCCAAGTCAAACCACGGGAGAAATTAGACAGCAATCACTGCAGCTCTGTGTGCCTGGAATGAGCTTTAATTGGGCCCTCCTAATTGTGTGTGCAGCTGCTCAGGGAAACATGATGATGCTTATTTCATAGAGGAAAACAAACTCTGATCACTATTCCACTGTATATGAATAAAAAGGTGTGTATTTAAATGGTCACAAAAGTAAATATACCCACCTGCAGGTAGGGACCAGGAATTTTATGACATAGCAAAGCAATTCTGTACTCATTGAGACTTCAATGAGTAGTACAGTAGTTGTACTGTAATTGTTTAAAACTCATCCTAAAGACTGTGTGGTGAACTTAAACAGAGCTGGGATACCATTCACATGCTCAAAACAAATATGAGCACCTCAGAGACAAGTTCACTTGGATGCTGTGAACAGCCAATACTAACCGTGAAAGGAATCATCTGCTTTCCTCTGAGCTGTTAAATTGAAACCTGCCCCTCCCTTCATTCAGCTCAGGAAACGCTATTTCCTTGTAAACAGGAGGCATCCTTAAATCATTATGTAATTAAAATTCCCATTACTCTGCATTTATGAGCTGCTCATTCTTCTACTAGTGAAGGGAATTGAGTTGCTCAAGAATGTACCAATCGAGGTGTTATTTAACACCTCTGCACTGGTGATGTAGGTGTTCAGTGCTGCATGTTAAACCAGCCACTCCCTGCGTGGTCCAGTGGTGTATGCCACCAACACCTGCAGAAAGCTTCTTGGCATGATTTATACTTTGTAGGAGAAAAACAAAATGAACAGACTTTACCAAACTATTATAACAACAGTGTTAAGAACAAAAAGCGTATGATCTTTTCAATATCTCTCCTATGTAAGTGGAAGAGGAACAGGGAAAAAAGAAATATGTGTGCTGGAGAAGAATGGTGGGCATTAATGGTGAAACATCAGCTGAGACAACTGCCTTTTCTGTTCTTCACATTTGAAATTATCTAATGAAACGAGCTTTGTGCGGTTTTTGTCAGAAAACATACAGAGAGACTAGTTCTGCTAGGTACTTCAACATTTTTTAAAAAGGAAAAAGATATTATTAAAATGAAGGTTTTTAATTAAGTGAGAATATAACAAAATTTACTGCAGTTTTATAATGCAAGTTAATAGACAGTGGGTCCAGAATCAGTGTGACTGAAGTTCATGGGGTGCTACAGTGGAGACAAGGGAAGTAAGAAGGAGAATGTTCCTTTTCTACAGTTATCTTACAGTAGTTAACAAATTTAGAAAGAACACCTGGAATTTTTAAAGCATTAAATATTTCTAAGGAACAATAATGATACAATTAGATTATACTTCCATATACAAATCTTTGGAACATAAAACATTTTTAATGTCTACACGTTTGCACACTGTATTTTTCCTCTTACTAATTCCAGAGATCAAATTATATATTCAGTATATTCTGATTATTCTCTGCCTTTTCCTCTAAAGGCAGTGGCTTCACTTCTTAATTGCGACCCAGTGGAGATAAGTTCACCACAACATAATTTAATGAACTATGGAAGAGTTACCTCTTTCTGCATGAAGTATCAAGCTGCATGTCAGAGAAAGAGTATCTCCTAGGTGATGTTTCAGTAGATAATAATTAAGAAAGACATTTCTGACAATAATACTGCCCACACACAAATGCAGCCCTTCCCCCCAAATTGGACAACACAAAAAGTGAATTAATAAGCCAAGGACACTGTTCCTAAAAGAAATTCAGTCCCACAATTTCTTTCCTCCATGAAATCACAGATTAGAAGTCAGAAACCGACAGTACAGATAAGGGAATTTTCCTGTTTTACCTTCTGCTTCAAAGGCTGAAATGTACTTTATTTACCTTTCACATCAGTCTTGGATGTGCCGTCACCAGTGTCCCGTCCAGGTATGGAGGTTTTCCCTTTTGCCCTAAGTGATCCTGAGCAGATCAGCAGCAGCACTCTCAGCACACACAGCTGCCAGCTGGGCACCTCCAGCCCTCTTTGCTGGGGGCTTTGGGAAGAGATTTCTGCAGCACCAACCTTGCTGTATTTTTAACTTATTTATATTTTTGTATAGAGAAAGAAACTTGGACTTTAAAACATTCCCTGTGAGGTGGCCTGGGGAGCAGGACTGAGCTGCCTCCCATCTCCCTGGCAGCACACTGCCATCCTTAATCTCTCTCATCCACACCTGCTTTTGCAGCCTGTCCCTACCTGAAACAGTGAAAGCATCCCAGTGTCCCTTGATCTTTGTATATTTTTGTTGCAATTTAATCTTAATTAGATTTCAAATTCCTCAAATTAAGGTGAGCAAGTCAAATGCTGGCTCCTACTGAGTTCAGAAGTGTGTGTGGATGTTTAGGCATTTTTACAGCATTCAACCACTTTCATCACAGCTTCCACTCCACCACTTACAGACAGTCGTGTGATTAAAATGAAAGATGTTTCACAAAGAATTGCTGAGACAGCATTTCAAAAATTCTGAATTTTTAATATTCATTAATTAAATGTTTCTGTGTTTCTGTCCTTTTAGCAACCAGCCACTGATGCTGTTAAAATATTCAAGTGAAGGGCTAATCATTCATATTCCAAGAGAAACCTTATTTGTTACAACAGTAGCTACCATTAGCAAGGCAAACCATCTCCTTGTAGTCATTTTGTGGAACCAGAAGCAAGCACAGAGCTCTGATCTTGATAGAAGCAAAGTATTTGCCATCTTCTCCATGAAGGAGGTGCATGGTGTTAGAGGCTCACCTTGGGAAAAGGCAATTCTGCTTTCTGCCTGTGACTTTGCTCCTTAAACAAAGCATTTATTAGACTTGTTGCATGTAATGACTGTTTTTATAGCCTAGTTGCATGAATCTGTCCGTATTACTTTTATTTAGCAAGCTTAACTATTCTTTGTCAGGAATTTCACAAAACTAAAATTTCTTGAATGCACAGCTGCATGTGGATTGTATGTCCATCTTCTCCACAGCTGTGTCTTAGCTGTGGGGCACCTGTAAAATGGGAACCCAGGTGCAGGTGGCCAAGCAGGTTTTTTAGACACAGAATGGGAAAATCCACAGGTTGTTTCACTGATAATTTCATTGTTTCCCATCGTGAGGAGGGGCTGAAGCCAGACCCCCATGGCTTGGAGCCTCCAAGAAGGGGTGGCCAGGTCAGAGTATGCAAAATATGTGGGAACCATTCTACACTACGTTTTTGAGTCCCTGGATTGCTTTTAAGGCAACTAAATGGTCCAAACAAAGGGAGGAAAAGTAAGCTTACACCAGTACACCTCAATAGAAAGAGGTCTGTATGTCCACACAATAGTTTTAGGAGCTCACAGACTTAATGCAGTTTAAAGGGTAGAGTAACCAGAAGTGCATCTAAAGCTATGCATTTCTTTTGAACTATAATCTCTCCAAAAGGAAATTGAAGGAGATAGGAATGCTCCACACCAGATACAAACAACCACCCAGCTGGAAAGTAGCATTTCCTCATTGGGCTAGTGCAGAAGGATGGTTAGCAGTAAATGTGCCTGCACTTAATGGCCCTTTTTGCAGCCTCACTCAAGTTTACAGGGAAAAATCCCAGCCCCAGATTTCTGCAGAAGCTGTATTTGCTTTGCCTGTGTTCAGAGAACTTTTGGGGATGAGTCTTTGAGGGTGCAAAGCTCTCTTCTCCTCCCTGTGGCTCCCCATGCTGCTCATCCATGGCTCCAGCAGTGAGCAGTGCTGTGTACAGATCACGTTAGGTACACTCCAACTGCTCACAGCAACCACATTTTAACCCTCCTGCAAACATACATATTTCAGATCTCTTCTAACATTTCTTTCTATATCTGAAACAACAGCAAGATACATCTTTGTATACATTGGGAAATAACCAAAGCTTCAGAATGGTTAGTCTGTTTCAATATTCATCTTTCCCAAAAAGTGATGCAGAAGTGATGCATGTAGCCTCTGCTACAGCTGATGCAACCTCATCCTTTAAGCTATGTTTCCATTCAGTTTCATCCCCCTGCTCAGACAACAGTGCAAGCCCCTATGGAAGTGAGACTGGAAGGGTCAGTATCCAGAAATCCTCCAGGTATTTCTGTAGGAAAGTTAGAGTGGGAAGGCCCTAAAGCAACAGGGGTCGGTCTCAGCAGGTTCCAGTGACACCTCTGCTTTCAAACTTCTGCTGCACTGGGCACAAGGATCTTCCTTGGATTGCTTTAGCCACTCATACACATAAATAGCTGATTTGCTCAATTATTATGTTGGCTCCTAAAGCAGGTGGAGGTCTATGCACTTTAAAAATAGCTTTAGAAAACTTAATTCAAAGACTGTTGGAGAGAATAGTAACTTTTCTTTACTCACTTTCAAGTGTGTCCCAAGAATTTATCAGTTCCTGCAGCCCCTGCTTCAATAGAGTTGAACTCAGCTTACTGAACATGATACTCTGCTTTTTTCTTATTACTGGTTAGAATTTATATTCACAGTGCAGCACTTTGAATCAGAGGTTTTCCCCAGATGCCTCTGATGCTTATCCTCCTTTGTTGAAGAGAATGCTACTTCATCTTGCAGAGCTGGTGGCCTCTTTTCAAAATCTACTACGCTGCAAAGAATGATGTTGTCAGACAGAATGATCTTTCTCCAATTGCTTTTGCAGCACTTTTGTTATAAAGATGTTAAAGATAACATGGAAGAGAAAAGGAACAGATTTAGAGTCTTGGGATAACAAAATACAAAGCATGACAAAGAATCATGATACTGATACTTGTAATTGAAAGAGCTACTGAGTAAGTCTATTCTGAGTTTTGGGAAAGAATAAGGGAAATTAGTAATTTAGGTTGCTAAAAATAATAAACAGATTTTTGTGAGAAATTATAACAATATTCTTTTTAAGAACTATTCATTGCTTTGTTTCAATGCTGTAACTGGTATTTATCTGTGCTAACTGGAAAGAGCATCAGTTCAAGATAACACACCTTCAGCAGTTTGAGCCTCCAATTCACAGTTAAGTTAATCCAGGGAACTATTAAGTATAATAAAAGGCCAGGAATAGCATGAATATCATGGGAACAGATAGAGAGCAACAGCACTTACTCTAGCCCTGTGAAACAGAAATTATAATGAAAATATTTTAAAATGCATTGATATGCAGAGTCCTTAGCAACATTACACTACTTAAAGTAATGGCACAGCTTTTGGGGCTGAGTCCTGCTCTCAGGGTCAAGGTCTATACATAGACTGCTAGATGGTGTTTTCTCAAATAAGAAAAAGACCTCAATCCATCTCTTACTGGTAACTATGTCAGCAGGTTTATACTAGTGCTGAATACTTTGCAAAACCTGAGATACTGAAGAGTAGAAAGTCCCCTAGAGAAGATCTAGTTAGGGGTACAAGGGACAAAGCACAAGGTTCATTATGCAACGACACATGTCCAAAGACAGCTTGTGCAAGGGTGAAAGAGATTCTTCTCATACCCTCCTTCATGGGAGTTGTTCTATTCTTCAAGTAAACAGAAAGTGCAGGTCACCCTGAACCCACCTTATTTTGGCTAGATTTCCTATTTGGTGGAGTTAGGCTTCCTCCTGTTAGAAAGAAAGACAAAACCCAAGGGAAGAAGAAGCCCTAAGACAGTGCCTCCTGTTAAATAAAGCCTGGATCTCTTCATTGCTGAGACACTGCCCCCTGTTCCACATGGATGGAGCTGCAGTACCCAGAGAAAGTTCTTGGAGCAGGGTTGGGCTGTTCCAGAGCTCAGTGCCCCAGTGTGCAGCCAGCTGCTCCTGCATTCACTCCTGTGATGAGTCTCTCTCTTTACTGCACCTAGTGAACAAGTTTTAAAGGATACAAACACCAAGTGGAGAATGTACCTGGTGGGCTCTCTATCTTTTTCTTGCTTTCAACCTTTGTAAACAAGTTTAAAATGCAGCAAAGAGGAAAATTGCTAGTGATGCTTCAGACCTTGCTGGATCTCCTACTATTACCACTCTGAACAGCACAGAAAGGTAGTTATGCCAATTAAAAGAATTGGAGTAATAACTTTGAAATAGCAAATGTCTAACTTATCATTTTTGAGTGAAGTGATCTAACACACTTTCTGAATTTTCTGGATTTTTTGCACAAAGTATTTTAGCCTGCACAAGTCTTATAATTAAAACACTATCATAGTGAATAGCATGTACCAGAGCTGAGGATTAGGTGGTCTTACTCCTGTAATAGGATTTGCCTGCTAATTGTCACTGAAATGACAAGCAGCCTCTATTATTAGGAGCAGAGATATTGGTATGCTGGCTCAGATCAGCAGCCCTTCTATCCATTAAAATATCCTGTCTTTAGCACCAAGCAGTATGAACTGCTTTAGAAGAAAAGGCAAGGTAGTCTGTACTGGAATAAACTGCTGTCAGGTAAAGGTTCTTCAGTATTCTCATTACTAACACACAGGTTATGCCCTAACCCAGGAGCACTCATATTTCTTACAGAACTCCTTTTATGTTGGCAAAGAAGCACAGTCTTTTAATTTCTCTTCAAAAAATTGATAAAATTCTTTCTGTGACTCCCAGACAATTGCTTCATTCAGAAGATACACAGTGTGATGGCTCTCCTTGTTCTTTACCTGAATTTGTTTGTGGCATCCCAGTCACACCCAGAGGAGCCCATGATGGGTGGAACATCGTGAGAGACAAAGACCAAAAATTGAGGGATTCACCCAGAAATATGTGACACAGTCATGCAAAAAGTGAGGTGCATAGAGAAGACTCTTCCCTACAGCCTGTTCCTGAAATCATCAATCTTCAGGGTCAGTTCAAGAGATCTTGGACTTCACAAGACCACAACAATGGTTGTGGAAATTGCAGCTGAATTCAGTGATAACTCCTCCTGACTTTTGGAAACAAATTCAGATCTTTAGGCAGGGCTGTCAGGAAAGAGGTGAGCTACAGCAGCTTCCCTGGGCAGCTTCCCAATGACAAGGGCTCCAGAGCACCAAAGAACCACCTTTGCTGCATCAGCACAGTCCTGCCCTGTCACCCTGTGTATAGAATGTGCAAGGCAGGAGGATGCTGAGGAGGGAGAGGAATAGAGTGGGTGATGTGAGAGGAGCAGCTCTCTGAATGGTTGTCTCATCAAAACTCAAAGCAACACCTGCCCATGGCTAGGTCACAGATCAGTCTGGTTCTGACTTTACTCGTAAGCTGGAATAATTTCATGATTTGGGATTCTTCTTTCTTTATGCTCCAAAACCAAGTGATCATTCTGAAAAGCCACACTATGACTTCTGCATTTTTGTTTCTACTGCATGAGTAAGACCAAAAAAAAAAAAGCTCTGAAAGCAGTACACTGCAGCATCAGGTAATTATATCACAATACGCTCAAGCTCTTTCAAATCATTCATTAGTCAAACATCTGCTGCAGATTAATATTGGGCCAAACTTGTCTGTTAGGTAATTCAATGGACTTCAGTACCATTTAGGCAAGGGATGATCTGTTCCAACACATGTACTGTCTGTGGGTGATTTACTCTGGTTTAGAGCTTCTCCCTTGCACTGCTCTAGCTTGAAATCCTCTTGCAGTGCAGCTGCTATTTACTAGCTGGTGCTGACACATCCACTTTTTCTGACTTAATTCAAGAAAATTCAAAATGCACACATTGCCAAGGAAATTAATTTATTCAATGAGCCCAGCAATATCTGCTCTTACTAATTCAGTAATGCTGGAATAAACAAAGTCAGAAATTATGCTTGGCTTTCTAGGCATCAGTAAAACCTCATAAAACTGCAAGGACTCATAAATTTCACTGTATAAAACCTGATATTAAGGCAACCCTTAACTTGGAAAATTCATATTGCATTTTAACCAAAGAACAAATGAAGCTAATATGTATTGATTGCATTAAAAATTCATAAATGCACAGAAAATAAATAAACAGTCTTTATAGCGTTGCCATGTCTTTGAGGCATTGATTAAACTCTACCTGCTGGTCTGCCACTCCAGCAGCTGTTCAGTAAGCTCAGTGTTTGTCCATCAATGCCTTTTGCCATGGGTCTGACTGTCCTGCTCCTTCCCAGGTTGGCAGACATTTCAAGAAATGAACTGTCACCATGGGATAATCAATTAATCAAGCGTGAATTGCTTGACCGAATCTCCTAATGAATGTTAACATGTAAACACTTGTCAGACACTTGCAGACCAGAGGGTTTGTGTGGTGCTGTTGGTGTCTGGGAAACTGACTGGCAGCACATCCCGTGAGCACAGACCTATCTCATTGTGTTAATAATGCACATTGCTTACAAGGATTTCTTTAAAATAGATTAGCTGCAACCATAATGATTTTATTGATTTTACAATCTTTTCTCCTTCTGTAGAAATTGAGATGAATCTTTGCAGGAAGAAGCTGGTGCCCTACAGGGACTAGGGGAGCATGCAGGGTGTGAATGGTCGATGCATTTTCATGAGCCATTGCCTCTCCTCACAAGAGCAGTTTGCAGCCAATCCCTGTAATTACAATACTGCTTAGCAACACCCCAAAAGTCCTATTGCTATTTCAATGATAAGCCTCATTCATAGGGATTACATTTGTTAAATTAATATTAAAACTATGCAACAGTTCTCTGTGAAGATGTACATTTTAATTATTTTGTATAAATATGGTGCCTTAAACCACTGGGCTGTGATTAGCACAAGAGTAGAGGGTAACAATTTCAGCAGTGTTAATTTTCTGCTATGCTATCCAGGATCTTAAGGCACTAAAATGTCAATTTTTGTTCTCTAAACTTATTCTTGAACCTTTAAATAAATAAATTTATTATCCAAATTGGTCAACAAAATGAGTTAAGGAATTTTTTAAACAAAAGCATTTTGTTTTTAAGGTCACTGGCTTTCAATCAAACACTAGATTTTGTCCTCAGAAGTTTTGTGGGTCTTTTTCCCAACAAAAATCACAAAAGAAAAACATCAATATAATGCTTTTCTGATTCAAACACAGCAGTTTTACATATAAATACACTTTTTTTTTCTGGAGCACTTGCCCTCCTGAACAATCTCCACTGAACAGTGCACTTTTTAAAATGAGAGCACTTATTCAGATGAAGGATTATGGATTCAGTAATCCAGCTGTAGTCAGGCTGGTTGTGATTCAGAGCCTGTGTGTGTGTAGTGATGAGCTGCACTGTGGCAGTTCAGGGAGAGCTCTGCTTTACACGGGAGCTGTGCTGGGCGGTGCAGGGTCGGGCTTTGCACACAGCAGCGATTTTACTACTCGTTCTTTTTAAAAATTCAAAATCGCGATTTGCGGACGGCAGCTAGCATTTAACTTTTGTTTTTGGAATGCTGCCTGTGCTCTGAGCGGGTTTTTGGGAGCGCACGGAGCCGGTTTGAGCGCGCAGGATGTCGCGGTGTGCCAGCGCTGCCCGTGTGCGGGAAGGGCACGGGGCGTGCGGGACGGGACGGGCTGGGCTGGCACCGGCACCGGCACCGGCACTCGGAACGGGCCTGACCCACAGCCAGAACGGAACATTTGGGAGCTCGGAATGAGCGCTTCCCTTCCTTACAGAGCCGCCTTTCTGCATGACTTTCTCGGGAGCGCCCAGAATGAACCGCGGGGGAAGCACCCAAAGGGCAGCAGCAGCCCCAGCTGGGCTCGGAGTTATCTGAGCGCCCAGCAAGCGGGCCAGGAAAATGCCATTTTAATTAGAATCATCTTTATTTCGTGAACTGCCTTTATGAAAATGGCACACAGACCTTTGGAACGATGTGCTTTGGCTTTTCATTCTGAAAGGAAGCAGTATGTTCTTTTACGTCTCCCAGATCATACAGTGTTATTAATCTCATATTAAAAAAAAATCAAAGAATGAAAATGGCATCTGAGACAGTACATATCACACTGTATATATGCTTTGCAAAGCATATAAAAACATGAAAATATGCTTTCAGTTGGTTTAATGCTAGTCACCCTATATATTTCTCTTTTTCATAGAATCATTAAGGTTGGAAAAGAACTCCAAGTTCACCAAGTCCAGCCATCAACTTTCAAGGTCTAATCTTTTTGTCACATTATTTTAATAGAATATTTACTTAAGCTTACTTATATTATTACATCCAATGCAAACATATGAAGTCAGTTTCCAGAAAGTGACTAAACTTGGAAACCTTGGCTCTATCAACTTTCCAAAGCTTGACTTTAGATCAGTCAATGTACAGCTGTTCTGTTTTAATCAAAACTGTTTTTTTAATAATATTGCACTTGCTTCTCTGGAACCACAGTGAGATAGAGCAGAGCAGCATGTTTCATTCATTCATTCCCTACACTGTAGTTTGTAACATACATGCTTCTTCTGAATACCCATGAAACTAATATGAACATGAAGTAGGAGTTATTTTCTCAAGAAAGAGACATGGCTTTACTTTGGAGGAGAGGCAAGCAAGGAAATCCCACCCAGGCTGCACAAAATATTCTCTAGTGTGCCCTCCTGAGTGTGGTCTTCAAAATAAATTGGGAAGAGAATGGCTCAAGTGTAAGAAAAATGTATCAGTTATTACAGCTATCAAGTTTATTTTGCTTATCCTCATGGAGTCTGGTTCTCATTTATGCTTTTCCACTATAATTTATACCCTGGGAAAGTTCATGTAAATAGCTAGGTAGTATAGAGGGATGTTAACGTAATCAAAAATAAGGTTCTTATAATGACTTTATACATATATAATTATACATAGGTGAGTAAAACAGCCTGTAAGTAAGTAAGACATTACTTACAGGTGTTATTTAAGGAATGGACATTTTTGCTGCTTCCCTGGATTTAGCAAAATCAGTAGAAAGCATGCATAAACATTAAGGATTGAAAACTCCCTACATTTATGAAGCCTGGATTCTCCCTACATGACATTCTCAACCCTTTAATATTCTGTGGTGGTATTTTTGGGCTGATAATAACTATTCTATGATATTGTTCAGGTTTTGTTCCCAAGCTCATTTAAGCTTGCATATATGTGTAGCTGCAAAAACCCCACAATTCAAACAGAAAGGTATGTTGCAGCAGATACACTGAATTTGTAACCACACTGCTGAACATGAGCAGGTAATTTAACCCACTGCCTCTGTCAGTGGCTCTGAGCAGGCATCACCACACAGGAGTTCCTGTCCCATTGCAGGTTCACTCATCTCCAAATGGCCCCTAGGCTGAACAGATGACTCCAGCAAACCCTAGCACTGGGTTTTAATGAGAGATGCCCAGAATAAGTGTGCATGAAAACGATGTTGCAGTGATACCTGAGAGTCCCATCTATTTTCAGCAGTGCTCACTTTCGTTTATGGAGCAGCAATGACATTTCTGACACATGCTCTGTGGCTGTCATAACATTTTTTCTTAACCCTTAGCCAAAAGCACCTGGGGCTGGAAGCTCCCCACTACCTGCCACGGACAAGTCTGCTCCAAATCCACCAGATGAGCAGTTCCAATGTCACCCCAAAGCCTCAGCCCACCAGGAGCTGCCTGTCAGCCTCCTGCATTTTCTTGTTCAACGAGGACTTGACTTTGGGGAATCTCTGAATTCTATTTCATATGGTTTCAAATCCATTTCCATACCTTCTAAAGTGCTTTATCCACAGCACATCTGTGATTATCTAACTCCACATAACAGGGACCTTTTTGGAAAGACTTTGCCTGAAGCACTGATTTTGCAAACGTAGTCATACATGCTAAACCTTGATCATGTGCCTACTCCTGTGAAAACCAGTGGCACAGTGTGAATATTTGCTTTATACTTAATACACTATGGAGTGATATAATGACAGAAAAACTTCCCTGTGTAAACAGACTAAGGATTGTGAGAAGCTACACAAAGAAACAACACCCACACTCCTTCCCTCATTGCAAAAGTTTTTTCTCTCTCGCAGTGGTATTACTGTATATTGTGGTATATTTCAGCTTCTACACTTCTAAAGCTGTTTTTAATTCAGTATTTTCATTTTAAAATGCTGGCTGAAATTAAACTCGCAGTATCCATTTTCAAGTTTTTAAAATTATTTTATATTTATTTGGTTAATCTTAACATAGCAGAAGTTATGGGATTTTTTTTGCAGTCATCTTTAATATTTTTGTGTTAAGATGAGGGCAGAACACTTATTTAATGAAACACAAAATGAGAACTACTCACAAAATCACCTAATTGCAGGAGAAAGGGATTTGGAAAAAACCTCATGCATTTGAACAAACTTTTAAAATAATGCTTAAAATATGACAACAGGTGTTTTTGTTGTTGTTGTTAATATTATTTCCACCTTTCCCCAAGGCCAGCTTGGAGCACAGTTTGCTCACACTTGGAGCTCAGAGAGAAGCAGCAGGTGCCTCTCAGGGCAGGCAAGGGGTGCCAGGTTGGTTCTGACTGGGGAAGGAGCAGGAGGATGCACAGGCTGGACCAGTCCTTAAAGCTCTGGGGTTCCCCTGCTGATGCATTCCCCTTCCTTGGTCTGCCAGGGAGCAAGGACTGGGCTCCAAGGGCAGGTGGGAGCCCAGCATGTCAGGAGGGATGACTACAGCAGCTGTGAAATGCAGTCCCTGCAGTCCCTGCAGCCACAGCCCAGCAGCTCACAGTGGCTCACACAGGCAGCAATATCCTCAGACTGCAGTGGCACAGCAGACTTTAATGTCAACTTTCTCCTGCTGCCCTTTGAGATAAATACAGCATCCTCCTTAATCCTACCAGTGGCTTAGCTGTGCATTTGCACTACCTACAGCTTACAGGATCAAGCCTGGAGTTGTTAAATGATCCAAGAGAAATTTATTTCGGGATTTTGCTATCTTCAAGGTTTACAAAAACCCTATTGGTGAAAAAGGCCTTGAATAATCATATTTGTTCCACTATCAAATGGCAAAATATAAAGAAAACGTTATCTGAATTGGATCGATTCAAAATGTTTGTGCTACTACTGAATGCCACTTGAATATTGCTGGGTAGATCAGTTGAAAGATGGAATTTGCCTCTAGTTCAGAGTTGGAAGTATAGGCTGCACATAGTAGGGACCTGATTAACCCACAGAAACCATCAAAATACACAGGAAATAGAGAGTCTGGAACCCCCAGATGCACAGCAGCACCAGCTCCGATCTGAAGTTGTATTGCTGATGCTCATCTCTGACAGAAATTGTTTCACTTTTACTGAGAAACAAAGGATGTTCTTTAAGAAATGCAAGATTCCTGCCCAGCTGGTTGAGGCACACAGCCCTGCAACTACTCCTTCCCTCACACAGGTTCATCCCCACCCTCACTCAGTGGCAAACCCTGTAAGCCAGCTGCTTTTTTCAGGTAGTGGTTTACATCTTTTGGCTGCTGTTTAGCATTGCTGTCAGAACATACATTGGGAGATTTAGTTTAAAATTTACCTGACACATTACAGATAATCAGATCAGATCTGCAGTTACTGTATTTCCATCAGAGAAATCCTTGTGGGAAGCTAAGGAGAGCTGGTTACCTGCTGGATTTCTCTGGATAATTGTGTCATCTGCACCAAGTAGTGTTTTGCAGGCAGCATTGCACACATGCTGAAAGAGTTGATTAACCAGTAGAGCTGCTCATGTTAAGTGTTTATACTGCCTGTACTTTGTTAAAGAAAGCATAAATCTATTTAGAAGAGGAATCAGTGCTATCATAAAGGAAATAAGCTCAAAGATAGCTTATTTGTCAGCTAAACATATACCTGCATCTCTCTCCCCACATACAGATAAAAAAGGATTAAAAATAATTGCCTTTGTGGGTTTTATCTGTTCTTGCTCTACATTAACACCTCTGTGCCTAAAAGGAATGCCTGGCACAGCTGATGAGCTCACCTGAGCTGGTGCCATCAGCCTCAGGGATGACACAGCTTTTCCATTGCAGAAGTGCAATCCTTGCTACCCTCTCAAGTGAGAAATTCCGAACACAATCCAGATTATAACCTTGACTCATCTGTTTTCCTGGTTTTGTTTCAGCAGTTAAATCCTTGCACAAATGCAATCTGAAGTACTAAGCAGGCTCAACTCTTTCCTGGTCTCTATGCTCAAGGCCCAGGGAAGAGCTCCTTCATGCTTTTTGTCACATTACAGGAATGTCACATTACAGGAATGTCACTCTGACTTTTAGATAGAAGATGTAAGTACCAGTAATGCAGAAGGTCTATGAGTAGCATAAGGAGACCTTCTAAAAGCCTAAAATTCATACAACTAAAGACTCTCATTTTCATAAATGTCCCAAGTGGCATAAAAGAAAGGCTTTCTGTTGTATTTAATAAACATCACATGTAGGTATGCTGCCAGCCTTCACATGGGCCAAGGGATACACAGTGAATTCCTACATCTTCAGTGTTTACTTGGTGGCTCCTTTGAAAACAACAGTGGCTAACTGTGTTGATGGAAATCTTGCCTGAGGTCACTGAGCAGTCATTAAACCCTTAGCCTTCTGTTCAATATGCAATGACGTGCTCATTCTGCATTTCTTTCACTGAGCTGCTATGGAGGAGCCATGATTCAATTGATATGCCTGGCTCAAGCCCAAAAATGATTGCACTGCACTTTGCTGTAGCAGGCTGTCAGCTCACATTCAGAAAGCCATACAGGATGCAATTGTCTGGTCACTGAAAATAGCTTTGGTGCATATTTAAGCCATTTCAGCATGGCAATATGAGAATTAATTCTCTCTTCTCCTCCTGGAAATGGATCATTTGCATGGCAGTGCTGCTCAGTGTGCACAGAATCATGGCATCCCACGACATATTAATATTTTAGTTTGTTATCTCTTAAGTTATTTTTAGCAGCCTTTAACTGTCCTTGTGTGAAGCTCCAGACTGCAGCAGAATGCTCAGGCCTGTTGTGTGCGTGGTCAAGGACGCATTGTCATGCAGCTCTCAGCAGGCTGCAGCCTCCTCTATTATTAAAGTCATCTCTGAACTACCACTCTAACACATGTAATCACCAGACACAGGATGTCTTTTCCCACCTGCTCACTGTTTATTAGCCTGTTATCCTGCAAGTTTTAACAGCAACTTGTGTTTCAGCTGATTAGCACCTAGAACTGAGACTCACGCACAGCATTTTGTGATCAATTTGTCTTGAGTGACTGATGCAGATTCTATTGTTTCAGTAGGTATTTCTAATTTTAGCATTGGTTTAAAGATTGAGAAATGTATAATGATCAAAAATAATTAAATATCAATAGTCTGGCTTTACAGGCAAGAATCACATTTAATAAACCAAGTGGGTAATAGATTCTATTGCTTTGTCCTTCTTTTTGAAAATGCACAAGTTTTCTATAGGAGCTGAAATGTTAGAATATCAATTTGGAAATGGATTTATGTCAAATTTTATATGCTGAAAAGATCCACGGTCCCCAACTGAAACTTCTGCTGCTTTTTTGTGACATAGTAAAGGCTCAACAAGATCTTGATATACAATTAGCTGTATATACAATGTATTAATTATCTCAATTTCTCTACTCCTTCAGAGCAGAACCTTTTGCATTTTGGCAAATTAACACAGTGCATATAGGTATTAAGGAATATATTAATTTTATTATTTCCCCCCTTCCAATACAGAGAATGAGAATATGGGTTGTAGAAATCTTCAGCAATCATTAATGTTGCAGAATTTGAATTTAATAGGCAGAAAACAAGGGAAATACCAATGTCACACTCATGGATCTTCACTCTCATGTGATGTCTGATGATGTATATGATATATATGGTATATGGTGTCTGAACTTTTAAAATTAATGTATTTTGCAGGAAAAAAAATAGATTGTCTTATGTCTGTAGTCATTATGTGATACAAAAAATGCTACAAAACTGGTATAAGAGGAATTTAAAATCTTAATTCATACTATGTAAATCAAATAATATGATAGCTCTTCCTGAGCAAATCATATTCTCAAGGAAAAAGACCCAGACTTGAACTATTTTTTAATAGTAATTCTATAGCCATTCCATAATATTCTCAGTACCAAACTATCTTTCAGAATAAAAGAGGCATATGATGGGGAGAATATGAAAAGAGTAATTAATTGGTTCATAATTTATTAATTATAGAGTAAGGAGTTGGAAGGGGTGGCTTTGTTTAAAATACCTAGACTTCACTGTAACCACATGTTAAAATCTCAGCAGGATTGCTTTTAGGAGGAAATGGGATAAAATCACATCATTAATTAACTTATAATTTATTAATTAAAAAGGAGGTGGAGGAGGCAGACTTGTTTAAAACATCTAGACCCTATTGCTAATGAATATTACAGTCTCAGTAAGACAATCAAGTCCTTCTCTGTGCCCAACATGTAAAGCAAGGACTGCACCAATTCCTGTGCACACATCTGGGGGTGTAGGGTGGAGGCTCTTGGAACATCACACTTAGAAACAGTTGTCAGGACTGGGTTTGAATGACAGAAAGACAGCACAGCCCAGGAAATGAAGGATGTGCTGAGGTACAATACAGCCAGACTGTCCCCTCCCTCTACTGAAATTCCCAGGTTGTGAAAAACTTGTCATGGATACTTGCTCATTAAGGTATCAACATAGAAACTGGCCCAGGAGCCTTTGGGCTGAAAAAAACTGGATTGAGTGCTCAAACCTAGATAAAAAAGCACAGCATTTGGTAATTAAAATTGATAATAGGTTGACTGCAGGTCTGTATCTAGCAAAGCACTTCCATGCATGCTGAGCTTGAAGTAATTAATTAGTTTTGCTTACACACTTTTAAAAAAGTCAGGTGAATGACTTCCATAAGCAGCAGCAGATCTGGAAAACTAAGCTGAGGCTTGCTTTGAAAAGAGATTTCTAAAATAACCTGCAGTTTTGTTTCTGTGTCCCTCATATTTCAACCTTGTTAGGTCCTACATGGCAGATAATTAGATAATACAACACTACATCTGAACATGTGCATTCACTGCTTAAATTCACTGCATGTCCTAAAGAAGCCAATAAACAAAAGGTCTCAGGTGCTCAGCAGCACTTTACAGGATGAGGCTGGTAATGAGAAGCAACTACTCATAGGTCGTGCTTGCTTGATAATCAATGACAAAAGATGAGGACTCTTGCTTATGTCTACAGTAAAAATACTCCTGGCTGCAGCCTCCAGATAATCACAAGCATCAGTTTTCTTGGTGTGGGCAGGTAAGAAAATGCCACAGCCCCATCTGAGGGAGCTCTTTGTCATTTCTTTCTCCTGTCTTAGAAAGCAGCAGAAGCATGGCATTGCTGAGTACAGCAGGAGCCACCCAGAGTAATTTGATCGGTTGACTCTTCTGTTTGAATGTGTTTTTGGGAGCAGCTGTACAAGCCACAGAAAATGTTCTGTGAAAAGCAGGGCTGTGTTTAAAATGGCTTCAGTGGCTCACGAGCAAAAGGTTCCTGACTGCTGAGCATTATTTCACCCAAGTGTCACCTGTGCCTCCACACAGGCATCTGCACATGGCAGAGAGGTGTTGAATACATATTTAATAGGCTTGTTCTGTAAACACATCCTAATGGAAACAGTGTTTGCCAACAAGGGCAGTCCTGCCCGTGGCTTTTAGTGGTGACACTCAATGAGTGAAGTGCCTCTGTGCCTTCCTGTGTTTGATCTCATCTCTGCACTGCAGAGCCTGGGCTCCTGTTCACGTTGCTAGAAGTACACTGAGGCTTGTTTTCATATCCAACTGCAAGGCAAATGCCACAGTTAACACGTGCCCCAGGGCAGAAAAACCCAGAAGAGCCAACAAAATCTCTGTGTACCATCTCAAGGAGCTTCTCTAAACTTCACCCTTAACAGAATATCTATAATTATTGAAATTATTGGATTAGAGTTATACAGAGGCAATCCAAGATTGGTCCCAGATAAATGGGTGATTCCTTTAAAATAGCTCTTCCTAAGCACAGAGAAATGAGTGGAGACCAAACCAGCTACCTCCCCACTCCTGTGCCTGCCCACAGCAAGGGCCACACAGCACCTTTCAAAAGACTTGGAACAAATCATACTCAGGACCACAGGAAGAAGCAGCTCTAGTTTCATTGATGCATTTCAGTAATTTTACTTTGTTTTTCAGTGTAGTCTGAACCAAACTCCCCAGCCCTAACTAAACACTCCAGGAATCTGGCATCCTTCTAGTGTAATTGCCAAGGCATTTATATTTGATATATATTGATATTTTATATCAAGCTTGACTTTCTCATGGAGATTCATTTCCACAGTCTTTTATTTCCCATTGACTGTAACAATTCAGAGCCACAACACCTCCTGGTATTGGATGATGAAGTTGCAGAGGTCTGCAGCAGGAGCTGAAGGAAACAGCATGTCAGTGCAGGGCCATCAGCACCACTCCTATTGAACAACTGGATATTAAAGTTCCTCTCATCTACTGTGAGACAAACTCTTCTACTGCAAAAATCACATGGGTATCAGGGGCTGAGCATACAGACAGATGCTGTTTTAGGAACTCTACCTCAAAACAGCCAAGTTAAGCCCACTATTATAAGAAATCCTTACTCTTTAGAAAACCCAATGAGGCAATAATACCTGCTAAAAATAATGTGGTTCTTTCAAAGCAGAAAACTTAAAGAAAGTACACTTTCAAAAGCATTTAAATATTTGCATATTTGCTGAACTAAAGGAAGAAAGGATCCAGGTTGCCTGAGAAATGGATTATTCAGAAGAATAATGTAAAATTCTTTCCCACTAGGTGCTGTTTGTGGTAACAGGGGAATCAGACCCCTGTGTTAATTTCCCCAGACAGCTGTGCAGACCCAAACAATGTCAAAGACACTGCTTCAGGGGGTGCTACATCAGACATATGTGGCAGTGTGCTTAAACCAAGTTGCTCTGCTATTTTCCACAGCAGCCTGATCCTTCCCTTTGATTTTCCATGAAAGTATAACACAGGTACAGTGAGGCAAGAAAGGGTTAAGAAGAAAATGTGGTCTTCATACTTTTCTGATTTTGTGAGCATGAATCTCTTTCATGGAACAGCTGTCAAGTCAGCCAACGAAACAGGTCTACTTAGGTCTCCTGACAATACCAACTGCTGTTGTTCATGTATCCTCAGTGACAGCAGCAAGATGAAAATCGAAATGAATCGCTCTACAAATGAGACACTTTTCTGCTTTGACTTTCCAAAAGTGACAGTGTTGTTTGTTTTTTCAGTCAGCCACATTTAGAGATGTTAGAAGGCTCTGGTGTCAGGAAGTTGCTCAGGGGGCAGTTTCAAAAATTTAAAAATAAAAGGGGGGAGAAATCTGCATAACAGTTGCTTGCATAATAATGTTTGAATTTCTGTCCATTAGTACTACTGCCACAAAACTGAACAGCAAAATATTCCTAGCCAAACAAACAACTGCAGGCTTTGAGCAGCAACTCAAACTGTGAACATTTCATATCTCACTACAAAGTATTTATTCATTATCCTAACTGTGCTAGGGGTGCAAAATGGGGGTTCTGGCTACAGAAGCCACTGCTCAGCCCCAGCTCCCATGGAGGGGCTGCAAAGCACAGATCCATTCCTTTCTGTCCTCTGCTTAGCAGAATGTTTTTCAGCAGATCACAAAGTACAGAGAAAAAGAAATTGCTGAAAGTGTTCTTCAATATGAGTTTGAAATAGGAGCATTTACCCTCCTATGCAAAGAGCTGAAAACACCCTCCAAACAAGGATTTGCAGTATATGTGAGATAATATTTCTCCCCAGCTGGTACCAGAAGAACCTAAGGCACAAGGTATGCACTGAAACCCATCAGTTCCCTCTTGTTTTGTGCAGTATGCAGCAAGAAATGAAAACTACACTTGTAAAAGACTGATTTTTAAACAGTTGCATTAAAACTCATGAGTCATATTGAAACAAACACTGAAATATATTTTTGCACATCCAAATGAAACCTTCCTTTTAAAATACATCTTCACTGTCGTTTTTTCCTAATGTAACATCAATACAATACCTATTACAAGAAGCACCATCCAGCTTTTAGAATTTCAAAAATAGACAAAAATGAAATGCTATTCCCCCCCCCCCAAAAAAAAAAACCCTTAAACAACAGCAAAAACAAACAAACAAACAAACAAAAAAAAAAAAAAAAAAAAAAGGAGAGGGCTCTTAAAAATGCATTCTATATTTTTTTGGCTTCAAAGGACCATAGACCTTACAGACTTCTCTCCATGGTGGTTACAGAAATGCCTCTTACAGTAGATCAGCTCAGGCACTGCAGCAGCACAAAGAGAAATGTCTCTCACATCAGGATGGTTTTGGAATGTACTCAGGATTTATTGTGTAACTGGCTCAGTTACACAGTGATATCCCAAATCTCTAGAAACTTTTATAAGTTTTCTGTAAATCCACTGCATGAGAATCTGTTCTTAGTCCATGAATATTTCTCCAAAGCCCATCCTTGTCAAACAATCAACTTTAAAACTTCCTGTTCTGTCAAGCATAATTTATTTTAGGGAACAGCCTCCCAAAATCCCTGGGTTTGCAGGTGCCAGCTGTGAGACATCCAAAGAGCCCAATTCTGTTTTAATAATTAGTATCAGTACTATGTGCTAACAACACTTCCAATCTGAGAGGCTCAAAGTGATTTACAAATACTAATTAAGCCTCCAAACATGTTGTGAGTGTCCCCACATTACCAATGAAGGAAGAAAACTCAGTCATCTGCTCCCTCTATACAGAAAACCTATGGGATTTATCAAGAAAGAATGTCAAGAATCCCAAATTCCAGTTTTGTACTGCCAGCACAAAGCCATCTTGTGTTCCTGGGGTGTTGTTAATCTTTTTTTATTAAATTGTTTTCAGATTATACAATATTTTCTTGGGTAGATAAAGCCAGAAATTCTCTATCATGAACTGGTTGTTTTTGATATCCAGATTATTTTGCATCTAATCTTCTCTGAAGCTGAGGAATAAGTGAAGATGAGCACCATGTCACTGCATTGCCTTGTGAGATCTTGTCCTTTAGCTGCTAAATTTAGAGCTATTCTTTAATACTTTCCATGCTCAGAATGTCTAGTTGGGGTGCTTTTTTTTTCTCTCACAAATTAAATGATACAGCAGATTAAAAAATTAGCTGGGGAAGGGGAAGAGGAGATTTTTGGTTTCTTTTTAAACTGCTGGAATCTTTCTTTGCATCTCTAAGTCAAAGATGTGAGAGTCAGTCCAAACCTAGGACTCAGAAAAACTCAGATCAGAAACTAACAGAATAGTCAATTATACAAAAAGTGCTGATAACATTATTTCTCTTCATTTTAGTCCTGATGCTTGTGCATCACAAACATTCCTCAGGCTGTCTGTGGAGGATGCCAAAACCCAGAAATATTAAGTATTTTGTTTAGGCACTCTGAATTCATGTACAAACAAGCATGAGGTAGCTCAGTTAATAAGACTGCACCTCTGAAGGTGTAATAAGCAATCCTGAAGTGCAGGCAAAGACTTTCAGTGCTGATCAGTCATTTCCCATCCCTTCCCAAAGAGCTGCTGCCACCTGGCACAGGGCCAGCACTCCCAACTGTGACACTCCAATAAGAGGCTGCTTGATAAGTAATGCAACAGAATTTAATTCTGGGATTTTTGGCACCACTGAGCTGAAGACAGAAGAGTAAGGAGGAACTTCCTTGGCTGTTAGCAGCAGAATGTTTCCCTCCTCCACAGCAAATCCTGCCACAGGGACAGGCCTGTCAAATGTGCATGTAGACCACTACAGATTTCAACCTATTGGTATCAATCAGGCCATTGCTTCCCCCTTCTAATATTTTATATTACCTTCTTCTCCTTTCTAATTCTCCCAGAGCAATAGCCACTATTTTTTTAAGCCTCCAATATTCCCCACCAGTGCATCTGGTCCTTCTCCATTTGACCACTTCATCTGAAGAGTAGCCCCAGCCTTGGGATATCTCTGCACTCCCCCAACAGCTAGAGTAGCAGGGCCATAAATTATGAAATACTCTATTGTGCCCCAAAACTGGCAGCCCAGGCTGCTTGCTGATGCATTAATATACAGAGAATGCTCCTGTCTCTGCCATCCATGTGCCAGACTGGAGCTGAGGTGAAAGAGCTAGCCTGGCCAGAGCCAGTCTTTTACTGGGCTCAGTGTAGGCATGCCAAAGGGACCACCCTGAGGACATCAGGTTTGCCAGATTGCCCTCCTCTAGGATATCAGTGGGTTTTTCATAGCATTTTAAATGCATAAATAAGCTGCTCTGGCACAACTGAGCTGGGTTTGGGGCTCCAAAAGCAAGAAATTTTCACATCTGTCAGATTAATTTAAATGAGGTTGGTTAGTCAGAACAGCTCAGTGGTTTGGAAAGTAAAAATAAACCCTCAAGAGATGAGTGGGGCCTCAGGGAAATCTTCAATAAACAGGCTCACCAGCAGGCTATGCAATTTACTGCAACATATGAATCCACAAGTGTGGATTATCTGAGCATCTGTGTGTCTGTGGTTTGTGTCACACACACATTCACAAATCAAACTCTAGAGAAAGACCAAGGGGTCTTTTGTCCCTTAAGTCATTGAAGCTGAATGGATTTAATCAGCAGGTTGATCAATTATTGGCTCCTTCACTTGCTCAGGTGCCACCACACAGACAGTGGCAGTGTCCCAGACAGGATGAGTGGCAGTGCCAAGTCTGGCCCTATCCACAGGCAGCCAACAGGCAAGAACTGATATTTTCTGTCCTGAATTTCCTGCTCTGTCCTCCTTTGGTCATTGAAGGAATCCTTCCTGCTACAGTGCAGCTTTTCAATCAATCTACCTTAACAGTTTTCCCATCACCTTAATGTCTTGACTTAGGCATATGTTTGAAGAATCCGTAAAATAAATATATTCTTTTATATTTTATTTAGTTATTATATTTTACCTACTTCAGAAAAATGTAACATTGACTGTTTTCCCAGCATGTTAGAGTATGCTTTGGAAGCCCAGAAAACCCAGGATGATTTCCTTTTATTTCTACCTGAGCATTTCTTTTTCAGAAAGCCATTTGACTGGCTTTTCTGAATGTAGCACCATAAAGAAGCACATATTTCCAGGATTATAGAAAGTGGGTTCACTGCAGAGTTCAAGCATCAGCTGTTGATCTTTGTTCCTGTACTTTGTCATAGTATTACTGCAGCCCCTAAATAACACAGGACTGAATTGCCAAACTAAAACCACATCATTTGTACAGATTGTCTGTGACAAAAATAGTAGGACCCAAATTATTGGGTGATTCAGCTTCTAGTACTGCACAGAGTAGATCAAGCACCAGATTGTAATTCCTTTTAGACCAGTGTGAATAACCAGATATAAACCAGTCTAACAGGGATCAGAACCTGCCCCATGGGGTGCACACAGCTGTCCCTGTTCATTTTCTCTGCATCAAGGGTGAGGCAGGATCCTCAGGCAGTGTGTGGTGCTGGGGAAGTCTCACCTGAGCCAGCCTGGCTGTTGGACAGCTCCAAATGGGCCTTTCTTCACATTATCACAGTCTGACAAGGCCCAGAAAGGGACATCACATTTGAAATACTCAGGAAATGTGGTTGCAAATATTGTGTGTTACAGAAAATCAAACAACAACCAGAGCAAGTGAATCCTGTATTATTTGAAAGTAAAATGCACATGAAGGTCACACTGGTCAGTATATGGTGACAACCATATTTTCTAAAGCCCTTCTGAAATTCCAGTGTATCCTGTGCAATCCCAACCTCTGTGCTCAGTGCAGTGGAACCTCACTTCATAGGAGAGACTCCCATCCTACTTTCGTTAAAGATACATGAAGGACTTAGCAAATCAGAGACTTTCCTGAAAACATGGTCCTGTGATTTATTTACTCATTTTAAAAATGGAAGCATTGATGGTATAGACAGAATATATAGTGCAAAAAGTTTCTGACAGTGCAAGAAGGGAGCTTTGAGTATACAGAAGATCAGGAGTCATTACTTTTTTTGTTATTCTGATTTGATTTTGCTGTTGATTTACTTTGTTTTTGACAAAGACCATGTAAACTGAGTTGTAGTACAAAACCTCTAAATAAGCTCCTGCCTGGAAGCTTTCTGGAACACATCTTGCTCATAATCCCTACCTCCTTCACTAGGGAAATTTTTCTGTGAGTAGTTGTTTAGAAAGTTGTTCTGCCAGGAGCAGACTTTTGGCCATGTGCTGCATGCAGCATTTACACACAATAAATTTAAGAGAAGGTAACCTCATTATGCAATTGTTCTTGTGAACATTAGAAAAGCTATTAAAATTTGATGTGCTCATTTATCACAAGCATAGTTATTACAAATACTAATACAACAGATGTGATTATAGTTTACAAGTCAGTGCTACATGGGAGGATGAGATGTTGGCAATTGTTTGTCACACTTGGCTTAGAACTAATTTTTATTAAATAATATTATAAATGCATCATTTTGTTTTTTCCACTGTGCTCCAGGTAGATGTTTGTCTTCTAGTAGCTCACTGTTTAAGTTCTCTAAATAGTTGTAACTTCTAATATAAAACGGGTAAACTACCAATTAATGCCAAATATTTGACATGCTCCACATGTCAAACCCAGTTTGAAACAAAGAATTGGTTGTGCATTTTTCAGAATGCAAGACACATTGTACAAGTTAACCAGCTTAACAACAAAATGTTCCTTCTGGCTTGATGCTAGAAAATATTGCTTCTGAAAGGGGATTATTTATTTATTCACAACAAAAACCCAACAGTCCTACCATATGGTTTCATATCAGATATGCAATGTCAGTCAGGCATGCCCTGTTAGCCAAGACCATTTGCCTGCTCTGCATCATGTTTAAAAATCTCTGTGTTCTGTGTTTACCTTTTGGACCACTTCTTTTAGACATAGGTATTTACTAATATCCAAATGCTAAATAAATCAATAATAAATCAGACTTTGTGCAAACAGGAAGAGAAGATGGGGTGTCTGAGCATCAGCCTGGGGCACATGATTGACAGTTAATAATTTCCTACCTAGTGATCTATAGATAAGCTTATTTGTGCTTTCACCTTAATACCAGCTTATATGCAGATGGCATCAAAATTCCTCTTCTACAGTCATTTATAGTGACTCTTCACTCAGCTGATCTAATAGCCTTATTCACCAGATACTATCAATAACATGCAGCTAAATAACAATACTTCAAAAATTGCTAGAATTAGTTTAAGGCCCCAGTGTTACCTTTAATTAACTATAAAGCAGAAACATTATCACTGTCAAGTGTTGGCTAATCTATTAAATTTAGAATTTTGAATCCTTGGTGGTACCTGTAATTTTGGCTTTTTCCTACCCTATCTCTTCAACCTGGTTTTCAAGAAAAGGTGCAATGTGCAAAATGTGGAGTTTCTTGAATGGTGTCTTTAAAATGAGGGTAGGGATGAGCCCAAATACCAGACAGATAGAAAATTAAATTTAAGGGTATATGAAAATACCTCTACCTTTGAGTTGCCAGGATAAAATGGAGCAGATACCTCTCAGTATGGGGCTGTCTTTGAGAAAGCTGAATTCATTGCACTGCTTAATCCAAGGAGAGGAGAAACAGAGCAATTTATCAAAAGCATAAAACAGTATTTTCATCCTGCTGCTCTCCACTCTCACAGAAAAAAAATGAGAGTTGTTTAGAGGAACCACAGATAGGATTGTGCTCAAGATTTCCAGGGAGAGGAACAAAACTGCCCGTGGCACCAGGGCTCCCACCCTCCCTACCCTGCCAGCCCTGCCATCCCTGCCCTGGCCATCACTGCCACCCCCTCCAGAGCTCACAGGCTCTGCACAGAAACACAGCAGTGCTCAATGTTAACTTGCTGAAATCCATAATGACTCATGAGGCAAAGAGGTAATTCTGGGTCTCCCCATAGTTTCTGTGAAGACAAATCATTATCAGCTTGTATAGCTTAGATGAGTTTTAAGTTTTTAGCAAAGTGTTTTTCCTAATTTTAATTACCACAGGACATAGAAGTAGAGTAGGTAAGCTGCTGCTTTCACTTACCTCAAACACTGGAAAACCCAGGTTTTTTTATTCAACCCCAAATGACAACTTTAGGAGGAGAGACACCAGAAGGCTCTCTGGCCTCACAGGTGTGGCATGCACTTGGAATACAGATGACCTAAGATCCTGTCCTAGTACCAAATTAAACACAACAGAAGGTTCAGCCTGAATTTTGCACATCCCTGTCAGCCACAAATTCTGACTCAAATGGTATTTAATTCTTTCTGTAGAGAGGAAACTGTTGCAGCTGAGTTTGAGAGCAGCACCTACACTCAATTGACCTTGCAAAGCAAGTTCAGCCCAAATATTCACACCTTTAAAAGCCAGACAGGAGGTTGAGAACAATGACCAATCTCTTACAAGGTATCATTCATCACCAAACACATTAAAATGTGTTTTATCAACGACTTAGGGTGGAGTAAAGAGCACACTTCCCTAGAAAAAGCCACAAAGGTATTTGCATCATTTCCAAATCTGCCCATTTGCAGCCAGTTACTCACCAAGCACAGCTTAAGGAGACCCTTTTGACCAGTGCCCACTCCCTGTCCCAGCTGCCAGCAGTTTGTGCTTGCCCTGCAGAGTGACCCCCAGTCACCCTGGGGACAGCCCTGGCACACCAGCAGGGCTGGGTGCCCCTGAATGGCACATCCCAGGCAGGGCTGGGGCAGGTCCCTCCTGCACCTGCCTTTGGCACATCCAGCAGTGCCTGTGTGCTTTGAAATGCACAGCTATGGGGCAGGATGAGGGGAAGGCTTCAGCTTTATGGAAATGTTATGAAAAGCTCTTCCAAAATTGCTTCTGGGGTAGTAAAGAAAGAAAGGGGAAGTGAGTATTGTTAACAAAACAGAGCCCCTTGAGACATATTTTATTTGCCAAGCAATGTACACAAAAACCAGATTAATTAAAGTTACATTCATATATTTTAAACAGCCTTAAATTATTAATTTCCATTTTAAAAATATATGCAAGCACAGTTTCTTCAGCAATGAATTTTTAAGATGGTGGGACATTTTACATCATACTGTTCTCCGGAGACTTTTCCTTGCATCTTGGGTTGTTCAGGAAGCTGGGAATAGTGGGATAGGAAGGACTGGACAATATTAAGCAAGGCATTTCTGGTTCTGGGCTCACTGGGCACAAACACCAGAAGCAGCTGAAGTGGAAAGAGGGAGCTGGAGGCCCTGTGCTGCTGAGCTGGCACACACTCCAAGGAGCAGGTCCAGAGTTAAGTGCTCTTCCACAGGGATGCCCACAGCAGGTTTTCTACCCCTGGCAGCTGCTGCAGGCTCTGTCTGTGTAGAGTGCAGGAGCTCATGAAGATTTTTGTCAAAAGCAAGGAAGTCAAATTCTCCTGCTCTGCTGTGACCCCTGCATGAGCCTTCCAAACCCAGTGCCACCCTGCAGAACAAGTTGATGTCTCCACTACTCCCCTGAGACACTGAACTGGTGCTGAACAGAACTTCCCTGCTTAAGCTAGAGGCAGCTCCTTCATAAACATTTCCTACCATCTCTAGACAAATCAAGTCAGCCTTTCACAGGACAGCATCACTTTCCATTCTAAAATTGTACAAAGCTAGTGGTTAAATACACCAGTAAGCCACAATTTGCACAAGATTTTAAATTCCATGTTTTACTTTCCAAGCTGCAAATTGAGTGAAGTTTTACTTCTATCAAGCTGGTGATACATGCAGAAAAATCTTCATAGGCTGAGATTTAAGTCACCAAGTTATTGTATTTTTTTCTCAAAAATGAGGGGCAATAAAAGCATCTATCCTTCCCCTCTCCAACTGCACAGAGTGAGCAGAATGTGCAGTGAAGCACTGTCAGAATTGGTGCTTGATGTGAGAAACGGCCACTGAAGCTGAAGCTTGCAAGTTTTTGACAATTAAAGCTCTACCCTGCTGTCCTTCAGAGAAGCTGATGGGAGGTTTGCCTGAAATTGGTTTTGTGAAGCCAACAATGTGAGACTGCCATGAATATTTTAAAGTAAAGGAGCTGGAATACTCTAATGATCTGATGTAAATCTAGCCTAAGAAATTCATTGGTAATTTTTTTGAATGGATCATTAAGCAGGGGAGAAAAGGTTGGAAAGCAGCCTGAAAAGGAGAACATTTTCAAAAGCCAAAATACTCCCCAAATGCTTCAGAGCCATCCAATTAATCTAGCTTGGGGAAACCAAAGGAGAACAAAGTGACAGAGCATCAAATACATGAGTAACTATAGGCAGATGCTCCAGTTTGTCAGGAGACAGCAGGAAGTCAGTAATGCATAGTTACCATGATTAAATGTTGAATTTGAACCTTATATACACTTTAAAATACCTGTGATTTAGCATTTTGCTCCTTATCTTTAGTGCTAAAAACAGAAGTCCTGTAGAAATTCCAGATGAAGCAGGAGTACAAAGCATGGAGGTGCTACCACTGGTGAGAGTGCCAGCACCTCCTGGTTCCCTGGCTCACCTAAAGCCTCACCACTGCACAGTCTGCTGCAGGACACTTTTGATTAGCTGTTCAACTAATTCCTTTTTTTGCTGTGAAACAGCACAAATATTTCTTAAGATATTGATTTTTAAAAAACCAACAAAACTGCCCTTAGCATGTGAAGAACTTTTAATGCCTGACTTCCTTAGTCTTTATGTGAATGCATACTCTTATTTGGAATGTGGGAAGAGCATATTTATGAACATTTTTGGTGAAGAAGTGGTTGGGGTAAGGCTGTATGTGCACAGTAGACAAACAGTTTCCCAGTCTATCTGGCAGAGCTCACTCATTAAACCCCATCAATCTTCTCTTCTCTGTTGACTTTTCTCTTGAAGATTTATTTCAGAAGCAGCACTAAGTCTGCAGCATCTATGGCACAATAGCTATTACTTACATGTATCTGGTGTTGAAATAAATATATACTTATTCAGCTCATGCCCAGGGAAAGGACTTTTCTCCAGTGTAAGGTCAGACTGAGCTGTATTCAGAATCTGGAGTGCTGTCCAGCCCTACTCTTCCCAGGTGTTGTAGCAGGCTCTTGCTTGGGTTCATGAGTTTGAGCTAAGGATTGATGGCACCTTGTGGCCAGCTTTAATTTGGATTGCCAGCATTGTTTGCTCAGGGAGCCAGAAGGCATCAGTAACCAGGATACATTTAGATCATATTCCCACAAATTCCCACAAAAGAATTTTTTTTTCTCTAATTCCTGCTGTAAAAGGTCTGTTCTCATGACTGCAGCACAATGACCAAGCTCCTGGCAACCTGCAAGACACCCTCTTCAGCTCTCTGAGGTGAAAAAGAGCCCTTGGCTTTGTTTGGAGGCAGGGGACTGAAGTTCTCCAAGGGTGACTGTCCCCACTGAGGCTGCAGTGACAGCAGGCAGAGTGGGCACTGCACAGTCAGGCAGATTTGGGCTGGTCAAGCACCACTCACATAATCAGTGTGAAAGAGGCTGCAGAACAGCACTGGGGCACAGATTAAGGAACCCTCCCTCTGCATGTCCAGGGTTTGGCAAATTTTCAAATGAAGCAGTCATCTGAAATACTTGGGTCATTAGAATGGGTCAGCTATTACATATGCAAATACCTGAATTAGCTTCAAAGAGGTATGTCTTTGGAAAAATGATCCTAGATTAAAAACCAAATAAAAAACCAAATAATTTTTATGGCAAAAAAATCAAGTTTTTATGGTTTTACCTAGAGGCAATGCTGATGGCAGCAATTCTGGGAAAAGACAAGTTTGGGTTTATGTGACAAAAGAATCTTCACAAATTACTGAGGCTGTTTTGTAAGCAAATGGTGACCCACTGAAAGGAGTCATGCAATATACAGAAAAGATTTGGGGCCATTCCAGTGATTTAATAAGACAAGGACAATGCCAAGTACAAATGGAGGTAAAGTTTAGAAAAAACTGTAATAGTGAAGCCTCCTGCAAATAGCTAATCCAGATGATTAAACAAGAAAATCCCTCAGATAGACATCATACCTAGTAACATACTTAATGACTTCAGAAAGAGCTCAAAAGTTGGTGTTTATGTGTGCTGGAGAAATAATTGATACCCAAAGGTGTGCTCATCATAGACAAAAGTATTTAAATTGCTTTGAGGGAGAATTAAGAGACCTGGAGCATTCAGAAAAGTGAATAAAAAACTTTTTTTGACAAAATAACTAAAATTGGTCAGAAGAATTTTACCTACCTGGTCACAGGTCAGACACTTGGGAATGTCTTTCTCTGTGCTCCAGATCAAGGAACCCAAATTCCTCTCTGTTTTCTCCCTGACACCAAGTGTCTGCTTTGGCCTCTGCTAGAGTACTCTCCCCTAAATGAAGCTCATAAAGCAAAATAACCCTTCCCATCCAAACATCAAAAAGTAAATTTGTAATGGAGATGGCAGCTGAGTACCAAATGGCTCGGTGTAAACACATCTCATATGTTTCCTACATAAACTCTGTGCTTGAAAATACCACCCTGATTAGGAAGTTCAGAGTTTTGCATGCCATCAGAAGCATTTCTTTCATTCTTATTAGGAATTAAGAAGTAGAATATAATTCTCTGTACTATTGATAGGGTTGGAAAGTGTTGCCTATATTTAGACACTACAGTAATCTCCCTTTCACAACCCCTGAAGTAGGTAAGCATTTTGGATATTTATAAACTGGTTCATTAGTGCTCCCTATCCTCCCATGTCAAGTTACACAAAGAATGAACAGGAACACAAAAATTCACCTAGGGCCAAGGTATTATTGATCATAATCATAACATTCCAGTGACAGCTGCTTACATTTACTGCTGCACAAAATATTAATGAGGGTTAACTCTGAGTTATTGGCATTATTATAGAAAGAAATTGGATATCACATTTCTGTGTAAATTCCACCTTTTCATCCTGTAAATATCAGTGCATGTTAAATATTTGAATTTTCACTGTATTAAAGGATCTAAAGTTCAACAATAATTAGTGCAATCAGGTGCCAAATGATTCAATTCCCAGGAGAGCAGTATTATGGAAGGAACTATGGCAAAACTTAAAGGACTGAATCTATAGTATAATTAGTATAAACCTCACATTTTTAGCATTATATAGTACTTACATAATTTGTTCTATGGATTTTGCAAAGCACTACCTATAAAAAAATTTGAAGCGCCCTAATTTGACAAAAATAAGAGTTAAATTATCTTATAATGCTGATGTTAATTCTTGACAGAGAACAGAAAATACTTTAGGAAAAAGCCTAGTTAGTTGGGTAGATGTTTCTGCAGCACAATCCAGAAATCAAAATTGGACAAATCTAAGTGCTGTCTAATGTTCCCTAGTATTTACTCTAAGTCTCATTTTTCCTCCTACCAGAATAATTTCTGTTTCATAGGTGTGATACTGAACCCACTATCAGTGAGAGGTGGTTCCTCAGAAATGAGAGCATACATATCTGTCATCAAAGTAAAATAACTAAGCTGTACACAACAATTAGCAGCCATCAATTAAAAACCTAATTTTAGATTCTTGATTCTGGAAAACCTGACAAATAGCTGTGATTTCACTCCCATGAACGGCACTAAGGGATCACTGAGAAAACATAGTTAAGACCTTGCATATAGGGAATTATGTCTTCCTAGAGATCATTAGATTCCAAAGGTAAATTCAAAGATCCCTGGTGTTTATGCCTTATTAAAAACAAAAATCTCCAAAGGTAATATTTTAATTAAAGCAACATAATTTCCTTGAATACACAATTTCATCTCTGTCCCTCAGTCTGTGCAGCCTGGCCTTAGGTAACAGGAGCTGTTTTGTGAGCACCAGCACTAATGAAACCCTTGTTCTCTACAGATTTGAGTGTCTTCATTGACAAAAAAACTGAGCTGGTCAGGCTGAAGCTTTTCTAGCAGTTGGGACATTTTTGGAGTCATTTTGTGTTGCAAATTCTTGCACGCTATCTGGCATGAGAGCTCACTGTGTCCCTTCCCTGAGCAGAGGCATTTGCTGGACTTTCTCACCCATGAGCCAACTCCACTGGAGCTGCTGAGAGTGTAATCCTTGCTGAGATCCCTCCTGCTCCTTCTGTTTGATCCTGACCACTGGGTTCAGCAGGTGTGAGAGGCAGGAAAACACATATGGACCTGTACACTTGTAGAAGTCTTTTCTCCACATAAGCCAGCTTGGTTTTGAAATAAATGTGTGTTCCATGCCTGCAGTGACCCAGCCAGGAGAGCAGCTCAGTGAGTACAGACACTGCAGCTGCTGCTGTCAGTGCTGTGACTGGAAACACAAAGCTGACTCTTCCCTCTGCCCCACTCCCACCTTACTCAATGTCCTTCAGCCTCGTGGGGGCATTGATTCCTTGTGGGAATCAATGTGGCACCTCTGAATCTTCTCGCTGCAAAGTACTTTGGAGTTCAGCCACTCCCCACAGGTAGCCTCAAAGGGGGAATCATTACAGCTACATGATAACAGTGCCCTGATGAAAGTTATCTTCATCATTTTATAGCTGGCACCCGTTCTTCTAACCTTTCTCCAGAGAAGTTTATGTGATATAATGTTAAATAATCACCTAATCTAAATGACACTGCAACATGCACGTACCCAGTGCACCACGTAGGTGTTCTCCCCAGCTAAGGAAACTGACTGTGCCAGGCTCATTAGTACTTCAAACAAACAATCCTGGATGTTAGATCTGTCAAGAGCTGCATTTTCTATGTTTCACAAAATATTCACAAAATCACAGACTGTACTGAGCTGGGAGGGACCCATCAGAGCCATGCAGTCCCACTCCTGGCCCTGCAGACACCCCAACAGTCCCAGCCTGTGCATCCCTGGGAGTGGTGCCAAACTCTTCTTGAGCCCTGGCAAGCTCCAGATCGTGCCTGTTCCATGGGGAGCCTGTTCAGTGCCCCAGCACCCTCTGGGGGAAGAACTTTGTTCTGAGATCCAACCTAAACCTCCCCTGGCACAGCTCCAGCCATTTCCTGAGGTCCTGTCCCTGGTCAGGAGAGTGAAGAGGTCAGAGCTCCCCTTTGTGATGATGTTGAAGACCCCAGTGAGGTCAGACCTCAGTCTCTTCTCCAGGCTGAGCACACCAAGAGCCCTCAGCTGCTCCTCACTGAGGGCTCCCCCTCCAGACCCTTCCCCATCCTCAGGGCCTCCTCTGGCCACTCTCCAATGCCTTCATGTCTTTTTTATGCTGTGGTGCCCAGAGCTGCCCCAGCAGTGGAGGTGAGGCTGCCCCAGCCCAGAGCAGAGTGAGCAGTTCCCTTCCTGGCTGGGCTGGCAGGGCAGGGCTGATGCCCAGGACAGGGATGTCCCTGCTGGCTCCAGGGCACTGCTGGCTCAGATCCCAGGCACTGAGCAGAGCCCCAGGTCCCTTCCTGCAGCTGCTCTCAGCCTCTCCCTGCCCGCCCACCCAGGCAGCCAGGGCTGGCCTGTCCCAGTGCAGAACCCAGCAGCTGCCTGTTAAACTTCTCATGGCTGGGGACTGTTCATCTCTCATTTGGCTGGGTCTGCTTGCAGGGCCTCCCTGCCCTCAAAGGAGCCAACAGCTCCTCCTGACTCAGTGTCATCAGCAAACTCCCTTGGTGTTCCTCTGAGTCCTGGGTCCAGCTCACGATGGAGGCGTTGGAGGCACAGGGCTGAGGATGGAGCCCTGCAGAACCCAGCTGGTGACAGCCCCAGGCTGGTGCCACCCCAGTCACTGCCACCCTTTGTGCCCGAGCTGGGAGCCAGCTGCTCACCCATCCCACCATGTGTTTATCCAGCTGTGGCCTGGACATTTTGTCCAGAAGGATCCTGGGAGAGATGGTCTCAGAACTTTGCTGAAGTCCAAGAAGATTCCATCAAGTGGCTCCCTGGATCAGGCACTGGATTCCCCTGCTGCAGGAGATCAGGTTTGACCAGCAGGGCTTTCCCCTCCTGAGGTTGTGCTGCCTGTGAACCATCACTGCCTGCTCCTGGCAGACCCTCAGCACCTCCCAGAATAACCTTTTCCATGATTTTACCAGGCACTGAAGTGACACTGACAATCCTGTAGTCTCTGGGGTCCTCCTTCTTGCCCTTCCCGAAAATCAGGGTACCATTCATCAGCTTCCAGTCAGCTGGGACCTCCCCAGATTCCCAAGACTGCTCAAAAATCATCAAGAAAGGTTTTGCAATGACATCAGCAACTCTTTGATGATCCTTGGATGGATCCCATCAGGCCCTGTAGATTTGTAGGGATCCAGCTGGAGCAGTAGATCTCACACAATTCCAGGGTCAACTGGGAATTGATCATTGTCACAGTCATGGTCCTCCAGCTCACTCAGGGGGCACTGAGCCCCCTTGGTCCGTGATCCACGTTGAAGACAGAGGCAACGAGCACAATAAACACTTTGCCTTCTCCCTGTCCCTGTTTGGGAGGTGACCATCCTCATCCTGGAGCAAGACAATATTATTTCTGCACTTCCTTTTGCCATTAATATATTTGAAAAAACTCTTTTTTATTGTCCCCCACATTTCTAGCAACTTCAGGTCTAATTGAGCTTTGGCTGCAAAGATTTTCTCCTCATGGTGGTGAGGAGCATCTCTTCCCATGGCACCTGAACTTGCTTTTACTGGATGTATACTTTCCTCTTTGCCTTAATTTCCAAGAGGAGATTCTCGATCAACAAAGCCACCCTTCTGCCCCACCTGCCTGACCTCTGACATTTGGGAATTGCTACTCCAGTGCCTTTAGGAGGTGATGTTTAAAAAGTGACAGCACTGATGGACCCAGCACCTGCCACAGCATTTTCCCTGGGAATTTAACTCAGTATTTCCTTGAGCGGCCTGAAGTCTGCTCTACTTCATAAAGTATGGTTTCTAAACTCCTATCTGTTTGATTGACAATTTAATATCTTTTTGGATCTTTTTATTCCCCATGAAAAAAGCCCACCACTTCAAATGAAGGATGCTCTGTTTTTAATCAAATGTCAGGTTTGAGCACCTCAGCTCCAGTTCTTTGGTGGAAAGCACTTGGCAATACAGGGCATGTCAAAATGAGTAAAGCAGTAACAGCCAAGTAGAGAAAGAGAGCTCCCAAATATGTTCTCCTGCTCCAAGGTTATCTCTTATGTTGAAGATTAGATGTTCATTTGCCTTGGCTTATGTCAGGGAGTGCTGCCTTGACTTGGAGAAGAACTTCCATCTCCTCAAAGTGCAGACTATACTACATTTAAGGCTGAAATCTTGAACAAAACTATACCTTTCATATATTGCTATACCTGAAGAAAACAGGTACTTTCCAACCATTTCAGCCGACTCCCACAGTAAAAATCCCTCTTTCTCCTCCCAGAAAAGGTTTATGTAAATCTTAATTACTGCATCACAATTCCAATATTCACTGACATGCTGTAAATCCATTGTGTACAAAGCAGACTAGGATCCAATAATACAGATGCATTGTTTAATTACATGTTTATTAGAGCAGTAAAACTAATAATCCCCAGTAAAATCTTTGAAAATTATCCTGTCATGATAGAGTAATCACTGTCCTTTCAGAGCAGGATAAAAGCACAGCAAACAGACATTGCTGTGTCACAAAGCTGTAGCAGGCACAGCGACACAGCTCCAAGTCCAATTCATTCTGTCAGCCTTACACAATCAATGTATTTAAAAACATGCATTAGAAAAGCAATGGAATAATTCAACTTTCAGTGCCTATATCAATTATTTCATTTCACTGGGTCTTGCTCACAGGGAATGGATTCTAAAAGCTCATTTTAACCACACAGCTGTGATCCAAGGCCAGAAACAGTTAGGGGGTCTTCCCTTTGGACCAGCCATCTGTGAATGAGGCCAACCCTGACAAGCCCTCCGTGGGGCAGTGCAGCAGGGTTCTGGCAAGATGCTTTTGATATGTACAGAGTACATTTCTGTTCAGTCAGGGAGCATAAGGGCATTTTGCTTTTTGCAGGTTTACTGTGCACGTGCCCTCTTGGTTACAGTGTCCCATAATTCATGAGGGTGCAAGCTGGTCATGCAACAGAGAAAATGTATATTTATCACCAGCTTTCCCTGTAAATTAATTCTGGTGGGGAGAAGAACACTTGTTACCATGCACATGTATTTTTCCACGTGGAGACAAAGCATCAATGTCTCTTTATCCACCTGTGAGTTAAGAAGCTGTTCTTTAGCTTGTGGGCTGTGGCTGTTGCTAGGACAACTGCGGTGCAGCCGTGCCCAATGTCCGTGATCACGCACCACAAGCTGTAATTTACCCACAGGTACCTCATTTATTAGAGCAGAGAAACAGCAGGATGGCTGCTGCACCGTGTCCCACATGATACAAGTACTGTGAGTGTGGAATGAGTGGCTGTCACCACCTACCCTGGGTGCATTTGAAAGGAAACCCAATGCTTGGTAAATGCTTTATCAGAGTGTAGTGTAACCTCTGAGCCTGGAAAGGAAATGAAGGAAAATCCTACCACTTTGTAATTGCCTCAAATGGAACACAATTGTCCACATTATAAACTTTGAAGGACTTCCTCAGTTTTGGTGCACACCTGTAATGATAGCTAAATGTGGGAGTCCTTCAGAGGCTGAGGAAACAAAGCAAGAGACAGCACAGTCTGGGGCTTTGCATCTTGTATCTCCATTACCTGGCAAAGAATAGGGCAGTAATTAGGTAATCATGTAAGCAATCATGCAGAGCCAGCACTACTTCATGTAGTGTGTTTTATCTCTTGGAAGGATGAGCTAACAACAAAAGTTCTTTGCTCTGTAAATGGTCTGTACCATGTTGTTCACTTTCTGGGAACAACAACCTTTAGGATCAGTCACTGACCTTAAAGTGCCCAACTCCTCAGGGGAAGCACTCCAACAGCACAGCCTTCCCTACTGCCAGCAGTGCACTGCTGCATTTTGGCTATAGGAGTGGCAGAAAGGATAATGCAACAAAGTCCTTCATGTAATGGAGGAGCAAAAAGAGAGAGCTTTTATTTAAAGACTTATATACTGCACTTATATAGAGTAGTTCATGCAAAATAGAATAGAAAAGGCTCATTGGTCCAAGAAGGCAACACCTCTTTGAAAACATGCTTTCTGCAAAACATCACGTCTCTCACGTCTCCAGCAGGTGTTTAATCACTGTTATAATTTCTTGTCCTTGAGCAGCCTGAGAAACCCAAGGCTTCAAGGCTGCTTTTCCCTGGTTCCCAGCAGTATCCAACAACAGTGCACAGAGTTAATTCGGCCAGCAGAGCCTTACATTCCTGTACTGGCTAAAATATAGAATTATTGGGGTGCTTCTCTAAAGCTGATGTGTTATAATCCTATGAGAATGCAAAAGTAAGTGATGAGTCACTAGAGGCTGATAAGAGAGAGAGATCTGTGCCATGTATGGTGAGCAGTCACCTACTTGCACAAAGGCAGGACAGGAAGATGTGGAGGCCAACCAGGCAAGAGGAAGAAAAGAGCCCCTGAACACTCAGGTTACTGGAGGAGCTGCTCGGGCAGCAGCACGTGCTGACAGAATTCAGTAAGGCACTCTGGTATTTCTGAATTTGAGTTTTAAAATCTTCACAGCTCTTGCAGTGCACAATGGTGTCGTATTGTTGCTGCAATGACACTGAGACATCAGAAAAAGCCTCTGCTTGTCTTGTTTTGTGTATCCAGCCTTGGCAGACATGCACCCTGTGTTCGGGGGCTTGTCAGCACCCAGCAGCCGTGTCTGCATTGCTGCTGATAACAAGCATTAGTGAGGTGAGAATTGAAAGACAACTGTAGAAGGTAGCTACAAAAAGCATGTCAAATATTAATTTTCTTGTAATCCAGTACTTCCATTGCTCTGAGACATCACCAAGACATTTGTAGCTACAGGTTGCCACTCAGATTTTCTTGTGGACATCAACCAACCAGTGTCGTTACTTGAACAGTGCTCCACACTCTATAGTGTATAGGTCTTTAAAACTTTTCTACTTCCTCCTTATTTGAGCCTGTATTTTGTGCATAACTGTTTTAGTTTACTGCAATAAAATCTATTCTCCTTAAGGCATAATCTATAATGAACAAATAAAAAAATGTTATTTTGTTCAGAAAGTGTTATGAACAGCTTAGTATCAATTTTAAGGAAGTGTGACTAGCTTGCTAACAGCTTCTTATTTCAGTTATTTCTAGCTGCAACTAAGCCAGACAAATGCTTTAAAATCATTCCTATTAAAGCACTTGAGAGGTTTTTAGCAATGCTTAGATGTGCCATCAGTAAGACATATTAAATAACACACCTAAAAATAGAACTGTTTCTAGAGATCATACAGGAAATGTGCCATAAGGGAAATATGCTTATGATAAAAGATTTCCTCTACATATTCTTAGCTTCATAAAGCCACTTGAGAATCCCCTTCTAGAGACGGGAAATCTATGTACTTTAACCCTTATTTATGTTCTTTAAAATCAAACTATCTTCCAAGCTGCTTGTGTCTGAATGCTCCAGTTATGTCCTAAAGGCTCAGCACTTTGGGAAAATTTCTGCCTTGCAGGACCCTGAGTTCAGATTTAGGTTTTGAGTATTATTTTCCATGCTTGGAGTCACAGTGGAGTCCAACATATCTGTTCTCAAGAAACTAGCCCACATTTTCCTGCAGCAATTCACATCTCCCAGGCTTCAACACATACTTTGTTCAATCTATTCATTCCCTGATTTCAACTTCATGATGGAGCTCTCCAAATTCCATGGAACTCTGTGGGACTGCTGAGCATGAAAGAAATGCCAGAGTAGCAGGTGAGGTGCACATGAACATCCCACTGAAACTTTTTCTGCTGCTTTTCCTTCCTGCATTCCTTGCCTTTTTCCCAAGCAACACACTGACAGCATGAACATTACAATCAGCTCTTAAAACAGTTCAGATATTCAAATCTGAGGAATGATTCCTGTTGTTCTCCATTTTCATTTCAATTAGATCTGTTATACAGGCATCCCTTTACTCACTCTTACATGTCTCTATCATCACTGGAGCTGAGCAACTTCCACAAAAAACAGGCAAGTCCTTTGGGCTCCATGCTTTATTTGGATCTTGGTTTTCACAGTATGACAGAACCAAATTCAAGAGACAAATTTAATTTTTAGGTAGAGCGAGTGTTTGACAGTGCTTGAACTGTTGTGGTCTGCCCAGGAAACACCTCTCTGAGCAATGACTGCTGGTCCATGCCCTGTTAGTAAATGAGGGTCTGTGTTCCCTGCATTCCCCCACAGCACAGGGGTCACACATTGTGGTGTCTGAGTCTACCACACATTGTCCACAAGGTTCACACCACAACCATCACAGGAGAATTTGTAGCTGCACAAGAATGTGGTCAAGAGTTAGACATCATTCAGTACACTTAGCAGGTCCTTCATTTTCCTCATAATAGTGCCTATAACTAAGCAAAAAAAAAAAAAAAAAATATATATATATATATTTTTTTTTTTAAATGGTATAAAAGGAACTAGAGAATGTCTTATATGACCCCTAACTGTAGGAGTGGTTCCTAGAAAGAATGAGCTGCTCCTTCTGCTACCTGGCTGGACAACTGCTGATGATGAATTTTGACATGGATAGTATTAATGACAGTCATTTATGTGGAAACACTAAAACCCAGTCTTCTCTTCACCTGTCTTTTGAGGTAATGGTAGAGATTTCTGTCCTATTCCTGAAGAAGAAACAAAAAAAGTCTATGAATTCACTTAGATGTATGTATTCAGCTTTCTCTATATTACTCTGTAGTTTTAATTTTTAGTACATTATGTCATTCCTATTTATCAACAACCTGACTTCCCTTCTAACATACTATATTTTAAAATCCATTCAAGAGTATGATATACAATTCAGTGTGACACAAAACACAATACATTAATACATTCCATTAAATCCTTACCAGCCCCTTGTCTGTCAGTTAAACATCACAAACTGTAATGCAGATGACTCCTCACTTCCCATCCCCTTGGACTTAGCCAAAAAGGAAGGAGTTAATTCTAGCACAGAACAGCAAGGTCCACTAATTTAATTCCTTTCTTATTGTCTCATTTCTCTTAAATCAGTTTAAAGAGCAGGTACTTTGTTTTAGAAATTGAATCACAGTTTCACTTTGGAAAGGCAGCCCCTGTCAATATAACAGATATGAAAGGGGTTGTGAAAATTCACACCTGCTTGGGTAGCTATAGGGTGATACTCATCTCTGTTGGGGCAACTGCAAAAGTACTAAATTCAAAAATATAAGAGTGTTATAAATTATGTCATAAAGGATGGACCAGGAGTGCTTAGAAATAAAAGATATGAAATGGAGTAGACCCCAAAAATGTAAAATTTCTTTTCATTATTATACAGATAAAAATCGTGTATATAGAAATTTACATTTGAAGGGATGTATCTTAGGTATTAAGTCAATAACTCCAGGAGAAGAGAGGAAGCAGTGAATCACTCAAAAGATCAGAGACAGCAGAGACCCAAAGATCTGTTGGGCTGCATTTTTGACTGATGGAAGCATTTGCATTTTCCAGGAAAACAAAACAAAACAAAACAAAACAAAACAAAACAAAACCCTCAAACAAATAAACTAAACAGAAAAGAAAAAATTAACAAACATACCAAAACCCACAAAAAAACCCTAAACACCACCAAAATAACCCACAAACAAACAGGAAAAAAACCCCAACAAAGAACTGAAAGCATATGTCAAAGAGAATTGAGTTTTTAAACTTATCTAAAACAACAAAAGATTTTCACTTCTCTGGAGAATGAAGTTCAATGGTACAAAAAGCAGGTTTTTGTTAGGTGGATTTATTATTTTATTAGGTGTTTATTATTTTATTCCATTCTCTCACGCTCTGTTTCTCCCTGCTGCCCATGCCCTGCAGCTCTCACTCCTTCCCCATGGCACCTTAGCCTGGAACCTCTCTGACAAAGAAGCTCCTGACAACAGCAAGAGAAGAGAAAGAGAATTTAGAGAGAAAGGAAATTTGACATAAATATGACCCAAGCAAAAGGGTTTTGGTGGCAAGATAATGTTTTGGTATCAGAGTGACAGCACATGGCAAGCTGCAAAACTGTGTCCAAAGAAAAGGATAGAAAGGAGTTGCTAAAAGAGAGTTCAGGCAACAAGGAGCTACCAAGGAAAATTCATCTCCCAGGACAAAATCTCAAACTTCCAAAGGAATGCAAATTTCCAAAAGTAGGCATCTATATTTGTTTCAATCTCCTGTGAAATTAAAAAAACCTATTTACTGATAGAGATAATTCTTTAAGTGTAGTTGTTATGGTCAGTTAATTATTCATGGCATTTTAAAAGAGAGCAACATTGGGGTTTCCTCTGTGGGTAACATGGGTGCACCTGGGTAGAGGAAAGGAATGAATAAGTGACTATGAAGGTCTTTTTCTTAGACCTTTTCTTTCAGAGATGAAAGCATCTGTGGTAAAACTATCACTAACAAAATCCAGATGATTAAAGAGCTTGCAGTAAGTCCAGAATGTCCCAAATAAAAACAAATTACTTAAATTCAAATCCCTGAACACAGTGAAGTGTCTCCACAGTTTGGTGAATTACCCAACTAAATGGAGGAAATATAACAAAACTGGCTTAAATAGCTATTCTGTAGCTGCCACCATCAAACCTTCAAAAGGAACTAATTTTTAAAATGTCTTGATTAAAAACAAATAAAAAGCATTCCTGCAGAGCAATTACAGGGTTCTTTATGTCTGGCATGCCTTCACTAATGAGGAAAGATACTGAAGTTAATTTTTATGAAAGTTCTTGTCATCTAATATTATTAAACTGGACTGGCTTTCAAGGGCCTCATAAGCAATTTGTTGACACTGTATTAAGAGGTTCATGTACTGAATTATAAGGAGTATAAAATTTTGGAACAGAGGAACAGAGAATATTTCTGGCTTCCATAATAGTTTACCATGCAAAGTATGTACCTTGTAATACTCATTTGTATATTAGCAAATTATACTGGAAAGAATATTGATCCCTTGTAATAAATGAAATGGCAGCAAAACCACAAGGACTGAACAAGTCCATTTGATGAGTTGGTGAGAAGGACATCAACATTAGAATGTGGTGCTTGAGGAACACTTACAAGTCTATGCTTATAACATTTTAAAGTGTTTATTTCTTGGTTCAAATAAAAGACAATGGCTTTAATAATTATTTTTCTAAATTAGTTTTTAAATATTTATTATCAATGGTATGAACACTTTATGTTGAAATAAAAGAACTGTTCCTGGATTTAGTTCTGAAATACTGACAAAATAAAAAAATGAATTGCAAATAGGTTAGATATTCTCAGCACAGACTGCACTGTAATGATTTAGACATATAAAGAAGCAGCTACATGGTGTGAGAGCCATTTCTGAAATGGCTATTCTCTCCCATTTCTGAATTTTACATGCAATTGATGAAAAGGTTCAGCTTCCTTTGTTGGTGTCTTTGTTATCCCAGCACCCAAGCAAGCATTTGAACAGTAGCACATTGCATTTCTTCCCAGAGAAATATCCCTGGGAGATGAGGGCAGCTGACACACTGCATCCCTCAGGAGCACACAGAAAAGGAGAATCCAGCAGTGGGGCTGCAGTTTGGTTATTACAGAATCAAGAGAGTGCTGGTTTGTTCACAGGGATTCAGAGAGAGGCATTGCTCAGATTCTCTCCTGCCCTGCCCCAGCAGCAGCTGATTGCAAAGGGGTTTGTGATGCTCACCCACCTGCAAACTCCTGCTTCCCTCTTTGGGATCTGCCCCACACAGAATTTGCATTGCACCCAACAAAGCTCAGGAATGCTACAACAGCTAGTACAAAATTGTACAATATTGGGTTTTGGTATTAAAGCTTTGTGCAGATGCTCAAACATAAAACAACCATAATGTACATACAGCTTTATAATTTTTTAAACTGTTTTAAAACCAGCTGGTTTTCCTCAGCTCTATATTGTCATTTTATTCTGCTCTCATCTTGCATATACTTTGATTACTTTTTTTTTTAGTTAATTCTGTGCCCTTGATTAATATTTTAATTTTTCCTCTATCTGGTTCTTTTTCTTCCTCCTCCCAAAAAAAGAGGTTTGCAGTGTAATTAATTTTAAATGGTAGGAAAAAACCCAACTGAATGGAATTCTATGAGGTTTTTAATTTTGGGTGCTTTATTTTTTTTCCCTAGAGGATCAGTTACTAAGCCTTACTACCTTGATATTTTCACTTGAACTTAAGACCTATAAGCAAAGTGGTTGCCTTGCAAACAGCACATTTGGATCATTTTAAACAAAAATTGACATGATCAGCAAACACATGTAACTGAAATGAAAACAGTCTGAAAAGCACTTGTTATGGAAGGAGCAATTTCAGACAGCAGGGCTCAGGAGAGGGGGTGCTGTGAAGGCTCCTGTAAATAAGGGATCTCTGTCAGGTTCATTTAGTGATGTCCTGTATCCCACTGCTCCTGGGGGGAAAATTCAGACACTAAAGTAAAGGCCTGGCATGCAGGCCACATTCAAAAATTAAAACAAAGTTTTCAAAGAAGATGATTAAAAAGCAAAGCTAACTCTTAGCACTGAATAGCTTGATTTTATGTCAAAGGTCTACACTGCATTTCAAAGCATCCAGACAGCCACACTGCCCAGTATCCAAACTACAGCACTGTCACACAAACATCTGCACAACATCTGTCAGCCTGCTGCAGAGAGCCCAGAGGAGGCAGCAGGGTGAGCAGAGGATGGAGCAGCTCTGCTGGGAGGAAAGGCTGGCACAGCTGGCATTGCTCACCTGGAGAGGAGAAGCTTTGGGCTGAGCTCAGGGTGGCCTTGCAGGGCCTGAAGGAGCTGCAGGAAAGATGGAGAGAGACAATTGGCAAGGGCTGGAGGGACAGGAGCCAGGGAATGGCTGCCAGTGCCAGAGGGCAGGGCTGGATGGGATATTGGGAATTAGGAATTGTTCCCTGGCAGGGTGGGCAGGCCCTGGCACAGGGTGCCCAGAGCAGCTGTGGCTGCCCCTGGATCCCTGGCAGTGCCCAAGGCCAGGCTGGACACTGGGGCTGGAGCAGCCTGGGACACTGGGAGGGGTCCCTGCCATGGCTGGGGTGGAATGGGATGAGCTTAAATCCTTTCCCAGGCCTTTCTGTGACTCTGTGATTCTGTGGTATGGGCACCTGTTTTATAGAGATGTTGGGAAGGAGAGCCATAATCAGATGATGTTTAAACCCTTTCTGATGACTTGATAGGTAATAAAAATTGTGCAGGAGAGACTGAGAACTGATTAAATACAAAGGTGTTAGATGCAGCACTGAGAGAATAAGAAGTTTAAACATTTGGATAAGCATTTTAACTCTCCCCACACACACTTCTCCATCAAACCAGTCTGCAGCATGACTCCCCACAATTTAGCCTATAGATCAACCTCAAAGCAAATTGGCTCACAGTGTGCTAAAAAAGAAATGGAAATTACTTTCTGCCCTGCTCTAGAAGTGATAAAATTTACCCATAATATGAATCAATCGACTGATTCCAAATCTCTTAGCCAGACACTTCTACTGATAGGATAAGAATAAACGTTTCTATTTAAGGAATGATTTTATAACCCTTTATCAAAATTACAATTTATTTTTCTTTTCTAAGCAAACAAACAGCACTCTGAAAGAGATATTTTGTAGCAGTCTGGCAAGAACAGTGCTTTGTTAAGGTGGGAGAGAGCAGAGAAGGTGAGAGTGCTGGGAAGGTCAAATGAGCAGCATCAGCTCCCGGGGAGGGAGCGCAGGGCGATGCTCCCTGGGCAGAACAAACACCTGCATGAAATACAACAGGGGAACAAGCTTCTTCTACCACAGAAAATGCAGAGAAGTGTAGCTCAGATAGAAAACTCCAGGCCATGGCCAGCCCTGCCTTGCTGTGATTTTCCTGCCAGCCAGCCCTTGGCTGGGATCAGTAGCCCAAAGAAAACAGTCCCAGGGATGACAAAGCACACAGCCACAGGGTGAAAACAAAACTTTGTTTGGAGTATCTATTTACCAAGGCAAAGGGGATTTATTCTCCAAACATCTGTGGTTTTCCAAAATGATGTTTTCAGGTTTTCATCTTAGAAGAGGAAGATGAGAGCAGGGACAGCAGGGGCCAGGTGTGGGCTGGGTCCATCCACACAGAGCACCTGAGAATTTACAGCCTAAACCAACCAGGCAGACTAACCTTGTGTCCAAGGAGCTGAGTTTGTCCTCATTCTGGACAGGGGAGCTGGGCCACAGGAAAGTGGAATCACTTCTTCCTTCCAGGGAGTGGGCTCAGAGCTATGAAAAGTCAAATCTACTAAATCCTTCACTTCAAATTTTATCTGCAGAAGTTTCTTTCCAAATCCCTTGGATAGCAAAGGTATTTCTCCCTACATTACTAGTTTTTCTTTACACTAGAGAATTTCCAAACAATTTAGTGTCTCAATTAGAGCTCAGGTTTTAACCTAAGTGAAATATTTCCCAGGGCATGATGCCAGCCCTGAGTGCCAGCAGCACCTGTGGCTCTCAGCAGGACACTCCAGACAGCCACCCTGCAGCCATGGACACTTCATAGTGTGGGAAAGGTCTGGAGAGCCACGAGGGAGATGGAAACAGAGAGCCTTTGGGCAGGATTTTGGAAGGTAGAAAAGCAGTGCAGAAGTTGTTAATGTTCTAAACACGAGATCCCCCTGGACTGTGCACAAGTGCCCAGCCCAAATGGCAACATCTGCTCTCCCACAGCTGCACAGCCCAGAGGAGTGGGAGAGTTAGACCACAAACAGAGCTCCTGACCCTTGACAAAAGCATAAAAGCAAGATGTGAAAACTATCAGGAGTGCATTTTCCATGCTGACAGTGCCAATTTATGTGTGGTAAATCTAAAGGCACCCTACATACTTCTGCAAAGGAATTGGGGAGTGGGTTAAAGGGCCATAAATACAGGTCTTTTCCCTACACCCTGAAAAGCTGAGCTGATTTTGAAAGCATTCCACGTATACTATCTCTGCTGTTTCTAAAATAATTTTCCTTCTTTCCTAAGATGCTACATGGTGATACACAGGCCAAGTTTTGAAATTTAATCTGAAAAATGCTTGAACCTGCACTAGATATATTTACAAAGAAAAATCTTAAACCTGCCAAGATTTGTAACACTGCAAGATGAAAAACTCCTGGGTATTTTACAGAATAAATGATTGTACACTGGATACCCCAGAAGAATCAGCTTTTACTGCAAAGCAAACTGAAGCCAGAGGAAAGACTCTTGCTCCCTTTTGTGGGCTTTATGCCAGCTTTTGTATGTCTGCAGCATTTGAGGCCAAGCTATAGATGGGGCAGAAATCATTAACCAGCCTTACATCATTTTGTAGGCTATATTTTATGTTTTACTTTAATTTTAACACAGTCTGGCATTATATTTCCCATTTAAGAGTGGTGTATTCTTACCTTTCTTCCACAGGTTATTTCAAAAAGCATTCAACTGATTGTTGTATTACTGGCACTGATTTTACCAATTCAGACTTCTTTAGGAAAGGCTGGTTTTAATTTCAAGTAGAATGCAAATTAAGATAGATATTGGACTACAGAACTCTCAAAAGGTGTCACAATGGTCTTGAAAGGTGCCAGCTTGTTAAAAACTGGGAACTGATATTTTGTACTTATCTGCATAAGAGATGGAGCTGAGAAAGCAAATTTCAACACCTTCCCATGCCATAAAGCACCTGCCATCAAACCAGCCACTCCAGAGGTGGGGAGCTCAAGTCTCTTCTGCCCTGTCAAAACTGCATCTCCTGTCACCATGACTATGCCTAGTTTACAAAACAAAGAATATTAAACTTCCATCCTCTAGCATGAATTTAAATCGGTGCCCACTTAGAAACATTTTGAGAAACAATGCCAAGGCACTGGGACCCACATCTCTCAGAAATATTTGCATAATGAGATCTTCAGTCAATTTTGAATGCTATGACTCCTTTAACAACAATTGATAAATTAACTCAGAGGCATTACAAATTTGATTTGGGGAGCAATTAATTTATACCTTTTGAGGCAATTTATGTTGCCCACTTTTTATCTAGGTGGAAACTACACAAATGTATTCCCATATGGAGGGGGGAGCCTGGTCTCTCTTAGGTGACCAGTGGCTGTGAGGGCATTGCAGACTGCAGCAGGTACCCTCAGCAGATGGCAAGGCACTGACAGCTTTAGATCTTCTAAATTAAATAAATCAAGACACCACTTGTTCCAAGTGAGTGGGTGTTTAATCACATTCACCCTTTCTGTTGTTGGGAGATAATGTTGATTTTGGTAATAAAAAAACATGAGAATTGTGAAAAAGATGGAAATGTGTTTTAAATTCAGAACAAAAGGTCAATTTTCCACTCATAATCAACTCTTCCATTGTTCTATCAAATCACATCTGAAATAAAAGAATTTTTAAAGGCAGAAAAATCTGGCAGTTTCCACAGTGAAAGTAAATAAGTTGCTACAAGGCTGTGTGCAACTGGTCCTTTCTGTTACTCAGAAACACAGTACAGATAATCATCCCTGATCTTAAACCTTTAGGCTTTCCAATCCTTGTGCCACAATTCATATAAAAATGTTAATCATAGCCATGTTAATTGTCATATGAAATATCAGGGCACTGATTTCTACACATCTATTTCATTAATCCCACGTTAGTAACAGATATTTGAACATTATTCCTTCGTATTTTAGCTTGAATTATAGACAGAATATGAACCCAAAATCTGAATAAACAGTTATAAATCCAAAATGAAAAATTCATTATTTCCTTTTCTGCATGTGCTTACATACATAGAAAATGGAGCTATCTTCATAGAAGTCTTGGATTTAGAGCCTTCAACAGTCATCAGAGGGATCAGTTGCATCATCAGTAGCATCAGGAGCACAGCAGACCACTCACTGTTACTCAGACTTCTCTTCTTTGGGTTTTCCTCAAGAAAAGCAATTCTGTTTGATGACATAAATTGACACGAGCTGCTGCTTGAGCATGACAGCAATACCAGCTATTCTGCTTAATGGCAACATTTGGTCAGTATTGAGAAGCAAAGTGGTTTTACCAGGTGTGGTTCAGGCATGAAACACTCATCTCTTGTCTTTTATTAAATAAGCTGTCCCAAAAAGAGTAAAAAAATACAAGACAAAAAATTAAATGTGGTGAATATTTTATAAATTTTGTTGACATTTATTTTGCCTTCTTAGATTTATCTGCCACTAATTCTTCCTACCAAGTGTAAACATTCAAAGCTCTACAAAATAAATTATTTTTCTTTTAAGGGAGATAATGGGATCCACTGTGCTGCCCCAATTAAGAGAATTCTCACGTACTAATTTTATGCCACCTAATTAAGGCTCATTTATGGCTCTAGGAGGCTGGCCTGGACTTGTGGTGAATAGCAAAGACTTTGAACCTCCAAGGCTGGAGATGTTCACCCTGCTGGGTCATAGCAGCCTCAAGATCTCCCTGGCTGTCCTTGCAGCAGCAGCTGTGCTGCAGGTGGGGCAGATGTGAGGCAGATGTGCAGCATCACCTCCTGAGGCTGGGCTGCAGGTGAGGCAGATGTGGGGCAGATGTGCAGCATCACCTCCTGAGGCTGGGCTGCAGGTGAGGCAGATGTGGGGCAGATGTGCAGCATCACCCCCTGAGGCTGGGCTGCAGGTGGGGCAGATGTGGGGCAGATGTGCAGCATCACCTCCTGAGGCTGTGCTGCAGGTGGGGCAGATGTGGGGCAGATGTGCAGCATCACCCCCTGAGGCTGGGCTGCAGGTGGGGCAGATGTGGGGCAGATGTGCAGCATCACCCCCTGAGGCTGTGCTGCAGGTGGGGCAGATGTGGGGCAGATGTGCAGCATCACCTCCTGAGGCTGGGCTGCAGGTGAGGCAGGTGTGGGGCAGATGTGCAGCATCACCTCCTGAGGCTGGGCTGCAGGTGGGGCAGATGTGGGGCAGATGTGCAGCATCACCTCCTGAGGCTGTGCTGCAGGTGGGGCAGATGTGGGGCAGATGTGCAGCATCACCTCCTGAGGCTGGGCTGCAGGTGAGGCAGATGTGGGGCAGATGTGCAGCATCACCTCCTGAGGCTGTGCTGCAGGTGGGGCAGATGTGGGGCAGATGTGCAGCATCACCTCCTGAGGCTGTGCTGCAGGTGGGGCAGATGTGGGGCAGATGTGCAGCATCACCTCCTGAGGCTGGGCTGCAGGTGGGGCAGATGTGGGGCAGATGTGCAGCATCACCTCCTGAGGCTGGGCTGCAGCACCTGCCAGGCTCAGCCTGCCTCCCTGGCTCAGCTGAGCCCAGCTCAGCAGCACTGGCACTGCCTTTCTGACAGCCCTGGCACCCAGAGTAAAACTGACTCAGCCCTTTGAGGTGGGCTCTAGGGGAGGGGAACAACCTCTTACAAAGGCCAAGCCCCTGGGGATACAAAGGCTCACTCTTTTCCAGGGACACTTTCTAGAAATAACCATTCTGTGACAAAAGCCATAAACAAATGCAGTGTTCCCAGAAAAAAAGAGCAAACCCAAGTAGCCTGTTTGCTGACTCTTCAGTGTGGTGGCCTCAGCACTCTGCACATTGCTGAGGTACTGCCCCAGAGTCCACCTGCTTTGCACTGAGAATAGAACATTTTTATATTTATATTTATTACATATCTGTGTTGGAGACAAGGACAGACACTGAAGCAAACCTTCCAAGGGCTTCACTGGTTTGGAAATGTGTCCCAGGGTCCAGGTAACTGCAGCCAGCAGTGCCCTTGGCAGAACAGAAGGTAATGTTTTCAAAAGGATGAACTGTTCCTGAGCAAACTCTCCCGTGCACTAAGGCACAAATAAGCAATGATTCAAAATCATCTACCAATGTCTTCAGCCTCAAACTCTTTTCACCTAGTGAGCAAATTAATGGGAGCCAAAAGAGTGTCCCTGACCATGGTTTAGAGTCCTCCCTGTGGAAGCAGGGAGTGCTATTGCTTGGGTGTCATTGCTGGAGGACATGTGCATACACATATTGAGGGTATAGAGGCACCCAGGCTCCTGCCAATTTGGTGTCAGGGAACACAGAGCACCCACCCATCCCCAGGGGCTGTTTGATCTTCCCAGCATCAGCAAGTGCATTCCCTGGTGTGTGCTGTGCTCAGGAAAGCCCATTTCAATTCCCCAGCCCCTGCAGCTCCTCAGCTCTCCTGTGCCTCTGCAGCTGCCACCAGAGCTGTCATTACTGAATGTCTGACCAGCCTCCTGCTCCCACAGAAATCATTACCTCCTGAGGACAATCATTTCAGCAAAGAGCAGAAAATACTCCAGGACTAGAAAAAGAAAAATGAGAGCTGGTAGGCTTACCAAGATTAGATGGGTTTGTTGGACTGAGAACAAAATCAGGTTTCTTGTTAGAAAAGGAAGAAAGAAGAGGCACATTTCCAACCTTAATTTTAGCCCCTTCTGGAAAGGCTGTAATGGGTTTGGAGGAAAATGCCCTCCTCCTCCTCCTCATCGAGCTTTCTACTGCTTCAATTGAAATTCCACTGCATAGTCTGGAAGAATGCTACAGAGACCTAATTCATTAATTTTTATTTTATGTTATAAATAAATAATATTATGAAATAGGAGCAAAATGCAAATTTAAATATCTGTGTTTACAGTGCACATAGAAGAATTCATGGGCAGAAATGGAGAAGCCATCAAAGCACAGCAAACACAGGTGCAATGGTCTTGCTGTGACACTTGTGCATTTTGCAAGCATGATAGCAGGGAAGGAAAGGCAGCCCAGGGAGAGAAAACACACCACCTATTACAGCTGCACTTCCAATAAGGATTAAATACAACAAAAACCCAAGTATCATCCTGGAACAGGGAATCTTCTCTTTCTCCACTTGATGTAACATTAAAATGTAGAAATTGCATCAGCATCATGTGATTATAAATTTTGTATCTGCTGCAAGAGATTCAAAGGCTAGCTTGCCTTCCAGCACTCTTGTAAGCAGAAATATGTTTTTGTTGGTGCTGACTCTAAGTCTCTACTTAGAAAAAAGATGTAATTTCACTACTAAAAGATGGCCCATGACACTTGTTGCTGTGCTTTGTTATACTGTGAATCCAAAGGAAGGTTCACACCTTGCAATATTTCCCTTCCTTCTTCCTTGAATATATGGAAAGCCTACTGAAAATGCCTAAATTGGCTGCCTAAAGAGAGACAAAATGAGCCCTCACATAAAAACAACAATAAAATTCACCACAACTCATAAGTGACTCTGTTGGTATCTTATGTCTTTGAGAGCAGTTCAGCACAGAAATATCCAAAGGCAAAGAAGTGATACAACTCCAGTCTGAAAATCTCCAACATAGATTTTTCTCTAAATCTCCCTGCCTGTGCTGGAACATTTGTGTTCCAGATATTTTCTTTTCAGATTTTAAACCTGCTGGAACAGATCTTTCCTTGGTGCCCCATGGTACTGCTCAAGGCATGACCTCCAACAATTCTGGGTGAGCAGATCCAGCTGAAGGTGAGGATGTAATCTGGGGAGGGCAGGCAGGAACTGCAGTTTTTGCTTGCCTTTGCTGCAGGAGAATTTACATGTTACAAAATAACTGGCTGGATTCTCCAAAATATCTTATTGACTTTCAAGTCAATGGTGCTTGTGGTCTTGAACTACTTAAGTGCTTTCAGAAATCCAGCACTGGTCTGTAAATCAGATTTGTTCTGTCCAGTTTGCCCAAGAGGCAGCACCTTCAAGTTTTCTTCCAAGTCCCAGAATCAGCAGTCACCTCAGGTAGCTCCTGTCTTAGACACAGAAAATGAAAACAGGAACCTGTAATACTCTGTTTCAGGTATGGCATATGAATACTTTAAATGTTCTTGCTAAAAATAAATATTAAAAAAAATCTTTGTGAAATGGAGAAACAATTAAATTGCTGCATTTCAGTTCAAAGCTTTCCCTTGCCAAGAGAAAAACCAAAACTAAATAGGAGAGAGAGAGTAATATTCCTATCCTGGCTGTGAACCTTAATGATTCTATGATTCTGTAATGACCACTGTGCCAAGGACAGCATGATGTAACAACACAGGCAAAAGCTGCCCCCTGCCCTGTTGGTCTCCAGACACTTGAAGCAAAACTGCTCTTACTCATCTCAGAGGTCAGGAATGTGCCAGGAGCACATCAAATTTCAGTCTGAGGTTATACCATGCCAGTATTTTCCATGAACTTCCAAGGAAGACAATGTACAGTCAGAACTCATCCAAAGCTTTGAACTTTCATAGCATCAAAAGTAACAGAGAAATAATACAAAGAATTGCAATTCTTACCAGTTTTTTTTCAGTCACAAGTACTGGATATGAAATGCAATTGGCAGGATGAGAGAATTTCAGATAAATTTAGAGATTGCCAAGAAAGACAATTAAATAAATGCCAGGTAAGTGCCTGCTGCAGTCTTACCCTCTGTTCCCAGGGTGTTTCCTGAGATTGCCACCCCTCTTGCACAAAGCTCTTCTTACCACAGAATGTCTGGTTTAATCATGTGCATCTATTGCAAAACCTAAGTGCAAAATCCCTTATAAGAATCAGGCATCAAAATGCCTTTTTAAAATTGAGCCAAAACACATGAAATTAAGTCTTCTGTCAAAATTCCTAATGCTTCTAAAAAAACCAGGAATTACATTCACTGAGTGAATTACAGGATTATAAATGGAAACTGATAACTGCAATTATATATGACAGAAAACAAGCTTGAAAACTCCTGGGGATATTATATGAGGCTTTCTTTGTATTTCCTTCCCTCCTTTTCCTTGTAATGAAGAAACTGTTCCTGGCAAGTGGAATTAACCACGAGCTGCTTTGAATGCTTTTAGTCTGTCACTTGGCTTTACACTCAAGAGCTGACACTGAGAGTAAGTCCCTTCTAATAACCCCACAACATATTTTCTGACTACTCTGCTCTCTAATCACAACCATGGGCACTTTCCAAAGGAAGTCTGACAGACCTTAGCCTGCCCCTGGTGCTTTAAATACCAGCTGAACAAGTCTCTCTACTGCATGTGATCTTTAGGGAGGGAAAAACTTTGGTTTTCCTCAGTTACAATTTGTGAACATCTAAAATGACTGACATGATTCATCCAGGTTGGATGGGACCCTGCCTGTGGCAGGGGGGGTTGGAAGCAGAGGGACACTTTTGCTCTATTGCATGTTGTCTTTTCAGGAAGCTTAATTGAAGTGAACACTGTTGACTGCACAGCACAGGAAATACCTGGAAGAAGTAGGAATAGATCTGGAAGTTCTGACTCCTGAACCCTGCCAGCCTGCCCTCCTTTTTGGCTATCTGCATTCAGTTCCCATTGGATCATTTAACACATTATCAGCTAGCTAAGGCATGCTGTAGGGAGTGATCCTGGTGTTGAGAAGGGCATGAGATGTTCTTGTGCTGGACCTAAATCCCTGCATCCCAGCTTACCCCCAGCAGTCTCTGTTGTGTACCAAACCCACTTGCAGAGGAAGGGATGAGCCAGGCAGGGTCCTGGAGCCAGGCAGCCCCAAGGCTGACACTGTGATTTTCAGCAGCTGTCACTGGCACAGAACGTTTTTCCTTTTGTTGTGAAACTTGCTTTAAAACATGGGTCACAAATTATATGTGAAATAAGTCAACAGTGCAATTGTGCACTGTTCCACTGGAGGGACAGGCTGCTGTGTGCCTACCTGTGGGATGCCACAAAATACTGTGGCTCAGGAGATGGCATTTCCTCCTACCCTGATAGCTTCATGCTCTGATGGGAAACTGACACAAAACTTATGTTCACCATAAATCCTCAAACAGTAGTTTATTACTATTATGCTAGGGAAATATTCCCACTTACTGAGGCTGTCCAAGGATGGATACCGTGTGGGTTTTTCTGACAGCAACCAATAAAAATGCTCCCAGCTTTGGCTGCAGAGATAAATCTGCACAATGGGCACAGCACAAGTGTCCTGTGCTGGCCATAAACTGCTTGAAGAAAGGAAGGCAAACAGGGATAAGCCCATTAAAGGCACAGCAGTGATACAACCAGGACTGCACACAGAGTGGTTCTAACCCAAAACTTGGCTTGCCATAATCCTGCCAGGCTCCTTTCTCACATATCTCACCAGCTCCCTTTCCTAGCATGTACAAGGAAATCAAATATCAATTATATTTAATCTGAAAATCATATTAGAAAATATCATGTACAAAGCCTGCAGCAAAGAGGTGAGATCACCTGAAAATTCCTCAATATAAAATGACATTTCTGGAGGTAACAAAGTGCAGTGTCACCTATTTCAAGCTGCATGGTACGGAATATAAAAAAATTGGAGACTATGATCACTGATTAAGATTGGAAAGGGTTTTAGCCCTTTACAGATCTGTGGACTCCTATCCTAAGTTTTTTAGATGTTTGCATTCAAAATAGTTTATATCCTTTAAAATGAAACCAAACAAACAAACCAACCAACCAAAACTAAGTAACAAGTATTTCCCCAGGCAGCGAAACTAATGCAGGGTGTAGAGTCTCTGGTGGCTAATAGAGTGCAAACACCATTTGAGGCTTTGCTTGAGGTGTTCATAACATGTTGTTAGAGCATTTGTGGAGCTGAAAAAACCCATCCAAAGCTGGCAGCACTGGTGCATGCACAATCCCTAGAAAAATAGTTTATAACTTTGGATAACAACTGGAGCTCCAAAATTAAATTATACTCCCCCTCTTATATTTCTTTAGAAAGGGTCCATTTCTTTTGTTTGCTTTTTACCAAAGCCAGCACTGAGAGCTGTCCCTGGGCAGTGGCTCACCTCCAAAGGCTTCCCCTTCCTTATGGCACAAGCAAGAAAAGCTGGATGCAGACAGAACCTTCCCAGAGATCATCCTGCTAAGCAAGAGCTCCTAATTTCACTTTTCTTTTTTTGCATCCCCCCATCACAGCACAGAAGGCAGAGCTCTTGGTGCAGCATCTACCACACTGTGGGCACCCCCATTAAATCCAGTCAGTGCTCAGCAGAGCAGAAAGTTCTGAACTCAGAATGTTCTGCATCCTCATCACTCAGGAAGAGGCCAGACTGAGCTCAGAAGACACTAACTGCATTATTTTAGTTTATTCCACAGATCTGAGAATTCAGAAATGTATCTGTTATGTATCTCGTTTCATCACATCTATTTTTCAGTCTGTTTGAACATATTAATAAAATATGTGCAACAGACACTGTCAAATTCACCAGCATTCAGGAAAAAATAAAATTCACTAATGTGTTTCATTTTACTTTGACTACTTCACATACCTTTCACCTTGTATATTCATTGACCTTTCATCAGGGATCTACAGACACTGGAACCAAAGCCTCACTGGTATCAAAGATTCTGTTTATACTGCAAATGTTTTAACACTCTGACCTCTACTTGAAGAAATTTATGTCTGTCCACGCCTGCCTAAATATTGGAGGTGTCATGGTGAATATGAAGCTGGAAGAGAATTATTTGTTTTCACTTAACACTCTTTTCTTTTCTCTGAAGTTTCACATTAACAATCCAGAGACCTTCCTGCTCATCATTCAATATTTGAGATGTTTTATTGCCACTAAACTTGCCTGGACATTTTCACACTTGCTAGCACACTGCAGCTGAGCAGGGGAGGTCTGCCCAGGCAGCATCAGCCTGGGCTGCTGCCTGTAAGACTGGGGTTTCTTTTGCTCATTTGGTGACAGGAATATAAATGCATGGTCTATCACCCCAGTTAATGAAATTTCACAACATCAAAGATCTCTTGAAATTTAAAAAAAAAAAAAAAAAAAAAAAACGAGACCAGCAAGGTTGCCTAAGCTATCATCCTCAAAACTCTGGGCTGTTCTTTGCAGCTTTTTTTTTTTTTTCCAAAACAAGTTTTAAAAGAGCAAAGTGATGGGTTTTTACAGCCCTTTCCTTGCAGCAAACAGACAGGAGTTCAGAGTCCATGTTATCCCTGGCAAAGGGCACAGAAATAGCCCAGCTGTTTCCCACTGAATAGATCCAGAGTACAGACAGCAGCACTTCCAGGGACACTCCAGCAAAACAGCAAACACTGGCACAGGCTGCCAGCACAGGAGTCTAATTAGTGTTTTCCACAGCTTCAGTGAAATTTTTGCCAGTATAAATCTAAACATGCTGTATTAATTGTCATTTCATTAGGACTTTTAATAGCTTCTGAGTGGATAATAAAGCGAAGAGAAAAATATTCATGTAATGGGAAATTAACTCCAGAAAATCTTGTAATATGGTTGTTGCTAACCATGTGACCACCTTCTTTATGTGATAGTTTTTTTTCAACTAAATACAAAGCAAACACAAATGCTGCTCTTGTTTAGAGTCTTTCTAGACTACCATAGGTACCCTAAGGTAACAGAGTAAAATTAATTTACTAGAATTTTTGACCACTTAAGGCTCTCCTGAAAGGAAAAGGAAAGAATTACAGATGCAGGTGCTTTTCAGACTACAATGCCCAATTCTATCCTTTTAGTTGTGGCACCTTTCAAGTCAAGCCTTTACCTTTTTCTGAAGGTGTGATAGGAAGCACTTTGATCCCTACCCACTTGTGACATTCCTTTGTGCAGCATTGTTCTCTATTACAAATACAGGTGAAATTGTAGCTCAAAAATAAATTAACAGTGTGCAGCATGGGGAGCTGATGTCAAAGTAGACTGAATAGTTTTTTATTTAATACTGAAGTCTGTGCTTCCTAAAGCTCCTAGCTCAAAGCATGGTAATTCAATGGCAAATTAACACAAAGTAGCCCTTATGTAGTAACTTTGAATATTGGCATTATATGCCTTCTACCACGCAGGAAAAAAAAAAAAAAAAAAAAACTTGCTGTAATATGAGACTTTTCCTGCTCTGATACCCTGGTGACAAATACAAAAATCCTCACATCCACAGCCACCAAGCAGTATCACAGCTCAGGCACAGCACACGTGAGCCTGAACGAAACAAATACCTCTGTCAGGGGGTGAGTTTGGAGGAAAAAGGAGCAGGACTGACTCAGAGTGCAGGCACTCAGAGCACTGTTTCAACAAGAAGGAAATGTGTTGGTAATGCAGCAATGTAAACCCACAAAGAGCAGAGTGGCACAGGTAACAGCAGCCTGATCAAGGTATCCAGGCTTGGGAAACCCTTTAATGGATGAGAGAACACAGAGGGGTCTGGAGCCTGAGAGGCTTAAAAAACTAACTTAGGCAGCAGAAACAGTCACCAAGGGAAACTCATACCTTTCACCTCTGCAGATGATCAACAGTGCTTCTGCAGTATGGTACTAATATAATTTAATATCATTTAATATCATTTACCCTGCTGCAAAGACACTGCAATCTGGTCTCCTTTCAAACTCTTTATGTATACCTGCTCACAGAATCCAAAAACTCTTACAAAGCCCATGGTTTCTAATCTCAAAGAAAACTCTTGATTTGGAACACACTTTTCCACAGCTCCATTTTGGAACTACTTCCTTCCACACACACCAATCCACAGAATGTGCAGAGTTAAGCCAGGACTGATCTCTGAAGAACATCACTAGCAATTGCTGATAATTCCCCTTTAACAGGATCTGTGGCAACCTTCTCTTTAGTTAGCTGCCCACAATCTTTGCATTGATTGGTTTGGATCTTCAAAAGTGAGAAACTACAGGTGCAGCTATCACACTATCAGCAGATATGCTTATCTCTCCTTCTGTTTCTTTTAACTGACTGCCAGTCTTGCTAATTGACCATAAAATTGCAGGAGATAGAATTAAAAACATAATCTTACCCCTTATTAGTGAAATGTGCAAAACTATTTTGTTGCTTGTAATTTTGAAGATGGCTGCTCTTCACAGTGCTGCTACTAACTTGGCCAACTTTATTTCTAATTTAAAGTTATTCTGGAATCTCTAATCCCTTATTTGAAATTTCCATTACTGGGGGCTCTAATCACAATTGCTTTGGCAAGAAATAAGTTTACACAGGTCCTGTCTGTTAGTGCCAACCTAGTCAGCCACTCCATCAGAAATACCTGCTTTCAAGACAGCAGATGTCTTTGCACAAACAAACACAGATATGCACTCACCCACAGTCAAACCATTTTTACTTATAGTCTGCCTTGAACCAGTGGCTTTTTCCTGACAACATTAAAAAATTGGGATTTTTGGGAAGTTGTAAGACATTAATGGTAAAGTCAAAATATTGTGTTCTTTGCTCTTCCTTCTTTTTTACCTGGCACGTTCTTTTTGATGAATAAAAAAACAATTAGATCTCTGTGATGCCATATGAATCAAACAGCTTGAACTCCATCCTGGAGAGCAGAAATACCAGTTTGCAACTCATTTAATGAATGCTTGAGTACTTTGTGTGGCTTTGGACACCACAGTATAAAAAAGGCATGAAGTCATTAGAGACTATCCAAAGGAGGCCACAAGGATGGGGAAGGGTCTGGAGGGAAAGTCCTTATGAGCATGTAATGGTTTGCAAGCAAAACCAGTGAGAGACTCCAAGTCAGAAATACAATTTAATAAGGGGAAAAAAAAAAAAAAGAGAGAGAGAGAGAAAGAAAATGCATGTAACGGTATAGAAGAAAACCATTGACAGAATCAGAATACAACCTGACACCCTGCTAGTTAGGGTAGTGGCAGTCCAGATGAAGTGATCTTCTTGAAGCAGTGATCCTGGTAGCTCTTGTCCTGTGGAAACCAGTGGGTAAGGGCAGCTTTGGTGTTCCAAATCTCAGTTTTTATCTAGGTAGGAAAGGCTTAGCTCCTCCCCCTGGGTGGAGCATCTCCCAAAGGAATGATGTAATTTTATCAGTCATGCACTGGGACTCAATGGCCATTAACAGAAGTTATCTCCTGGAGAAAGGGTGGGTCATGGAAAGATAAAGGACATTGCCCCATCTGGTTTTAACAGCTGGCCCATTAACAGAGGATATCTCCCATGGAGATAAGGATCACTGCCCCACCTGGTTTCAGCAGATGGTGACAGAATACATCCCTTTGGGCACATCTTTACATTGTAACCCAGGACAGAGGAGCAGCTGAGGGCACTTGGTGTGTTCAGCCTGGAGAAGGGACTGAGGTCAGACCCCACTGAGTTCTTCATCATCCTCCCCAGAGACAGCCCAGGGGCAAGGACCAGTCTCTGCTGTGACCAGGGACCAGCTGGAGCTGTGGCAGGGGAGGTTTAGGTTGGGTATCAGGATAAAGTTCTTCCCCAGAAGGTGCTGGGCTCTGCCCAGGCTCCCCAGGAATGGTCCCAGCCCCGAGGCTGCCAGAGCTCCAGGGATGCACAGGGGGATTGTTGGGGGGTCTGGGCAGGGACAGGGGCTAGGCTGGATGATCTTGCTGGGTCACTTCCAACTCAGCATCTTCTGTGATTCTGTGTGTTTTGGTGTGATTTAGCCACTTCTAAAAGTATCTCCTGTAGACATCTCACTTTTTTTGCTTTCTTCACATCCCCAGGACTTCTGCTTGGCCTGTTCACCCATTCATTACCACCTCCTCTCCAGGATCATAGAATCTGCCTAATATAAAAAACATTACATCCTTTCCAAACTATTCCTTGCACTTATTTTTAAAACTGTTGTTTAATTCCAACTCTTATGCTGGAAATGATAGAAAACATCCTTCTCGAACTAGATGACAAATATGTAAGTTATAACAAACTAATTATCTGTAATCTCGTCCTTGTTCTCTCCATGAAGTCCATTAAGCCACTCTACAGAATCACAAGTTTTCTTGGATTACTGATCACTGCTCCAGGTACAGGTAATTTTACAGGATTGTATCAATCTTTGTTTAAAGGAGCTTTTGCTCTCAGCTGCTTCACCTTAGTCTTAAAACCCAACATTCACAGCCTTGATTTTTCTTTGGCCTGTTTCCCTCTTTGGCATAATTTTCAAAGCATTTCACTGCAGAACTTCTGTTCAGAACTATTTTTAGCATCTATGGGGTTCTGCAGGGACAAGAGTAGGGTCAAGTCTTTTGATCCTAACATTGATACTCACACCATCAGACATACAAGGTATAAAATACTCATTCACATAGAAAATGTGGTTAAATGTTTATTGCAAATATTACATCTATCTCAAGCCTGCCCTCTTCTCCAGTGACACAGCATTGACAGTCATTAATAAGTGATGCTCAAGCTCTGTTCCACTCATTGTTCTTTCTGCCAGGACACCCAGCCCACCTGTAGAGCACACACTGAAAATTCTCCTTCAGCCTGTGTCACATTAAACAAACACCTTAAAGCAAAATCTTGGGAATAACCTAGCCATTAATAAATGGCTTGCATGCTAAACACTACCCTGATTTTTAAAAATACTCTCTTGAAGGAGCTAAATATTTACTGTTGGTGCTCCATCAGCTCTTTGTAAGGTACTGGTGTCATTTCACCCTGAAGATGAGAATCAACACTTTCAATATGTGGTTTTATTCAGCTGCCAAAGTTTCCAGAAAATGTTATAACATAATCAGGGTGGGAAAGAGTGAACTTAAGATTATAGTCCATGCACAGAGATATTGCAAGGGAGTGTTTCTGCCCGTTAGTGAGGGGATTTTATTGAATTGCTGAAGGTTTGGGCTGGGGGAGAGTCAAAACCAAAAACACAGACACACCTTAGCACAAGAACACATTTTTCTAGTGAACAGTCAGAGAACTGGAAGATGCAGAGTATCTACACTTGAACACAATGCAAACTGACTCCTTTGACTCCAAGCATCAAGTGAGGGTTTTTAGTTAAGTATACTCTCAAATAATTATCTCCTGCATTATGTACTTGGAACTTCCACTGCACAGCACACTGGCTGTGTATTATCATAACAATGCTGAAGTAACTAAATCTGTGCATTAAAAAATAGGGATAGAAAGATGCTAGAGAATCTGTTTTCCTGTTTAAACAAAACATTTTTTCATATTGAGAGGGAGATACATCATATGGCAAATGTACATCAGCAATTAATATGCTAAGGAAATTTATACTTCCCATCTGAATATATTACTAGATGGGGAGCAGAGAGAGAGGTCAACATTCATTAGGCAAAATGAGGAGGGGCAGGAATTAATCTGATTAATATATTAGCATATAGATATATATGACAGGAATCTTGAACTTCAACACATTCCCAACCACGAGTTCTTAGGGGTACAAGTCACCCCTGTCAGACACAAAACTGCAGCAATCAAAGTGGCAGAATGTCATTGGTAGGAAGGAAATAACACCAGCTTTGAGAGAAGGGATAGCTTTAGCATAAGCCTTTTCTAAAACTTTGTGATACACTATTAGAATGCATCATAAATTCCAGTGGCTGTTAAATATATTGCCTAGGAAGAAGATTGTAAAAACACACAGCTAAAGTACAATTGGATTACAAAAGCTTTATAAGTTACTGCCCTTCATCTCAGTCACTGCAACTGGTGCAGGCTTTTAGCCTGCTCTGGTGCACTGTAAACTCAATAAGGGCTCTTGCAGTAAATAAATTTCAATTCACCATTGCCATGACACACAGTTTGTCCAAAGGCAGTGGCAGCAGCTCATCTGAAAATGGCAACACAGGAAAGCACCTGGTCACATGGAAGTGCCAGCTCACTTCCTGAGGGGGGAGTTTTGCTCTCAGGCAAATGCAAAAATATCTCAAATCCTCCTGATATTAGACAGAACTTTAGAAACAATACCCTCTCTTACCGAAATCCATCTTCTACTTTATATCTAGTTGGTAGCAGCAGACTTAGCTGAAAACACAATGGGTATATACAAACTCTGATCATAAAATTTTGGTATTATATTGTCTCAATATTCCTTTGTTTCATGGTGGTAAATTTACTGTTGCTAAAGTAAGCTGGATGCATATAATAATATTTCCAAAAAGTGTTCTGAAACATATTCAGTCTCAACCTTTATTATCTTACATCACTGCAGTGAGTAAACTCACCCACAGACTTGTGTATTCTGCTTCTCCATAAGAAACTAAGCATCCTAACAATCCTCACATGCAGAAAAAAAAATTGTATTAATTTCTTTGTCCACAGTTCTCCAGCTTTCAGAATCAACCATCAAAAGAAAATTTTCCATCTTACTAAATCTCTCCATAAATCCAACCATACAATTGCCTTAACTTAGAGATAAAAAAATAACTGCATTGCAGTTTATGATCCCAGATCCAGAGATTAAAATGAAATCAATAAATAAACAAGCTGTGGTTTGCTGCATACTGCTAACCAGATTCCTCTTCTGCTTAAGGTGTTACCAGGGATATTGTCTATCACAAACTGGATAAATGGTCAGCAAAGGAAAAGTTACCCATCTTGCAACTTACAGGAGAAGAAACTAGTAACAGAAACTCAGTGCCTTGGCTGACACTGGTTGAGAACACTGCCAAGACAATAAAGTGAATAAGAGAAATTGGGCTGATGGTATTGGAAATAAATCAGAGGGGTGAGAGGGCAGTGAGCAGGAGCACTGACTCACAAATTCAGTGTGACAGAAAACTCAAAATTAAATCTAGGGAACTGAAATTTAAAAGCAGAATTATTTTCATTTGGAGATTTACTCGCTTTTTTCCTGGTTCCTGCTCAGAGCTGAGCCAGACAAGCACAGCCAAGGGAAACTGCCCAGCCTTGCATGAGACTGGACAGAGGCTGGGCAGGGACCTCCAGAGGCAGAAATCAAGGCTTGTTTTAAGGACACGGGACTAGCAGAAACCCAGCTCAGAATTTCCTGGATTCTCCGGGAACAAAAAGGTAAAACAATGTTGCTGTCTGATTAGGAACAGAGAATACAGCAACACACACGGCTTCTTCAAGGCAGCAGGAAGAAAGGGGTTTATTGAAAGGCCACCACACTTATGTAGGATAGATCGTGCAGTACAGAACAGAAAAGGCTCACTGGTCCAAGAAGGCAGCACCTCTTTGAAAACATGCTTTGTGCAAAACATCACACAGCACACTCACTGCTCTGTGATCAACAACAGGTGTTAATCCATGCTAGTCTTTCTTCCTTCTCTTGTTTGTCTCAGAAAAGTCCCCAGCCTGGGAAAGATCAGAGCTGGAGCTGAGAAAGCCAACAGCCTGGGAAAAATCCGAGTTGGATTTTTTCTTGAGCCTTCAGCAATGTCCACAAAACAATCCCATGGCAGCTGTACATCCATCCAGCCTAAACATGCACCAGTAGGGCTTTGCCACCCACAGGGATTTCACTCTTACCCAGTCTCTGAATATGATGCACTTGCTTTGCTGTTTGTTGTTTTAAGGTGTACACAGGGTTTGAGCAAATAGAAAAATCAGCAAAGCAAAAAGTGGGGTGTACTGCAGGGTGTGCCTTTCCTGCTGAGAGCTGAGTGTGAAACTTCCTTAGCACCTTGGTCAGCTCAGATCCGTGCCTGCATCCAAGTTCAACTTTATCCCCACTGAGTTCTGTGCTGCTTCAAAGCAGCTCTTACAGAATAATTATTGCAAAATACCAAAGTAAGTTTCCTTCCTGCATAAAAAAAATAAGTCCTATTTAATTTACCTCTCCTTTACATAATTGGTAACATTTTTCTTTAGCAATTAAATTTGTATCTAAATTAATTTCTTCAAACACTAAAAGCTGGACATCCTCTGTAAACTATAGATTTTTATTTAAAATATTTGATAGAACTGGGACAAAGCCAAAAAAAACATTTCCTCTAACTTTCAAGACTTCAACTCAAAGGTCCTCAAAATCTTCTTTTTTTTTTTTCATTTGTCATTTATGAAGCATCTTTCAAAAACACAGTCTTATGCAGACTTCAAATTTCTGATAATTACACCTCAAGTATCACTACAGCTATGCACAAGTGTAAGCATGAAGGCAAATTTTGCCTTTGGTTTGGAAAGGACTTTGGTTCTCACCAGCATTGGTCTAGAAGGCAGCAATCTCCAGTGATCTCATTTCCATAGTGAATCTCCATCTTATTTGGTGGGATTTTATATATATAACAGAGTCTGCCCCATTACATAAAGTTATTCTCTTCAAGTAAATCTCTATCTCCATAATTTACAAATTATGTCAGAGCACAAAGAATAGTTCAGTCAATTGAGAATTACAGCAAGCCATCATCACTAAAGGTGATTAATATCCTAAATGCAAAAAATTGAATGTTTTTCTTCAAGCCCAGTGTTAATAAAAGACTGTCAGTCAAAATGGGGGTCACAACAACTATGGAAAAATAAAACATGCTTTAAAATATTTATTTCAGCATTTGTTGACATATAACTACTCAGTTTAATAATAACTGCAAGAGCAGGAACTTGCTATCATGGCTGGAAATTTAATCATTTAAGTACTGGGAGCTTCATTACTTACTGATGGTGCAGAACATCTCCATAGCCCACAGGACACAGATCTCCCACTGGTTCTGCATGTCAGGAGCCAAAAAAGCTGTGAACAAGAACAAGAAACAAAAAAACAAGAATATTCTGTGACTGATCCTGAGCAGAAATGTATTTTTGGGGAGCTTCCTTTGTCCCCCACAGTGCTCCAGTGCACTGGCCAGAAGATCTGTGTGCTCATGGATCTTTCCAATCATGAGACACTTTAAGATTCTTGGTTAAATCACTGACCAGGCACCCTGAAGGTCTGAAATGAAAAGAGAAATCCATCTTTTTGCCCTCTAGGCCCAGCCCATCAGAGCAGCAGATCAGAACAGGGAGTTTCAAGGAAGGTACCAAGGACACAAAGAGCTTTGGGAAAAATGGAGGAAAATTCAGACATTCAGCTTTTTTTTTTTTTAATGCAGAAAAGAGAACGGGAGAGGACAGAAAATGAATTATCTTAATGTAGAACACTTACTAGGAGGGAGCTTGATGAATGATTTTCTGTGTCTGCTTGGGAGAAGGCAAGACAAAATTGGCCTAATTTTCAGTGAAAAGCTCTTAGATTGGGATAAATTCTGTGCATCAAAAGGCAATTATAACAGAATGGGCAGCTAACAGAGGTTATGCAAACCTGTCATTCTCTACAGGCACAGCTTAGGTAAGACATTTGTCAGGCAGAGGGCAGGGATAACCTCCTCCTCTGAGGAGCTGCTGTTCCTAAATGTTTTAAGCCTAGAAAAACTTTATATACACTAGATTTGAGCTTGTCTCTAGGACTGCCATGTGATCCTTTACAAAGTGTGATGGAATAAAGGCACTATCAGGGGGGTGAGCTCATGGACCAGCTCCCTGGGCTTTGCAGGCTGTTTTTTGCAATCCTCAGGCACTGGGGGAAATTAAAAAAAAAAAAAAAAAAAAAATAATTAAAAGAAAAAGTAACAGTCTGGGGGGGTTCTGCGTAGAGCACAGCCTCCCCCAGCTCTGGCACTCTGGACTGGGGAAGGGCTCCAGGCTCTCCAAGCTCTCACTTTTCACACTTCCAGGAGAGGGGAAGGGATGTGTAAGACAGGAATCTGTACTTTGTTCAGGTCATGTAAAGCCCCAGGTGTTCTGATCATCTTATCAATATACCCCTAACTACTTTGGAATGTGCATCTGATTTCCTGACCCTGAACTTCCCTGGATTCCTTTGGAGCAGGCAGGAGCTCCCCCAGCACAGCCAGCATTCACTCCAGGTCCCTCTCTCAGTCCTGCCCAGCCACATTAAGATAAGGTGCTTAGCTCTGCCAGGAGAAAAGGAACTGCAGGATTTCCTCCCTCTTAATGAGTGGATGAGCATTTAATCGTTCTAAGTCAATTTAAACTGCCTGCTCGTCTTCACAAGCTTAACTTCTAATATTCCTTCTTAAGTGAATACCACAGAAAGAATGCTATTCTGTCATACCTCCTGGGTGTCCCCATATCAGACTGCACAGGGCTATTGATGAGTCACAGCACAGCAGGAATTTCTTCATTTGCCTATAAACGGTGGAATTTTAAAAATACTTTCAAGAACCAGATTAAGTGCATGGGAAATGTGCTGCTAAACAACCTGGCAATGTACAGGCACCTTGGAGGTACCCAAGTCACTCCAAACTGAAAGGCAAGGAACAGTTTAATTTCTTTAGCCTCTATAGATTTAAGAAGCAAAATAAAATAAAACAAAAAAAAATGCCAAACGATAAACTTGAACACCACAACCTGAAGCTTCCATCCAACCAGGATTTCAAAGTTAAATAGACAAGCAACTGTTCACCTTGATATTCAAGGGTAGATATATATATTTTTAAAAAGCATTTGGGTAGCAGCCCTGTGGGTAGTGACATACAGGGGAATGCAAAATGATGTCATGCAGTGATAGTAAAATTTTCCAAAGTCTCATTTTTAAATTTAGTTGCTACGCTTTACATATACTGCTAAAACTGTATAAAAAGGGACTGCAGTTTTTCATTCACAGATAAAAATGACTAAAATTTACTTTTCTCATTATCCATTGTGTGAGGAAGGCCATGCACATGATGCAGAGATAAGAAAACTCATTTAGAGCTATTTGTAAGGACTAGGATTTGCACTTGTGCGTTCAGTAATAATTATAGCCACACATACAGTTACCCTGCCACACATAATCTATCATCTGATTATTGCTGTCCACCCACTGAATTTTAGTGATGCCAAATGCCTCTCATTACCAGGGACACTGGGACTGGAGGCACTGTAAAAGCAGGAGACAGCACTATCATAAATAGTATCAACAAGAGGAGGTTATTTGATAGGTCTTGCTCCCAACCCTGGTGTCTCTTATGAATTGCTTTCATTAAGTATCTCAGAAGCCCGAGGTTATTTAGGAATTTGTAACTGTGCAATTAGACTTTGTGCAGAGCAGTCCTGGTACAGCCCTGTGCTGAGCAGGGCAGGGAGGGGACACTGCCACCTCTGATGGTGCAGAGCAGTGGCACATCACACTTTGCTCTCTCTGCTCCTCCATGAGGAGCCTTCCAGACCAGCCCTGGCCCCAGCCCACGTTCATGAGCTCTCACTGCCGTGCAGAGGCAGGAAATCTTTGTACAAATCAGCCAGGCTGGGCTGGCTAAGGGAGGAGTGGGTTTTAGCCTGGGAGGGGCAGCCAGAGCAGCCCCCAAGGAGCAGCAATGCAGGATTCACCAGCTCTGAGCAAGTCTTGTGCCACTGACTGCTGCTCTCTGCCTCCACTCACTGTGCCATGGAGTTTGCACCAGTGTCTCAACAAGGGCTGAGTCTTTAGCCCAAAGAGAGGCTCTAAGCCCAGCTCTTGTGACAGTGAACAGCTCAGGTCCATGGCCAGAGCTCCTGCAGCTGCAGCTGCCCAGCAGGGAGCTGTCACAAATATCCTGGGTGCTCATCACTCCATTTGGAACAAGGCTTCCAAGCTCTGCCACCACTACCAGGCTTCTAAAAGCTCTTCATCTATAGGATAAAGCAGAAATTAATCAGGGCAATACCAAATTCTGGTGATCAGCACTTCCTTGCTTTCTCAGACTGCTCTCTCATCTTGGACCAGTCCCTGTGCTCTGATTCACAGCCTCCCTCCCTCTGCCTTGTGAATTCCCATCATCTGACCCAACAGGCAATCACTGATCCCCAATTCTTTCCCTGGTGCTCAGCACTCATTCCTTGTTAAAGCAAGGTATGACCTGACCTACTGCAGTAAAGCAGCCTCTAACACAGCTGGGTGTTTGGGATCCCAGGCCAGGATAGGGGTGAAAAAAAACAACAGGATAAGAGAAAGCAATGATATTGCATACTCAAAACAGAGGGCACAGGCTGACAGAGATGCACTGGAATTGCCTCAGTATCAAACAGTGTCCATGAGCTCTGCATTTCCTAAAGCATTGCAAACATCCTATTTTTAAAAAATGAGCTATGAAAATTAACAAATATACTGAGAACAGTTCTTCAAAATGTATTTCTTGTAAGCCAAGTCTATTTTAAGTGTACCTAGCATTGCCATAACAAACAGCACACACAGATGCATAACTGAAATTCTGCTGTCCTTTTGCAAGTAGTATTTTTTCCATCTGTAACCACACACAGCCAGAATGCAAACACTCACAGAGGATGGCCTTTACTTCAGCACCCCCTGGGCTCTCCTCCAATCTAGAGAGATTCTAGAAAAAAAGAAGATGCAGCCCAGACACCCTTTCTTAATACAGACAGTGAAGGAAGATGGCAGTCCTTTCTCACACAATTTTACTAAATTACATTAACTAAATTACATTACTAAATTAGGATTAACTGTGCCACTCAAGCCATTTTTGAGTTCAGCAGGTGTCAAGAGATGCCAACACCTTCTGAGCAGCAGAGGAAGTGTCAAATTCTTGGAACAGAGCTGCTGCCAAGGGAGTTGGATTAGGAGCTATCTGCATATTCCTATGTCATTTATTAAAGCTCCATTCTGTTGTTATTTTAAACATAAACACAAGTGCCAATCTGGGAAACCAACTGAAGTCTTAAGAATCTTTCATTCCATTTGCTTCTAAATATCTAGAAAAATCCAGGGGATAGGAAAAAACCCTGGCAATCTTTTCCTTCTCTAGGTGACTCAGTCTTCACACCTTGAACATCTGAATCATTATTTTCCTGAACCAGAAACTGGGTTTTGGCTTAATCTTTCTTAGCTTTATCTGGGTTGCTTCTTAGTGACATCACTATTTCACCTACAGTCTACCAAATCCAGTGGAATAATTTCTCTTTTGTCTGTTGCAGTGCTGTTCTGTTGCTTTTCTCAAGGATTCAGGTTATGGTTCAGCATTTCACTCACTCCTGGAGAATTCTCTGCTGTCATCTTCAGTGACAAGTGGGTGCAGTTTTCATAATCACAACTAAAAACTGTAGCTCAGAAAATAGATGTGTGACTTCAAACCTTCACAAAAAACATCTTGACATTTAAATCCAATTGCATTTTCTCCTTCCTGATGAAAATATGATACCAACTAGAGGAAAATTCTCCTACACAAATATATCATGTTCTCCAGGCCCTACAAACTTTTTGGCACCACTTCTGGTATTACACATTGCATTCTTTGTCAGTCATTTTACAAAATAAAGGGTGAGAAAGTGTGCAGTAGTTGATAGGTGATGCCAACAAGTCTATAAAAAAATTATTTGGAAGGTCTTCGTAGGATGGTGATCGTGTCCCCAGTTGAAATCATTAATTGCAAAACTGGAATGAGCTCCAAGTTAAGACAGACTACTGCTCTTTGTAATAAATTAAACTGTCAATCACTCAAAGAACCTTTAATAACACACTGGTTCCCTGAGCTCTTAAATTACAGGCTGGATTTCATTTATCAGTCTGCTTTATGTGAAAAAGGATTAATTAAACTCATTCCAGTATTACAGTAAGGCCCTATTTCTCTTAGTACTACAGAATAATTGACTGCAAATGAATTGAAAAGTAAGTAATTGTAGTTATTATTCTGATGTAAATATTAGTTCTCTTTTGACATTTCAAAAGATTCAGTAGAGGCACTTTAGTGATAAGACAGATCATTACCCTGGCTAGGAAAAAGAGATAGCATAGAGAAAGTGAAATTACAATCATTAGTTTAGATACCTAAAATACTCCTATTATTTTCTCTTCCATATAGTTATGTACCTTAAAGTACATTTTCATTAACTGCTGATCCTGATTCATTGTATTAAGTATACTGCAGTAAAGGCAATGCATTATATCCTGGTGCTGTGGAAAGAATTCAGAGGTAAAATGAGTTCTGACAGAAAATGAGTGAGAAGTTTGTCTCAGAGACAGTCATGACACTGCCAGTGCTATAAAATTCAAATCAACAGATTGCCATGGTGAATGATTAATTTTTATGAAAATATTATACCAACAGGCACACTGAACAGCAAGAAATCACCTTTTAATTGGAGAATCTGATGAGCTCAGACAAGAAACTGCAGCATCTCCAGAATGAACAGAAGATTTGCTGTTCAGAATTGGGGGTAACAGGAGATCACTGAAGCCATTTTCCAAATACAATATCTCCTGACATCTGTCTAGAGATCAGGGCCACACACAGAACACCAGCAGCCCAAAATTTAGCTTCCAACTCTGCATTCTCATTTTGGGGGCAGCTAGATTGATTTCAGCAATTCTTTGACCCCTAAAGATTGGGTTTTTTATAACATTCTTGTAAAGCAGAACCTGTGAGGGAAAAAAAAAAAACCAAACCTGAAGCCTCTGAATCTGAGTTTTTTTCCCAGGTTTTGCTTCTTTTCTCATTTCATTCCTTACCTTCTCTGCAGTTTTGATTCTCAACCTCTCAACAGAAGATCACAAGGAAACTTCAAAGCAGTTTCAGCCTCTGAGCAGGGAAAGAATGGAGCATTTCATCCCCCAGCATGGGCTGGGACCTGGCTGTTCTGCCTGAACTGGCAGCACAACTTCTGCACATTTCAGTATTTCCATGAAGCTACAGTTTAGACAGACTTTGCTTGTTATTGTTTATTTTCTGCTCTTTTTTTTTTTTTTTTTTTTTTTTTTTTAGCTAAAACAGTCTGTTTACCTCACAGAACTTTAAATAAATGTTTCTTCCTCAAGTGCACAACACACAAACCTGCCAAGGAATGCAGATGGTATCTAATTTCTCTGAGAATTTATCTGCTCTTTAGAGATATACTTTTTCTTTCCTTTCTTCCTCTTTTAATTGAAGAAAACTCTTCAGCAGTTTGGACAAATGCTTAATTTTACACATCTTTGAAAGCAGAGCATCATAACCCAGATATTTAGTGCATATTTAGGCTTTCTTGTGGGTTGTGTATAACAGGAACACGTGGATAAAAGCAAGTTAGTTTTGAGTTATCATAAGGATACCTGAGGGTAAGTGGAACCAGAAAACCATTTAAATCAGTTAATTCAGGGAGTCAATTAGCACATTGAGATGGTGCAAAAGAAGGACACTGTGCAATCACTGCTGAAGGAACTTCAACAACAAGAACATTCTTCATTACTGAAATGTAAATGTAAACTAATAGCTCAAAATAGGCAAGGCATTATCAAGAATAAATATCTAAACAACAATTAATATATTGAAATGGATAATTAATTTTTTTCCAGCTACACTTTAAAAACCATTAATGTCAGAGACTTTTGTGTTTCCTCCTTACAGGTTTTTTATGAAGTATTGCACTTTATAGATAACAAAGACATTCTGCAACTAGATAATTAAGTCTGCTCATAACTTGCACATCAATGTGGCCAATGAAGCAAAGTGATTCTTTAAAATAAAAACAAATGTGTCTGCAGTTTAGGGTTTGCCACTACCCTCCTTGCCTGACTTGTCACCAATTCTGTGTTTCAAACAGGCACTCAGATATAGCAGTCATCAGACAATTTAAAAGCCTGGCTGAGGAAAATTAAAATAACTCTATTTTCATTACTTAGCTCCCCCAAAATATGGAAGTACACAAAAATAGAAATAGAAATAGATTACAAGAAGAAGGGATCAGGTTATTGATAAAACAGCTGTAAGACAAATAAGCCATAACATTAAGTAATGATGGTTTACATTCCATGGAAAGTTCAATATATTAAGTAAACCTTTCAAAGGGTCATCTAAAACTCTGTAAAAATCCTCTTATCTGACAAAAATAAGTATCTACTTGGAAGTACAAACTAGAGGATCAGATTAATTTCAAAAACTTTTAGATAAGATCATGAGTTTTATAGAAATCTGTAGCACTCTCCTAGAAATTTGGCATATTTCTTGTGAAGAACAAGGGGGAAGGAAGAAGTACTTGCATGGCAATCCCAGAGAAAAATATATTAAAGATGGGCTGAAAAATAACATGAGCCAAATAAAGTTACACTCATCATGCAGAAAAACATAAATCTGTGGAAGGGCAACCCTTCAGGTAAATGAGGCATCACTCCATCAAAACCTCCAGGGAAGATGGGGAAGGACATTTTCAAATTAGCTTAATTTCTAGGTGCCAAAATTTGGCTGATAAAATAAAACTTAACTTCAGTATTTTGCCTGAATCTTTCCAGGCAGATAGCACAGTAAGAAATAAGGGTCAAACTCTTTGATCTATTTGCCTTACAACATTCACCTGTTTTGCAGAGGGAAAACTTCTGCATCCCAAGCTCTACAAAAGTTTCCCAGCATCGTGTCTGCCTTTTTCCAACACTTTAATTGGTAATATCATGCAGCTCCACAAAGTCATAATGCCCACTGCAGAAACCATTCAAAATAAAAAGGACAGCCTCTAGCCAAATCCTGAGATTTTTTTCATTGAAATCATTCAATCCAATAAGAACCAGTGTACTTCACAAAATATGCAAGATTTAAGACCCAGGTTTGTCAAACATCTGAGCAATACTGGATAACAAATGGAATTAGGGCATTAAAATGGTAAAACAGGATTGGAATGCAGCTGCCTAGGAGGGCTGGTGCAGAAGCAGGATTCAGGACTCTCAGATTCTCCACCTGCCTAAGCACAGCTGCTAAATTGGTGGTTTCAGGTAAAACCTGGGTCTTTTTGTCTCAGCTTTCCAACTGTGAAGCTTGAGGAAAATCCTCCCCTTTAAGACACTGAGATTTCTCAAACAGTGATGTGTAATTCCAGAGTGTTTGCATCTTCCCAGGGCTCCCTGCATCAGTGCCAGCTGAACAGGCACCAGCAGAAACACAAAGGTGTGGATTTCATCTGAAAACTGCAATTGAGGAAATGCTGTAAGCTGCTCCCAGTGTACTGACTTCAAGGAAATATCCAGCATTAAATGATGATGAAATATGTGGGTAAGATTCCTGCTGACCCAGAAAGGCTCAGGCATTTATTCAAAGAGAGCAGGTATAAGAGCATTCTGTTTTGTTTTTTTAAATAAGTTACCATAAAATTAAAGCAATAATTGCATCCAATGCTGATTCAGATTGAATCAGTAAAAAGCACTCAATAACTTTAGTAGAATTAATATCCAGCCAATTTGATTAAACCCTATGGACAATTACAATCTTGGTTGTGTGTAACATAGCAGTAATACTGATGCTGAAGTTATCCATAAAGTTCAAACTGTGAACTATCCCAAACTTCCAAATTTTACTGAGTTTGAATTTTAGCCTAGCACATAGCAACAGCTGGAATCTGTGTCTATTCACTCCTCCCTTGTGTGCCTGAAGGTGTGAATGCATCCCTGGCAGGGGTCCCTTTGCCTGAGCTGTGTGCAGGTGGCCCCTGGCTGAGCCAAGGCTCCTTTTGGCCAGGGCTGCACTCACAGGTCAGCTCCAAATCCAGACTAACAGAGAGGGACAGTGAGACTGCACAGAGCACTTCACCCCAGTGCTGCATTAATGGCATAGTTAAGGTTGATCACAGTGTTTAAAATTTTCATTGCATAAAGGATTTAGGAGAATCTTTAGACTGCAGTCAAAAGCAGAGGTTTAATAATGCCTGGCAGGCTTTTCTCTTTTGTAGTTCCATTTTGTGATCCTCGTTCTAGTGACACCTCGTTACCCAAACAGGCAGTACTGCCTCCTTTAAACCTCACCAAGCTCATGGTGATGGGGATTTTTCATCCAGCTGCTGTGTGCATGCACAGGAGAGGGGAGAGTTCTTTTGTATCCAGCTTTCAGTTCTTTCTCTCATCTCCCTTCTTGTGCCACAGTTGACTGACACACCCCTGACTCTGTCCCCAAAGCTGCCCATCACACCCTTCTCATTTGTTATTGCACCCTTCTCCTGCTGGCTCTGATAACACAGCAGAGTCAGAAACTGCTTCCTTCAAACCAAAAAGACAGCACCCTTTTTGCTTTAGCCTTCAAAAAAACTGAGTCAAACACATTTCTAGGACAATGACTCATTTACACTCTGCCTTCAAAGTTCAATTTTCAACGTGCCTTTTAAAAATTGAATGCCAGGATCCTGCCAGGAAGTAAAGGGCATCATTTCCTAGGGTTCAGGAAGGCCATTCCCCCTTTACAGAAATCATTTTGTTATTCCCTAGCACAGCTCTGAACTGTTCAAGTCAGGATTTCAATGAGTTTCTAGCTCAGCATGCATCATTTGCTTTCAGGAAATGTCCAGGCAAAGGCATCTAATCCCAAATCCTCTGTCCATGTGGTCCCAGGCACTGTGGCAAACATTCCCAGCACAGAGCAGTCTGCCTGCTCGTGTGCTAAATCTGCTCTTGGAAACCAAGAAACCCACACTGAGTTCATTCAAATCATCTTCCCTTTTTCATGTTCCCTTTTTAAAGTTTCCTAACATTTTAATGATGCTTCATATTCCAGGGAACATCAATCCCTGACATTGTGTCAAGGAGGTGCAAACACACAAATCCTGCATGGGAGCTGCTTTGCTACTCCACCAATAAAGGAGGAATATTCATGAGTGCTCTCTTCTATTCTCCTATATATCCTAGAATATTTCTTCCTCTTTCCAAATGTGCAAGAGTCCAAATATTGGACGAATATTCTTTAATTATGGTCCTGTTGCTGGATATTACATCAAATTATGAGCATATTAAAATCCTGCTGTTCTGCCTACTGTGACACACAAAACCAAGTTTATTTTCTCAGAACTTCAAGCATCATGATGCACTCAAGTCATTCAGAAACACAAAAGCTGCCTTGATTGAATTGCTTTCTAGTTATTCTTAGAAAAAACTTCAAATTATAATGATGCATGCCTAATTGCCATGAAAAAAATTCTTTCAGCAACTTCCAGAAGAAAACATATAAAGATTTTGCCTGTGCTCAAGAATTGACTTGAAAACAGAAAATAAATAAACACAAAATGAATCTTAAAATTGTATTTCACAGTCATGTTTAAAAGATCTGGAATTCTACTACTGATAAAAATGGGCTCCAAAACTTGTTAGCAGATAGAATTAAAAATTCTAATTAGAATGGGACATCACATTAGTTGAGTAATTTCAATCTCCAAGTGGTCTCTAGGAAGTGTTATTTTAAGAAGCTGTAGCCAGCCCTCAGGCCCTCTGGAGCTGCAGCTCTGAGTGCCAGCAAGGTCAGCACACAATTCAAATGTCACCTGCTGTCTCCAGCTCCACACTGACATCCTAAATCTGATTTGTTTTAACTGAAACCACGTTTGCTGGGAAGTAACTGGCAGAATGGGTATCAAATGCAGTACAAACCTCAGCTAGATACCTAATTATTTATTGGTATGAACAAATCTGTTAGCCAGACACCTAAATCTCCTTTCCTCCCTCCTCACAATACATGGCACACATGAGGCAGAGATGCAGTAACTGCTCACACAAAGTCAGACCCTACAAACCCACTGGAATATTTTACAATTCAAAAGCTAAATCCTGCTCCTTGGAAACCAAGATGTCACCGAGTTTAGTTTTCCCATTATTATTGGTGAAGTATTTCCTCCTCCCAGCAGGGCTGAGATCCACCCAGTGAGTTCTGAGGCTCTGCAGACTGCAGAGAGAATCTGAGCAGGCAGTGCTCAGGGCTGGGGAGATGGAGGCAGGTTCCACAGTGTTGTTACAGCACTTCTGAAAAGTTAATTTAACATTTTGACTGCTCTTACACATATGTGAAATTTGATCATCCAGATGGCAGAAAAACTTCTTAATGTACAGGATCACAAGAGGGGGCTGGGGTTTGGGATTTTTTTTCCACATGAGAAGGAAACACAAGTTTCTTTCACAGGTTTCACATTAATTAAATACACATAGATCTCTGTGCTCACTGCAGTGTGCTACATGGTCGTTTGTTTTCAGCATGTAACTCTCTAATTTCCTTTGAGTCCATTTAGAAGTCTATTACATTAAGGGAGGGAAATGCATCACTTTGGTAATTATTCTGTTTACACTCACACACAGCCTTAACCACAAGACAAATAAAGATTATTTCCCAGGTTAATAAGGGTTACATTCATGACAAAAAAAACCTCGTGGAGTGTGACACAAAACACCTTCAGATGAATTCTGTGCATGTGTGCTGCTGTAGCTCAGGAATTGCACTGCTGGCCATGCACCACAGTAACACAGATCAGTGCTGCCCAAGAGGAAAAACTGGGTCCTGTGACTTATGTGGATTTTTTATAAACAACCTCAAAAAGATTTGTGCTTGTCTACACCATATAGGTTTTAAACTGTGAGAGCAATACAAAGTGAAGGCACTAATCTCAGTTTTAACTAATCATGTTTGGTTTGGGGTTGTTTTTTGTTTTGGGTTTTTTTGGGGTTTTTTGGGGTTTTTTGTTTTTGGTTTTGGTTTTTTTGGGGTTTTTTTTGAGGGACATTAAGGATTTCACTGTACAGAACATTAAAAGACCATGAGATATCTTTCTCCAGGACCTATCTGTTTTGTGATTTCTTTGTAGTCAATTACTAGGGAGATTGTCTGTTCTCTCCTGGCTGATGTGAAAATCTGCAGAAGGAGCTGAAAGGCTGTCAGCAATCATCTGAATCCTCATAAATGCCCACATTGGTAATTAGCCAAGCTGAAGTAATTTCCAATTCAAGGTATTAAAGTTAAAAGCACTATTACAGTGAGTTTACAGGAGGGTTTGTGTAACTGGGACTCTGGTGAGGGAAAAAAACTGTTATGACTTCACCTATTTTTTTCCATGAAATTACAGGAATTATACATAGTTCTATCACAGAAATCCTCCTGAGTAAGTATTTTAAAATATTGACATTTGCATTTCCTTCTTGTGTCCCTAAAAGGCACTCTCTGAGTTACTAGGAGGAGGAACTGGAGCATCCAAAACAGAAGGATGGTGACTGTTAGATGCTCACATGGCAGAGGTCAGAGCCACAAGCTGAACCTCCCCAAACTGGGGGGAGGCAAAGGGCTAAAGGAAGCTGCAGGGGATCCATCAGAGCAGGGAGGTTGTCCCTGAGGTCACTGTGACATGGGCACTGTGACATGGGCACTGTCCAGTGCCATGCCCTGAGCCCTGGGCACAAGCCCAGCCTCAGTGCTGAGTGCCAGGCTGCTCTGCTAAAACCCTGCAACCTCCCCAGCAACCTGCAACTGCTTCTTCTGCCTTCCTTAGAGCCAAATCCCTCCCACTAAGCCTTCCACAAAGAAAGCAGAGGCTTTGTAAAGGAAGTTTTTATCCATCTGTTGTAAGCTGGATGGTCAATGTGTTGATGCTGTTGGTGTTTGGAGGTGTTTGCTGGGAGGCAGAACCAGGCTGCTCCTTCCTCCTCTCAGACTGTGCTGCCAGGAGGGAGAAAGGCTCCTCAGCACTGCCAAGAGCTTGTCTGGAGCCAGCACTGCTGTCCCTGGCCCTGGTTTGGGTCTGTGGCACTGCTGATTCCTGGGGATGCCCAGGCCTGGATCAGCTGCAGCCCCAGCACCAGGAATGGGAATTCTGTTATGTGAACTATTCCATCAGTGGAGCTTCTTCAAATGGCAGAGGAAATAAAACAAAGTTAATTAGAGAGAAGAGAATCTAGCCTGAAATATGCATAGTACAGAGAGATGAAAGAGGACAGAATAATCCAAAAATTATATTGTGAACAAAATAAGGGAGGCTCGCTGAAAAAGGGGTCAGGAACTGTGTGAAGAAGGGCATGAAGACCAGAGGGTAAAAAGCTGATTAGCTGCTAATACACAAGCAGATCTGAAATAGTGAGGTAATTATCTTAGGAAGCAAGAGAAACTTAAAACAGACACACAGTAAAGACACCAAGTACAGAAAACCCTTTGAAATTTTTTTCTCAAGAGACCTTTATACAATAAAAAGAACTAAAAGGGGCTGTGATGGCAACAATAATTCAGAAATTGCAAAAGGCATACAAGCAAGGGGAAAGATACAGGAAATATCTAAACGTGCAGTGCATTTAACATCAGCTGCCCAGTATCTGCAATGTCACAGTATTGATGTTTGGTGTCCTGGAGTTTTCACTTTAAACTGAAAGGGAAATCAATTGAACCTCAAACAGCAAAATTTTGGCTCTGTGAAGCATGGTTCTAGGCACCACTTTTTGGTAAAATTCCTGTAGAAAATGAACAACAGACAGGTAATTTAAATTATGATAACACTGAAATGAGTAAGGAAAAACAGTTTCAGAACCATCCCCTCTTAAATACTAGGATTCAACTTACATTTTTCTTTAGAATACTCTCCTGTATTCACCTGTTCCTTAAGCCTAGCTGGATCTTATAGCTCTGCTCAAAAGTACTGCAGAATGTAATTCATAAAATCCCTTTTAATTCTTTGGGGAATCATTGAAAGTGCTACAGATTCCTTCATGTTTCCAAAGGCAGGTAAAGTGTTTTACTGTGGAGCTGTGAAAGGCAGCATTAAGCAGTACAAAAAACAAACACACAAAAAATGTGATGACCTGCTAAACTCGAGGGTGAATCACAATAAAAAATCTCATAGAATCACAATAAAAATCAGGTTGCAGGGCACTTCTGCAGGTCTCCAGTGCAACCCCCTGCTAAAAGCAGAGCAGGCTTTAAAGTTAAATCAGGTTGCCATGGTCTATCAGACCTTTATGAGAAATTGTCACAGAGATTAAGAATAAGCAGATATTTCTAGGAGCCAGCTTTCTTCTGTTGTCTCTGCCCAATCAGAAATAACAGTCTCTGAATACTGCAAAGCAGCCTGACACATCAGAGAACGTTCAGACTTCACTGTCAGGGGGCAGATGCTTCCATTCTGAGCAGATGATGCTCACTGGACAGAGAACAGCCCTGCTCTGTCAATGGCCTTGGAAGAGCAGCAGTGTGGGCTGCAGGCACAGTGAGTGCAGGCTGGCAGAGCACTCCCTGCCAGGAGCTCACCCAAAGCCACACCCCAGCACAAGAGAACTGAAAATTGCCTTCTATTGGCATTTCTGTTTGGAAGGTGTAAGTGAAGTGCTTCTGACCCCAACAGTTACATTTTTAGAAACTCATTCTCCAGCAGATAATGGATTCATTTCTGCTGCATAAAGCAATATCCTCCTAACTAACAGGATCTCAGTAGAAGAAAAAGTGACTCCATCCCCAGCACCATCAAAATCCCAGTGATGTTAACAGGCTCCTTAAACCACAGCCAAAGTTTGACCTGAGTACCTGAGTGGAGCAGTGAACTGTGCAAGCACTCAGTGAACAACATCCAGACTCCAGGAGCACAGAAATAGCCCAGGGTGCTGCTGGCACCCCAAAGGCTGGGGGAGGAAGGAGAGCAGTGGCTTTGGGAAAAAAAAAAACCCTGCTCCCCATACCAAATACAAGCTGTGCTACACTAGAGAAAAACACACACACAAAAAAGTAGAACTTTTGCAAAGCAGTCACCAGTTCCTTGGTTAAAAACAAGCCTTATTGAACACACTAAAAGCTGTTAGAACACTCTTACTCCCAGTTTTATCCAAACTTCCATTAAATGATGCTGACATGCAATTACTCTCCTGTTAAATACCAGGCCACTGCTGAGCTTTGACTAAAGGCCACTAATGCATGTACTGGCAAACAGGCACTGGATCATTGTCTGTGCTGGGGAAGGCAGAGAGGCTTAGTCAAAACTGCATTAAACTTCTATTTGCCATTGTTTTTGTAAGCAATAAAAGTCTGAAACAGAAGTACAGCAGCTTCTACCTGACAGTCAAAATATTTGGTAATCTAAAATGGTGTTTAATGAGCAAGTTTGAAGAATCAGGGTTCAGAGACAGCAAGAGGAAACTGAACATTTCTGTGAATTTGCTTCATATCAAGTAACTGACACTGTTTAATAGATAATCACAAAATTACAACCTCATCTCAAAGTCTCAATGACATTTTGACACAGGTGGTCCCTTCCCCACCAGAGTTTATTATTGCAGTCCCAGTCCTGTCCTTCCCCCAGGGTGGTACCTGACTGCACATACCCAACAGGATGGAGCCAGCACACCCCAGGGCTCACCTGCACAGCTCATCCTGCAGGTCCAGCTGGCAGCCTGGGGTGGGGAAAGCACCAAGGAACAGCAGCAGGGAACATCCTGCATCCAGGAGACACACACACACCAAGATTTTACTTCCCAGGCTACTGTGCTGGATTAGTTCTCTTAAAACTAAAAGGGTTTTGATCAGATAAAGCATCACTACAAGGAACTGTTGCTCAATCATTGATCCTCTGAAAGAAGACATCACAAATAAGCACAATTTAGGCTGTTAGAACTGCATTTTATTTAATGCAGGTTTATTAATCCACATTTCCAAAAGTGAAACCTTTTGTTGTAGTGAAGAAGGGATACTTAGAACCTTTCAAACTCTTAGAAGATGACTAAACATAGGAGAGTATTATGAAAATCCTTATTTCATAATCTCTAGAAAGAATTAAGCTGATTCTAATGTGAAAAACTTTAAACTCTTTCATTATTTAGAATTCATTGTGAAAATTAATCTGACTAGGGTACAATTTTGTAAACAGAGACACTGAAAAATATTCCAGCATGAATCCATGGCTCTCCTACAGACCTGCTCCAATCCCACACTCTGTGAGGTGCTATTTGGAAATATCTTCATTGTCAAAGCATCTTTCTTGGCTTAGATTTAAGGCTTAGACCAATTTAACTTGGGCAAAATGATCCTGATAAGTTACCCCATGAAACAGCACAAATTGTTTTGTTAGGCTTGCAAACATTGACAAACACTGAATTTCACCCAAGTCTATCATGATCCCTAAGAGTTATTGAAATCTTCCCAAGCACAGCACTGCTTTCAATCACACCCATGCAGCTGAGACACCTCAGCTCTTTTACAGCCCTCCTGCTGACTGACAGAGGCTTCTTTTCCCCTGAATTGTGGTGTTGGAGCTACAGAATTCTCCCCTCACAGCAGCCCAGTGTTGTGAGACCCCAACCCTCCTCATCTTCCTCACAAACCCCCCTCTCAATGCCCTGAACTGCAGCAGATGAAATGCTGCAAATCCAGAGCTCTGCAGGGAAGCAGGGAGGGCTCACAGCTCCATGCTGTAATTGCAATTACAGCAGCAGGGGTGTTTCTGTCCTGCACCTCAGGGTCCTCTCTGCTGTGCCCAGCAGGAGCCAGAGCAGCCCCACCTCTCTGCATAGGCAGAATCTTCATGCAAAATAGAAAGAGGCAATCAGGCCCAGAAAACTGCTGCTGAAATTGTCATTTGGCAGGAGACTTGACAAGTGCCAAGACCTTTAACTGTCCAGAAGACAAGGAAGGTGAGGAGTTTTCCATGTGAGCTGTTGAAGGTTTAGTTTTGCCCTGCTCTCAGTGCAGTCTGTGAACCTGCATTACTGAACCAGCAAACAAAGGGGACAGGAGGCTGTCCAAAGCTAAGTCAAGAATCCTTCAGTAAAGACAGGAATAAAATCCAACCGTGGATGAATCTCCTGGCTTAAGTTCACACTTGGAAGTCAAAGCCATGAAGTACTTCTGAACTTCAGTCCTGTGAACTCCAACCCATTGTACTTTTTGTGATCAGCCTACATAGGTTGAAAACTAATTGAACTTTCCAGTAATTTTTTTTTCCATTAAAGTACAGACAATAAAATATATGGCAAGTCTATATTTTTTAACCTTCTTGATATGGCACAGAAATCAGAATAATTCAGTTACAGGAAGTGAGTTTAATTCCACAGCAACTCCAAGGTGCAGCTATATTGTAAAATGCATGCTTGTTTTTTTGGTTTTCTTTTGGGTTTTTTTTTGGGGTTTTTTTTTTTTTTTTGTTTTTTTTTTTTTTTTTGTTTGTTTTTTTTTTTTTTTTGAGCCTAATAGTGATCTACCATTCCCCACTTCAGTGGTATTTGGATATTACTATGTTTCTGTAATATTAATAACATCATAATCTTCATTAGAATGCAAATCTATACCATCTGACAAGCTCTTGTTCTCTTCCATGAGCTCCTTTGTTGTTGCAGCCTCATGAATTTCATTATGACACAAGATTATTATCAGACAGTGGGAAGTGGGGGTGGGGAACAGAATGACGTGGAAATTATAATTTCTTGGTTTACTAATGTATCCAGTTTCACATTCCAGTTAGTTTTTGCACAAGCTGCTTCTGAGGGAAAAGGGAGCAAAAGGGAGGAAATTCTTCCAAAACTGCTTCTTTACAGTTTTTCTCTCAAGCAGATGCCACTGGAGGGATGCACTGGAGGGAGATGTTCCTCAGCCCTGTTTCATTTACATTTCAAAAAACAACAATTATTCTATCCACATGTTTTTTTCTATTTATAGCTTTACAGATGGCAAAAGAAAACAAGAGGATTCATGCCATTCAAAAACTTGTGGCCATTTCCTCTCCAATTAAACTGATACCAATTTTCAGTCTTCATCTCCAAGTACAATAATTATTAAAAAACTGTATTTATTCCTGGACCAGCCTGTGGCTGTAAAAATAAACACCATTTTGCTTGTAGGAGTGCAAATATTCTTTCCAGTATGAAAACACATCCTGGGCAGGCTCCAGAGCAGCCAAGGCTGTGTCCCCTTAATTCCAGCACCCCAGCTCCATTGTGGGGGCCTCTCTGCACCCAACTTCTCTGTGCTTTCAGGCTAGAAAAAGGCAAAGCTAAAGCAACAGAAATGATGGGATTAAGTAGGAAAAGTCCATTGGGCCCCCCAGCCCTGGGAATTGTGCATTTCCCCCCAGAGCTGTGGGAGACACTGCAGCAGGGTCACTAAACTGCTGCTGTCACACCAGAAGAGCATCTAGAATTTTGTTATCAAAATTAAAAAAAAAACAACAACAACAACACTCCTAAGTCATACAGGATCCAGCAATTTCTAAAACAAACATGATTCCTTAGAAAATAAATTGAAGTCAGTAACGTTGTGTTGAGACCCAGTACTAAAACCAGATTTCTTTCCCTCCTGTAAAACTTTGTATTTTACCTGAATTACTGCTTAGATAATTATAATACCCAAATCTACCTTATTATTAAAACCTACAGTGTTCTCTACAAAAAGCCACGAACAGGACCTGGTTTGGATGTTTAGTCAATTGAAGAAAATCTGAGCAGCATTAATTTGGGATTATCTTCTCCTTTCCTGATAATAATGACTGCACATCAGCTAACATGATCATGTGAATTTAGGTAACATTAACTTCTGTTGTTTATTAACCAGTTTGTCAGAGGTCTCCCCTTCTCAGAGGAGATTTTAGTACTAGAACAAGACTTATCTCCAAAAACTCCACGAATGGTGTAATTATTCTAAGCTATTTATCACAGAAAAGATTAGTAAACTCAACCAGAACACCCAATTTCAAAAGCTATTTCAGATTACCTACCACAAAGAAGTGTGAATTATTACATTATGTGACCTACAATGCAAGATTTCTTTGGCTTTTTTTGCTATTAAAGACTTACATTCAAATGCTAATATAAATATGTTTATATTTTAAAATGGAGGTAGCAATTCAAAATCAGACATATAATTAAAACACTGCCAATTTTCCTATTTTCCTAGTGAGTGCTGTCAAAAATCAGAACTTTTGTCCTACTGAAGTTGCACTGACAAGCTCAGAGTTGTTCACTTTATTGTCCTCCTCATTAAAGAAAATCCTGTCATTAAAAGAAACTATTTAAAGCAAGAAAAGAAATGTGTGAGTCTATTTCAAGCAAGCAGGGAAATGTTTTTGGACTTTGATTATGGCAATTAAAAAGCCCTGCTATTCAAAAATGGTGATTTTTTAGTATTTAAATAACACTGCATGTTCTTCTAAGACATTTTATTAAGAAGATTGTTAAATTAGGTGATAAAAGGTTACTTTTGTCTTTCAAGCTCAAATATGTAACTATTATTTCTTATCTGTCTAGAATTAGAAAAGCTTCAATATCATACATTTTACAGGACTCATTATCAAAATTCACCAGAGACTTCACAAAACAGACAAACAAATGCTTCACTGCCTGCCCGTGTTTAATCTCAGTGAGGCAATTTCTTCCTTGTTTTGAAAAGGAAGATTTCTTTCAACATTTGATGGAGCAATATTTTTTTTATTTTAAAATAAAATAAAATGTGATTGTTAAGCCATAACCACCTTCCTTTCAAAGCATAAGAAATGGGGCGCTTGTCAGGAATGTATTTTAAGAGGAAGCCTCAGACAGATCAGGGTTGGCAAAGAAAAATAATTTTATCTTTTTTTTTTTTTTTTTTAAGGCCAGAACAAGACTAAAATGCAACTTTAAATATCCAAGTAGGTCAGATCAAAATGCAAAATTAGGTACCATGACACAAAATCATATTTATTTAAATAATAATAATAAATTAATCTTTCTACCCTGCTGATGTGATAGTTGGAAAACATTCATGCCATTTATGCACACAAAATTTTTACTGGTAAAATATGCAGAGATGAAAAATCCTATGATTAGTTGCATTTTCATATACTTTGTAAGTTTTGACTACTAATCCATCCTGCTGAAATGACATCATTTCAGATCTCTAAGCAGACTTGCAAAGTTCTGTCAGTTTTTAGATAATCCATCATTAGTATTTCCATCACTAACCTTCAAATTTGTACTTCCCACTAAATTCCAAATTATGTTGGTCTAAGGATATCAGGATGCTGCTTATTCACTCTGGGACAGAGGAGAAGGCAGAGTTACTTAAAACATAGTTTTGATCAGAAGTAAAAGTACATAATCCATTTCCTCCAATGCCCTACACCCATCACTGAAATCACAGAACCATCCCAGGCTGGAAAAGACCTTTGAGGTCATTGAGTCCAACCTGTGACCCAACACCACTTTGTCACCAGACCTGGCACTCAGTGCCACATCCAGGCTGTCCTTAAACACCTCCAGGATGGTGACTCACCCACCTCCCTGGGCAGCCCATTCCAATGCCCAATCACCCTTCTTGTCAAGAATATTTCCTGATGTCCAGCCTAAACCTCCCCTGGTGCCCCTCAGGGCTGTGTCCTCTTGTCCTGTCCCTGTTCCCTGTGAGCAGAGTCCAACCCCCCCTGGCTGCACCCTCCTGTCAGGGAGTTGTAGAGAGTGATGAGGGCTCCCCTGAGCCTCCTCTTCTCCAGGATAATCATCCCCAGCTCCTGTTGCAGTAATTATGTTGAGATAGACTGGACTGGCATCATCACCAGTCCGTTATTAAAAACTTGGCATACCTTCTTTCAGTGAACTTCTTTCCAGGCAACTCTGACTCCTTTCCTCACAGGCAGCTCCACACAGCACTGACTCCTCTTCTCTCTGCAAGTTTCCTTCTTCCTTCTGCATGTCTGTTTAAACCCAAATTTGTCCCTTGCCCAGCACCTAACCCTGTCTGTCCCTCACACAGCATCTTCTTACCTTACCTGTCCCTTGCACCACCACATATCCTTTCCTCCTCACAGCTCAGCCAGCACACCTGTGATGGTTTTGAAAGCAAAACCAGTGAGAGACTCCAAGTCAGAAATACAATTTAATAGGAAGAAGGAGAAAAAGAAAATACATACAATAGTACAAATAAAAAAAAAAACACTGACAGGTAGAATACAACCTGACACCCCGCTAGTTAGTGTGGTGATAGCAGTGCAGATGAAGTGATCTTCTTGAAGCAGTGATCCTGTAGAAATCCTGGCAGTGATCCTGGTAGCTCTTGTCCTCTGGAAATCAGTGGACAAGGGCAGCTTTGGTGTTCCAAATCTCAGTTTTTATTTAGGTAAAGGCTTGGCTCCTCCCCCTGGGCTCCTCCCAAAGGGATGATGTAATTTTATCAGTCATGCACTGGGACTCAGTGGCCCATTAAGGATGGGTCTGTCAAAGATAAAGAACATTGCCCCATCTGGTTTTAACAGCTGGCCCATTAGCAGAGGATATCTCCCATGGAGATAAGGATCACTGCCCCACCTGGTTTCAGCAGATGGTGACAGAATACATCCCTTTGGGCACATCTTTACATTGTAACCTAGGACAACACTCCATCCCAAACTGCAGCAGACTCTGGGCCTCGAGCTGCAACTTCAACTGTTGGCTAGCTAGCCCATTCTTTTATGACACCCAAACTAACTGGGCAGGCAAGGCTGTTTCTACTCCTTGATAATCAGTACAGCTGTAATTCATTGGAAAAGATTGCCTTCTGCACTATGCTGTCAAACTATTCTCCTACACTTACAAACTGTTCTACTACAAACTCCCTCATCTGCTCCTCACAGGACTTGTGCTCCAGACCCTTCACCAGCCTTGTTCCCCTTCTTTGGACAGGCTCCAGTCTCTCAACATCCCTCCGAAGTGGGGGCCTAGAGCTGGACACAGCACTCCAGAAGGGTGCCAGTGCCAAGGGAAGGATAGTCAGCAGCTGTGGGATGTGCTGCTTTCCATTTTCACAGGATCAGTACATCCAGCGCTGGCAAATTCCCATTCCAGTGGCACCACACCCATTAAAAACACTCAGCAATAGCTCTCTGACTACTAACAGTCACACCTTCATCAACAGGCTTAATTTCAAAAGTAAATCACTTTGTGGATTCTTCTCCTTTTGTCTTTTACCTTTCCAAGATGATCCATGCTCTTTTTCCAGACTTAACCACCCCAAATCAAATCCATTGGAAAGTTAGTCCAGTGCTAACTTTTTCACCTGTGTTATTTTAAGGTGTCAACAGACTCAGTCATGAAATCATATAAGTCAAAAGATATCAACACAGAACAGAAAGTATCCTGATCCAACTGTATTCTAAGAGTTTTACTGTTCTCTGAAACTTTTGTGAGACACAGCAGATTAAAATTCCCAACATTGCTGCAGGGGCCAGAGTGTCAGAAAAGCAAGGACTGGCACAGTCTGAAGAGAGGCTCACCCAGGAGCTGCAAAACTCATTAGACAATTCAACCTCTTAAGGTTCATGCATTTAAACAGCATAAACTGTTTGGCCTCACTCTTCAGAAACAAGCCCTTTTTAACATGCTCTCTTCTGCAACCTTGAGTTAAGCAGGATTCTTTTCATTGCTTGTTGACTCCAAAACTGGAGAATGCCAGCCTATTATGAACATTTTCCTAAATACTAGCAAATTATTGCTTTCATTTGTGTTTTAATTAAGAGTTGTATCTACACTTGTGATAGATACGTTTAGCTGGCAATTTTTGAGATGATACAAAATGTAGTCTTGCAGTGACTACATGTTAATAGATATTAAGATCACAGTGGCTTTGTAGACAGAATTATAAATAGCAATATCAAAATATATGGAAAAATCCTTGAACTAAATTATTTACTAAGAGAGAGAAGAAATGTTGTTTGACAGGTATCAAAACTAAAGAGTTTTAAATTAAAAAAGTCTTCCTTCGAGAACTGTCCCAACATACAAACCCCAAGACTCAGCACTCACAACAATGAGCATGATGCATGGCAGTTGCACAGGAAGTCCTGTCCTGTCTTTTTTTGACTTTTAACCACTTCCATGTTTCTGCAGCCCAGCCTGTTTGGGGTAGTTGGTGTTGACACCACCCCACATAAACAAAACCTTAAAAGAGAAAAGAAAAGCCCTAGAAAAGTGGAGTCAATGGGAAGCCAGCAGATTAAATTGTCTGCTCAATCTGTCCCTCATTTTCACACAGTGAATTTGCTTGGGTAGAGCCCTATGCAAGGGGGGTTAAACATCATCTCTGGAGTAAAGCTCTTACCAATTTCCATGGAACACAACGTCTGAGTTCCACATCTAAGCTGCTCTCCCTAGAAATCTACAGCAGCCAAAGCAGGGGAGCAGCAGCCAGGCTGGAGCCCTGACCCTGGGCAGCTCCACTGGCTGGGACAGGGCAAGGGAAGGGGGAGAAACCTCATCCAAAACTGGTTTGCACTGCAAACACTAATTAGAGGCAAATATATCTGGCACAAGGATAAGAAAATCTCTTCTTTCCTCTGAAATCTCTTGAGTAGACTCTGAATTTATAGGTAAAACATACAGTGTTCTAGCTCTGGAAATGAACCACAATTTAGCACTTAGAAATCATAACTATTGCCCTCACTGTGCTGCAATTCAGACTTGGCCAGCAAAATGCAGGGACTGGAACCCAGCAGAGGCAGAGGAAGGAATATAAATGATATTTTATTATTCAGACACAACTACCACCAAGTCTGGCCATACAAGCTTTTTATAGCCCATCTCCTCCCATCTATTTCAATCTGAATTGTTCATTAAACAATTGGAAAAATAATGCCTAGTGAAGAGTGAAATGCTTTGAACTGTCTTGCTAGAAAAACTTCAGGCAAAAACATCAAAATGTCCTTCTCAGTCTTAAACAAAATGTTTTCATTTTCACTGATAGAAATAATTCTGAATTTCAAAAGCCTGTAATGATGAATTGTGCAAAAAAATTGAGGAAAAAAATTAATATTTTGAATTATAAAAAAATCTCACTTATAGCAAGACAATATTTCTTGTAAAATTACAGTCTAAGAAGAAAATTCTCTCTTCAGCTCTAATTATTTCAAATATGCAAAAGCATCCACAGTTGGCACTTGATTCTGTGATTGCAACCCTTGTTCTTGCAATTGTTCCTAAACCATGATAATGCAGTATTTGTTTAAAATAATAACAAGGCATAACTGTAATCATACTTTGTGTACTAAAAACAACTTTTGTTATGCAAATCATTAAAAATAATACTATCTAATCCCTGGGAAAATCTTGTGTTAAATTGGATAAATTAAAATTATTATCATTACATTTACAGAAGGCCTTTTATCCCATTTTTATACCCAGCACATTTCAATTCATAATTAGATGAGATGCAATGAATGCTTCAAATGAAAACAATTCAATAAAACCTGAAAAATGTTTGATTTTTCCTATTAATAAATGGGCACAGTGAGAGTGCAGATAGTCAGCAACACGGGGCCTTCATAACACCCACAGTTAATTACAGTATTTTCATTCTCCAACCAGAACCATTTTAGTCTTGTCATCTCTGCATTCTGAGAATGGACTGTGTGATTTTGACAGCTCAGGGGGTGTTATGCTTCAAAGGCAAGAGGAAAGCAGCCTGGGATGTGTTTTTGATTCCAGCCCATTGTGACCTCCCTCCATCCTGACAGCTCTCCATGGATCTGGGCTGACACCGTGGCTGCTCCTGTTCCTGCCATTTCTGGAGATGTTACAGTGCAAGACAATGAAAAATCAGCCTCCAACAGAACAGCTCCACCTTTACAAACACTGTCCAGCTTTATGGTTAATTAATTTCTCTTTACGTTTGGGAATAAAAAGTGATGACGTGAACATTTTCCAGCCCTTTGTTGTCTCCAAGTTTTCTCTTGGACAGCAAAGTTTGTAGATAATGGCCCCATATTTGATTTTGTCTGGAAGCCCCAGTATTGCAGAAATAATATCAATAGCACTTGAAGGAGTTGGTTGCATTAAAACAAATATAACAAAGTTCCATGCAAAAGTTTGCCTCTTCAAAAGGCAGAAATGCTGTGCATCTGGAGCCATTTCCAATAGGTCTTGAAAAGGACTAAAAAAACTACTTAAAAAAACTACCATGGACTTTGGGAATGAGAGGGCCCAGAAAAAAAACGCTGGAAAATGATTGCATCTGCTCCAAGTTGATTAGCATGTCTGAAGAACAGAGCCAGCTGCTTTGGAAAATACATTCTTTCCAGTCAAACAAGGAACAGTTTACTTGGAGAATTTAAATGTAAAATATGGCTTGGGATTTTTCACTAGATTTCTAATTTTAAAAATAATCTCTCAGTAGTATTTAGGGTGCCTTAATAAATCAACTTTTAAAATATTTTTAAAGTATTTCTTCTTTTTGAAAGAGCATTCTGCTAATAAATAAGACATCAGCAGGAAATAAATTGCATTTTGAGTCCAAGGTGATGTATACTTTAAGGAGAAAATCCTTAGACTTGTTTATAATTAACACCATTATCCAGCAGCTCTCCTTTAAACACTCATCCTAATACAATACATGTTTGATTTCAGATTTTTGTCTTATGCTGGCTTTGTTCCCTTTTCTCTCCTATTTCCATAAAACACAAGACTCACAACTACATATCAAAAAAGTAATTCCACATTAGGGCTAACTGGCTAATTACACTCATTCAAAATCTTCAAATACCTTTTATTATGTTTAAGGCAGATGTAAATCTATTCTTTTTTCCAAACAATGGCCCATTTTATCAAGAGCATGTGAAAATTGGAGAAAACTATTGTTAGCAGAAATCACCTGAAATGCCCAAAACACCAACTTAAACAATTCCAAAACATTGCTGCTTCTTGATTCATCACAAATAACAGCAAATGAGAATGTTTTCAATTGTGTAATACTAACTCTCCTAAATAGAATAGAAAAATTTTAATGCCCATTTATTTTTCTATGTTTCTCTGAAAGGGTAGAATTATTGTGTGTCAGGTATGACACAATAAAGAAGATATATGTGAAAAACAAAGCAGATGTCCCCTTTCCAAAGTCTGGTAATGTCTCCTTCTCTGAGGTGGCAACTTCCTCTGTTAGTTCATTGCAACACCAGGGATTTCTTTGTGCTACCTGTGTGTCTCAGGAGAAATCATCAGACAATTTGGTGAGAGCTAATGGCTACTTCAGAACTTCTCCTTCCCTTGCAAAAATGCACGCAGTATATTCTGTAAAATTATGGAAAATTATGAAAAATATTTTCTTCAGAATTTCATTGTTGTTGATTGCTCCCCACTTTCTGCAGTGCACAGGGCATCCTGCTGCCTCACAATCATTCCTCTTCTGAGTTGGGGAAATCAGGTGTTAATATCTTCCTTTGCCCTCATCTCTGTTTCATGGACAATGAAAAAAAGAGGCATAAATAAATAAATAAATAAATAAATAAATAAATAAATAAATAAAAAGAAAAAACTGGGTTTTGTCAAGCTGAACTATCAAGACTTCCTTTATAAAACATACAAACCTGAAATGCATGTTATTCTTGCTATTTTTTATGACTATAATTCATTCCATCAGGCTTTCTTACATGTACCCATAAAGTGATGCAGACAACAGAAATTTTCTCAGTAAATTCAGAGCTGATTTTCATTCTGTGCCTGGAACAACCAGGCTTGCTGATACGAAATTTCAGTTATTATACTTAACATGGAAAACTACAGTCTTTAAAGGGACGAAGGCACATTAATCTCCACCAAATGGGACTGTGGCTCTCACTCAGGATAAGCTATTATGCAGAGCTACTTCCATGATAGTTTTAATTAGATCTGTTCTCTTTCTGGCTGGGTTGGACACCACAGGAGTGCACAGCTGGCTGAACCACAGCCTTTGCCCAGGAGCAGGAGGCAAAAGGAAACATGTCCAAGGGAGACTCCTGTATTTGTAGCCAAACTGGCCAACTGACAAGTGCATTTTGTTGATGCTCCATGGAAGAAACAGCAGCACTGGGCTACTCTGCTAAGCATAAAGAACAACTTCTGTCTTAAAACGTGGCCAACAGAGCTACAATGATCGTGGCTGGTGCCTTGGGAGTTTCCACTGGGGGTTTGCCTTTTCAGACATTTCAATATAATCAGATATTCAAACTTTCTTCATTCGTAAACGAACCAATTTTCGGAGACTTAGGTGCAGTCATGGCTCAGATAGAAATTAAAATGGTGACAATGAACCAGATTTGGTTCAGCTCCCTCAATAGCCCTTCCCAGCTGGAATACTTTTCAGGTCTCAGTTAGTAGGAGTGGGTTAAACAGCTCAAAAAAAAAAACCATATCTGGCCTAAAGATTTTCTGCCTGAGGCAGAAACAGCCAAAGAGCAAAGCAATCATTATTCCCATTTGCAGGAAGGAATGACTTGCCTAACACCCCACAGGGAATCTGGAGTAGAACTAAACCTCAAAGCTGCTAAGCCCAGCTTGCTCCATCATCTGCCTGAAAAACATGGAGCAGACATGATACAGCTGTTTAAGACTCTCTGAAATTAAAAGGATTTTGACCTCACATGGGCTCATAGGTATGCAGCATCCACAGAAAATAAAAAGCTACATAAGAAGGTAAAGAAAGACAGAAAGAAAACGCATCTGTGTTTTATGGAGGTTGCTGAAATGGATTTCCCTTTTTTAACTATGCTGTGGAGCTCAGTAGGAAAGCTGATTTATCCTGTGAGTGCACAGCAGTTGCTCCCTGCTAGAGCTGCTGTTTAAGTTTAATTGGAATACAAAGCATTTGTGTAATGTTCATATCATGGAGAACATTTAAGAAAAGCAGAAAGACCCTTTCAGTTCAGCACACTTATTTCTGTTGTGATCCTGATCACTGAACCCAAAGGGGAAAATGAACAACCAAATGATTTCTTTGCTGCCTGTTTTAGTCAGGGACTCCAGGGTCAGAAATGGCTGCTTGCAGAAGAGAAGAAAAACAGGCCAGGACTGGCTAAGGAAGGGGACTGGCAATGGGACATGGAGACTTTCATCTACAGATTGCTGAACCCAGAACAGGGCTATAGGAGCCAAAAAAAATTATTCCCATCTGTAATGGTTTTGAAAGTAAAACCAGTGAGAGACTCCAAGTTAGAAATACAATTTAATAGGAAAGAAAGAAAAAGAAAAATAAAATACATGCAATAGTACAAAAGAAAAAAAACCACTGTCAGAGTCAGAATACAACCTGACACCTTGCTAGTTAGGGTAGTGGCAGTCCAGATGAAGTGATCTTGTTGAAGTAATGATCCTGTAGCAAGGCCTGGTAGCTCTTGTCCTCTGGAAACCAGTGGACAAGGGCAGCTTTGGTGTTCCAAATCTCAGTTTTTATCTAGGTAGGAAAGGCTTAGCTCCTCCCCCTGGGTGGAGCATCTCCCAAAGGAATGATGTAATTTTATCAGTCATGCACTGGGACTCAATGGCCATTAACAGAAGTTATCTCCTGGAGGAAGGGTGGGTCATGGAAAGATAAAGGACATTGCCCCACCTGGTTTTTAACAGCTGGCCCATTAGCAGAGGATATCTCCCATGGAGATAAGGATCACTGCCCCACCTGGTTTCAGCAAATGGTGACAGAATACATCCCTTTGGGCACATCTTTACATTGTAACCTAGGACAACATCAAATGGAGCTTCAGTGGCCTAAGAGAAATCCATTAAATGGTTTCTACTTCATATAGGCACTCGCAGCCCAGAAATTATTGCTACAATTAGCAGTACTGCATAGTCATCATTGATGTGGAATCTTTTAGTGTGTTTTCACATTCCCAGAAACAGAATGGTGTCCCTGAAAAAATCCTGTAATGATTATTTTGGCCAAGAACATTTTTCATAGACCTAAAGATTTGGCTATTTTTTCTTTTCATTTTCATCATTATTTTAGCTTTATTTAGGCCCCTGCAGTAGTTTTCTTTGCCTTTCCCCATGCTATAGATCAGAAGATAAAAGTCTTATCCCAATGACTTTTCCTAAAAAGCAATCTACTGAAAGGCTGTGAGGTGAAAAACTGCATCCTGTCCAAAACAGAGCCTTCCACTGCTAATGTATTTGCATTTGGCTCGAACATTAAACACGGAGTATTTTTAACTGGAAACTTCCCATTTTCCAGGGAACTGGGTGGCATTTTTCCTTTAGTGTATCAATAATGTATAATGTATAATCTATAATCTATAAAATCCACAGGCTTTCAAGAGAAATTTTAGCAAATGCTACCACAGACCAATATTCGAGCATAAGGACCTCTCGTGTTTGGTTTAGTGCCTGGAACAAATGAATGAACCTGGAAGGAATTTCCTGCAGGAGTTGGGAGCTGAGGTCAGGGGTGGCTCTCAGCACACTGCAGTGTCCACTCCTGTCTCGCTCCTTGATGCTTTTGTTTGCCATAGGACCATAGAGGGGCTTATGAAAAAGGACATTTAAAGGTCACTGAGACCAGCACCCTGCAATGAGCAGGTACACCTTCAATGGGATCAGCTTTCTCAGAGCTGTGTTCAACCTGACCTTGAATATTTCAGGGAAGGGGCATCCACCCCCTCTCCATGCAACCTGCTGTTTCACCCTGAACAATTTCTGCCCTACACATAGTTTGAATCTCCCTGCTTTTAGTTTGAAACCATTACTCCTGATCCTATTGCCACAGGCCCTACAAAGCATCTGTCCCTTTCTCGTTAATGTTTTCACTTTCTGTGACTGACACTTAGCCCAATGGGGTGACTCTGCTGTGGTTTATCCATGGGGCAGCAGCGTCCTCCAGAAGCCCTAAGCAGCACTGACATGCCCTCCCAAAGTGGGAGCAATGAACCACACCCTGGCACCCAGCATTCGGGAAGGCTAAAGCCAGGGTTGGATCCAGGCAGAAACATTCCTGTTGCATCTTGTATTCATCTTGTATTCCAGTTAACATTTCCAATTTTATCAATCTCATTATGCAAGTGCAAGTGTTACAGCAGAGGTCACACACTTGCAGTTTAACAGTAAAGACATGTTTGTGCTAAATAAATTTGTGCAGTTGCTTTGTGAAAATTCTACGTTCAATAGGTCTCATCAAATGTTGTTGTCCAGATTGGTTTAATAGCATGTTCAGCTGTAGAACAAAACATGCAAGGGCAAAAGTTCAAAAGCTTTTTCTACTTTAGTGGTACATGTAATGTTTCTGTCGTTAGAAAACTCATATACACACACACACATGCTCATTGGATTTCTTTACTGACTAAGAAAAGGTCTCTGCATATTTATGGTAACAGTTTGACAAAGTATTTTAAACATAGAGCCTTATGACTTCCTAAATGTGGGATTATTTTTTTGAAACAAAGTTATAGCACACACTCAGAAGATGCAAAGGGATTGTTGAAAAGCTAGCAGTGTATTACAATAAAAATGCAATTATGTCCATGAAACTTCATATGCTTCACACTACAGAGTGTTACACAACAACACTAAAGATATGTTACATAGACAGTTAGAATTTAATTTGAGGATATAACAGATTCCTGAGTCCGTAACAGTGACTACAACATTCCATTTAGGTGCATCCACAATAATGCCTTTCCCATTTTGAAATAAGACAGTGATCACAAAAGAGACAAGCTCTAGTGCAGTACCTGAATGGAAACCCAAGGCTTTTTTCTAGAAGATGCAGGACTATTAAAGCAAGCCTGTATTTTGTAAAGGTTAGGCTTCACAATTCTGCCTCTTGGTTATCTTGCAATAAATGGCCCATTTATTTGAACTGTGTGTGTGGTGGGGGGGTGTGTTTGACATATTAGTTAGGTGCAAAATGTAACATGACTTATAATTCTCAGCTCAGCAGCCAGGCATACCTCATACATCTGGTAAGTGTTCCTCACACTAGGACAGCCAGCTCTGGTGTAGGAGCCAGTTAAAGCACTGTGGATAAAAATCTGGTCCCAATGCAGTGAGCATCACAGCTTCAGAAAAACAGACATTATACCATAAATCATGTAATTGTATTCCTGTAGTGAGGAACAAACAAACAGTATCTCAATGAACTATAGAGGCAATTAAGTTAATTGCTGTCCTATAATGTTTTAAGAGAACACTATCCTTTCCCAAACCATCAGAGCCATGATTCTTTTTCCATTCTAAGCTCTGTAGGATGACTGTAAAAATCTGCAGGAAATCACTGGCTTCAATACAGAAGACAGACTGAGGGCCATGACAGAAGCAGAGACTTTTCTTTATTAAATTGATATCTGCACCAATTTACACAACTGTCCAACATGTCCCTTCAGTTCAGCTTTTGCTTTCCTGGTGTGAGGGGCTACCACAAAGAAAGGATGGGGAAAGCTCAATGGCAGCAATAAGAACTGGAAAAAGCCACAGCAACCCATCACATCCCACTTCTGTCAGTCCTGAGAGCCAAGCTGAAAGCCCCTCAGCTTCGTGACCCCCATCCTACAAGGCAAAGGCACAGGTTTAGGGGGTGTCTGAGCATCCCAGCCCAGAGAAGAAGAGCCTGAACTCCCTCTGCTCAGCTGCAGCCTCCTGCAGACACCCACACCACACACCAGCCCAAAGGAAAGCCCCAGAGCAGGAACTGAGAAGTCCCACCTTTGCCAGGGTCACCCCAGGGTCACCCCATTCAAAACTGTGGGATTCAAAGCTCAGCCTGGACTGTGCTGCTCCCAGAAGTTTATAGACAGGGGTGGCAGGATAGCAATGAAAACCAGCAGGTTTTTTTTTTCAAGATGGAATTTAAATAACCTGTGACATAAAGGAAAATTCGGGTAAGGCAAATCAAGGTTGAAGAGGAGTGACTGCTTTGCCATGTTCTGAACAACATCAGCAAGGAAGCAGCAGAAAAGAAGCAGACAAGGTAATCTCCTGGGGTAGGTATGGGTAGCCAACCTCCCACACTTTTCAGCTCCCAGAATTGTACCTAGCTAAAAATTCTCCACAGCCACAAGGACTGTAACATGCCCTGAAAGCTCCTCAGACCTCAGCCAACCTACTCAGAGAATTTCCACTTGGGACAGACTCTATCTTTCTATACCCCATTTTCCTCATTCTTATACCACAAGACACATCTCAGCCTGTCCTGCTGGAAGGTCTCCAGGCATTTGCAGGCAGCTGACACTTCTTGCAGCTGCATCATTCAGGAAGGCTATATGAGCTCCTTCCTTGGAAAATGCCTGCTCACTGGGTCAAGAACAGTTCTGCTATGCTGCTGCAAGGCTTTCAGAAACCTGTGCAGAGGCTGCAGTAATTCAGATTTCACTTGATACAGCTGGAAAAGAAGGGAATGCAGTGATCTTCAGCTGGATCAGATGTATTATAGACAATTGCATTTGTCTATAATGATGGTACACCATAAGCTTTTGAGAAAAAGAATTGTGATGCTACAGCCTCTCTCTGAGTCTCATCCTGCCAGCCTAGATACCTCCCAGTTTCTTTAATCACATGAAATTCAGATATCTCATACACAACCCTTTCTATTTCTCTCCCATTCTATTTGCTTTGTTTGTACCTAAAACCCTTTCATTCTTTTTTCCCTATGTTAATTTTCCACTAAATCTTATTCTTCTGTGTATCTGAAATGCCTAGAGAATTAAGTAATTTACATTAAAATGGGTACACAGTGTGTTTATTGTAAGAAACACTCCCTGGACCAAAGTATGGCTGACAACTCTCACACTCTCAGCAGGCTGCAAGGCAATGATTTAGTAGGCATTGGCTCTAGAACACTATTATCTCACATACATATTTTCTTCTATTAATTATGATAGCATAGCCAAATGAGAGCATGGTCACTCATTCCTCACTGGTACCACCACAAGGAATGCAACTGGGGCAGGGTGTTAGCCATGGGATTCAAAATTGGTCATAACACCCATCATTTTTGGAGGGTAAGAGAAATGGGGCTGAAAATCCTTAATTTTTTTTTAGCACTGAAAGGTACAGTATCAAGAGATGAGATAAAGCACGGAGGTTGTCAAGAATTAATGATACATGAAACTGCATCTTCTTGCTCTCTAAGTAATCCTGTAAGGGGTATAAAATAAAGGTCAGGAGGGTAACAACTGGAAATGAAAACTACAAAAATAAAGCAGTTAGGGAGAGGAAAAGCACACGAGGATGTCACTACCTATCTTTGTTAAAACCCCACACCCAAGAGTCTAATTGCAAGTGTCACACCTGAGTGCCAGTCTCCTTTGATCCACACTTTGCTATCTGGAGCTGAGCAAGCCATCATTCTACTGGGATCCTTCTCTTGCCAATGGGAAAATGCCTCAAAAGCAGGCAGGTTGTGCATATTGACTGGAAAATCCTCTGGTGTTTTAGCATTTCCCACTCTGAACCCACCAGGCACACATTTCACATGCAGCAGGAGTGTCTAAGCAATGTATGTGCATCTAAAAATTCCTCATGTATTTCACCTTTGGGGGGAACAGCCACCATTTTCTGATGCATGTAAACCTCATTTTATAGAGCAAATGTGTTTTAATGCAGTCCATGTGTGTGGTGTGGTCTAATCTTGGCATCCCAGGACTGCAGGCAGCAAGCATGGTCCTGAATTCAGGGCTTCTGACACAGGAGGGAATACTTGTCAGGCTGCTGCAGCCAGCCAAATAAGCCTTACATTAATGTATGTTTTGTCTTATAGTAACAGGAAGAAAAATAATAGGGCTATGGGTCAGGTGAAGTACAGTCACATGCCCCAAAATTCCCCCTGATATATACTTAATACAAGAAATAGCAGCTATATAGCAGCTGTAAGAGTCACTTGCTAATAATTAAGTATTTATGATTTCATCTCCTTGCTGATTTTAAAATGCAGAGTGAAGGAGGCAAAACATATTAATCTTATACACAGGGCTTTTGTTTGGAAAAATAAAATCTCTCTTTACAAAACCTGCATAGCCATCTAAAATACTGTTTACTTCCCTCTACAGTACTGTTTAATATGTATTTGGGACTAGAACATACGATTTAAATGCTGACTCTCAAGTGTAATATTTTTCTCCCTGTTACTGGAAAACAAAAATTTTTGCTCAGAATCAAAAAATGAAAGAAGGTCATGACATTCTAGTGGGCTTTTTTATGGTTTATGAAACTCTTCATTAAACTTTTAGAAGCCAGAACACTGAATGGCTTTGGGAGAAAGCAAAAACCTCCGAGTGCTTCTGGGGAACATCACCTGTAATTTATTCACTTTGAATGCTTTTCATGGTGCAGCTCAAGACAGATGCATGACATGATTCCAACATTCACAAACCCAAGGCATTAAGTAATTGCACCCATAACCAGAAGCTGGTAAATGGGTATTCTTATGAGTTACTCTGTGAGTGTGACATGAAGAACAGCTTGCTTCACAATCATTATTTTACTGTAGTGCAGAAATCACATAATGAGGACTTCATGCTGTTAGGATCCTAAGCCTTGATTGTTAGAACATTTCAGTCATATTAAAAAAATGATATATTGAAAGCAGATAGGAAGAGAAACAGTAATTGGAAGCTCAGCAGTGGGTTAAAGCCACAATTTATTTACCATTTCCCTTGCATTAGATGAAACATTAACAGGATTATTAAAGATTCTGTATTGGGTTTGTCACACAGCAGCAACGTGTCATCCTATTCTGCTGCCAAAAGCATATCAGTATAGTTTTCTTAAGGCTGCAGAGAAATCTTATCTAGTCTAAAATTACTGAAATATGTTAACTTTTATAGCTGCTTGAGTTAGTACATGACCTTTAAAATAGAGAGGCAAAAGCCATACATCCATCTGATGATATTGATTTCTTGGTTACACAAGGTGTCTGCATTAAGGAAATTGAATTGCAAATTAAAATTCAGCACTGCTTTATTAAAAAATCAGGTGTTGATGAAAAGTGATTCTCTTCACAAGATGTTTTTCTAATTTCCATTGCAGTTACTGTCACCAACTGGAATCATTAATCCCCAGAAAATCTGGGTTTATTTTTGGTAGAGCAGTTATAATTCAGAATTGTTTCATGTTTTTTTGCAGCACTTTCCCTTTAGTTGGGAATACCTGATTCTCTGATCTATGACATTAAAAAACCCTGTCCTCCTTCAGCTGTTGCTCAGGTGCCCAGCACAATCTCAGAAATGGGCAGAGAGAAAGTGGGCCAAGGGATAGCCTTTGAACCCTGCAAATGTGAGCAAGTTTGGTTATGGTAGCAGAACTCCTCTCATCAATTCACCTCTTTGCCAAATGAGCCTCAAAGGCAGTTCACTATTTCAGGATACAGAAAAATAAAAATATATCTCTTTAAAATATCTCAAGTGAAATCACTCAGATTTTGCTGTGGCAATTTCTCAAGGTAGATACTTCATGTCTTTTCTTTTGAAATTCCCAACATGAAATAATTATATAAAGTATTTACTTTAATAGTTCATAGAGCAACTGGAAGACAAGTTCATAAAAATAATGTGTATATAATATATATATAATAAGTAAATAAAATCTCCTATAATTTTAAGACATTCCCAGTTCATTTGCTCAAGGGAGAAAAGTACTTTGAACAGCTTTTTATTTGTTAGTTTTATATATTTTTGAATATACAAAAACCTTTTTTTTTTTTTTTTTTTAAGTAATATACCTTAGGTCAGTTTCAGAACACAAACCCAGCTGCTGCAGATTAGATGAAAAGTGAGAAAAAAATAAACAGGAGGACTTCTGATCTCAGGTTGGGGAGGAGATGGGAGCAGCTTGCTTTGAAATTATTATTTTACTGCAGAGTAGAAATGGCATAATGAGAACTTCACACTGCCAGAAACTGTAACCCTTGATGGCTGGAATACAGCTGTCACATTAAAAGTGACACATTGCCAGTAGAGTGGCATAGCTGCAGTAATCATAGACTTCACATCTGTGCTGCACTTGCCAAATAAGGAGCTTCTTAGTGCAAGTCTAGGCCAAGGTAAATGAAATTATTTAATATGTTTTATTGCAGCATGGTTGTTCAAACAAGTCAATGGAAAGCTACATAAAAACTTATTATTCCAATTGACAGTAGAAAAAAATTAAAAATTAAAACCTATTGTTCTAGCAAATTGTTCTTAAGAACCCATTGCATGGACTGCAGGGAGTTTAACCACATTGTTTACTTATATCTACACACTTTAAAGAGAAATGCTTACATGAAACCAAAGAAAACAGGTTAGGAAAACAGGCTTACATACTTCTTCAATGCAGATCATATATCTACATGAATTCCACTTTTCTTTATGAAATCCTATTCCTGTGAGCATGAGCCAGGTGATCTTCCCTGCATTTCAATTCTTTATTACAGCCCTCCAAATAATAGTGAGCAGAAGTGATACCTGCAAGCCTGGAACTAGAAACAGGATTGTAGCTACCCACAGAAGGAACCTCTGGCCACAGACTGTTCTATCCTGGTTCAAAACAAAATAAGAGCAAAGCCCTTTCACTGCTGGTACTGTCTACTCAACAAAATATTACCTTGTGTAGGAACTTCCACATTTCAGAAAGAGGAATAATCTGCTGAAATTCTACCAACCACTATTTCCTTACTGTGAATATTTTCATTGCCAATGTAACAACTTTCAATGTTTGGATATGCTTGTCTGACTTGAGGGTGCTACAATCTTCAGCTCTGGGAATAAAAACCTTACAGTGAAAACCCAGTCAGAAGTAATTTGAAGTCTTTCTTGTCACTCCAAAGACTTCAGGAAGCCAAGCAAAACCCTCATGATACAATTCACAATAATCTAAGAAGTTTCTTGATACTGCAAATATTACAGAAAATCCTAGAGCAAGTCAGATGACATTGGATTAAACAGAATCTTTGTAGAGTCTCAGCTGGGTAGACAGCATCTTCATGTCAGTTACTCATTGGATTTGGTTGTTTGGTAGTTTGGGTTGGGTTTTTGGTTTGCTTTGGTGTTTTTTTCTTTGGGAAGTGAGGGAGTGGTCCCCTCTTTCTCAAGAAAGCAAAGAATTTCACTGCTGGGATTTAACCCCAGCCAGGAAAAAAGCTCCACACGAGGATAAGCTCCACACTTCCTCCACCCACAGTGGGACCAGAGGGAGAATTACAATATAAAAGGGAGAAAACCCATGGTGGCAATAAAGAGAGTTTAACAGGTGAAGCAAAAGCTGCCCACACAGGCAAAGCAAAGCAAGGAATTCCTTCTCTGCTTTCCATGGGCACCCCCATCACCCACAGCAGTGATTGGGAAGGCAAAGCCAATTCCAGCCATTGTTTCTCTCCTTCCCCCTGTTCCTCAGATTTCTATGAGCCTTGGGGTCAGCTGTGTCCCCTCCCAAGCCCTTGTGCACCCCCAGCCCATTCCATGGTGGGGGAGGAACAGAAAAGGCCTTGGCTTTGTGTAAGCCCTGCCCAGCAGAAATGAAAACATCCCTGAATTTCAACATTGATTTCAGCACCAATGCAAAACATACCCTGACACTGGCTGCTGCCAAGAAAATTGACTGAATCCCAGCAAAAGTCATAATATTCATTAATTAACATTTGGTGACAGGAGAAATGAATGAGTTATTAGGAAGGTTCTGACTGAGTTCAACAGAGGCAAGTTCAAAGTAAGCAGCAATAAGAAAAAGAATAAAGAATGTCACAGGTCAAGGAGAGGTCTGTGTTATTATGGACTCCTGGTTATGTGATGGAACACAAGGAAAAGAAAACAAACTTGACACTGCCATGGGCAGAACGTTACCAGAGCTCTGGGCCACTTGTATCTTTCTGTTTGTGGTTTGTTTTGTATATTTTTATTTTTTATTGGGGATTTTTGCTGGTTTCTTTGTGTTTGTGGTTTGTTTTTTTTGTTTGGGGATTTTGCTGCCTTGTTTAGTTTTGCTTTCTTTTTTTCAAACTTTTGTGTAAACTATTTAAAACATGAGGAGGATATGGAAGCCTCTCTAGAGTGAATATTCTGGTTTTACCATGAGCCTTGGCTGATGTGGTGCACCCCTGCAGACTCATGCCTGCCAGACTCTGTGTCTGGAGGGGGATAGAAAAAGAGGGAAAAAATAAATGTAAAGATAAATGTCCCGTGTGTCACATTGTCAACCTTATCAAAAACCATGAATCAGACTCAAAAGTGCCATAATTTTAGTCTAATAAATCTGAGAGTTGAAGTAACAAAATGACAAATCTGATTAATTTTTTAATGTTTTAAGAGGGCCTTTAGATCCTATTTCACTGGCAATTCACTTCATTTCCCAAGTGACACTAGCATAGGAAGAGATAGAGGAAAATCACCTCATAAAAGCATGAATATACCCTGGGAAATACTGCCTTTCCCAGTGACCTGCAATATTTTGAATTCCCCTATTAAGCAGGTTATGACTTGGCTTTACAGCTTCATTTGACACCATAAGCACTGATTGGCATGAAATAATTTACAGGAGCAGCAGCATTGGAGATTTAAGTGATAAAACCCCACAGTATCCTTCTGCAGATACCTCTGGTACCAATTCCTCTCCTCCTGCCAGCAAAAACAACACCAGACTTCATGGAAGGAGAGAGAGAAGGGTAGCTGACCTGGCAGCTAGATACCTCCCTGTCCTGCAAGAGGGATAGGAAGAGCTAATGCTGAAAATATCCCATCCCTTGTGAGGCAAAAGGTCATTTACCAAAGGTAAATGGGGAATTTGAATAGGTCTCAAAGCCCATGAGAGTTTAATAAATTCACTCAGAAGTAAATTGGACTTGTGCACCTGGGCAAGCAGTTCAGAAGGTGATGCCCTAGAACTGCTTTAAGAAATAAAGAACTAAGTTTTGCCCTATGGCATTTTTTTGCCCAGATTAAACAGTTAATTGGACAAAAGCTATTAGTTATGGTTTGGGTTTAGAAGACAGCTTTTCCACTCTTTGGAATGGTAGCAGGCAACAACAAGCTTCTTAGTTTACCATTCATAGAAAAATTCCCTTTTACAACAGTCTCCTGCTTTTCTAGACAAATATATTTATTTCTCTGTACATACTTACCTAGAGTGAGTGAGTGAGTGCTCTGTGCAAAGCATCTCAAGCCTGCTCATGATTGTTTCTCTGTCTGTCTCACTACAGTTTGACATTAGTTCAGATAACCACTGAATAATTTAAACACCATTCATACCTACTGAGATGAAGGAAGAATTTCTTGTTGTTCTTGTGCTGTCAGAACATAAATATACTAACACAGAGTGGAAAAAACATGCCTACTTGGGTGTAACTACATTAATTTTCAAATAATTTGGGCTTTAACCATTAGCAGTTACGAAAAAAAAAAAAAAAAAAGAGAGAAAGCTTTATGAAGTGAGGAAATTCACCTCAACTGTGAATCCAGTCATTGTGATTTTAATGGATGTGGAGTGATTTCTCCCAGTACAGACTTAGCTCACTCAGCAGTTTCATATTTGCAAGCTTCATTAAATACAAACACCTAGAATTTCTAATTGTGGTGAAAACAGAGATAATTTTAACACCATCCTTTTTAAAATAGCTCAACTTATAGCATCAAATTTTGTCATGCATTGCCAAATAAAAATAGTGCTATCAGTCTTTATTTGACAATTTTGGTAGAACAAAGCAGTGCCAAGCTCAGAGCACAAAGGTGCTGAGAGGCCTGCAGCTATTTATGGGGATGGCTGGCAGTCATGGAATTTGTTCAGAAATTCTTTAAAATGTGAATTAAGGGAATTAAGTTTAAACTCCATATAAGAGAGAGTATTTTTTATAGTTTATGTTCCTATTACTTTATTTTTTCCTATATTGAAGGTAGAGGCTATCTGAGCAACAAGATTTACAAAGATAGAAAACAAAGAAAAATAGATGTATTTCCAAAGTTTTGTTATTAGGCCTTACCAAAGAATTTAATAAGTTGAATTTTTCTATTAATGCAATTGAAAATTTAATGAGTTTCTCAATTTATTACTGCACAAGACTTGAATTATAAAACAATAACATAAGCTGCACTCTAATTGCCTAAGTATGTCTGAGGATGACAGCGTGTTTAAGCTTTCACTTGAGCATCTAATCTAAATATATTAACAAATAGCACAAAAAACATTGCAGTTGTTCAAAGAGACATTGCAGAATTAATTGTTTTTTGTGACAAATAAAACCATTCTATTAAAGCATTATGTTTACTGATACATTCCATGTTGTGATGGGGAATTTCCAAGCTCTTTGCTTAATATTAATACAGTTCTGTGGCTTCCTTGAGGGCTTGTTGAGAAAAATTATTCCCACTAAAGCAATAACCAAAACAAGACTGAGCATGGAAGTTTAGGGGCTGAGCCAGGTCTAGAAGGCACAGGATGAGCTCAGCTGCACACAGGTCTGTCTCCAGGAGCCAGAGCCTGCCCCATGATATCTTTTTCTTGCATGACTTTCACATCCAATTTCAAAACATCCTGGGTTCTGCAGCTGCCAGGAGGTCTCTGGGCTGGTGTCCTGCAGGTCTGGCAGGGGACAGCTCCATGTCCTGTCCTCAGCTGCATCAGCCAAACAGCTCATCAAGGGACAAAGCGTATTTTTTACATGAAACTCAGTTTTTTAAATGTATCTCTCACTACCCCAAACAAAAGCTTTCCTATCAGACAACACTCAAAAATATTTATATCTAACAGTTTTATGCTCTTTCATGACTGTTTAATAATATTGTTAGCTACAAATCTTTGCAATGCATAGGAATTGACATGTTGGTTTATTTTTTTAATTGCCCGTACTGTTTTCTTCACAACAAAAAACACACAAGGAAAATTAAAACACTTCATATTGTATTAACAGACTAAGTGGGTGGATTGGCTGATTTTAGGTTTTTAAACATATTGATACTTCTGAAAAAGTATTCCAGAAAATACAATTATAAGGGAAACCGACTACTCCTAAAATGAGAACTTCTTGAATTGATCTGGTGTTCTCATTTCATGAAAAGTTACACTCTAAGCTTCAACCAAAATCCTGTTTTCACCTGGATCTCAATGGAAAAAAAGTAGTACAGTTTTTTATTTTGTCCTTTGGAAGAGTGCTACTTTTTTTTTTTTTTTTAATTACCTGTACATTTGCACCTTGTCACCTGGAATAACATTATTCATAAATTTGAGTTGTTATTATGCCTGTCTGCCAGTCTTCCCACTAGGTGGTGGTAAGGTTGGGGCAGACCCAAAAGTTTCAGAGTTCAAGTAAATTCCAGTCCAAATCAGCAACTTACATAACATCTCTTAACTCTCACAATGAGAATTGTTCTCTCTCCAATAGGACAATTGGCAGCTTTTTTAAGGGTCTCAGGTCTACGTGGCAAAAAGGAGCAGATTTCTGGAAATCCTGATTGCTGTGAGGTGTACATCACTTTCCCACTGCCCTGGCTATGCTATCAGACCACTTATTGCAAGAACACAAAAAACTCATTGCAAGTGGTCTCAGTGACATGTGGCAGCTACTTCCTGAGGAAGTAATCTACCTATTTCAGAATTTGACATGCTTTGTTGGTGGAGCTGAGGGATCTGGAAGGACATTGAAACTGCAGTAATCAAACTTCATCACTGGATCCACAGATTGTGACCTTTCTACTCTTCTCTTTTTTGTCTCTTTCTTTCTTTCTTTCTTTCTTTCTTTCTTTCTTTCTTTCTTTCTTTCTTTCTTTCTTTCTTTCTTTCTTTCTTTCTTTCTTTCTTTCTTTTCTTTCTTTCTTTCTTTCTTTCTTTCTTTCTTTCTTTCTTTCTTTCTTTCTTTCTTTCTTTCTTTCTTTCTTTCTTTCTTTCTTTCTTTCTTTCTTTCTTTCTTTTTCTAACTTCTTCTTCTCAGAATATATTGTAAACCAGACTAGAAATTCCAGTCAATGCCTTAGTAAGTGCCTTGTTGTGCCTGGATATGTTCAAGTTGGCTAAGTTTGAGTTTGCCAAGTTTAAGTTTGCAAAGTACCTTCTTTTGGATGTTGTTTTAAAATTTGCCAAGTAACATATTCTACTTCATTGCTCTAAAACTGGCCAGTAAAAGTTTCTTATTGAACCCTCAGAGAGTTTTGTAAAGATTTCAAAGTAAATCAAACAACCTTCCCATTTACCCATTGAGAGGATCAGGGCTGTGAATGACTAATTGATATCTAACTTGGCTTAATTTCCTACCAAGACAAGTAAACGGTTTCTGTCATTCAACATAGTGATTTTTTTGGTTTTTTGGGGTTTTTTTTGTTTGTTTGTTTGTTTGTTTGTTTGTTTGTTTTTTAAAGAGGGAAACTTCTGTTTTTTGCAGTCAGGCTCAGAGTTTGAGGAAGGTAAGGAATAGAAGGATATCATTTATAAGCATCAGTATTCAAACTGTCTTCCCTGGCCTGTTCCTTTCTCCTCCCTCTAAAGATACAGAGGAAGAACATGAATAGAAGTAGTTGCAGGATCTAACAGGGCCATTTGTCACTGCCAAGATTCATCAGTGATACAGGATTACAAGAGGGAACAACTGAAAGGCTAAGGATTTATCTAGAACATCTGAAATATATATTAAACTGAGATTTATAGCAAAGTGATTAATGAAAATTAATGTTTTCTGTCTTAGCTACTGTAGTACTGAAAACAAAGAAACTTGTTCCCTTTCCAGGAGCCATCATTGACCTCTTCACTTGCTAGCAACACTAAGAGTAGGTACATATGTTAAACATTTTGTATTTTGACTTTACTGTGCAGAAATTTAGACAAGAATATAAATATGTTGACAGGACTGGAGCGCTGTAAGCACAGAGGCAATGACTTCTGGAGATGACTGTGAGAAACAGGTTTTAGTTCAGCACTGCCTGCTGAAACTGAGACCCTCTGAGCAATAAAAAAATTCATAAAAGCTCATAAAGGCAGTTTTATTGGTTTTGTAGAGCTGTGATCAGGATTTTCCTTTCAATATCTATCTGATGACATGCTTTTTAAAGGAGTTATAGGCTTGCAAAGTTGCAGGAGGTGTTTAAAAGACAGGAGTGGAGTGGCTGGGGGTGCTGGGTTAATGGTTGGACTCAGTGATTGCAAAGGATGTTTCCAACACAAACGATTCTTGTAAAGATCAATGAAAAGCTAATGGCCCGTGAGCAGAAGGGCTTTGAGCTGACATCTTCATGCCCGTGCTGCTTGGCAGGTTCACTGTAATTCAGTGAGAGATTTGGGTGCTGCACGAGCAGGACTGAGCCACAGAAAAACCTCTCTGGGCTGGCTGTCAGTACAGAACCCAGCTATGGACTGCATGAGGCTCTAGAGGAATACTTTTTTTTTTAAATATGAAATCTTAAACCTGAAGTTTTTCATGTATATTAAAAATAACAGCTTCTGCTGTAGAAAAGAAGAAGAAAAACATTACTATTTCTATGCTGATTTTCACCATAAGTATACTTTCTCTAATTTAACCTCTGAATGTGGACACTAGAAATCAACTAAAACATTTTCTGCTCTTATTAAATTATGTCTAACAAGGTTTGAGTTCTTAGTGCTGTAACTTACTGTCCAAAACACTAAAGAGACTTTTAGTTAATTTAACATAACATTTACTCAGAATGAAATCAGTGGTATTCTTATAAAAATTTAGGATGAAATGTGTTCATTACTATGTCTCTCGATTTCAATAAAGGTGATGTATAGAAGGATGAAGTTCTTTTTTAATTGTTTTGAACTAGTAGTAGCAGCATTTTACATGTCATGAATATTTGGATGTTTATTTGATTAAAGGAGACATTAAATACAGAGAAATGTAATGAAATACCATTGAAACAAACAGCATTCTTCAACTGACCCAGCATTTTTATATTACTTTCTTTTAGTATTCAATAATTCTCTAATTCAATAACAAGTGAATCAGGGTTCCTCAGTCCCTGTGTAGATTTAAGTCAAAAGAAATCCCTGTCTGGATTTCTGATTATTTGTAAGTTTATTGCTTAAACAAAGCCACATACGGTTAAGGGAAAGCAGAAAAGCAAACAAAACATCAGAAATCCTAATAGGCACTTCTCTAAAGTTGCTTGCATACACTCATTTTGGCTTCTGTGATGCCTTTAGGGTGTTGGCAGAGAAGAAAGAGAACCCTGAGAACAAGGGAGAATTTGTGCAAAGCTGTAAAACAGACTCATTCCTTTTGGAGGACTCAGAGAGAAGATGGTTTAAGCAAAGATACTACAGCTAGTTTTAGATCTCTGTAATCTTAACAGGCAAGATTTTTTTGTATTATTTTACTGAAAAAAGGTGAAATCATATTTTAAAATTACTAAAACACATTTTAAAGAGTGTTGGTTTTAATGCAGATTTTGAGATTATGACCAGAAAGTAGTATTAAAAAAAGAAAAACAGTAAAACTACTTTATAGAACAGTCACATATCCTATCCACATCCAAATTTGTCTGAAACACTCTATGGAACTAAATAAAACTTACAAGCTAAGCATTAAAGCTCATTGAAGTGGTTCACTTATACAAATCTAAGTTTCTCAAGGAACATTTCTATTCATTACATCAGTTATTCCAATGTGGCACTCTAGGTGACATAGAATATGAGGCCAAACAATTGGAAAATGATATTTGAAAATCTATCCTGTCAAAGGAGCATGCACAGTAAGAGCATTGGGAAAATGTTTGTGTCAACAGCATGTCCATCAATGTTAACATATAGACACAGGCAGAGCTGGGGAGAAATTCCAAAACAAGTAAGGGGACACAAAACATGTCAGGAGAACCTTTTGGGAGAAGTTAGGGGGGGAAAAAAGAGTAACTTTGTTCAAAAGTACTGCTTGTGATCAGCAATTTAATTCTCAGCAATTCAATAAGTTCAGGAGAGCATTCTTAGAATGTTTGCAGAGCACTGACCACTCCTGTTCCTGGTGAATCAGCTTGCAGGCACTGCACCCCTCTGAGACAGCACATCCATCCTATTTTATAGCCCAAGAGACAGAGGCTCAGAGTTAATAATGAACCCAAGCCTCCAGACCAAGCCAAGCCTGCCAAGCTCACAACTTTATGTTCCATGGGCTCTGAAACCTCCCCTGCTGCAAACTCTTGGAAATTAAGCCCATTTAAAATATAATCAGCAAAACACAAAGTGATATTGTCTACATTAATTAACTCTCATGGCTTTAACCTCAGCCAGTAATTAAGCACCACAGCTTTCTTCTCCTCCCACAGGGTTGGGAGGGAATCTGAAGAGCAGAAGTGAGAGAACTCGTGGTTGAGATAAAGCCAGTTTGTGGATAACCCAGAATTTTACTGTATTCCACATCTGTCTGTGCCCAAAATTGTTACAGTGGCTTTAAAGCCTGGTCACCCCTGCTGTCCCTTACTGTCCCCTGCTGTCCCTGCTGTCCCCTGCTGTCCCTCTCTGTCCCTTACTGTCCCTGCTGTCCGAGCTGCCCCCATGGGAAGGAGTTAAACCCTTCTGGGTTTGTCTTTGTCCCCAGTAGCCAGTGAGCCTTGGCAATTTTGTGTCTACTGATCGTTCACTGGTGGTTTTGCCTGTTGCTGTTCCTCCTGTTAGTAAACTGTTATTATTTTTTTCCACATATTTTTTGTTATTTGTTTTTCATTTCTCCTTATTGGTGGCAAGGCATCAGTTAGAACTATAGGGGAAGGCAACTCATTGCAGGGTGTCTATCTCTTAAATTGCCTTAACCCAAGACAGGCAAAGCCAAGGGTGTGCACACCAGCAAAGCAAAGCAGAGCAAAGCAAGGATTTCATTCCCTGCTTCCCATGGGCAGCTGAAAGTTCAGCAGGGTGTTAGTGGTTGCTTGGGCAGGCAAATGCCATCAGTTCATCATCCCCCTCTTCCTCAGCTCCCACAGCTTTACATGCTGAGCACAATGGAAAGCCACACCCTATGGAATATTTGGGTCACTTGGGGTCAGATGTGTCCCCTCCCAAACCCTTGTGTACCCCCAGCCTGTTCCATCACAGGACAAGGAACAGCAAAGGTCTTGACTTCGTGTAAGCCCTATCCAGCAGCAACCAAAACATCCCTGGATTTCAATACTTAGTCCAGCACAAATGCAAAATGCAGCTCCACAGTATCTACCTTGAGAAAATTGATTCTATCCCGCCCAAAATGAGCACAGTAACAACCTCTGAAATTGCCTGACCCATACATAGCCATTTACTAACAGTAGATTACTTCAGAATTTTTCTTCCATTAATTCACTTCAAGACAATATTTTCTAACTTGTGACTTGACAAAAAAAAATTTATTAAAACACACTGTTATGAAATACAAAACTAGGCACTACAGAAAAGGTGATGCAGTGAGGATGCAGTGTTGCAAAAATATATTCAGACTTTATGCCAGAGGTTCTCTATCTAAACTTTTAGGATATTATAGCTTCTCTGTAAAAATAAAGCAAGCAATGAATCATTCAGGCTTTCAGCAAGTTCCCCAAGCTAATCCAGCAGCAGTAGGCTGGCAGCTGGGTTCAGCACACCAGCAAGAAACAAGCTTGCTAAAGACCACACTGCTTATCTTTCCCACAGTTTATTTCTTTTATTACAAATGTAGTTTGAAAGTCTGGCCTGAAGTGCCTGACAGTCTTCAAGGAAATCACTCACATTGCTTCTTCCAGCACTTGCTGCCAACATATTGGCAATTTCTACCTCCCTTAATGGGAAAAAAAAAAAAAAAAGGAAAAGTATGTCAAGTAAGAGGCTGGAATCTCATTTGTCTACAAGAAAATTTGAATTCATAGCTCTGTTAAGGAGGTACTAGATTGAGACCAGATCACGCTTACTATGATTTTAATTATTTCATTTTTTTAATATAACATATTCTTCTTATAAGATTACCAGCCCTGAATCTCATACAAAACATACAAGTGAAAATGCACATTTCTCAAGTTCCTCAGGGAAAAATTGCCTTGAGAGATTCTCTGAGGAATATGCCCTAAAGAATTTCATTTTGTGCAAAAAAAAACGAAATACACGAGAAGTTATGGGAAGGGATTTGAGCCATGCTACTATGTATTTTCTCAAACTAAGTCGAACCTTTATGTTCTGAATAGCAAAAAGTATAGAAAAGCTATTTGAAATTGCACATGATGTGCCTCTGCAAGTTTTAGTTCATTTCAGTTCCACGAAGATAGTTTAGAGCATCTTTGAAAAGAGAATCTGAGATTGCTTCAAAAGCATAAACCCAATTCCTGCCAGAAGGCCTTTGTTGCCTTCAGATGCAAAAGAAAATCTAAAAAGAGTAAAAAGCAGCAAAGTTGGATTTGCATGAGGAAACAGAGACAGACATTTAAATTCATTCTAAAGAATGATGCAAACCATTTTTATTTCTTTGTCCTTATGTTTTTGACATTTTCACTTTTTGGATAATTAAATATTTTCCTACAGAGATTTATGACAGTTTTGTAAATGCTGTCCATTTTTGTGCAAAGAGAGAAGACTGGAAAAAAGTGAGTGTGTGTGAGGTAGTGGTGCTCTTTTCCATGCCTGTTCCTGATGGTTTTAGTTTTTCTTGAGGCAGTGACACAAAGAAATTGAAAATGAGACCAAAACTTTACTCCATGTATTTTTAATGCGTATTTACTTTCTCGTATTATAGTTCTTGCAGAAGTAAAAAAAAAAGTGAAATTTTATACGATAATTTTTTTCTTAAATAAACTTTAACAGGAAGGAACTTGCTTTTTGCAAGGCCATAGTACTTTTCAATTGGTTTCAGAGGAGCAGCACTAACGTCCCAATCCTTCCAGGGAAAAGTGCAGTGAGAAGAGGAGACATTGAGTAAAGAGATTAGGAGAGCAGTTTACCACCACCTGAAAAAATCCATCATGTGTTGCTGCTTGCTCATGAAGGAGCTGATCTAGTATCCACTGAAGTAAATGCCAAATTTTCATATTTGAAAAGACAATGTTATATAATCATAGATAACTATCACTTAAGCAGAAGCTGTTCTAATACTGCAACAAAGGGAGTTTTAAACCCATGCTTCCAATTCTCACAGTAGCAAGTCTTCAGACAGTGGAGTGCAAAGATTTAAAATATTTCATTTCTGAATAATGAGTAATAAAACTTTGGGAACTCAGTCATATGAGTAAAAACTTTTTTTTCTCTTTCACCCAATGGATCAATTCTAAGACCATCAAAAGATCACCAAATGAGATTGTCTAACGTTTACACAAGAGAGCAACCTGTAGGCATCGATAAGAAGCCCACATCTGAAGTACAGGAGTTGCATCTCAGGTAGAGCAAACAGCCAGGTCAGTAAAGGCCTGCAGTGGCCCACTTTTCCACAGTCCTGGGGTTTAAGCAGCACCAGAGCAGAGGCAGCCAAACAAGGGATCATGTTGAATTGCACTGTGTAAGCTCACACCCAGCCAGTGCTTCACTGCCAGGACATAGCTCTTCCTGGCAGAGGGCTCCCTCTGCACACTGAAACAGAGGGGCAGATTGTGCCAGAGATCCTTCAGCAAATGCATAACAGAGAGAATGGATCATATATAACTGTATGCAAGGTACTGAGTGAACCATGGTTGTATTGAAATGCTCTGAACAACAATTGTCATAGAAAAGCTATCAATGAGATCAGACACACTCACACACTTCCATCAGCTAAATAAAAGTTCCATTTCTAGCTAACCATATCCAGCAATCAATTGGCTACTCACTGTTTGTATGCACTAACTTACAAAATCAGATGATTCAATTGTCATAGCAACTGTATCCCAAATTTGGGCTGTCAGGGTACATGCAAACAATCCATCTCTCAATTCATATGGCCCTTCCTTGGGCTGATGCAGCATTCTGCACTGGGGTACTAGGAAATACAGAAAGTGCTATTATGTGAGAATTAAAAATGCAGATGTGCCCATAAAATGGCAGTGGCAGAAAAGTTCTCACTTCAGATACCACTGATATTTCAGACTGATAGAGAGAGGCAACCACACTAGAGCCCTCTGGCTCCTGCATCCCAGGCTTTGTAGGAAGGAAACAGGAAGAGTGACCAAATGGAGAGCATCTGTCTGTTCTCCCTGCCAGAGCAGATGTGACCCCTCCAGAAGAGCAGTGGAGTTCCTCCAGGTGTGTTGATGACCAGAACAGTCACCAATCCCCACAGCAGGCTGTTTTTCTCTCCCCACATCCCTGAGGTGCTGCATCATCTCCTTTATTTCTCTGCCAGATCCCAGGTTCTGCATTGTGCAGAGGAGAGGAAGGAGATGCCCTACCTGGCAGGGAGTAGGAGAGTGAAGAGATGAGCCATGGGGGTAGATGAAATCTATCTCCTGTAGCAGCAGCTCCATGTGCTCCCTGACTGTGCTATTCCAGCCAAGTGGGGCAGAATGAAGACAAGAGTTGTGCTGGGAAGTGCACAGGGAGAGAGGCTTCCAAAGGCTTCCCTCCAATGCCAGTACCAAGCTGCAAAGGGATCAGAGTCTGGGATATCCAGTTTCTAGTGTTAAGAGTTGTGAGCTGAAGTTAACAGACCAAATGTCCTCCAAATTCCACTGCCACTAAATTGTCTTTCAATGTTCACATGATATAAAGCTTTGTTAGGATCAAGCCTTATGTCCTGTAAGCCCCTGAACCTCTCAGGCACACACCACATGAAGCATTAAGTGTCCTCAGCAAGGCATGTCCATTTTAGACTTTCCAGATCTAAAAAATTTCCACCAATTTTTGTTGAACTTCACATGGCCAAGGAGAAAACATCACCATAAAATTGCCACTTTACTGATGGAGAAATTGTGAATTCCAGAAGTTTTGAAGCACCTTTAAATGGCCTCCCCTTACCTTTAAAAAGTATCAAGCTTACTAAAACTCAATACTACCTCTTTCAGTCCTCCTACCTGGGTTGCACCTCAGGTCAAGTCCTAGGTACCATCTAATGCCACCTGAATCCTGGCAGTAGTTAGCACACAGTTTTAGAGCAGAACCATTTCTCCCTCAGTCTTACTGAAAGAAAAGTCAATTCAAAACACTATTCTCATGCAACCACGTTGTTCTACCCATCAGTCATGAAAATCTGGCTGAAGGAGTGCAAGTGAGCTCCTTAACAGGAAACAGAAAGCCTTCCACAGAGAAGAAGAGTAGTGCCAGTGAGAAATGACAACCAGCAAATCCCAGCACCCTTCAAGCACTCAGGAATAAACAGCCTGGCAAAGAGCTCAACTGAGCTTCCCAAGAACTGCTTCTTCTTCACAGGGCATGAATCAAAGTCTGTACAGTTATCACCCTTTCTGCACCAAGTTTTGTAGCTGTTGCAAGTGTTAACCTTTTATAATGTTCCATATTGATCTTTTGTACTGAAAAGACTTGTCAATAATCAACTATGAGGAGAAAGGGAAGCTCTATCAGTTCCAGTTAATTGATTGTAACATAATAATGTGTAACATTTGAATACACATCTGGGCTATTTGATCTACAGTCGATCTATCAAAGCAGTGAATTTCAGCACTCAGGGGCATGTCTGTGTAGACATACTTTTTCAATTTTGCCTGCAGCCTTCTCTCTTTCCATCTGCACTTTCTTTCCCAAAGAAACATCCCTGCAGAGTGACATGAAAGCAGCCCAAAATTCCACCTGTATCACTTTGTCTCCCCTCCAAGAGAAAGACCAGTGAAGCTTTCGTGTCCGACATGCACAATGTCTTGAAATATTTCTGGGTTCTGGTTGAGCTATTCTAACTAGCTACATGAAGTCAAATTACATGAAATTGCTTGAAATTCATTGAAATTCCTCTGGTTACCTGAATAGTTCTACAGGCTACTAAATATAAATGCAGTGCTAGAGTTTAAACTTTAGCTTTTACTTTTTAATAAATCTGGGAAAGTGTAATGTCCTTGCCAAAGTCATGGTACGAAGGCAATATGAAAATGTTAAATATGAGAATGAAGAATAACTGAAAGGTATTAAGTAGAAATTGCAAGTAACTGCTGACAGTGCCTGAAAGCTAATGATGTTAATTAACAGTATTCCCAGGGATAGGTCCAAAGAAGGAATGGGGAATGCAATAACACAGACCTGACTTTTCTTTATAGAATTCTTATTGAATATAAATTAAGTCAGGAAATGGCAAGTTCTAATTAGTATGGCTAGATAGAAAAGAAGACAAAGCAAACAAGTAGTTGTACCTTCCTCATAATAAATTCACAAACAGCTCCTCCTATTCTTTCAATTAAACCTCCAATATAAATGTGTCATGCCCCCTCCTTTATTGGGTATCATGGAAGCAGAGCAAGGTTAAGTTGCATCATTATTTAGTCAAGAAGATGGATTAAGTTTATATTAGAATATAAGACCATTCTGAAAAAAGAGCACAATCGTATGTGTTTTTGTCAAATAGTTCATATACCTGTTCTATTAGTATGTTGCAAGTCAAAGAAGTATCAGGGTTTCCAAATCTCAGTTAATAAAAGAATCTTTTCCTCAGTCAACTTCCAATCTCAACAATAGAGGACAGTTAACAACCCCATTGCAAACACTGGATGTAAATTTATAATTTTCTGGATAAAAGTAACACCATAGATTCAGATAATACTCAACTATCAATATCAGCTGTGTAGGTAGTGGGACTTACCAGAATGATACAGCAATATTTTATTTGGGTTTTGATTCAAAAGGAATGTATTCCTTTAAAATGCTACTATTTCTGTTTCTGCTTTTCTCCTGTTTTCACTTTGATAAATAAAACAATTTGCAAGGCAACCCATATCAAAACAATTATTTCTCACATTAAGCTGTTTTTAGAAAAATAAACAGTAGCTTTAAGAGATGGTATTTCTGACTAGTACACAACACAAAAATATGTGCAGCAAACAGGCACGAGGCAGGAGCTACAAAGTTTTTATGAGGGGGTGTGTTGGTTTTGCATGGCTTGGCTCTTGGAAGCAGGGGGCCAGTAAGGTGACTTCTGTGAGAAGCATCTGAAGCCTCCACTATGGCCAGCAGAGCCAATCCCTGATGGCTCTGAAGATGGACATGCTGCTGGCCAAGCTGGGCCAGTCAGAGAGGGTGGTAATGCCTCTGTGATAATATATTGAAGAAGAAAATCAGAACAAAGTGGGGGCACAGTTTGAATTCCAGCTAGAGAAGAGGAGGATGTGGGAACATGTGAGGGAAATAACATGGGGACACCAAAGTTAGAGCAGAAGGAGGAGCAGCAGGTGCTCCTGGTGCTGGAGATGAGATTTCTCTGCAGGCCATGGTGGCCATGGTGAAACAGCTGTGCTAGTGCAGCCCATGGGATCCATGGGGATACAGAGATCCATGGGGATGCAGAGATCCATGGGGATGCAGAGATCCATGGGGAATGCAGAGATCCATGGGGATGCAGGGATCCATGGGGATGCAGAGATCCATGGGGATGCAGGGATCCATGGGGATACAGAGATCCATGGGGATGCAGAGATCCATGGGGATGCAGGGATCCATGGGGATGCAGAAATCCAGCCCATGGAGATGCAGAGATCCATGGGGGATGCAGAGATCCATGGGGATGCACAGATCCCCCCCAGCCCATGGGGATCCATGGGGATGCAGGGATCCCCCCCAGCCCATGGGGATCCATGGGGATGCAGGGATCCCCCCCAGCCCATGGGGAAGATGCTCACTCTGGAGCAGGTGGATGCCTGGAGGAGGCTGTGACCCAGTGGCAGACCCAGGGGACAGAGGGGCCCTGGTTCCAGGCTGGAGCAGCCTGTCCTTGGAGGACTGCAGCCCATGGAAAGGCAGAGCCATGTCCCAGCAGTTTTGGGAGGGCTGTGAGCCTGTGGGAGGGACTCACCCTGCAGCAGGGGTGGTTTGGCTCTCAGGAGATGGAGCCAAGCTGGGGAAGTTCACAGAGAACTGTCTCCCCTGGGAGTGACCCCACAGTCTCACAGGGAAGAACTCCTCTCCATGAGCAGGGGAACAAGATCTCAGATGAACTGACCAAAACCCCACACCCTGTCTCCTTGAGCTGTTGGTAGGAAGGAGGGAGGGGTTGGGGGAAGAATATGTGTTTTTAAGAGCTAATTTAATTTTCATTATCCTCCCCTGACTTTGATGGTAATAAAAATTGAGCCTGTTTTGCCCTTGGAATGTTTTTTCCCAGTCCTAATCTCAACTCATGAACCTTTCATTCATTTTTTCCCCTCTCCTCTCCCCAGCTGTGGCAGGGGAGGATGAGTGAGTGACTTTTGTGGGTGCCTGGCAGTTGGTCAGTGTCAAACAAGACAGAAAGATAGCCTTGGTATTTTGTCTGAGAAATGTTATGTAGGCATAAACACCCTCCTCAGGTGGAAGCCATACCTACAAGCAGTGGGTACCCAGCTGCACACACTGATCTTTCACTGCAGGATTCCCTTCCTGGAAAAGGCAAGGCCAGCCATGTGTGAAGGGTGGCCTAGGTGAAGCTGCCAAGAGGGATGCAGCACCGTGGCTCTGAGAGAGTTAATGGGGGGTCAGGAGGGAAGCAGGGACAGCAGGACAGCAGCTGTGACTAGGACTGTGCTTCAGAACAGCTCTGTGCAGATTTGCTGGTTCCAGCACATGGGATCAGCTACTGGTGCCACAAATCATCTGGGAATACCAACTTCTTTGACAGTATGAAAGTCCTCAAGAGGCAAACATTAAAATATCACTTAATGCGTGTACTGATCTCTGCTTTGGCTCCCTGATTTGTAATTTTTTCTTGTTCAAACTGATGGATGAACTGAATGTTTTTAATTATTTCCAGGCTATGCCCTTCAGAATTGCATTGCTTTCCCTGCATACAGTACTTCTGTCCAGAGACTCCCTTGCTTCATTAAGATGGAAAGTCATTTCAGTTACAAAAAAGCCAGAGTAATCGTGTTTTAATCAACTGAAGTGCACACAAGCTGCTACCATCTAAGTACCCCATGACACAAAGGCACAAGGCTGCATTGCCTGCTGCCTGTGGGATGGAGGAACCCAAATTTGCCTGCTTTGGAAGTGGCACCCACAATTTCACTTAAATCCAGTGTCTGCATCTCTGAAGCTGACTTGGACATAAAAGCACAAGAACAATGGAAAGCAATGGTGTGTTAGCACAATACTATCACAGGAGAGGGGAAAATGAGGATCTCTTTTTGGGGAGTGTTCTGCTTCACCACAACTACTGTTTAAGAATAAGCCATCAGTCAAAGTTCAAATTTCCTCAAATAGATTGCATTTAAACTATTAGAAATTGTATGCTTGACAATGGTAGGATTTAAACAAAAAAGCTGAGAATTCAGGACAAATGTGTTACCTGAGTTACAAAGGAACTCACACATGAAAGAAAGCTCAAAGAGACTGAAAAACCCCAACCCTCAGCAGCTTGGCAAACGTCTTATGTCTTCCAAAAATAGGGGGGAAAAAAAGAAGCTCTTCACTCAGAGCCATGATTAACTACTTACTGCTCCAAAGGCCTAGTTTGGAGACTGGGAAGCAGCCACAGAAACATTCCATCCTTTCCCCAGTGCACAGGAAATAAGCACCAAACCTGGCAAGGACTGGACATGTATCATTTAACCAAGCACCCCCTTCAGAGTTTGCCCACGTGTGGGAAGTGACAGCACACACTTGCAGCTCAAAGGGATCAGATTTTGCAGATCTGCTGCACAGGTTTGCTTCTTTCCTGATGTACAATTCAACATCACTACTGCTACTGCTTTGCTAAACCTTCTTTACTTGGCCTCATTCATTCTATCTGTATTAAAATGAGACACTGTGTGCAGCTTAGATGGAACCATTGAAGGCATTTTTCCACATCAAACTATAACTTTATGTTAGAAAAAGGGTTTATAGCACATAGTTAAAACGGACACACATAAAAAGTCTGTTCTAATTAGGCCTTAATTTTTGTAGAAAATGCTTTTATTTTAGAGGTTTGTATATTTCAAAAAATATTCCAGATGTGTATACAACATCTATATTTTATACAAATGTAAAACCAAATAATTTACTATGGTAGTAATCTTTAACTGAATTTTTTTACTGAGAAATTTAATTCAAATATGCAAACAATTGAACACCAGAATAAGTTAGAAGCAGATATGGGCAGGTCTTTTATACTGTACAAGTGGAATTAAGTTTAAATTAAAAAAAAAAAAAAAAAAAAAAAAAAAAAAAACAAACAAACAAACAAAAAAAAAAAAAAAAAAAAAAAAAAAAAAAAAAAACTGTCTTAATTTTCTGACCAGTATTTTTGGGAAAATCTTCCTGCAACTAAATTTTTTTCATGCTTATCAGAATTCTGAGCACTACTCTTTTAATCATTCTGCAATTAAGTACACACTGTTGTCTCTTAGAAACGACCTAAGACTGGGGTGTGTGTGGATAGGACACTTGACACAGATGTGCCTGAAATGCCATAACAGCTGTTCCAGAGGAAATTTCACAAATCTGTTTGGATGAAGCAAACAAGAGCACTCTGTGCACAGAAGCTCTGTAAGGGATGAGTTGCAGATGCAGACTTGAAGTTATCATTTTTATTAAAAAATACTTCAGCTGTAGTTGAGTCTCAAAACAGAGCAAAACACCAGAGGCAACCCAAAATTCGGTCCTGAAGCTGAGACAGAGGAGAAGGCAGAATGGTGAAATTAAACAGTATTACACAAGGAAGATTAAGGCCATTTTGTTGTGTTGCTAGTAGCATTTGGAAAAGAAAAAAAAGAACAGCTCACAGTGGGTTTCACTGTGTGGTAGGACTGGATAAAACACAGGCCAGGCTCGAGCCTGGAAAATCATGGTCACAAAAGTGGAAGAGCAAAGAACACCATGAAAACCACCATAAACAATCCATAATTGAAAGAATGAGTCTGTCTCTGCTATTCCCTCTGTGTTTGGGCACCAATGAGATGTTGGTCACCATCATGTCTGGCACCTAAGTTGTTGATCACTGCCTTCAACTGCATGTACCAGACACCAGTCGTTTATTTATGGCCCAAAATATTACTCTTTTGGCAATAACATCAAAGACCTGGTAAAAAATATGGATAGTAAAGGTGCAGCATAACAATAAATTAAGATTTTGATTAGTATAATAGATCTGTGCAATATAACTTCCCTGACTTCACTGCACTTAAGAGGTTTTTACCATGTAGATTTAAATCTAAAGTGACAGACTGTATAATGAGAAAGACAACTAAAGGAAGCCAAATTTAGATGACACAAATTCAGAAAACATTGAAGAGATTGGCAAGTGCTTCACCAAACATTTATATTAAGCAGGAATTATTGTTCTGATTACATCTTAAAGCCAGTAAATGAATAACCATCTTTTTAAATGGTTACTCATCTCCTCCCAGCATTTATTTTTCATTTTTCAAAACAAAGTCTATCAGTACAAAATATTAATCTCCCAGATAAGTTATCTTTACGAAACACTACAACAAAAACATAGTCATAATTAACCACAAAATAGTTAGGTCTCATACCTGCTCTTTGCACTTTTGAGGGATTTTATTAATCATAATTAGTCATGGCCAACTTTAAGAGGTAATTACACAGAGTGTGTGGGTTTGCTACAAGGTACTAGATCTTGCTTTAAGTCAGAACAAAGGACCATGACTGAAAAAAACTAACCCTAAGTTACATGATGATTTGGACACAACAAATGCTCCAGTACTTGTAACTGATTCCATCCAAAGTACTTCCTCAGTTTTTTGATAAGTGACCAAAAGTCTTTCCTTGCCTATTTAGGTTTTCAGGTGTAAAAAGCTTAAAATACTTTTGGAAAGGGAAGTTCATCTTCCCCATCCTACAACTTAAGCAACCACTCCAAGTAGCTGCATTAATGATGTTAGAGCAAAGGCCAAGCAGTTCAAATAGCTTAAAATTAGGCCTTTAGAGTATATCAAAAAAGAAGCAGTTCCATTCACTGACAAATACAACATTTTTATGGTATAAACAAATCACCCACGCTTTAGGATCAGTTGTTTCAATGTGCTGGTGCTCAGATTTTGCTGGGGTTTTTGGACAGCAGGTTCCTTCCCTGCCTTGCTCTGTAACACTTTACATAACAGTGGAATAAATGTGGTTCTTTGATCACTTCAGGAACTGGACAACAGCTCAGGAACATCTCCTAATGCCTGATGCAGAAGAGTCTGCAGCCTCAGGTCTCCAGAATGCACACAGGAATGCTACAGACAAGCTCTATTTCTCTTTAGTAGATACCTTATTACTTTAATTTGCAGCTAAACATTTTTGAGAAGCAGCTAGGGAAAGGCTTAAGACTCCCATAAGATGTCTAGAACCTATTTCTGATGAAGTAAAAATAATAATGCTCTTTACTTTTAATAGGCACAGAATCACAATATCACACACAACCTGGAGTTCATTGCTAACAAATTGTGGAAGTGGAGTCAAAGCTCAAACATAAGACAAAAGCATCGTGGACACTGATAGAGGAGCTCTTGGAGCATAGAAATAACTAGAGCAATTTTATATAGACTCTACTATGAATATCAGTTTGTAGCTCTGATTTCAAAAATAAAGCATGACTAATCATCTAAGCTGGAACTTGCTACCTTAACTGCAGTAAGTCACAATGTGAACTCTCATGCCAGGTGTTTCTGAGAGTTTTCCTGGTACTGTGGACATCAACCTGATGGGACTGAGCTTTCACTCAATGCTGTGCAAGACCTTTAGCTCTAATTGTCCTTGTCCAAAAGGCTGTGGATTCATCATGCACACTCATTAAACTGAAGTCTTCAAGCAATATTGACAGTGATGACAGCAGTTCTACCAGTTGAAAAGCCCCAAACAAATGTCATAATTCAGGAACGTTTCCATTACCCATTCCTGTATTATTAAGTTATATCTAACAAAGGTTATGGTCATGAAAGAAACCCTACACATCAGCTAAAGCTGCCATCTAGGATTTTCACACCTTTATTACTCTATTTTCAGGTAAATATCACTGTAGAAGTCAGAAGATTAGAGAAAATATGATTCTGTATTGTTTGCCTCTCCAAAAGTGTGCAAATATGACCTCACTTACACATAACTCCAGTGCATGTTGCCTTTACAGCAGAGTACCCCATGCAAGCTGTTATTATGATTAAGTACTGTCCTACCCAAAGTTCCAGGCTAGAAGCTGTACAGCTTTGGGTAAGTACACAAAGGATAGCTTGTTTTTTAAATAGATCTCTAGCCTGGAATCACAACCATCAGCTGATTCTTTTTCTGCTACTGGTCTTTTAACTGAGGTTAAATAATCACTTTTGTTCCACTTTTGTTCATCTCAGTTTCCCCATCTGTAAAGGGTGAAAGTTACAGAGTCTTTCACTCCATGTCACAATTTTTATGACATCTATACATAAAGATTTCAAGGATTATTGTTACTATGAAATATACATTAATTATGATTCATCATTGGTATATTTGTCATTGCATTAACAGCACTTGCTCTATCAGTCTAGAAGGAAAGAAACTAATGTTTTTTTTTTATTTCTAAATAATTACTTTACTTTCTTTCTTTGTTTAGGGATAAAATATAACATGGGATTCCAGCAACCAAAAAAAGTAAGTTTTCAGAAGTACATAAAGAAGATTGTACCCATATTCTGAGTATGGAATACAGATAGAGATGACTCAGATAAAGCCACTACACTGGATATGAAGCCCTGAAAAGGAAAGATGCATCAAAAGCTTAGCCATGAAAATGTAAATTTTCCTTTTAATATAGGAATTGGATAAGCTATGCAACTTCAGTTTTATGAGTTTTTTCCTAGACTGGATATTACTAAAAGATATTGTAAACTTTGCATATATTAATATTCTGCATGAAATCGCACTGATCAAATGAATGCCTTGAGAAGTACTTAAAAACAGGCTAAAGAAAAATGTTGGTGGAATTCCTCCATCTAGTGGCTGTCAGGCTGCACGGGGCTGCCTCTAGCTCACAGTCAAAGGACAAGAGCAAAGTGCAGAGGAGCACCGTGCAGCTGCCAGCTGTTGCCAGATGTCATGGCCTGCTCGGATGGGTGAGAGGGACTGACAGCTCCTCTGCTGCTACAGCCTGACCTGCACCAAGGCTTGCACTGACAGAACACGTTTAAACTCCCCAGAAACTGCAGGGTCATCATCAGCATCATTAAAAATCCACAATTCCAGAATATCAAATCCAGCCTGAATTTGATAACTTTTAAATATCAGCCATGTCAGGAGCACATAGGATTGAACTACAGTCAGTCTTGTAAAGGGTAATATTTAGAAATACATCTGGTATTTACAAAGACAAACACACTTCTGACTACAGAAACAACCTCTGAAGATGAGAGTAGAGTATAGCAATCACTCCCAACAAGTCAACAGTGTTTTGCATAACAAGTTATCGGTTGGTTTCCCAGCCTGCACACCACACACACTACCAGAGCATCCAACCTGAATTCTGCAAGTGTCCTAAAACTTGTGTTTAATACTGATCTGTTGTATTCAAGTTTTGTATAGTAATTATCAATACAAGCAAGTCACCTACAAAATACAATCTGTTTTTTTTGTTCTTTTGTCACCAGTTTTTCTTGTAATGAATTCTGAATGTCTTTTCTGAGAGTTTTTTATTCTCTGACCCTTTAACAAGAATGTGACAAGATATAACCTGCATGACAGAACAAGTTTGTCACTTATTGAAATGCTTTTTTCAGACAACAAAGAACTTGTAAAATTGATTAAAATTTAATCTGCCACCCTGAAAGAGCATGACCCTTCTAATCCCCAACTGTACACCTTAAAATTCACACAGTATCCTATTTTTAAGCCAGTTTCAAATACTATCACCGAAACACTGAAAATCAAAAATTTTAATTTAAAATTGCAAACCCTCTAAATATTTTGGGTTGACAATAAATATTCTGCAGCTACATATGCTCCTCTGTTTAAATATTCCATGGTAGTTCATATGCTACTCTGATCCAGGTTACCTCAAAATGGGGATGATAATTAAATAGTGATCAGAACCTAATTCTAATCTTAGAGACATAGACAGGATTTAATTCAGCTTCTTTGAAAAGCAGGGAATAATGGAATACACCTGGGCTATATGCTTGAAGTATTAACAGAGAGATCCCCCAGTGAAGAGCAAGTCCCAGAAAGCCTTACCCATGGACATGCTTTACTTAGTTTTCAGTGACCTAATCCTCCACAGCTTCATTCCCACCTCTCACTGCTTCTCATCCAGTCTCAATTGCTCTGCTCCCAGGCTCACCTCACTCAAGCCTCCCTTTGGGGTCCCCTTTGTGCTGCTCTCACCAAACCCATTTGTTGTGTGCCAAACCACAGGATTTTCACTGACATCCTTCCTGCTTCCCTCTGCCCACATTTACATCTCACTCCACCTTACAAACTCAACAAACCCCCCTCCCTTCCCTGTTGGGCTTCACTCTGTGCTAAACTGTTCTCACTGCAAAGATAAATTACTGATGTGGGGGTGGTGGTGGGAAACATACAACCTAAACAAACAAACCATTCAGTTTGTGTGACAACAGGGGCAGCCTGGAGTAATTAAGCAAGTCCTCTACTCAGATACCATTTCATAGAAATTTCAACAACATCTAAGACAAAAGCATCTGTTGAGGTCTGGGTACACCACCTGAAATACAGTAATACAATTAAATTCAAATGGGAACTAGAATTTACTGGAAATTTAGATCAGGTTCATCTCTGCCTTTGAGTTTCAGATAAGCACACCACAATGTGACAAGAGAAGAGCCTGTAGCACAGTGCAGTGCTGAGGGCTTGTGGCAACATGTTTTGTTGTACAGTTCTGAAAGGTACAAAAGATCCACACAAAGTGGTGCAAGCTGTAAGTAGTGGCAATCTCTCATTTACTAATATCTTTAATCTATTTTTCCTCAGGACTGCCTTTCCAGCAATAACCAGGATAGAAGATTAAGAAAAAATACTGCAGACGGAGCAGCAACAGTTAAGCAGAGCAATTCATTAGAGCCATCTGAAAGTGTGCCCACCAAGCTTCAAAGCACTGACAGAAGGCAAAGCAGCGTCATGTTTGCTATGAAAGATCAACAGAAAGGTGAGGAAATTAATTCCATCAAGCTCTATAAACGCAGGAGGAGGTTTATAATTAAAAAGAGCCCAATTCTGATTTCCATGAACAGCTCCATTCTCAACCTGCCCACACTGAAATATGAGGATAGAAACAACAGCAAGTGGAAAAGTCTCTATCAGATCCAAGGAGAAAGGAAGCGGATTATGAGGGAAACTTGTTCAAAATACAAGAGTAATAGCAGAAGAATAATCACTCCTTATCATGTGTCCAGAATATTTGTAGAAGATAAGTACAGAGTTTTGTACTGTGAGGTGCCAAAAGCAGGCTGCTCTAACTGGAAGCGGGTGCTGATGGTGCTGAACGGGCTGGCCTCCTCCACAAAGGACATCCAGCACAACACAGTGCACTATGGAAACTACCTGAAACGGCTGGATGGCTTCGACCACAAGGGGATCTACCACAGGCTCAACACCTACACAAAGATGCTCTTTATTCGTGAGCCTTTTGAAAAGCTGGTGTCTGCATTTCGGGATAAGTTTGAGCATCCAAACAACTACTACCACCCTGTTTTTGGAAAAGCCATCATTTCCAGGTACCGTGTCAATGCCACCAAAGAAGCATTAAGGACAGGCTCTGGAGTCAAGTTTAAAGAGTTCATTCAGTATCTCCTGGATGTACATAGGCCAGTGGGTATGGATATACACTGGGATCATGTCAATAGGCTTTGCAGCCCCTGTTTAATAGACTACGACTTTGTTGGGAAATTTGAAAGTATGGAAGAAGATGCAAACTTTTTCTTGCACTTAATTGGTGCTCCACAAAATTTAACTTTCCCCAAGTTTAAAGATCGTCACTCCAATGAAGAAAGAACTACCACTAAAATTACACAACAGTATTTTGCACAGCTTTCTCCTTCTCAACGACAACAAAGCTATGACTTTTACTATATGGATTACTTGATGTTCAACTACTCAAAACCTTTTGAAGATTTATATTAATTTGAGAGCCTGGATATTTCCACAGTCGCATCAGTTGAATTGTGTGACAAATTCAGGTGGCATCTGTTTATATATACTTACCTGTTAGCAAACAACTGGTTGAAGAGCAGGGAAAAACCCAAACCAGAATATAAACAGATATTTACATCTTCACCTTAATTGCCTCCTTTTTCAAATCATATTTTTTTCTATAATTTCTCCATATGAAATGTATGTACATATATGTATAATATGTCAGGGGCCCCAAATAAAGCACAGAATTTTCCAGGTTGGTGTGGGCCATGTTTGCACTTGGGGGAGAGTGTGCTGAAATGAGGGAAACACAAGTGGCAATTCTAAAGTGCAGCCAGTATTTCAAGCTCTTTACAGTTCAGAAAATAAGTCTTTAAGTGATGAAGTAGCAAGAAAGAAAATACACTGAGCAATACTTAAAGTTTGTTGAAATGTGCAGGGCATGAAGCCATACACAGGCCCTATGTGGAGGTGGATTTGATCATGATTTCCTGATATTCTTAAGTTAGTTAGGGAGAAAAAGTCTAATCATGCTTACACTGTTCATAAACACACTGGTGAGAACAACTAATACTTAATGACCATGTGAGAGCAGTATTAAACCAGATGTTGCAATTCAGAGCAAAGATGTGTTCTCCTCCTTCAGTATTTCCCTTGTGGCACGTTCATCTGCAAAAAGATAAAATGCAGGCTAACATTTGTATCTTTATAAGTGTTATTAAAATTCTTTTAATCCTTTGCATTAACATAAATCTCTGGTTTAATTTTCATAGTCACCAGGAATATCAAATCTCTCCATCGTAATGACAAACAAGAATAAATGCCACTTACTGCCCAACAGGATAGTTCTTTTCATTGCTGCAAACAATTTGCACTTGCTTATTTTAGTAACAATTATATCTGACTTAACATGCAAAAAAATATTCCAGGTTCAATTTCTGTGCTTGAGAGGACTTTCTCATCTCTACCAGAGTGTCTTGTGAGAATAAAATACTTGACATTCCGCTACTTACTGCCTCTAATCACAGAATATTCTGATTTGGAAGTGACCCACAAAAATTCTTAAGCCAAACTCTCAAGTGAATGGCCCATACAGGAATCAAACTCTCAACCTTGGCATTATCAGCACCATGCTCTGACCAACTGCTGAGACCAACAGTCTCAGCTCTGTAAGTTTTCACTCAAATTCTCTATACAGAACTCTTGTTTACATGTCATTTATCCACTTGACATGATATTCAAACTGGCCATAATGGAACAAGGATCAAACTCCACCACAAAGCCAAACTTGGACTCCCCAGTAACTTCTAGAGTTTGTATTTCACAGCCAAGAATTCCATCACAACTGGCACTGTACAAATGTAAACAACTAAGAAACAGTGCTTGTTTCAATCTGTTTCCAGGTTCAGATACTCAGAGGGTCACAAGAACTGGCATAGTTTCCTCAGAAACACCCAGTATATTTTTTGGGGTTTAAAAATTTTAATGGGGAAAAAATTGTTTCAAAATACCTTGTAGTGAAAGCTTCACTGACAAATACTTTACATATCAAGTCTGACATCACAATTTCCATTTTTGTTCAGAGAAAAATCGGCTGCATTAAAAAAGTAATGTGGAACTTAAGAGTGTTCCACAAAACCAGTAACCCTTCCCTGTGCCCAAACACCTCTTTAAACAAAAACTGATCAATGATTTGCATGTTTATAACAAGCTATATATAGCACAGGAGTACCTGGCTTACAGTTTCTCAAGGAAGAGAGAAGCACCCTTCTAATACTCACAGATACTTAATACTGGCCAGTTGTATTAATTTGGCTTTGTTACTTACAGCTCCTATTCCCTGCTGAGTAGCAGAAACAAGGTAACAATGTGATTTTAAAAGAATATTTGTAAAAATGCATTTTAAAGCCAGAAGAAATGCAATATCTTGAACAAAGAAATCAAGGCAGCAGACAAGTAAATTAATATTTTCATGTCAAGAAAAATTTTTAAGTAAAAAGCAATAATTTTGACTAGATTGTGGGAAGTTTTCAGACTGCTTATTTCCCTTTGGATTATCTTGTCTTTTTTCCTCCCACATATAAAATCTTGGCATTTTCATTTCAATGCAATCGAATTTTTTCAGAGGTGTTCATTCTTATTTCATTTCCATGTTTATCCTCTTCTTTATAGAGAAATACTTCATTTCTTATGGAAAGTAGAAATCAAAGACTGCACCAAAAATTTGTTTTCAAACAAACAGTTTATCTCAGAGGTCAGCCAAGGTAAATATTAGACAAAATAACTTTGTCAATCCAATGGGTTTTTAAATTCTTTTTGAGGTACCTTAGGTAAGAGGTAAATTTTGCTACTGCTGGGCTGATCACTGAATGCACTCCTAGCTCTCACTTTAAGTTTTTTGATATTTTACTCCTGTTCCTTTACTGCCATTCCTCTCTACCCACAACTCCTACTGTCCTAGAATTTTGCTTACCCTTGAGTTAGTAACTACAAATAGCACAGGTACTTGTAGAACCCCATCCTCCCCACACACAGCTTAAACAAACCTGCCTAACCTCACCCATCTGTGCCTATCTTGCTTCAAGCACTGGGAACATCTCACCTGATTCCATGTGGGGCAGCTCTCCATTATACCTGATACACTGAAAATTCCTAAAATCCCACCTTGGGATTCCATGGCCAGCATATGAGTCAAACACTCACAGTATTGATTCAGAGGTAAGGATCCAGCTAGAGCAGTCACAGCAGGTGAGGTGTGAAGGCACACAAACTGCAGAACAGAATCCCCCACCATACTCCACAAAATGGTCTGAAGCCTAGAGCAGAAAAAGGGATTAACACAGACACAAAACCAAATTGTGTGAACTAAGTGTGCACTTTATTATCTGCTTTTGCAGAGTGTGAAACTGAAGAAAGCTAGAATATTTTAATTAGGGGATAATTTAAAAGTTTGATATTGGGATGCTCTGTAAGTGAAATTCATTGAGATCTAAGTGAAGTCATGTTCTTGAGAACTTTGTGCACCCAAAAAAGTCATCCTTGCAATGTGCACAAATTGAGTGATGGTGATTTGCTGGGGGTTTCATCATTTAAGTCCCCTCATTACCATATTTACTCACCATAGCTGACCTCATTCCAGAAGTGTCAGTTTATGGAAGCTTATGCTTCCAAAAATAAAGAAGTCAAGGTATTAAAATGAGTTTTCTTAACTCCTTCTGTCCATAACTTTTCAGAATTTCCACGATGGGGTTCCAATGCATTCTTCCATAACAATCAATGTTTGTGCACATCAGACTGCACAATGTCAAAAGAGAGTATGAATTGAGGATAGGAGTTCACTTTTTTTAGGCCACAATTTGGGCTTAATGATCTCAGAGGTCTTTTCCAACTTAATTGATTATGCAATTTGGTTTATTGGTTTACAGCTCATCTTATACAATGATTGAAGTAAAGAGTTTTTCAAGTTTTTTGATTGTAGCTACTGAATTCTGGTGATTCCCTTCCTCCCCTGCCTCATTTGACCAACTTCCTGAGAAAATCCACTCTTTGGACAATCAGAGTATCCTTTTTGAGAGAGGCATACCCAGAGTAAGGGAGAGGTGCACACATGGACTGCATGCACTACACTGTACATGAACTTAATCCCATTTCTTTGCACTACTTTTCCTGTTTGGGCAACACCATCACTGACAGCAAGAGCACAACTGTGACAAATCCATGTACAATTATCTGTTTATACACACACAGATAAAGTACATAGAAAAAGACCCTATGCAAATAGAATTATACATACTAAGGCACCTACAAACTTGCAAAGGCATGGAGGGAGATATAATGACAAAAAAAGTTAATTACAAAATTAGTTCAATGTATATGAAATGTCTGCATTGTTTTTTACATAGTTGTTTTTAGTGTCTTTGTACAACAGTAGTAATTAATTTGTCAAGACAATTCAACTGGTACCACAGTACCAGGAATGAACAGATAAAAAGGGAACTTTCTGTTCTGATGTTGTTTCTCTTAACCATGGTTGCTTTCTTGATACAAGTGGCTGACACTGAGATGAAGGATGTTCTTTTCCTACCCCCAACAAGAAATCACAGAGGTAGCCAGGCATATTTGGAATGCACTGTACAAATCCCAGCCTCACCATTTCAACTTCACTGATTCTGGAACACATCTGCATGGAGCATCAGTTTGTTTTCAGAGCACAGGAGAGGGGCAAGGCTGAGCACAGCCTGTTTGAGCTGATTCTGCTTCAAGGGATGATTGTCAGGTTGGCATTGTTATGTGTGGGAATTTCAAAGCCTCAGCATGCACCTGCACGCTCCTGAATAATGGCTTGGGCAGTGTCCCAAGCTTCATATGGCAAGATGCATATCATTTTTGTCCAAAGACAACAGCTGCTTAAGAAGGACCAGCAATTTTATCAGCTTCTCTCTCTGGAACCTCACAGGCAAATCTATAAACAAACATCTCTAATGTCTTCCAGCCTGATGCTGCTGTAAAAAATGCACCAAAGTCAAGAACAAGACACCCTTTTCCATTAGCTACACTAGTGACAATAGATACTTACCAGTGGTAAGCAACTTTTGCCAAAATTTCTCAGAACTATCCATTCCAACAGAGGTGCCCAGAATTAAACATGCAGTAAAGATTCACAATGGATTCAAGTTTTGAGAATGGCAGGCGCTCCCCCATTCCACAATCAATTTAATCCTGGAATATGTTTAAGTATTAGACACAGTGCATCACTTGAGGAGTAAAACAGTCCAGAACTGACACAGAAGAGGAAGACAGACATGACTAAGCCTTGCTCACTGCCATCAGACTGCTTCAGTAATACATTATGAAACAATTGACACAGTTAGTTGTGACTCATGCAAGAGAATAAGAATGATTGCTTTACCACAAGTCTAAGAGAAATATTCAACCTTGTAAAAATATTTTCTGGTCTGGTTTACGGAAGAACTCCAAATATTTAGTTTAAAATGACACTTGGGGAAGTCCTATGCATACACACACATTATTGCACAACTAACTTGCACCTAGTAAGGAACATATGTACATGACATATGCTCCTTACATATCCAACATATCCTATATGGATAAATCCAACATATCCGATGTGGATAAATCTTTCAAGAGTCATTTTCCAGGCAGTTTGTGCCGTGGTGACTTTTACACAATCAGACAAATAAGCTTGCTCAAATTTTGCCATCTGTTGCCATTCTTGCCACCAACTTTTTTTTTTTTTTTTTTTTAACTGAAGACACATTTATCAGAATTGCAGCAGAGGTCAAGTTTTCTGTTATGTACCTACTTTGCATGAGACCTAAATTCCTCTGTTTAAATTCAACAATTACAGCAGTGCTGGCCCTATGTTTCACATTCAGCTTTATGGGATCTCTATGGGTGATCTTTTCTAATAGTGTCCTCTTTTTTTCATGGAACTTAAAATTACACTGTCAAGTTAGGGAAAATAAAAGAGGCTTTCAAAATCCAACCTTTCCACAGTTATTCTCCAGTCTGGGAATTCTGTCCAGATATATTTTCACTTAATATAGGTAATTTCCTCTCAACATATCCAAACATAAGCATGTTACGAGCTGCAGAAGGTGTTAAGATTGTGTTCAAGCAGAGAGAGCAGCAGCATGGGAAGCAATGGCCCAAGGCTACTGCACTGAGAGCTTGTCCCAACCCATTAAACACTAGTGGAGGTGGCTTCTTTCTCAAGAAAGGAAAGCTCCAGGCTACAGTTCACCTTCAAATTCATAGATACAGAATAACACACATTATGATCACAAGGAAAAGTTCTTTTATCTTTGTTTTAAGTGTGCACCCAGTCAGTATAACCCTTCCTGTGTGCCACAGAGAAGTCATGTGAAGGTGATGCCAGCCCACACACAGTGTGGACACTGAAGTCCACAGGACACACTTTTATCTGTCTGTTGTGTAAAATGTCAAACAGCTGACCTGTTTCTACAGAATTCATTCACAATACTGTAGAATAATACCAATACTCCTACACCCAGCAGTAGCCAGGTATGCTAACACTTAGGGCAGGTAACTGGGAGCTTCAGCCTATGATTTGTCTTGTATCTGACTGGTTTGGGTCTCCTCTAGAACTGCTCCACTTATCTTTCCCCATCTCTGGTGAGGAGAAAATGCAGGAATGGTATAATGTTTAGTGTTTTACATTTCTTTTTTATTTAATGATCTCAAATTCATTTAATTCACCTATTGCAAAATATAATGGAAAGGAGTTTTCCCCACCAATGTTATCAGAATGTTGTTTTCTTATTTATACCAGGAAAAAAACAAAGCAAAGCAAAGCAAAACAAAGGAAAACAAAACAAAACAGCAACAAGCACCACCACCACCACAGGAACAACAAAACCACAAAAAATCAAAACCCAAAACAAAACAAAAAACCCAACCAACCAAAAAAACCATCACTACAGCACAGGTAACCTGCCCAATAAAACAGACAATGTGATAGAGCAAGTGGCTGCAATATTTATATTGTCTCACATTGTATTTCTCCACTGAAATCCATAAAGACATGAATCCTGCTCAAATGACACACTGTGTACTCATCAAGGTGATACTGTCTTTATAAATCAGGCATACAGTGACCATTTCAGGCACTGTGGAAAACATAGCAGACATAATATGAGATGGGCTATGAATCTGACAATTCATCCATGTTTATCCTGGAAAAAAGGGGGTTTATTTTTTATTATCTAAAATAAATCTCAGAACTTCATTAGATCATCCCACCAAAATTGAATGTCAGGTTTATATTACAGTCTACGAAGCACACAGTAGCTGGTAATTATCAAAAACATTTTACCTTGCAGCTCTTTCACCGTGAGTTTCAAAATGGACCATTCAGAATAAAAAGCTAAGCCTGTCATACTTGACAAAAAAATACAGCTTATGAACAGTCCAGAATGAACATGTGCAGAAGTAAAATCAATTTTAGAAAAATTCAGAAGATAAAAGGGTTGACAGTACACCTCATTTATCCCCTGTAACAAGGAGCTACTTCTTCCCCACTATTCACTGTTTTAAACTATGAGAAATAAGTGATACCCAGAATTACAATAAAGACTGGCTTCAAACACATTTTCCCACTCCCTTCCTTCAACTCAGAAACCTCTTTCCTTGCAGCTGTACCTGTCAAGCAAAGTACTCTGAGGTAACACCTTCCAAAGTCCTGAGCTTCCCAATCCCACTGGATTTGAAGGCATTGACTCACCTCTTTCTGCAGTGAAAGGAAGTACTGACACAGCTATTTAAGGAACATTATCCTCTCACTGACTTTGTATCAACCTGTGAGTGTCCAAACCTTTAAAGTATCGGGCTCCCCTTTTCTTGTCTTTAATTCAGATTTTATGTTGTAGCCTTGCAGATTATCTGCAAGAATGGTTTCAAACCGAATGGGTTTGTTTCTCACAATCTCCTACTCCTCCTGAAACCTCCATAGGGCTGGGGAGAAAGACACTGTATGGATTTAAATGGCCTGAATCTTCTCAGAACTTTTAAATGCTCCTGCATTTAACACTATCTGCACTAACACCCACCTTTTGCAGGTTTAGCATGTGGCACAAATGTCAAATGATGCAAAACAGACAGGCCTGCTAGTTTTGAAAATCTAAGTCAATAGTTTGGATTCACATTCATCCTGACAACAATCAAAACCTGCAGATACACTCAGCCTCACTAATCCAAGTCTGTGGAAGAAATGCTAATAGAAATCCAAGTAGATACATCCACACTTCAGTTCTGCCTTCAGTGACTGATTGGTAATTAAGGCATATATTTGGTTCCAGAGATATAGAAAAAAACCCCAATCCCAAAGGAAGCAGTCAAATCTGAGCCCAAGGTTATTAATCATACTGCCTCTAATTGTATATAAAGTATCTTTACTCCCTCAAAAATGTTTTTTTAAAATATTATGGGATTTAAACATGTCACAATATTCTGGATATCTTGATTAGATCTCCTTTAATATACTGCCTCCGAATAATTTGTAATTTATTTAACAGGAATGAAGAACTCTTACTAATCATTAAGATTAAGCAGAATTTTTAGCCTGACTAGACTAGCAACAAAAGTTGATAAGGGGATTTTTTTTTTCTTAAACAGTGCTTTTTACTGTCTTCTTGTAATTAAAGTTTCAACCAAGGTCCCATTAGGCTGATAGTGATCCCCCCTGTGAATCAGACAGACCCTCAAGTCTTCAAGTTTCTAGAGTAAAGTCTCATTGGTGACTAGCATCTGGGAAGGGTTTGACTAAATCAAGTGAAAACTCACTAAGATTAAAAGCCTAAAGAATTTTGCTCCTCATTGACATTTAAAATCCTTTCTACGTCATTCTCCTGACCCAGGCAGATCACATGTCCTCACAAAGCACCACAAGGGTTACTGCAGACTACCTTCCCTTGCAGCCTACCCTGGACAGGGGCCAGCTTCATATCAGGCAACTAAAGTACACTAAAGCTCACTATAAATACCCTCCCTCATTCAGGGGCCCTTCAGGATTAGGGCACAAAAATCAGTCCAGTAAAAGTCAGAGAGGACAGAACCTGTGCCAAGAAGAAAGCCAAGGGAGGGGGAGGAGGAGGAGGAGGAGGAGGAGGAGGAGGAGAAGGAGAAGGAGAAGGAGAAGGAGAAGGAGAAGGAGAAGGAGAAGGAGAAGGAGAAGGAGAAGGAGAAGGAGAAGGAGAGGAGAAGGAGAAGGAGAAGGAGAAGGAGAAGGAGAAGGAGAAGGAGAAGGAGAAGGAGAAGGAGAAGGAGGAGGAGGAGGAGGAGGAGGAGGAGGAGGAGGAGGAGGAGAAGGAGAAGGAGAAGGAGAAGGAGAAGGAGAAGGAGAAGGAGAAGGAGAAGGAGAAGGAGAAGGAGAAGGAGAAGGAGAAGGAGAAGGAGAAGGAGAAGGAGAAGGAGAAGGAGAAGGAGAAGGAGAAGGAGAAGGAGAAGGAGAAGGAGAAGGAGAAGGAGAAGGAGAAGGAGAAAGAAAGGAGAAGGAGAAGGAGAAGGAGAAGGAGAAGGAGAAGGAGAAGGAGAAGGAGAAGGAGAAGGAGAAGGAGAAGGAGAAGGAGAAGGAGAAGGAGAAGGAGAAGGAGAAGGAGAAGGAGAAGGAGAAGGAGAAGGAGAAGGAGAAGGAGAAGGAGAAGGAGAAGGAGAAGGAGAAGGAGAAGGAGAAGGAGAAGGAGAAGGAGAAGGAGAAGGAGAAGGAGAAGGAGAAGGAGAAGGAGAAGGAGAAGGAGAAGGAGAAGGAGAAGGAGAAGGAGGCTACACAGAATCTCTGAAGAGAGGAAGAACTGGCTTGGGTGAAACTCTACAGGATCTGCCCAAGGGAGAACACACCAACTACACACTGCAGCTGGGCCAGGACTCCTGCAGTGGAAGTGCTTTGGAAGTATTCCTCACACCTAACAGAAGCTGAAGAAGGGACGTTCTTCTTTCTTTTATGGCTTCCATGCCCTTTACATCTTTGTAGTCCTTCCACAAGTGTCCTAGCTTTGGCAAAAGCCACCACATCCCTCCTCTGGCAAGAGCACTTCTAAATTTCCTTTCTAAACTACAGCAATACATGTTCTCCACAGGGTTTCATCTATTTATCATCTTCTGATCCTGGCTTTCACAGTTTCTCTTCTACATTACCCTTATAGTTCCCACAAGAATTCCCTCTCAGTTTTTTCCCCTTCCCTCAATCAATGTGTCAGATTGTAAAACCAAATTCAGGCTTTCAGACTCTCTCCTTCATGGCAAAGATATTTTAGAACTGACTGGGTACTGGTCTACCAGGCCCAAATCAGCTTTCTTCATTCCCTGTTTATTCAGTTTCTCCCCATTACAGCTTCTCTGTAGCTAATAAGCATAGATATTAGCATACCTATAAATAAACATTACCTTTGCCATCTTCCAAGTCATGCTCACACACCTTGAAGAAGTTCAATTTAACATTCTTCCTCCTAATGCTTGTTCCTCTCCAAAATCTAGAAGATTAACCCACAAACACTGAGTGGGCCAGAAGGGCAGAACTACTGAAAATGGATAATCAGAGCCTCACACTCACAGAGGAGACAAAGTCAATCTTGTCTACCCATCAAGGTCTTTAATACAGTGAAAGACAGCTGTACAGTCAATCCAGAGGTATAGGTAAGCAAAGCCAGAGACTTTTTCTTTAAAAAAGGGATCCCCAAATGTAGGCAATGGAAGTCTTTCTCACACCTTATTTATGTGTAACAGCTCAATGCATGGCTGCTTTTTTTTTAAGCTTTTACCAAACGTAGCTCAAAACAACCACATGCAAAGGATCAAGGACTGCTCTTAATCAAGCATTAAGACAAAAAGGGCAGAACACCTTTTATCACACCATGACAGTGTGAGATTTTATATTTACCACAAAACAGAAACAAGGCTGTATATGGCATTCGATCAGCTGAAGAGTTCACCAATCCCAGTATTGTGTGTTAGTATTTTCAGCTCTAAAGAACTGAAAAAAAATAGTGGTATTGTAGCACATCCAGTCAAGGCAAAGGGAAAGCAAATCAAAGCACCAAATGGAGAAGAGGTAGAAATCCATACATTCCAACTCTGCATTCAAAGTTACCTTCCTGCTTAGAGAAAGATTTTCCTTTCATTCCCTTCTGAAGAATTCAATATAGCTTAGTGCCAAAGGCAAGATTTCATATTCACTAGAAGAAAAATTCTGATGTTCTTTGGGAAGTCTCATTCAGCTTGTCCCAATATGTTTCTCTGCATCCTACTGCTTGCCTGTAGCCTTAAAGGGCCTTTTTATTACACAGGTGATACGGTGGCAGAAAAGTATAAACTATTTATGTAAAATACGTTGCTGCAGTTTGCTGAAGACTTCCTTGTTCCAGTTTTGGGGAAGATAAAGTATTTCATGGGAAGAAGAATAATTTTAAGATCCAATCAAGTTCCTTAATCAAAAGCATTTAAGTTATGACACTTTGTGCTGTAGGTACTTAATAGAGCTATTAACCAAGAAAAGAATTTTTTTTTTTTTTTAAGGAAGCCTTTTCTTTCAGAAAGAAGTAAAAGAAAGATGCTGCCATCATTTATAAGTACAACACCAAGCACAAGAAGCTTAAGTAACTCTTGATCACAGAGTGCTGATCTGCTTCAAAAATCAAGTTACTACAGCCAGGATCATTTGAATTAGAACTGTTAATGTAGCAAAAGGTGAACAGTTCAACTAGTTATTCAAAGATAAAAATTGTCACAATGAAGTTTGTCCAAGATGAAAAGTCTCAAAGGTATCTGGTGGTGCCAAGGCCACCCCAGGAGGAAACTCTTTGTTTCTCTGTGGCCAGAACACTGAAGAGATGTCGTGGTCTCCTGCCATGCCCCAAGGAGCAGCAGTTCTTGCACACCACAGAGCATTTCATAGTCTCAGGGAAACTGTCAGACACTTTGCAAAGGACACAGATGGTGCCACTTGAAGAATGAATTTACTGTAAATAAGAAAATTGTCACAGAAGTCAGGTATCTGAGCTATTGCTTGAACTGCTGCTAATCTTTTGTGAGACACTATAAATGGATGCATTGGAAGTTTATTGGAGTTTTCTATAACTTGAGAATCGACATTTCACATGAGACAGAATAAGAGTACTGGCTAATAACCAAAACAGCAACACAGTACATTCCACTGGAAAGACACCTAGGAGTCAGCTCTGATTGGCCACTGCTGTTTCCAGGTACTACATAAATACATTTCAAAATTATGAGAAAGAACTAAGTAAAATTTCATGTTACCCAGTAGAAGGTACCTACTCAGTCCTCCAGAATGCATCTGTCAAAACACATCTTCATTATCTACTGCAATTTTTTTACTTTTCTGTCATTCAACCTTAGGAAATGGACAACTTGAAATGAGAACAGGAAAATGTACCTGACAAATTAAGATATTTTATTTATCCATAGAAAATCTACCACATTGTATGATAGGAACTACTTGGCACACTGTTATTTCACTTCCACTTAATTTTTGCCATACTCCTCAGGGGTCTACCTTGTTGTTTCCCCACAGTTGTAGATTATTTAAATATCTGTCTTGGAAGAGGTGGTCTTTCCCTTTGAAAACTGGAAACATTAGTTTGCATCCTAAGCAACAGTGATCTCAAGTTTATAAAGAAGGCAGGGGCAGGGAAAGGAATTAACCTTTCATAAGCTTTCCCATTGGTTTTGAAAAATCTGGCAGCTGCCCAGAGGAAAAGATTGTCCCAATAATAGAGGCTGTGCTGCTGAAAAATGTCATTTCTAAAACTGTTGATCGTTAGCAAAATACCATAGATCAGGATCTTTTTAACTAGAAGCACTAGAATAACTTGAGAGGGTGACTAAAGACAGTGAAGAGTATTCCCCATAATTACTGAAAAATGAAACTTATTTCTTTTCACCCTGAACAGCTTTCACCTCTTGCCAGAGGCATTAATGTAGAATAGGGATGTTAATAATGAGGAAAGTAGGAACAAGAAGTGTTTTAAGATTTAAAGGCTGACTTTTTAATGATGTTCATGTTGTAGCGTGGCATGCCATATAATTAATGCAACTCCTTTTTACCAATTAAAAAATGTGTACTTCTCTTCATAGAGCTGCAGTTCTGACACTATTTAGAGCAACTCCTGGCCCTTTTGAATCCTCTCTTATCTCAGATCATTGAGTGCTTTGGGTGACACCACAGCAAGGCAACTTACTTTCGTTTTGTAAAGTCTTTTATTTCCAAACATAATATAGCTACAACTGTAGGATGGTTTATACTCTCAGCACCCCACCTGACAAATAACATGACAGACAAAGTGCAGGTGTAGAAGAGATTACAGGTGACCTTGCCCTTGATAAGTCACTGTTGTACTAACTACCAAAGAAGAGGAACAGCCTTGCCCTAAATGGGTCAGAGCTGTGACTAATAAAGATAAGTGTGATAAAAGGGGTGGGTTGGCTGGTCACAAGGATCTTGGAGGCAGAAGGCCTGGAGAAAGAGGATCTTGAGGAGGCAGAGGAGTCCTGAGGAAGGAAGAACAATCCAGAGAGATATAAAGAAGAATGAAACAAGAAAGAGAGTTGCTGCCGTAAAAGATGTGCTGTGAGGTCAGTCTGGCTCTGATGGAGTCAGAGCTGCTCTTGGAGCCTGCAGCCACAGCTGAGTGAGGTGCAGGCTGTGATCAGTCTGCAAACCAACACTTGCAGTCATAGTCCAGCAGGAAACAGCCAGCAGTCAGTCTGCAGCTGGACTCTACAATGGGAGCTTGCTGTAGCCAGAGTCAGGATGGCTAAGCTCTAAAGAAGAATAAACCAGGGCCCTTTTCATGTTTTTGAATGACAGTCTGTGTCTTGGCTCATTTCCACCCCCAATGAGAGGTCTGCTGCAACAACAAAGTATTCAATAGAAATGGACACAGCAAATCTTTCCTACCTTTCTCCAAGTACTGCCTACTTTTCTTGTGCTGCTCTCACAATTGCCATCACCCTCATTCCACCTTCAAGAAAACTAGCTGGGGTATGAGCAGCAAAACTGGAGCAGGACAAGGCACTACCACAGAATGACAAATTGTGGGACATTCTTGGGCTGCTCACGCTGAAAGCCAGGCAGCCTCATGCTCAGAGGTACCTGTAACCTGCAGTAGCTACACAAAAGTTATCAAGGAATCCCCACCCCTGTCATGCCTTTCCTACATACATACTTTTCACATATATTCAGAGCTGCATAAAGACTGACAGTTTTGCTGTTACTCTATTGAAATTAAATTGACTTGAATCACAGCAAGCCTAACACACTCCCAGGTTTTCTTGGGGAAAAAAAAAAGAAATAAAAACCAGAACACTAGCACATACCCCTCCTGAAAGGCCCAATTTTCAAAATTCCCTGTTTTTCCTCAATCACTCTAAAGTCAGATTTGAGTCTGAGACAAAAGTTGCCTTTTGTTTAGGCTGAGGGGGGAAAGTGACTAACAACTTCACAGCTATATTCCACAGGCAGATTTAGATTAATGATGAGCCAGCTTATCTTTGCCCTTTGACCCTCAGTTATTCCCTTTACTTCAGCTCCCAGAAAGTTTAGGACAGCCTACACAGTAACTGAAGAATTTAATATTTTGTGACTTTTAATCAAAGAACTAATACTGTTGCATGGCTTTAGAATTCACACCTCTATGACTGTAATATTTCAAAAGACAGAAGTATTATTTGTTAATGATGATAGTCTTGCTGCCCTGATCTCACATATTCACTGTAGACTTTAGTCACAAAATATTTTTAAAAATACAGTTTTCATGCACTGTTTAAATGTTATCCTGTCTATAGAAATAGCCTGAATTTGACTTCATGATGTTGGAAAATAGGAGAGAAAAACAAAACAAAACAAAAACAAACAAACAAAAAAACCTCATCACATTCTTGGGAATGTAAACATGCTGTAAAACACCAGCACCAAATCCCTAAACATCTAGTACAGAGCAAGGCAAACAGGGCAAGGTTTCTATAAATCACCTAGGAATCTCTTTTTGCCATGGACTTTTTCACATTCACTTAAATAAAAGGAACTTACAAATGTCTATTCTGTATCTTCTGTAAGTGATAACATTTCCATGAATAGCACAAATTGGTGGGGAAAGTACCTTCTCTAATTATTCACTGTGAATGCAGAGAGTCCAAACTGGAATTCATGATCAGCTTAAATAATAATCAGTTTAATGACTAGTTTGGCAACAGACAGAAGCTTGAAGGAACAAGATTAATTGCTGCAGGGTTATCATGGGGGAAGCTGTTTCTTATGAGCCAGTAGCTGTTGAAAAATCTCCTCTGAGAGTTTGAAGAGACTTGCAGTGGAGGACCACAGAGATCCAGCACCAACTGAAAGAGTTATAAATAATTTTGTACCAATGCACTTTCCATACACGAGCAGCCAGAGGATGCAGCATCCCCAAAGAGACCAGGCAAATTTAAAAAGATCACCCTCATAGAAGAGGAGACTGCAAACATTTTTAATGTACTGCAGCAGCATGAAAGACAAGGACTGTGGAATGAAAACCTGTATTGTGAAGGTGTCACCTTTAGGATTTATACACAATTTAATATTTGTATTAAATAGATTAAAAGAGCAAAAAGAACAAGTGACTGCTTTCAAATAGATAAACAAGCAGAGGCTGACATGGGGTAAAACCAATTGCTGCTTCATGATGACCCATGGCTATAAAGATACATATAGATCCATATTCACAACCCTGACAATGCTTAACTCTGATAATGTCTCTGACATGGAGAAGTCCTCCTCACCTTTGCTCCAAAACACATTTGCTCATTGCCTATTGCTTCTTGTAAGAGACAGAGAAGTTTTTTTGCCATTTCTGGCAATGGGTATTACTGTATACACACACTAACTTTTCCAGATAACAAAAGATGGCACAGCTAAGAATCAGTGATTTTTATCTTCAGAAGGCTCCTGATGCACTAGGGACTGAATTCTGTACACCTAAGGAACACTGAAAAGGCTGTGGAATGCTGATCTCTGCATACATATACATGCAGTGTAGAGGAAGCCTGGGGACAATGTTCAGCAGTGGTCTTCTGCCATTCTTCTGCACCACTCACTCTAAAATGGACAAGGGGTGAGGGAGGAAAAGAAAGAGGCAGCACCAGCTTATTTATTTCATTTGTATGGTATGCCTTTTTAATATTTCTCTGGCTTTGCCTCTACATTAGCTAGCTAACTAACCTGACCACAACCTCTCAAAAACACAGGCTTGAATCCTGTGCTCCATTCCATCTTACTTTTCACCAGTACACATGACATTGCAAAGCCCAGGCCTTCTTGAGCTGAAGTCAAACTTCATCTATCTATTTTTCTCTGACAGCTGCAGACCACAAAAAGTAGTGATGATATATTTAGGCTGTTGTCCAAAAATACCAGAAATGTCTGCTTTTTTTATATTGCTGTACCTCATGTTATGGTTTGAGCAAGCCCACATCAAGCCACCGCAGAACCACTTAGCATTCTCCAGCCATAAAACCAGTCCTAGTGCAAAAGAACAGGGGGAACACTCTCTCTGCATGGCATAACAAATGAGCACAACAGAAACCTTGTCATTTCCACCTCACAACAGAAGTGAGATGAGGATGTGGCTGATTGCAGAGCCTCAGGAAAGGTGATTTAAAAATTGGTCCTCCCCCAGGCATAGGCCAGAAGTAGGATCCAAGCAGAGGGTGGTAGAGGGGTGAGGGCACAAAAGTTCTCTTTGGAGAGCTGTCACATTCAGATGACTGCTAGGAATTCTCAGCAGACATGGCAGAGCCCAGGCAACCATTTTGGAAAGGTCCTTTACTAAGAACACTAAATTGCCAGAATTTCCAAATAATTGCAAGCCTTGTGTATTTTCTGAATTCACTTGTACAACAGAATTCACTAGCTCACAACTGAGCAAAGCCCAGCAGCTCCCGCAGCCCATCAGTTTCTTGGGTAGATGGGGCTTAAGGGCAGGTACCACAGCACAGCTGGAGCTCTGCGAGGGGCTGGAGGAGACATTTATTCCTCCTGACACTGTAACTTACTGTGTTGGTCACAATGTTATCTGGGTCACCGCTGCAAGTTTATGAGGCATCAACAGCAGCTCTGCTGGCAGGCTTCCCCTCAGAACCACAGCGAGGTAATGTTAGCATCCAGACCTGAGCACGGCAAAACTGAGATTACAAATCTAATCCAGGCAAAACTTGGATTCCAGAGGAGAGAGGGGAATTACCAGTGAATGGTAGCATCATTAAACTGCATTCTGGCTGTCAGACATCCAGCATGAGGATTGTGCTGCAGCTGGCAGCCAGCCCATCTTCAAGAATAAAATTACTACATTTACTTGTTCATTTACCTCTCCCTCCATGTGCCTCATAAACCAGTTGTGAAGTGCAACGGTGGTGGAGTTTTGCAGCACTTAATTAGGGGTTTCTCTGGAGTCTCTTCTGTCTTCACTCAGAGCCAGGATTAAAAAACACATGATGGAAATGGATTTTCTCGTGTTGTTTGCTAAATCTTATCAAAAGTACAGAAAGTTCAGCAGCACTTCCAGCCACAAGCTAGAAGTAAGTAAAATGGAGCGAGATCCAGCTAGCTACAAGGTTTCTTAAAGCTAAATAGTCTAGTAAAGAAATAACACTGATATTATTCATACTTTTAACCCAATAACCAAATTCCCATGACCTGCAGTGCAGCACCAACTGTCCAACCAGAAATCAGTACCTGAAACCACAAAGAAGGAAGATGAGCACTGAAAGAGACACCACCCAAAATCTTCCATCTTGTCCCATACCTATTACTATATTATAAAAACTTCAAATTTAAAACCCTTCACCATGTGAAATCACACACTTCTATTTCACTACACACTCGTGATTTTAACTCCATCACTCAAATTTGGAAGCCTTCTCCAAGGCCTCAGGTCAAAAGCAGCGTTCTCCTGGGGTGAGAGCCAGGAAGCACAGAAAGCCCAGCCAGGCCAGGTGTAGTGGTGCACAGCGAGCGGCAGAAGGGCCGTGCAGTGTCGCCGTGTCCCCGCGCAGCCGGGCGGGCGCCGCTGTCTCCGCAGAGCCCGGGGGATGCGGGGCTGCTGTGCGGTTTCCATGGCGCTGCCGAGCCCCGCGGCTGCAGCCCTGCTGTCCGTCTGCTCCCGCCCAGCCTGCAGACACCGAACGTGCCTGCCCGGGCTGCGCGGCTGCTGCTGCTCCTTCCTTCAGAGCCCTCGCAATACATCATCGCCTTTGTCTTTGCCTTTCCTCACATCCCCACTGCCGCTAATTAGGCTGGCACTTCATGGAACCGACAGTACTCGAGCTCACCCAATTAAGCAGGCGCACAGCAGAAGGTGGACTGTCCCCGCAAAACCAGGCATGGCACTAGAAAAACCTCATCTCTCTTTTTTCCAACCTCAGCTCTGTTTTTTGCCAACATTTTCCTTTTCTTTCCCCATAGCAAATAGGAATATGTGCATTCAGAATAGAAAACCCAAACGATCTGATCTGAAACTTATGCTTCAGATGTTAGGATTTTTATTTCTTTTCATTTAATTATATTAATTACATTTGGCTGCTTCAGTCAAAAAAGAAAAAACAAAACCTTCATACTGTATGACCAAAAAAAGTCCCAGGGTTGCTAACCTGGAGATTACAAATGTACCTGTAAAAACAAGCAACAGCCACCAAAAATTGACCTGACGACCTTCACCCTCCCTGCTTCCCCCAGGAGAAAAAAATTGTAATGAGTGAAAAACATTCTTTCAGGTACAAAATGCCCAACACTTGGGAAAGGAAATAAACAGGTATTTGCAAAAGTGACCTCCCGCCTTGCACTGTAGGATGACATTAAAACAAGAGTAAAGTCTCAGTGCCCAAATCTAGTTGTGATTAACACAGGATTCAAAGACAGAGAGAAGGAATTTAGTTACAAGGAAAATTGGCTGCTCTTTCATCTGAGCCTTTCTTCTGTTTTTCTGTTCTATCTGAAAAAATATTTTACCTTAGAAGGGGAAGAAAAAAAAGACAAATTTTGTGTCATTCCCTTTTCTTTCCTATGACAAGCTGTCACTTCTAGACATGGAAACCATATCACCATGTTGCTGGAGAGAATAAGTGGGGCATGATTTCTCCTTCCCTTTGATATGAACAAAGATTAAAGTAATAAAAAACTAAGAAGATGAGAGTGAAGGAAAAGCAGAATTTTTTCAGCAGAGCTGATGTTATTTTAGTATGACATTCTGTGAAGCAACAGTGGCATCCAGTGGTAAATTTCCATAAGCAAGTTTCATATCCTACTTTCACTAAGTTTTGGCTTACATCAGATTTTTTATTTTTAATTTTTTTTTCAACAGGTTCTCCTTCTTCCCCTTCTTCCTCCTACTTACACCACCAAAACAGCCACCATGCACCCAATCCTCAATACCAGTAGTGGGAGACCAAGCTATCAATTTTCTCAAAGGCTGTACATTATATCTGCATAGTCAGAAATTCCAGTTGTTACTAAGAAGCTGCAACATTGATACAAACATATTTTTAAATAATACTCAGAAAAAATAATGGGTATTTTTCTCCTGGTGCCCACAAGAGTGCAGCAAATATAATTCTGTACTGTCCCTTTCTCAGTCCCCCTTCCCACTTTGTTTTTCTGCAAGGCAATATGATCATTCTTCTCTCATTTAGTGACATTATTATCACTTTATGATATCTCCTAAGTAGATGCCCTGGGCAAAAATGAAGGGCTTATAATTATAAGAGTATACCACAGAAGAAAGTCAATTCAGTGAATATATTAGGGTATTTTCAGGCTGAAATCACATTTACAGTTAAGAAAGCACCTTATGCTAGCACAAGCTCAGTATCATTGTCAGTTATAATTTGGTAAGAAGAATTGTCTCCTCACCAACACAGAGTTGAGAACTAAAACTTGTCAGTCTGGCTCACAGGTCAATCAAAATTTCTGGTCTGATTTTATTTTAGTGTATGTCTAGAGATTCTTTAAAATAATCTATCTCAACATCACTAAAAATTATGGTTTTTCACTTAAATTTCCTAAAGACCTAAACTAGACTATCTTCTCCCTTTTGATAGGACAATTTCTCTATCTGCACACCTCAAATTAACCTTCAGAAAGCTGAATTTTAAAAATTAGGTTCTTTGAAGGAAAGCATTAGGTTTGTTTTCCCTCCCAACATGATAAAACCTAAAACATCTCATGAAGAAATTGAAGCTTGGCCTCTATCCAGTCTTCATATAACAATATAGTAACAGAGTTAACTGGTTTTTAATTTATGGGGTTCCCAAGCAAGAGGCTACTCAATCTGTCCCAAGAAATGCAAACAGAAAAGGATAATTACTGCCACCCTTGCTGAGGAGGAGGGGTAGATTAGGAAGAGAGTGTTTGACACTGAACTAAACTGCACTAAAGTGTATCAGCAAACTCTCTGCCACAGGTCTTCTACTTAAATCCATCTGGATTATCCAAACTCCTGCCCACCAGAAGCAGAGCAGAACCATTCACTCTTTGGAATAAACAATACATTTTATTCATCATGGTACCAAAATGCCAGAATTCATGAATATCATCCATTTGTGACTCTAATGATGTGACCTAAGAAGCAGGTTACTAACACATGCTGCTGCTAAGTGCCTGATGTGGCTGGCCAAGAAGCCAGCCTCCTGAGATGGGTCCATCCCATTGCAGACTAGCATTGAAATGTTGGATATGTGGGTTTAGGTATTTGTTAACTTGTTTCCCTCCTTTAACTGGCTAGCTCCCAAAAAGCATTATTTTTGTGCGAGCAGGCAAAAACTTGCAGATGGAGTCTGCCCCCAAAGCAGGAAAAGGATTCAGAACTCTTATAATATATTGTTCTAGCAAGTGAGATGCTAACATTAAAAATAGAAGAAAAATGCATAAAGAACAAAAGAAGCTCAAGATTTATTGCCTTCTGATGAAGGGGGAAATCCCACACGATTGGAGCGGGCAGTTATGCACAGGAGATGAGCCTGAACTACAAAGCAGAACCACGACTGAACTTGTGCTATGCTTGGGATAAAGCAATCCTTCAGTAGCAAAGTTGTAACACAGAAAAATCTCAAGACTGACATGGAATGATCAATATCCTATGGAATGAAACCTCAGAAGAATCAGGTATTTTAAAGCAGAGCTGAAAGATTAAGATGAATTCTCTTTTTTGGGTTTTTTTTTTTTTTGTTTCCCCTGGGCCTTTGAGCTGAGCTAGGAGGCTCCTGAACATCCTTAATACATAGAGCTCCCAATGAATTGCAGACTCTTTTTCCTCAACATACTTTGGAAACAAACACAACAAAGCAACATCTCTGCAGCTCTGAGCCTGCCCTGACTTTATGCAAGTCCTGACTCCAGCAATGCAACACCAAGCAAAAGGTAGCTCCAGTTTCCCCCCTTTCTCCTGCAGAGTTCCTCCCTTCCTCTCCTCCCTCCTGGAATACAAGGCTGCTCCCACACCCTGCCCACTGGCACCAGCTCTAAGGGAGAAGAACAGCAGGACCCAAGCAGGGGCCCCAGTTGAACCTCCAATCCAGGGTCAGACCAGTATCTCCCAGAACAGCAGCATCAAGTGATCCTGATAATCTGGGACTTGCACCTGGAAGCAGTATTTCAGAAGACTCAATAAAGTACTCAAGCATCAAAAAACCTGCTAGGATCATCATAGCTACTTAGATGACATTTTTCTGAAAAAATATTTGGATACCCAAAGGTAGATAAACCTCTACCATATTAGTTTATTTTCAGTATAGACTAAGAGTTTGGGGAGGAATTTAAGAAAACAAGCTTTCTTTGGGAATTTAGGAGAGATCACTATTCATTAAGAACATAATCATGTAGCCATGTATTCTGGTTTGGACAATATGAAATATGAGATCACAAAATATGTCACTCACCTGAATTTCATCTCAAGCACTGGTTTCAAACAACAGATAATGAATTTTTGTGCCAAATAATCTCATTTATGGATGGGATCTCTTGCTCCTGATACCATCTTTCCACCAGATGTCACACTTCCCCTTTACCTGGTAACTCCAAACCTCAATATAACCCTGTACACAGATGCATGTGCTCTTTTACTGACCATCACCACACTCTATCTTTAATTAAATATTAGCCCTTCTATTTGGTTTACAGTAGCAGCACTGCATTAAACACCAAAACATATCACTTGTGCAGCTAAATTCAAGACCTCACCTTTGTACTGGCACTATGCTGTCATAAACAGTAAAAAAATCTGCATTGTTTTGTTACAGTCCAAACCCCACACATTTGTATACATCAACAGGTTATTTAAAATAACAAAAATTCCTTTCCTAATGCCCATTTTTAAACAGTATCATTCTTCAGGATCTCATTTTTCAGGCCTCTCAACAGGAGAGGAAAAAAATCCTTTCACATTGACCAGATGCATCAAACAGAAGCATTATTTTCAAACCCAAATGCCTGAGTCCCAGCACTAAATAAGTGTTTTATGATACAATTTAATACATGAAAAAATGGGAGGTTCAAATCAGTAATATTTTAAGCATAAGAGCAAAGTTTGGTCCAGCCCTGCCACCTTCTGATATGGTCTGTTTTACTTTACTGTTTCTAACTGCTGTGTCAGATGTAACCCATCAGCACCAGCTGTCCTTAGAGTCTGCAGCCATCCTCTTGTTTTGATAAATACAATGTTAATGTATTATTCTAGAAAATAATCCACAGAAAGCTACAATTTTGAAGGCAGCATGACCTCAGTTCAGAGTGTGCTATCACACTAGACTGCAATGGTTTAGTTTATAGATTTATACAATTCCTTTCCTGTCCTTTGACAATGACCTATTTTTAGACACACATCACACTGAGTGGGTATGTCACTTGATAGAATACCATCCTGAAGATTCAAGTCTGTCTTAAATAAATATGTAAGACAAACTGGTACATACAAGTTGCCTCTGAGACCTGCTTTCAAGTCCATTCCAGAATGCAGTGAATGAAAATCATTTCAAATGAATGTCTGCTGGTCTCTGCCATGTTTCTTCTCTGAGAATTGCACATCACAACCTAGTCAAGCATTTCCAAACAGACAGCTCTAAGAAGGGACAGAGGGAGGTAGAAAGGAAACCTTCCACTAACCAGGTGCTACCCTTTTCCAGCTCTTTCCCTTGCTGCCTCTTAGTGGGGAAGGTCTCTATTGAGACTCAGCTGACACTTCTATTCTGCAGAAGGAAAAAATCACTTAATTAGAAAAACAAATAAACAATAGCGAGACAACTCTCAATAAGTATTATTCTGAGGAGACAGCAGTTGGGGTTTGGGGGTTTTGTTGTTGATATTTTTGTTGGTTTTTAACTCCACCTAGGAAATATTGCCTAGCAACAATGGGAGAACCCTTCTAACAAAATGAATCATGCAGGTATTGGCTGTTTATTCCCATGAAGGGCTGTGTTTCCACCCTGTCAAATGACATCAAGGCCATGTTGCCAGAGGCATTGGGAGTTTTGACCTCTAAAAGGCAATTTTCTCACTGTCTGCTCAGAATTGTAACATTTTTCATATTGAAGGCTTTTATATCATATCTTGTAGGTTTCAGATCTATAAATAACATACTAAAATTCTTCAACACAGCAAAGCACAGCTATTATCTTTACCTATTAACACTGTAAACATTAAATATCACAAAGTTAACACTCTATCAGCATAACTATCAGGCACCATAAAAAAAAAAAAAAAATGAAGCAAACCACATTAAATTGCATAACCAAGTTTAATGGAAATGAACAGAGGCCATAACCTGATTCATAAAACTTCTGCATTTCAGAAAGAAAGTATCTACTAGATCACCAGATACCTATGCTAGATTGACTTTGAGTTTCCTTGCCCAGGTAAATCCTCCCTTAATTTCTTAATGGGGTTATTACAAAGAAGAGCTTTAAGTTACAGGCTGGACTAACAGCATGTAAACAGAAAAGCTAAGACCTATTATTTGCATAGAATGCAAAAGTATAATTCTCACCAATAAATGGGCATGTGCAGAGTGTGTGTCACCTCCCAAATTAATTCTTATTAGAGGCTTCCTATATTTTAATTGCAGCAGCTCTACTAAAAGCAGTGAGCCAGTGGCTTTGGTCCTAAAATTACTGCTTTCTCAGTTGCTCTGCAAAGGATGAAATGCAGCTTGTGACAACTGAATTTATCTAACAAACATAGTTAACTACAGCTTTGTACACCAATATTATGTTTTCCAAGTAAGGAGACAATGAGGAGTCCCATAACATCACAAGCCTGTTCTGCTAACTGCCCTGCTCAATACCATCAGGGGTTTGTTTGCTTGCTTTTGCCCACAGTAAAAGAGTCATCAAATCTTTAAGAGAATCAGCATTTGCAAGTCATGGAAAGACAAGTAGGTTGTCCCTGAGAACACCAGCATTTTCACAAAATTATTCTGTTTTGGGGGTGATGGTTGATCAAAAACTCACCATGAGCCAGCAGTGAGTGCTCCCAGCCCAGAAAGCCAAGGGAATCCTGGGCTGCATCCAGAGGACTGTGGCCAGAAGGTCAAAGGAGTGATTCTCCTCCCTGCTCTGCTCTTGTGAGACCCCACTGGCAGTGCTGCATCCAGTTCTGGTGCTCCCAACACAAGAAGGACGTGGAACTGTTACAGCAAGTCCTGAGGACAAGCTGAGAAAGTTGGGGCTGTTCAGCCTGGGGAAGAGAAGGGTCTTTGTGTGGAGACCTCAGGGCTGCTTCCAGGGTCTGAAGGGGCTACAGGAAGGACACTGTCAGGATGTGCCGTGGTATGACAGGAGAGTCACAGATAGACTGGATATTAGGAAGAATTTTTTCCACTGTGAGGCTGGTGAGACACTGGAACAGGTTGCAGATTCCCCATCCCTGGAAGTGCCCCAGGCCAGGTTGTACAAGGCCTTGAGCAGCCTGGACTAGTGGAAGGTGCCCTGCCCATGGCAGGGCGTTGGGACCAGGTGACGTTCCAGGTCCCTTCCAATTCCTTAACATTGTGTTATTCTGTGATTCTCTCAAGCTTTTTCACAAAATTATTCTATACAGCTACAGGAATCAAAGTTCTTCATACCAAAGCAAGTACTTCTGGTGCATTCTCAGACTGAAGATTTTAGACCACACAAGGAGATTGGTCAAGAAATCAAATTCCCAGGACTTCAACTTCCACAATCACAGACAATCTGCAAAACAATGAGGTGTGAAATGAGGTAGAAGCACTCTTAGTGGGCTGGGTTTTATAAATAATCAGTAACCGTTCTCAAAATAATAGAAAGTAATATTGAATGATTAAGTAATAATTTTCAAAAATGTTCAAGAAAGATCATGCTTTGCTTCCAAAGATAAGCTACATATTGGCAACCTTTCCCAGATATCTGTACTTTAGAACAGATATTTTTTCTATGTTCTTCAACAATATTATTCTTTTTTAATTTAGTGAAAATTAAATTAAATTTTAGACACGTAATAGACATGTCAAGACAAATAATTGGTTAGGACTTTTTTATATAAAAGCAAAACATTAAAATGCTTATTCTTCTATTCAATGAATTTACTCATATTTTCTTAGAACTGATTCCTATACTGTGTATTTTCTATTCTAGAAATGCAGTATAACTCTTAATCACACACCTTACTACTCTGTTATTTTCTATCGGCCACAAAGAAACAGTAACACAATTTCTGTTTCGAACACTTGACTTAAACACCTATTTCTGGGAAGCCAAGTGTCAGCAGTGTTGGCACCCTGCTCCTTGGAGAGAAAAAAAAAAAAAAGAAAAAAAGAAAAAAAAACCACCCAAGAGTTGAGACAAGCTTACCATACTTTGCAATGCAGTGTGAAACTCCAGAGCTTATGTGTAGCTCTATGGCTGCATTTATTCACCCATACCGAATCCAGCTTCTGTACCATCTTCCCCCTATTTAGCTTGTTGAGAGTGACATTCTCCCTTGTCACCATTCTCAAAAATAAATTCACTCCAAAATAAACACACACAAACACAGACATATATATAGAAATCAGGTGTTTTTCATCAAGCTTTTGCTCGAACCTCATTGTGGCACTTGGTGCCATTGTCTAGTTAAGGTGTTAGGGCATGAGTTGGACTTGATGATGTTGAAGGTCTCCTCCAACCCAGTGATTCTGTGACTATAAGCAAATCAGACACATCCTCACCACAAGTATGTGTTTAAGTGCATGGTTGATACTGAGTTTGTAAAGAGTATATAACCAAAGAGAATACTTATTAGACTGTTCCATGTATACTTGAAAAAAACCCCAGGGGTGGGGAGGGGAAAGCTTATTGTAAAATAAAACCACGATCTAACACGTGTCACCTCATCATTTCTCCTGAGGACTCGTGACACAACTTTATCTCAGCACAAATCTATCTAGAGGTCTGAGTGTGCTCCAAACTCCAGCCCTAGAGCCAAGTGCCCTGGGAAGAGCAGGCTGGGCCGGCAGCAGGACCATCCGCAGGGATCTGTGGAGGCACTCTGAGAAAAGCTGGTGTGGAACACTCTTCCCAGAGAGGTGGTGGAATCACCATCTCTGGATGTGTTTAAGAAAAGGCTGGACATGGCACTTGGTGCTATAGCCCAGACTCTGAGTTGAGGTGTTAGGACATAGGTTGGACTCGATGATCTTAGAGGTCTCTTCCAACCTCATTATTCTGTGATTCTGTGATTCTGTGATTCTGTGAGTCCCATCTGCCCAGCACCCCGAGTGCGGCTGACAGGACAGCGAGCCCCTAGAACCCCGTGAGGAAGGGCAGAGCAAACAGCTCGGCAGGAAATTAGCGAAACTACTGCTGCAACCGCGTAAATATTGAGGATTATTCGGTGGTACAGCCACAACAGCAGAGTTAAGTGCAACGGGACGTAGGCAGATTTACAAGTAATTTTTAATTAACTGAACCCTAGAATATACCTTTGTTGCGACAATACTCCTGAGAGCCCGGTAACACAGATTAGGCTACCACACAGGCATTAATTAGAAACAACAACGCTCGGTGCCTCTCGGAGGGCCGCGCTCCGCGGCAGCTCCCACGGCCCGAGCCGCTCCCGCCGGGAGCTGCGGGGAGCCGGGGGCGGTCACAGGAGCCACGGGCCCTGCAAGGCGCTGGACCCCACCCAGAGGGTCGCGCTCAGCCCCGGGGCTGCTCGGCAGTGCCGGCCCCACAGGGACCCCGCAGCGCCCGGGCATCGCTCAGCCCGGGGCGCCGCTCCCCTGCAGCCCGCTCAGCCCCCGGGCAGCGCCCGTCTCCACGGCAACGGCGGGAGCGGGACGGGAGCGGGGCTGAGGCTGGAGCGGGGCTGAGGGAGAGGGGCTGAGGGAGCGGGGCTGAGGGAGCGGGGCTGAGGGAGAGGGGCTGAGGGAGAGGAGCTGAGGCGGGGCTGAGGGAGCGGGGCTGAGGGAGAGGGGCTGAGGGAGCGGGGCTGAGGGAGCGGGGCTGAGGGAGAGGGGCTGAGGGAGCGGGGAGGGAGCTGAGGCGGGAGCGGGGGCTGGAGGGAGGCTGGAGGGCTCAGCTGGAGGCTCAGGGAGCGGGGCTGATGGAGAGGTTCTGGCGACTGAGGCTGGAGCGGGACTGAGGGAGCGGGACTGAGGCGGGAGCGGCTCAGGCTGGAGCGTGGCTCAGGCTGGAGCCAAGCTCAGGCGGAGGCTCAGGCTGGAGCCGGGCTCAGGCGAGGCTCAGGCTGGAGCGTGGCTCAGGCTGGAGCCAGGCTCAGGCGAGGCTCAGGCTGGAGCCGGGCTCAGGCGAGGCTCAGGCTGGAGGCAGGCTCAGGTGAAGCTCAGGCTGGAGCGGGGCTCAGACTCAGGCTCAGCTCAGGCTGGAGCGAGACTCGCGGCTCCCCGGGCCCGAGGGCGGCTCCCGCACCCGGCCGGGCCCGGCGCTCGCCCCGCTGCCGCCCTGGGGCCCGAATGGCGACACGGGGACAGCGGGTCCCCGCTCGCCCCACGGCAGGTCAGAGCAAACCCCGACCTCGGCGATACAAACGGGGACCACGGCTTCTGTCCTGCATTATTCGTCATCTCACCAGTGGATACGGGGAGGGGGGGGATATATCTATATATTCATTTAAAACTATTTTTCCGATTGCTTCAAAATTCAAATTAATTAAGATTAATTAAAAATTAAATAAAAAAAAAAAGCTCCAAAAGTGATTTTTAAATTTCACTTACATCTTTAATGTAGAAGTAACTCCAGTGGGGTTGGTATTTTTAGTTTCATGCAGCATAACAGGAGAGATGGGGACTTGCTATTCTACTGTGGCAGAGCTGCCGAGCAGGGAACAATCGGACGGGGGCCTTCATCTGGGGAAACAACAGGGAAAAGTGTAGGCATGAGCAGGGGACACAGGAGGAAGACTGGCAGAGACGTCCTTTCCCTTACCCTAAGCCATTCCAGTTACCTGCTGGCTCCACCAAATGTGAAGAGAAATGGAGAGAGGAAAGGGGAGAGCCCTCCCTGCTTCAGCCATCACTGACTCCAGGAAAGCCATGGCCAGAGTCACCCACTCTGCTTTACCATTCCCCAGATGCAAGAAAGAAGAGCCTTAATCCTCTTGGAAGAGCTGCCCTTTTCACAGGCAAAACGTGTGCCCTCCCATCCCTGCCATTCTGGGAATATGAATGTAGATGCTCATGAAAAGCAAGTAAATACCTGGTCCACAGGGGAAAGAGTCTGCGATTGAATTTCAGGCCTGTGACTGAAGAGTGAAACTCTAAAAAGCAGCAAATGAGAAGGAATATGGGATCCTGCACAGACCCAAGTGTAATTTTTACTCACATCCTTTATCATTTAATCAGAGCTGATGACACGACTCTTGAAAGCAATTGTGTGGTCAGTGTTGATGTCCAGATGAGAAATGGGCTCCAGTGTGTTGGATACACAAAAGTATCACTGCTTCAGAAATTACCAGTGTCATCTGAAATCAGAGGCAAGAATTGAACAGCAAAGCAGCAAGGGGAGGAAACTGGAGGGTCTTGGCGATGCAGATGAGATTACTTGTCCCTGGACACCTTCATGGTCCTGTTGAATTAAGATCATTTCCACCTGTTCAGTTCATTTACCCTTTTACTTTTAAATTACCAGTTCCTCAGAGGAAAGGCAGTTCCTAGCCAGGAGGTTCCTTGGTTATGTCATAACTCAAGAATATCTTGTGAGGAACAGGAGGTGGTCTGGAACACAAGCTCCAAGATGGGGTTTTACAAGGAGAGACAATTCTGAGCAAGCAGCAGACCAGCCAAGGCTGACCTCCTCTGTTAGACTTAACACAGTGTATTCAAAAATGAGGAATTAAAGTGAAACTGTTTCATGCAAGGACTTTTCAAATGCCTTTATTCACCAGAGAATATCACATCTGAAAATACACGTGCACCTTTTTCCCAAGAGGATGTCTTGACAACAGAAAGTGTAACTGAATAGCATTCACAAAAATACTAAATGTGCACAGCCCTTTGCATAAAGCAGACTTAGCATAATGTTCCAAAAATTAACAAAACAGAGCCACATAATTGCTGCTACAAACCACTTCAAGAAGTCTACTACGCTGGGGTTAGTAGTATCAAATAATTTTTATTTCAAATTGTATTGAATTCATCTGTTTACAGATTTCTTCTACAAGGCTAATTGCAAACTAAAAGTTGGATATAAAAATACAAATTAATTCGTTCAATAAACATTCAAAGTGAAGACTGGCAAAATGTGTGACGTAATAAAACGCTTGAACTAAAGTTTAAACAAGAGTTTAAAAAAGACTTTTATTACTCTCTTCTCTATGCACCATTCAACATGCACTTCAAGATGAGAAATATGCCTCTTATTTTAGGAGTTTATTCCAACAAGCATTCTGTTCTTTTTCTGAGAAGAAATCCATGACAGAAATGTGAAATAATACAATGTTTACTAAGTCAAGAGTGCAAATCCATGGAAAATGGACATGCATATGCATCCTCAATGACACAGGTTAGAACGGATAAGTATAATTTCTACTACTTGGCAAAGCTGTTTCTATATCAGTTGCTTTAGGGATGCTTGTTTTATTAACTTTACATACTTGCATGACATCTGCTGTGACACCATGAATATAAAATATTCTAGAGAGTCAGGACGCTGAAATTTTGCTTTCACAGAATACCCAGCTCTGCTTTTTCAACCAAGCAACACTGTTAAAGTAAAGGATATCCCCCTGTGTACGTCTGAAAGGATGCCAGACCGGGAAAATGGAAAGCTCTGAAAATATCTGAAATCAGTGAAGCAAAGGAGCAGAGACCATCAGGGAGACTGCAAAGGTCCCTGATTCTCAGGCCCAGTGTAAATTAGAGCCCAGCTGGCAGCGGTACTCGGGAGACCATACGCTAGCCGAGGATGGCTGGAGCACAGCATGTTTCAACCATATGTCTGACATACTGCCTCCTTTCCAAGGGTCTCTGGCATAGCAGGATTTGGACAGGCTCTCGCTCAGCTGGCCAGGTTCAGAGCTCTCCTCTTCTTTGTGCTGGAACAATGGCAGCGAGGCTGCAGCCCGGGCACGGCGGCACCGCCGCGCATCAGCCCTGTGGTGGGGGCACGTTCTGTGCTGGAAACACTCCAGCTGAGCCCGCCTGCGTCACAGGTGGGCAGGGAGAGCCACCGCGGCTCAGCACGCAGAAATCATGGCCCACAACACTGTTACTGCTCCCTTTTCATACTGCTAGCTGTAATGAGTTTTGTTCTGTATTGTGCCTCACTCTGCACGTTCACTGCAGTACCACAAATTCCAATTCGCTAATCATTTTATCCAACAGATGAACATCACTACTTCAAAATATTATTTTAGTTTTCTCCTTTCAATTCTGCTATTTATTTCTACTATTTAGATATTTTTCAAAATAAAGGTGTGTTTAATTCCATTTCTGTGTGCTGTTAAATTCAGGTTCTGGATGAACTCGATCCATTTTCTTTTTCTTCCACTTTCACGGCTTTGTCGTGACACTTTACTGAGCTGCTGCTCTCTCAGGTTCTGTCCCTGCCATGCATGATCCAAACCCCTTTGGTCTGGTATTTGCCAAAGAAAAAGCGTGCTGAAAGGCTGCTACATAAATAAGCAACGCGCTATGATTCTAGAGGTGCCTGTGCCCAAAGATCCTAAAAAGTGCAAATGATTTGTTACAAAAGGGCCGTTATAGCTCTTTTCTTCATTCTCTATATTCTGTTAAGTGATTTTTCTGCAGTTTAACATATTCCAAACCTTTGCTGGCAGAAGCAATGCGTATAACCTCCCTTAGAAGTGTATTCAGTTGGGAGCTGCCTGGCTACACAGGGTTTTATACATCGTTCAGCTAAGTCAGCGATCCATATGCAAAAATCAAGCGCTCAGGGACACCATGTGGATTTGTGACATTCTTCAGAGTACATTGTGTCTCTAATAAACCAGTGAATGGATTAAACTCAGCCATAAAGATGTTTTCTCGTCTCTGTGACATATACAATATGGATAAGCTTTATTTAATAAGTAGCTAAAAACTAACACCACACACATTACTTAAACAGGTTAAAAAGCACCCCTCAGTTTTTTAACCTGTTTAAAAAGAGGAGGCAGAGCCCTTAACAAAACGTGTGAAACTCGAAACACTGTGATAAACATTAACATGGGACATCTTCATTATGTACATTTCATTTTGGAAGCTATCTTTGGCTTATAACAGTTGGAAGCAGAAAAGACAAACAAACCTTTCCAATACTGTATTTCCTGACAAGCTATTTCATCTTGGCATTCCAGGACAGATTATTTCTTTGCATCACACTGTTGTCACGAGTTAGGCACTGGATAATGGATAGTTTTAAAAACAATCCATCTGTATTTAGTCAATAAAGTAATGGTTTGTAAACTTACTCAGCAGCAAGCTGTTTCTTGAAAAGAATAGAAGAGCATTCAAGGGAAAAGACTGACAAGGCTTGGTTATTTCCTAATGATCGGATTTTGTTCCTTGCACAGTCATGCTTACTGCTCTCAGGAAACTCCTCATCTGTCTACAAATGACAAACAATTATTTGACTTAATTAGCAAACCCTGAGTCGAGTTCCTGTTCCAGAATGATTGGCACTGCAACTTGCTTCAATGGGAGATGTCCTTTCTTTTTATTATTACTTATATGTCAACTGACTGCAGCAAGTACTGGGATTTCAAGATACTTAATATTTTCAGGTTCCTTACAAGAGCAAACCTTTCTGGAGGCTCAACACATATGTAACATCAGCTTTCCACAGCTTCTGCTTGTCTCTCATTTCCAGTGACAAAAGTGACGGTGGCAGTCAGAGCACCCATGGCCACTGGCCTCTGTGTTCAGATGTGTTTGTCCCCAGTGCCTCTGTGGTCCAGGAGACAGAGCCAAACCCAGTCACAGCTGTGAAAACCCACTGAAAGCAGCAGTCATGCAGCCTCTGCTGACTGAGTGTGCACCCAGTGCCCAACAACTACTTTTGAAATCCCAATTATTTACTCAAATCTTCTAAGATAAAAGTCCATCTAAACTACAGTGGTAACTGTGACTGGGAGGAGTATTAATCTGCATATGGACATTGATTCCTTTGTTTTAAAGGAACAATCCCTTAATTCTCATTTATCTGCTTTGAACATTTAATGAAATGATACACTTTCTCCCTTACTTCCTGCTTTATCTTAAAATGCCTGGTAGAACATGGGGAGTTTCAGCGAGGACCAGGCACTCCACAGTTTTCTCCCTGCACTTACTGTAGTTGGTGGAAACGTAGGTGTCATCACCAGAATGCCTCAAGTTAAGTTATGTAACATAACAAGTGCTGAAGTCAGATTTAAACCTCAGGATAAACCCCACAACATAAGAAAAAGAGTAAGGACTAGGACAGGATGAGGTTTACTACCACAACATCATACAGCGCCCTCAAGAACAACATCAGCTGGAAGTTGTCCTGCTCTAATTCAGAGAGCATGGTGCAGAAGAGGTTAATGCTGTTTGTCAATTTATGGTACTTTCTTTCACACATCTCAAAATATATTTGGATCATCTTTTTGATAGGAAACTAATATTCCTTCAAATCAGCATATTTTCATGATCTAGTAATATTCTGTCCTGTAACATACATACAAACATACATACCATTAATTATTTTTGAGGGGAAAAAAAAGAAAATTAGCTGGATTTCCTTATGGCTTCTCTTTCACACTGTCTTCAGTGTGTATCAATAAATATTTTACCCATTTATTTTAAAAAAAGGAAGTAAACTATAGAATAATTAGGTATAAAAACAGATTACAGAATAGTTCTGTCCAATTCCATTTTTAAGCATCTGCAGAGAATACAAAGAACTGTTGGTAATAAAAAAAATCCAAAGTATATATTTTGAAGTACTTGAAATTGTACTAAACACATGCTAGGCATTTGGTTAAGAACTTTGAAGCACCTGTGATAAATTACAAGCTATAATTTCTAATTCTAATATCCTACAACTGAGCTCAGGAATCTTCTGCTACAAATTTTGTATTGCTTTATAGGGAGGATAATAGAATTGTTGAGAAAATAAGTTATATTCAGTTCTAACAGTATTTCTTCTTTTTGTTCACTACATACTATTTAATATTTTCCTTTGTACACTTCTTGATAGTTGAGCTTTAAGTGAAACTCTGAAAAACAACATTAGGATTCAAAATACAGTGGAAGATTTTATTTTCAGGGTCACAAGTAGCATAGTGAGATTTCTCTCTTAAACAATGACACTTAGTATCTCTGTAGTTCTATGAATACTTTTGAAGTGTCATATTAAAACCAATCTCTTGGCCTTCAGGCAAAGAGAAGCAATTAGTCTTGGAGTTGTGAATAAATAAAAATCCATTTATATACCCGTCCTTGACACGTACCTTGCAAATCTTAGAAACTTCATCTAGTGGGAAAAGAAATGTTAAATCATGAACACCAATACTAATCATACCGCAATGTTGCTTCCTAAAACTGTTTAGTTTATATCAATCTTTTAAGTATTGATTCATATGTATATATTCATACATATTGAAACAAAACAACAGAAAGGCACTCACACACTTGAGTGAGAAGAAAGAAGCGAGAGCGTGCACACAGAGCTCTTTATTACCCTCAACATTAATAGAGGCAAGAAAAAACACAAAGCTACCAAGTACATTGTCCTTTTCTCAGATACAGTAAAAACAATCCCGCACAAGTTACCTACCACGCGCGGGCTTTTTCATTCCAAGTGCTACTGTGTCTTTGCTTTGATCTACCAGCAAACAAACAAACTGAATCTTTATTATCCGTGCATCCCATTTCCATGCAGCACAATTAAACAGTGCCTGGCACAGATGTGTTGGGATGAGTCAGATCGCAATTTCTACTTTTCGTGTAAGTGCAGTATTTTTAGGTCTTCTCTTTCCTCTTTAGCGTGCCTCAGTGCAGAAGTATCCTATTTTTATGCAGCTCTGATTGCTGTTCGAGATTCCCGTATTTATTTCTCACTTAGCAGTCAGTAATTCACAAAGGAAGTAAAAATTATGATGCCAAGTCATTCCAAATAGTCCGCCCGCACCTCTACAAAAAAGCTGAGTGAAACTCGGGCTGCGCGGCAGGTCAGGTCTCAGTGGAGCTTGTCTTCCCCGGATCCACTTGTTGACCAGAGGAAATGAGAGTACTTAGGCTACAGCCTTGTGCAGCCATCAGGTGAGGCAGCTGGCTGGGGACACGCTTGTGTGCGGAGGTTATTTTAGAATAAAATCGACCCCTTTGTGCCGTGCTCACAGAGTCAGAGTGTCCCAGCCTGGGGGTCAGAGGTGGGACGGTGACCCCTACAAAGATCACACCTGGGCTGATGGGATGGTCAAGGAAAACAAATTTTAGTCTGTTCTGGATGCAAATCTTTGAGCTGACCTAGTTCTCATTCTCCTTTTCATTTCAGAAGCTCAGCTAAAAATCCATAAATTAAGGAAATTAACTGATGGAGCCTCCGGCATCTTTGTAAGCTATTTAAATCTTTAAATTTACAACATCTTCTGCATATATCAAGTAATTGAACTAACTGCAGGGATGTAACTTTAATGAGAAAATTTCCCTCTTCTCCTGTAGTTTGTACTCTAGAAGGAAAAAAAAAAAAAAAAAAAAAAAAAAAAAAAAAAAAAAAAAAAAGCTCCCCTTAGGAGAAAAGTTTCTGTTTATTCCTGCCGCGGAAGAAAACTTTAACCCCTGCTCCCTCCCCAGTTTTGGGGTGTCCTGGCTGCACGGCCGCTCTGGGGCGGGGGCAGCGCGGGGGGCGCGGGGCCCGGCCCGCTCTGACCTTCCGGGGCCGCGCTCGGTTGCGTAACGGCGCGCGGCGGCGCGCGCTATGGGCGCTGCAGCCCCGCCGAGCCGCGGCCGCCGGCGCGCAAGGAGCCCTTCCGCGGGCGCGGAGGAGCTGAACACCTCCCATCCCCATCCCCATCATCCTCTCCATCCCCATTCCCGCAGCGCGGGCGCGCCGAGCGCCTGGAGCGCCGCGGGGCCGCCCGCCGGGAGCGCCGCGATGGGGCGCGCAGCCCTCCGCCGAGCTTCCGTGGGGGCGCATCCCCCGCGGCGGCGCGCAGAAACACGCGGGCACCGGCAGACCCGCGCCTCTGGCTGAAAGTTGAAGGAGGGATTGCCTTTTTTTTTTTTTTCCCTGCCGGTCCCCCCCCCCGGTACGTGGGCCGGGCGCGCTGCGCGCCCGCGGAGCCGCCCGCGGAGCCCCGCGCCATCGCGCCGCGCGCTCTAATTGAAATGGCGCTTTTGGCCGGGGGCGGGCTGCCAGGGCGCTCCGCAATAGCACAATGCATGTCGATAGACGTCATTTGGTTTTAATGGCCTACAGGAAATTTGGCGTTTACAATGCGAGACATTAGCAAAGGGTGAAAGGGAGGGGGAGGCAGGCAGGATGGATGGCTGGGAATAATTGCAGCCCCCCCCGCCCCCGAGGCCCCCCGTCCGCACCTCGGCGGCGCTGGGTGCTGCAGGGAAGGGGGGGTCGGGGCTAATTTTTTATTATTTATTTTTTAACTTCATCTAGTTTATCAACAAGTGCAGAGTGGGTGCTACCCTAATTGTAACAGAAGAGTCAAGAGATGTGAGAAACGTGCCCTGTGTTACTTATTTGGGAGCTGAAAATTTATGCCTAGTTGAAAATGCCTGGGGAAATATTACATCAGACCAAATGACAATGATTAAAATCAGCTTTTTCCCCCCCTTCCCCCCCTCTCTTTTCCTCCTTCTTCTTTTCAGTAAGTCTGTTGAAGGACGTGACAGTGGCCTGATCCTCCCAGCACCGAACCGTTATCCCCAGGCAGGGCCGGGCCGGGCCGGGCTCCGCGCAGGGCTCCGCGCTCGGCTCCGCGCTCCCGCCCCGGCCGCGCCGCGCGGAGCGGCTCTGCAGGGCGGCGGCGCCGGGGGCGCGGGCTGGGAGCCGGCCGCCTTCCCAGCCTTATTTCATTTTCAAGGGCTGTATTTTATTTTATTCTTGGGGGTGGGGGTGGGGGGTGGTGGGGGAAGTAAATCTGCAGACCTTCACCAAAAGGAGGGAAAAATATCCAATTTTCATCGCAAAATTAGCTAGGGCGAGAGCAAAGGGCTGAGCTAATTGTAGCCTAATCCTCTGCCCTGCAGGCGTTTGCAAAGCCCTGAGCAAGAATTCGCTTTTTTTCCTCCTCTTCTCCCTTCCCTCTGTTATTTAGAGACGGGATTATTGCCTTTCTTCTCATAACAGCCTCGGCAGTTTCATTTAAAGGCTTTTTTTTTCCCCCCCTCTCACACACACACATACACACACACGCACAAAATAAATAGAAAAAGAAGCAGCAAAAACAGGGGAAGAGAAAGGAGACAGAGAAGCTTTAGAAATAGTAATCACAGCAGGATCTGCGGAGCAAAGATAGTAATAAAAGCAAAAAGCTGAGCCCATCCACACACAGCCCCGGCAGAGCCCAAAGCCAAAGGGGGGCTCGCAGATCTCTTCTGTGCTCAAGGTAAGGACGGCGGCAGCGGCTCCCGCAGCCGCCCGTGCGCCCGCCCGTGCGGCCGGAGCGCGCCGTACGCGCCGTGCCTCGCCTCGCATCGCCCGCTCCGCGCCTGCTCGCGCTCCTTTCCCCCCTCCTCCTTTTTTTTTTTTTTTTTTTGTAAAGTGCCTCTTCAAACTCACTCGGCTGCCGGCTCCGGGGAGCAGCGGCAGGGTTGTTTTTTTAAAGCTACAGGAGCCGTTTGCAGCCGCCCCGCTTTGGTAGCGCTGCGCGTGTGTGTGCGTGTGTCTCTGTGTGTGTGTGCGTGCGTGTGTATGTTTTGTTTTGCTCCGCTCCAGCATGGGCAGCGCCGGCGGAGCCTTCGCGGCCCAGGGTGCCCGCGCTCCCGGTGCTCCCCGGCCCCGGCTCTGAAGACGGCGCAGCCCCAGCGCGGCGGAGGCAGCGCGGCTCGCTCCGCGCTCTCGCATGGTACGCGCGGAGCCGCGGGCGGGCGGGCGGGCAGCGCGGGCCGGGGCGCGGGGCTGGCGGCGGGGCGGCTCGGCACAAAGGGAAGGCGGGCGACAATGGGGAGCGCCGCGTATGGAAAACACGGGCGGGCTGTGAATGAAACTCTGGCGCCAGTGAGAGTGGAAGGCTTGGTTTGGGGTAGACTTCAAACCACTCTAGGCTATAGTTTGCATTCCTGCTCCTGCATGCGATGTGGCACACTTCTGCAAAATTAATACATTAGCCTGGCTAATGCTCACCACCATTGGCTGCGCGGAAAATGTGCAGGATCGGAGATTCGGGCTTGACTTTTTTTTTTCTTGCATTCATCTAAGACATCTCCTTTCTTGTTATGTGGGAATAAGTAAAGGACGCCATGTTGTGCCTTTTTTTTTTTTTTTTTTTTTTTTTTTTGGTTGAATTTTACCTTTGGGCATACAGTGTGTTCAGAAGAAAAAGGCAGAAGTTGAGTGACCGGGTGCGTTGCTCGCTGGTGATTTCCCTGACCATCAGCAGGGAAAAGCATTTGGGTGACGTGAAACTTGCACTAAATAGACTGGAGACTGCCAGAGAGAGGCGGGTTGCGGGGGAAGAGGGGGAGGAAGGAGAAAGCCTTTCCTTTATTTTTTTTTTTTTTTTTTTTTTTTTTTTTGGTTGGGGCAACCAGACCTCAACAGGGAGTTCCCCTTTTGTCCCCCAAAAAAAAAAAAAAAAAAAAAAGTTTTGGGCACGATCCGCTCCGTCTCTCGGTGCAGCGTCCAGTAGAGCAGCGTGGCGGTGTGTGCAAGTGTTTATGGACTTTTAATTTTGGAGCCGCCGAGCCCCAGGTTCGCAGCCCGCCCCGGCCCGCTTTGTCTGTGGGCTGGGAGCACGGCGTGGGCAAGTTGTGTGGAGCGGCTGTGGCGGCAGAGCCGGGGTGGCCGGCCGTGCGAGGCAGACAAAGGTAATGCCCGGGCTGAGGCTGAGGGCTGAGGCTGTGCTGGTGCCCGGGGCCGCAGACGCTGCCCTGGAGGCACGGCAGCGCCGGGCAGCTCCGGCCCGCAGTGCCGGGCGCGGGCCGGGCGGGGGGCCGCGCTGCCCGGGCTCACCCCAGTGCTGGCACTGAAGGTCCCTGCGGCCATGGAGCCGCTCCCCCGCGCTCCCGCGCCGCGCTGCCCCCGGGCCCGGCTCTGCGGCCCGGCCCGCCCCCAGCCCGGCTCCCGGAGCGCGGCTCCGCGGCGAACCTGCCGCGCTCACCGCACGTCTGCAATGTGCGTGAAGGAATTAAACTGCACGAGTGAATAACAGCATTAGTTTCAATTAATTTTTATCCTGGCAACAATAAACTTTAGAAACAAAGCGCTTTTACATCCTTAATTAGTCTTGCTTCCCATCTGTAGTCTTTTAAGTGCCTGCTCCTTGATTTAACTTTGTCCCTCCTTCAGAGCCGCCTCCTTTTTTATTATTTTACTTTTTTTTTTTCCGTTCCCCCTTCCAGACTGCTGCCTGTTTCTTTCCTGCAACCTTTCACCTCCCTTGTCCCTATCTGTCTGCTCTGCTCTGTGCAGTTTATTTCTCCTGTATTTTCCCAACATCAACAGCAGTATTGGTTACCATGGCCCCGAGCTATGTGCAGAGGTGGGAAAGCTTCATCCGCCCAAAACTTCTTACACTTTTGAAGTCTTTCTTTTAGTAGGATCTGAAATGTATCATCCAGAGTGTGTATTAAATGAACAGTATTCCTGAAGGCTTTAGAGCAAGAAAGGCAACACCCTGGAAAATTCTGCAGTCTTTCAGCATTCTCTGCCCTAGGGTTATAGCCCTGGGCACGGAGCTGAATGGAGCTCTTACAACTGCCTTCTGTTTACCTTTTATGGTTAAAATAACAGCTTAGCAAAGAAGCAACTTCATGGAGAAACGATTCAGTGAAATCATCTCAAGCTGTAGCAGCATAGCTAGTTTAATCACCCCTAGAGAGCTGAACAACTGTGAGCACAATGGGACACAAAATCATTTTGTGTGTAAATGAGCATGGCATTGTGATTATTTCACTTTGCATGGGCAAATAGTTTTTACAAGCAGTTAGCTTAGGAAGGGAAAAAAAAGATAAGCTGGCTCTGAAAGATCTTGGTGTGTAATGTTTGAAAAACTGAATATTCACATAATTTGGGAATCAGGCTCTATTGATTTTGCCTTCAGCAGGTTCCTGTGTTACTTATTAGAGCAGGGTTATTGTCTGTGCCACTAGTTGGGATGCTGTATCCTGTTGTAGGCAGCTAAAGAGCAAGGATTATTTTACATGGTTTAATAAATGAAGTTTGTTAGTGTTTCTGCGATATTTACCCTTAAGGTTTTAATTTTCTCATCCATATTAGAAAATATGCGCATAAAGACTTTCACTGGATAAATACATTTAGGATTTTGCTTTGTGCATAAAATAAGTACATTACTCAGTGTGATGAATTTTTGCTGTGTGTTGCATTAAGAAAAGGATGGAGTCATTAGGAATAGGGTTATGGTACCTTAAGAAACGGGGTATTTTTTTTTTTGAGCAGTAGTGCCCTTTATGTAGTGCTTGGCAGTTGAGCCTCTTGATAATTTGCTGATACAAAAATGTTTGACTTCCACACCTCTAATAAAAATCTAGGATTCATTTTTTAATATGAGTCCTCTCCAGCCAGCGTTTTAATTCCCCTTCTCCTCCTCTCTCCCCAAAAGCCAGTGGCACCCTCAATAAGTATGAAAAACCATAAAAGTTTGAAAACTATTTTAGCTTTCCAGTGATTTTCTATAATTAAGTGGTTTTTTTCAACACATGCTCTAGCTGAGAAATGCCAAAAGCAGAGGATTGTTCAAAAGGTCCCTCCAGTGAATAGTATAAATTAAATATCTACTGTGTGAGTATGGCCTCACTGAGAATCTCAGTCTTTACAGATCAAGGAATTTACTGGTATACTAACATTAAACAAAATCCTAAGATAGCAGCAGTGTTTAAATATGCACAAATAGATTCATATCACTTGATCTTTAGCTATCTGTGCATATTTTAAAATTGATGTCTGTATTTCAAGACAAATGGTTAAGTGTAAGACACATTTACAGAGGACTGGAAGTCCTTTGATTTCATTTGGAAATTGTAACAAGGGGTGCAGATGAGCTCTAATTAGACTCTTGTTTTGTGGAACTGGATGAGATTTATTTCTTAGGCAGCTCTGTACCGTGCAAGGTCTGTATCTTTATCATTAGTGATAATGGTTGGGGTCTGAACAAAGACAGGGTTGACATTCAGCCTAGATCTTCTGACCCTTTCATTTAAGTGAAGGAGTGGAGACTGAACATGAGTTTACAGTGCTCTTTGGTAAGGAAAAAACCCAGCAACCTTTGTCTCTGTTGGCAGACAGATTAGTAAACACGTTGCTAAAATACTGTAGGTACTTACATACTAAGTTGTTTTTAAAAGTTAGTTGTTTTATTTATGCTGTATGACATATTTACTGAAGGCTGGCTACAACAAGCTCTTGTGGGAAACAAGAAAGCAACATCTTCAGTCATGAAAGGATTCAGTCACTTTCCTTGAAGGTGGTGCTGTAGTGAAAATGTTAATGCCCAATTTCGTGTCGGCTGACACAGGAGTCCTAGGACAGAGTTGGCATTTGCTTCGTGTTCAGTGCAGATGTCCATCCAGCCTCTGAAGAGACAAGGATGTGGATTCATAATGGGGTGATGTATTTCTGTGCTGTAGATGCAAGAAATTCTTAGGAGCTAACCAAGATGAGACACAGTAAATTGAGATGTTGTGATGACTTTGTGAAGCTATCTCTGTAGCTTGGAAATTATTTTACAAAGAATGTCGCTAATTTATGTTCGTCAAGTGGCGTAGTCGGGCATCTCGTGTGAAATACTGCTAAGAGAAAGGCAAGACCAGCTTTAGATTTCTGAGAAACATTGTCAAAGTAATGTGGGAGAAATAGAATTTCACTTTGCAGTGCTGCATGTGAAGTGCTTGTCAGATGCCAGGAAGAGCCTGGGTGCTTGGTAGCATGCTTGAATTACAGAATACCAGGAAAATTAGATTATATTCAGAAATGTCTTCGACCATAATGTTTTGCATATGTTGCTTTCCCCATAAGGGGGAGAATGGATGTACATTTTCTTAAACTTTTTGAAAAGGGTTTTTTTCCGTTTGACCTGTGTGCCGTCTCTGCTGATTGAACTGAACTCGGCTCTGAGACACACATTTCATGCAGAATAAGCTGTGCTTTTCTTAAGAAGAGAATTGAGGAATTTTCTTTTGCTTGGTTGTCCTGTTGATTTTTAAGACATTTCAGTATTTTTAGCTTTGGTTTTGATGAAAATTTTTGATTCAGTTCCGTAATTTCACTAATTTTCCAATTTTTTAGGGCAGGAAACAGTAGGTGGATTGTGGAATTCATAATTTCATGTGATAGATTATACAGTATTTTCTTGTCCTGAAAGCATGGGTCAGTTTATTTATCTTTTTGTTTTCACTGCTTCCAGGTATTAATTGCTTTCAGTTTGAAAGTTATTAGTTGTTTAGGTCTAATATTAAGGCTTAACTGAGAATTACCCATTTATTTCACAATTATTGAAAATAAGCTGGAAAAATTGATCTTAGTTTGATGTGAAATTTACTACATGTATAAACCAAATGCCTTAGGTATTGAGGAAGTCACTAATTTAGAGGTGTCTTGTTACTGAGACAAACTTGCAAAAAGCCCCTGAATCCCAATTCACAAATTGGTTTATTCGTTTGTCAGGGGATATTTCACATCTAACACATAAGCCCACGACCTTTAATTAGAATTTTGCAGTTTGTTTTATGCCCCTTGAGGCTGACACCTTGAAAATTTTTTTTTTCCTTGATTTCTTATTGCTAATAAGCATCTTTCTCTTCCCCTCTGGTACTTAGAAGAAAATGATGCAAATACACTTAATTACAGTGGTGGCAATAATTTGTTAGCTGAATATGTGATCAGGCAGATGCAAAAATGATCTGATTAGATCTGTGATCACACTGGAGAGAAAGGTAACACAGTGCTACATTTAAGAGGAGTTGTTCTTTTTGCCCCCCGCTGCAGGAGGGAAGAAGCATGTCCCGTCTGTCTCTAACGCGCTCCCCGGTTTCTCCTCTGGCTGCTCAAGGAATTCCTCTCCCAGCTCAACTCACCAAGTCCAACGCTCCCGTGCACATCGATGTAGGAGGACACATGTACACCAGCAGCCTGGCCACCCTGACCAAGTACCCAGACTCCAGGTAAGAGCTGCTGCTGCCAGGCTTCCTGCCTGCCTCTGTTCCCTGCTTGTACCTGTGAGCAATGTTTCAGTAAGAAGTACCATTTATTATATATTCACCGCTCATGAATAATTCAGTTTCTGATTTATACAGTAACTTCACTAGGATTCTGCAGAAAAAAAAAAAAAAAGGCCTGTACAATTTATATATTATTTAGAGAGTCTATTCATTTTCTCTCTCAACATCTTCTGCGCTCTGCTGATGCGTTTGAAGCACCTGTTGGTGTGCTGCCCTACATTATTTCCAGCTGTACCAGGAAACTTGCTTCTTTCAGGTTTAGTGGGAAAAAATTGGTTTTTTTCTTCCTCAAGGAGAAAGAATGCTTCTGCTACTGTGGGACTAATGAATGCTTCTGTTGGCCAGCCAGAGTCCTGACCTCAGTGGTAGCTGTGTGCCCCAGCAGTCAGTTCCTTTGGGCAGTACCTGGCTGGCCCACTCTGGTGCTGCAGCTACAGACTGCATTAAATTCCTGTGTGTTCAAACGTGGTGGCTTGTGCTGGACAGGTTGGTGACATGTCTGGCAAGATTTATGTGGATCTGGCCAGTATTATCTCAGGATAGGCTCCAGATACGCCAAATTAGGAATAGATGTGGCATGAGATGACATCTGTGTATGGGTTGTTTGCCTGGCTGCCAGTCCTGCAGAGTTCTGGGCTCCAGGAGGGATGGGGGATCCTGGGCAGCGTGGAAGGCACTGCTCTGTGTGGGGCTGAAGAGAAGCACGACCCTGAGAGGTGCCTGGTTTTGATTTACAGTTATGGTCACTAAGCCAATTCATCTTTTTGTCATTGAGGCTGCTCAGGGTCCAGAGGGTGAGTGTGAGTGTGAGTGTGAGTGTGAGTGTGAGTGCAGGGCAGATGTGCCTGTGCCAGGCCAGGGTGCCCAGTGCACTGTTGGCTCCAAAACAAACCAAAACCCAGATTTCGTTGCCAGAGGTTTTGCTACCTGCATGGCCAGTATTCCTTAAGAGAATTTTTTTTTTCTTTTTTGGTTTGACAACCAAAAGTGTAAAGAGCTAGTTTCATCTGAAGATTTTTCTTTTAAAAGAACTAAGGGATTTTGCAGATTTGGCAGGTTCCCAAGCAATAAATGACATTTATGGAGACACCTTGAAATGCCTCTAATATCATAAAGCATATGGCTGTGATTTCATTCAAAGGAAAGGGAGCTGCTGAAATTCTCTGTGGTAAAGCCCAATTATTAAAATACCTATATTTTATGGTCAGACCAAAACAATGTGATTTTTTTGGACAGCGTCTGTTTAATAATGTCTTTGTGGTACTACTTTAATCATAGAGAAGAAATCTGTTTAGTGAAGAGAGATTTATAATGGAGGAACATACAAATGCTTCACAGTATTAAAAAATACAGTGAAGATTCAGCAGTTGTAGTAGAGTGACACATCTGTTCCCACATTTTAAAATATCACTGCTATTTTTAAAATATGCCCCACATCAAACTTACTTAATAAAAGCTTCAGTTATGGAAGCTTTGGGAGAATATACATAAATTCACAGATTTTATTTCAAGAGAATAGAGTACTGAACCAAATTTTTTTTTTTTTCTGCTTGATAAATAACAAAAGCATATTTCTTCAGATTTTGAAAGTACAAAGCTGACGAGAGCTTACAAGTTGCCTGGTGTTTTGCTGTGTATTGTCTTTTGTTTATGTACTATCTTATAAGGCTTGAATGCTTTTTCAGCTGCCCAAACTTCAGTTCTCACTGAAGTGAGAGCTTTCAGGATGAAACCTGTAGATGACATTGTTTTTATAGCAAAAGATAACCCTACACCAGCATCCCAAGTAGGACATATTGCTCGATACCTTACAAAACTGGGTGAAGGCTGTATCTTAATTTATTATCTTCTTTTTATTTATTTTTAAAATACTATTGTTTTTTCTGCAGTGCTGCATAGTGTACTCAGTTGTAAGTCCCTCAGTGAGTCTGGCTTGCTCTGGCTGGGGCAGGGTAGTTGCAGTTATTCCCCTGGGGGTGGTTGGAGCTCCTGGTGCTGCCTCCCTGCCCTGTATCTTCCCCATGGCACAACCTGGCTTTGCAGTGCTGTGGCTGGAAAGGATTCCTGGGTCTCTCCTGGGGCAGCAGGAAGGAGATAGCTCTTCTGAGCAAAACATCTGGCAATAATGCCAGGGCACTGCTGGCTGCTGCTCAGAGGTAACATGTGGAGAGGCATGGCCACCCTGATCCACAGGCAGAGCTTTCTGCATTATTTTGGAGAGTGTGTTAAACTCTAGGTTTGAGCGTGAGTTCAAAAGCTTCAAATCCAAGAAGTCACACAAATTTGTAGATTGTGTTTCAGCAAAAGATGTAAGCATATGCTGAAATGCTTTTCTGAATCTTAGCTGCAGTCACATAAAAATAGTTTGTGCATGGAAAACTTTGAGAATCAATTTCCTTTTTATTTGTTTCACAATTTCTGTTGCTTGCTCTGTGCTCCCAGATCCCAAAGAGCTTTTAGCTTGTAGGCTTTTTAGCATGTACTGTACCTGGGTTTTTAAGGACACATGGATTGTGAGCATGGGTATAAACACAACCCAGGTGTGCATACACAGACCCATCACATGCTGATGGAAAACAGGAAAAAATAAATCCTTGAGTTGTGTTTGAACTTCCTCCATGTTTGAAGAAGGTCCAGTCCTGCTCAGTCCTGGACAAAGTGAGTTCATATTGGTTTCAGTGGGAGGGAGGAGCCCCCAGCAGCTGGCCAGGTCAGCACAGCAGGAGCAGGTGTGGGTATGAGCAGGTCCTGCCTGTACCTGTGCAGCCACCCCTGTGTGTGACACAAATCACCCTGACAGCAGAGCAGGGCACACTGCTCACTGCCATCCCGAGCAGGGACTGCTCTGCCACTCTGCTGGGCTGGCCAGGCTGTCAGCGTGCTTGGCTCTGATCTGGGCAGGAAAGGGAAATTTTTGGGAAGCCTTCCTGAAGTTAGTGAGTGGCTGTTAATGGGAAACCAGAGACCAAATCTTGCATTTCAGAGATCCCAGAGTTGTTTCAGAGCAACTTTGACAAAGTCTTTGATGTTGTTTGTATTAGTGCAGCTGCTGTGATCAGAGCATTTGTCCATTGATTAAATTTGCATAAGTAAAGGGTGCCAGATGAAGCATTAAAGGGAGAGATGTCCTCCTTCCAGTAAATTTTTATGGCCTACATAAATTCTCTTAAGAGGAGAAAACTTGAGCAGGCACAAACTGGTGTGACAAAGGAGAAGAGGGTTAAACAGCCACTGCCAAAGGTGGTTTCTGAGGCACTCACACTCACCCACTACTCTTGCACACCTTTCCAGTTGGCTTTTTGAATTAAATCACACACAAGAAAAGAAAAAAAGCAAAACAAGCAGGCCTTTCAGAGGGTGAAAGGCAAGGGAAATGAGAAACATAGAAAGAAATTGTGATCAGCAGAATGATGGTGGTCTCAGAAATTACTTCAGAAATAATATTATTCCCACATCCTATACCTGCTTGTGGCCACTATGCGTGCATACCCAAAATTGTCATTAAAGTTGACCAGCTTTGAAGGTACAAGGAGGTTGATGTTGTCTTATCTGGATCTGAGACTCAATTTCAGTAGTTTGTTTTCAGCATATTCTCCTACTTAAACTCCCAATTCTTGTAGTTCTGAATTACAAATAAAAAACCCAACAACAACAAAACCAAACCAAAAAACTCTGTTGAATTCTAGTGACTCTTACCATTAACATCTTATTTCTATAATAACTGGCTAAGTAGAGAAATAATTCATCTTTGCAGCATTTGCTCTGGAAATTTCATTCCTGTTTTCACCCAGAGGACCTCTAAAGCAGCCCCTTCACACGTTGACACTTGAATGTGGATTTATATGACAGATTGTAAAGGCTGCAGAACCTCTAGCACATCTGCAAAGTGAGTTGCAAATTGTATTTATCCAGTGGAGTGAGACAGTTTTTACATTTAGAAAACAAACCTGCTCCCAAAGTCCAAGTTCCTTGCATGCAGTCAGGAATACCCAAAGGCATTGCCAGATCTCCCAGTCTTTTTCCCACTGAACTCTGGCAGACATCTCATGACTTCAAGCAGAAAAGAAGTAGAACCTCCAAATCCCTGTAGACCACAGCAAGCTCCAGCTTCTTGATTTCACTGGAAATTTTGATATCACTTTGAATTTTTGTTAGAAAGCAGAATGAGATTTTTCATCAGAAGCCCATCCTTTCCACAGTCCTGAGCAGTGTTTTTATCTCAGAGAATTGCTCTGAGCTCTCTCTAAGTTGTTCTGCTGTACCAGGTAAATCTATTTACCTTTCATTCTTAGCTAGTTTGTATTTGTGTGTAACCCTCTGTTGAAGATATTTCTGTTTGCTACAGAAGCTGGTTCTGTCTGTGGCATTCCTTGTGACCAGGGGAGCAGGAATGTTTTCCATGCAGGCTCTGCTGTGCAGGTGGGAGCAGTGAGGGTGCACAGAGCCTCCCCAAAGGTTTGCATCCCCTGGGCTTTGGGGGCTCTGATCCCAGCCTTTCCCCTGGGGGCTGAGCCAGTGCAGCACAGAGCCCTCCTGATCCCAGCTCTGGGCACTGGGCTCTGCCCCCACCTCTGGAGCCTGTGCCCTCCAAGGAAAACCAGCACAGGTTTATTATTTGTTTCAGGAGCTAATGACCTCTCTACAAGACAGTAATTTTCCAGTCATGTCCCTGCCTCACTTTCCTCTGAGCCCATGGACTTTTGTGGTGATTGACAAAGGAGTCCCCTAAAGCATGTGTCTTCTCCTCTGAATGTTTCTTGTCAAAACACATTGTCATTCTTCTGACCCACCCTTACAAGCTCTCCTACCAAGTGACCTGATTCTAGCTACTCTCTGGCTATCTTGGGGTTTAAATTCACCTGCCTTTTCCTCCAGCACCTCCATCTCTCTGGTTGTTGGAGCTTAGCACTGACACCTGGGATCTGCTTCTCCCCCCTCCTCTGCAGCCACACCAGCCTGGGCTGAGTTCAGGGCAATTCTCTGCTCCAAGTTTGAGCACCCCTCTGTTTTCCCTGCTGGAACATGATTCCTGACCCTGTACAGCTGAACACTGTGGTTTCATGGCTCAGACACACCTACTGAGATCTACAAGACAGATTTTCCACATCATCATTTGACATGAAGGGCTCCAACTCTGCACTTCTCGGGAGGGAGCAGGGAGATTCTTAATTTGGATGTATTTAGGATATATAATTCTCTGCATTTAGCAGAACTCATATATATCTTGCTCATGTATTCAGTGTCAGCCTTCTAATAATTTATTTGCTAATTTTCCATCAAATCTGTGCATTATTGAGGTTATTGCCTGAAGACAATGTCCAATTAGCAAATTTTGTCACTTACCCCATGCTGGCAGTTAGGGTGTAAATCAGTGATTAAATAAGGCCTCTGCTCAAGACAGGTTAAGTGGGGTGAAGGCCAGATGTGTGAGTGTTGGTGATTGTGCAAGCACAGCACAGGGAAGGGGGGATCCCCATCTGGAGCAGTGTTTGCTGTCCTGGGACAGCCCAGCCCTGCACCACTGCAGCCCTAAACCACTGAGCACATCCATCCTGGCTCAGGGATGTCACTGTCACTGTGTGCTGTCACCCACCCAGCAGCTGTGCAGGGTCCCTCTCCCATCCCCCTCATCCCCTATGTGCTCCTTCAGGCACAGTGGAAGACACAGGGGCACATTTCAGCTCTGAAGGCTCCTGTTCCCACCCTGTTTGTGGGGTGACAGCAGCAGTCCCAGCCTGGGAGCCTGTGTTCCCCAAAGGCAGTTCCCAGCCAGATCCAGCACCCCACGTTCCAGCAAAGCACTACAAAACGTGCCTGCATGTGAGCTGCTGCACAAAGCTCATTAATTTTAATAGCTATTGTGAACTTAACCCATACTCTGACTTTTAAGCAGAGCACCTAAAGAGGCAGGAGCAGGAATTTTCCCTGCACATTAGGAGTGCTCTGAGAGGCAGACTGGGCACTGCCATAGCAGCCTGGCAGCTCTGCAGCCAGGGCTGAGCCTGCCAGGGCTCCCCAGGGCTCTGCCCTCTGCCAGGCAATTGGGTGTGTGCTGCAGATGAGAGCAAGGAGCCAAAACCCAGAGGTTTTGGTTACATGCAGTGCTTTTTCTGAATTAACATATGAATTCTTACAGAGATTAACATAGTTTTTGGATTCGTATCATGCACTTGAGATTCAGAGAGAAATCTTTTTTTTTCTTATCTGGCCATTGAGCAGATGTCTCTCTGGTTTCTAAGGGAACTTTGACCAGCAGAACCCATAAGATAAAAACCCAGACGAGAGTCTTTCCCTGTTTGCATCCTCTGTTTCTCCCCAGTTGTACTTAGTAAGGCAGGAGATGGAGCAAGCAAAGGGTCTCTCTTTGCCAGTCTGCTTTATCAGGTGGTGTGAGCTGAACCTGTCTGTCCTCATCTGCAGAGCCAGTTCATTGCAGGTGCTACATGGCCAAGGTCACACAAGTCCTTGCAGCACTTTGATAAGCTCTGGGAAAGGTGTGAAGTGTTTGTTCCTACAGGCTGTGTCCTGCAGCACTGTGAGTTGCTGCTTGGACACATCCAGCACAGCTGCAGGACACATCCAGCACAGCTCCTGGGCAGGGGGAGGACTGAGCAGAGCTGCTGCAGCTTGAGCTGCACCTGCCCCAGGTGCCAGAGGAGGAGTACATGGCTTGGTCTCTGTGGCAAATAAAAATAATCTGTATTAGGGATGTATTTACAGCTGGGAATGATAATGTTAAATACCCTGTCTCTATCTGTCACTAACTGGACAAAATCCTGGATGTCAGAGCCCATGGAAGAAGCACACTGTGGTAGCAGATTTCCACGTGTTCCCTCTGTTGTTGCACAGCTTTGGTGGTAAGGGAGAGTAATCCCTGTAACCCTAACCCTGCATCCCACTGGTTTAGGGAGATAGGAAGGGAGGAATTTATATGGAAACTGATTCTTCAGACCTGTTTGTGTCCACCTGTCCAGGATCTCCTGCTAGCTGGCATGTAGGGAGCCACAGCAGAACTGAGCTGTCTGCTGTGACAGCAAAATCAGCCCTGGGATGACTTGGAGAAATAACATGGTTATATATTAATAACATGGTGGTGCTGTGCCTGGCACAGGGTGTTCAAAACCCCTGAATTTGAGAGAATTGCACACTCCTTCCCAGGTAGCAGCTTCCTTGCCTCAGCTAGTCAGAAGGAAGAGCAGGTCTGTCTGTGCAGCCAGGAATGGGCAGGAGGGATGGCACCTGTGCCTCTGAGGGCATCCAAAAGATGAACATTGAGTGGGGTGTCCATCCAGTGTTCAAACCCCAGCTGACCCTGCCTTGCTTGCTTTCTGCTCTTGCTTTCATGTTCTGCAGTGATAACATCCTTGTAGCTGAGTTACCACATTAGTAATTCCCACCCTTCCTGCTTGCAACAGGTTGGAAACTAGTCTGTTTTACTAAAACACAAAAAACACAAAGAGAAGCCAGCAGACAAGGAGACCAACGTTTCAATTTTTTTTTTTTTTTTTTTTTTTCATTTAGCACTCAGTTTCTTGTTGGTCAAGTTTGGTTTGTCATTTCTTTTGTTGCTGCCTTTGTTTACACAGGGCACTTTGGTGCCAGCAGCATAATTTAAGTATTTTTCAGCAGTCCATTTCAGGATGGTAAGAGGAAAAGCATTGTATTTTGAGAAACCACTCCCACAGGATGCTGTGGAAGGAGCTGCCTCTTTGAGGTGCTGCAAGTGGAGGCTCTCCTGCTCAACAGTGTGGTGTGAAGTGCTGTAAAGACTTCACACGTGCTGTACAATGAAATGCAGCATCTTTACACTTAAAACAAAGGGGGATCTCCTTTATTGATTGCTGCTTGGTGTGCTGTGCATCCAGCTCCCTCCTGGCATGCAGAGGAGTTGTGTAAAGATGTAAAGACACAGGTTCAGTGGCTTTGTGCTGGAAATAGTGTCCTCAGGTCACAGCTCACCACTGGAGCTGAGAGGTGTTCCCCCTTCCTGGCTGGTCTTTGAACACACATCACTGGTGTTTGTCTTTTCATTCATAAACTTTGGATTTATAAAGACCCTGCAATGGCAAGTAGACCTACTCTGCTTGGGGGATATTTCATGAACTACTTAGGAAGTTTATAAAACAGACTGCCTAGATTATGAAGCAAGGGGGTATCTGTTTTGTAAGGAAAATGTTATGAAATTATTTTGTCTCTAGGCCTAACTTAATTATTTTAATAATCCTGTTGGTGGTTGTTGTAGGTGTCATTCTCTGTGTATATTGTGACCTACATGCTTGTGATCATTTGTGAAATCTAAAGATTTAAAAATACATTGGACCTTATTATTTCCTTGCCTCCTTCCACTTGAAATAAATGGAGGTGGTTTGGATATTGGTATGTTGGGGTAGATCTCTTTTCTAGTGAAGTCAATGAGAATTTCATTGTAAGCTTAAATGAAAACAGCCCTTTTGTTTTAGAAAATGAATTCTGGCAGAATACTCCTTGGTGTAACCCTGTTGTCCTCTGTGGAGTTACACCAGTGGTTTTGCTGGTGTGCTGCCTGGTGAGGAGTTAGCAGAACCTGAGCACTGCACTCAGATGTTCTGCTGGGTGTCCAGTGCTCAAAGAAGTCTCAAAGACTTCAGAGTGTGTAAAACCAGCAGTGAGATGAGCACAAAGTGTGCTGCCCTTACAGGTGCATGCACAAACCTCTCCTGGCCTTCCCAAAGACATGACTCTGCTAGTTTTGAAGGACTTCCTTTAAATTTGTATCTGTATAACTGAAATCAGAATTAATCTATTCATGGGTTAATGAAATCTTTAAGAACAAAGTGCATATTTAAATAGAAGAAATATGCAGGCATGCAAACACAGGATTGGTATGTGAAAGCAGAAGGGAAACTGGGTCTCTGGAGCACAAAGCACCAAGCTGGTGTGGAGGATGCAGGAGCTGATGCAGGCTGTGCCCTGTGTGCTGTTACCCCATGGACTTTGCTAAGTTTTTGTTGTGTGAAATGTAATAAACTGATGAGCACAGCTAGGCCTTGCAGTAGCTCAGCTGTCCTGACATCAAATGCACAATCTGATGGCAGGGACAGGTATTGTCAGTCACTTCCATCACTGCTGTTGTTGCCTGGAAAGGCTGACCTGGAACAGAGACTAGACAGAGCTAAAAAGGAATAAAATAGGAATTTATTGAAAGGATCCACTTTGGGCAGTGCAAGAGCCCTGCTGGGGCTACATCCAAATCAAATCCAAGATGAGTCCTGGTCACAAGTTTTTACATTTTTGTAAGTTTTGGTTCATTTACATATTGGGGTCAATTGTCCAACCCTTTCCCTCACTGTTGTTTCTGATTTTTGGGTACCAGTTGTCCTTGATTCTCCAGCTAGAAAGGAATTATTTTGTCTTAACTACCCTGTGAAGAGAACTTACTCTGAAACTTCATATTAGATGTTACACACTAAGCAGCAGAGATTCTGAAGGATATAAAAAACTAAAACCCAAGGCATCGCTATAACTCCACTGATGCAGAACTACACCAGGTTGGTGGCTTTCCTAATCTGAATTTACAGCTGGGAAAAGCTGCAGAGCTGGAATTAAACTCCAAAGTTATAAACTCACTTCTCCATGCTCTGTCCACCAAACTGCCTACTCCTTCATCTCAGCTGCTGTGATTAGCATGGACTTTTTTTTTTTTTTTTCTTTTAGTACTTAAAAATGAAATTGCATCTGTAAAAATTTTGTGGGGGTTTGTTTTTACCTGACTTGTTCTCACTTGAAACTCTGCCCAGCAGAGCTCTTAGCTTCCCAAGTGTGCTGGTTGTGTTGCTGATGCAGGCACTGACAGCTGCCTGTGTGTCAGAGCTGGGCACCAGGACAGATGCAGAGCAGGGGAGTTTGGTGTTCACCTGCACTGTGTTAAATTGACTCTACTGCAGTATGGTATGTGTTCAAAAGCTAAAATTGCTGCTTTTTTATCTGCTGAAGATCACATGAAGGGAAACCTGGGAGGAGTTCTGCATGTGGATGTTGGAAGTTGTTGTGCAGCATTTGCACTGTTCCTCTTGGCCAGACTCAGAAGGGCTCAGGGGCAAGCACTGGAGGCTGAGATTTGCACCATAAAGCTGCACCACTGGAGGAGTCCCAGTGCACAGGGCAGGCTCCTGTTTCACCTCCCTCCTGATGGAGTGCAGCTGCTGCCAATGCTGCAGGTAATCCATTTAGATCTGGGAGATGCTCTGGCAGCAGCAAATCTCTCTCTTGAGAAAGTGGACAATGAAAACCAGGGACTCTCTTTAACCTCTTTGGTGTCATACTGTGTTAGGCCAACAATTTGTACCAGTGCAGCTCACACCAAAGGCTGCAGCTTTGGCATTTGGGGAATGTGGTGTGCAGACTGCTGCCTGAGCTCTGCCCTTGCAAAGCTCACGTGCAGCTCCATGGGCAGATGTGACCAGTGGGGCTCCATGGGAACCAGGACATGGCAGTGGAGAACTGGGTCCTCTGCTTGTGCCAGGGGTGTCTTGGAGGGAGCAAGGGCTGAATTTTGGCCAGCAGTACATAAAATTGCTGTTGAGTGAGGAAAAAATTCAGTGACTGCTTTTTAGTCTCATGGAGGGGGGATAATAAAGCTTGGAGTTAATACCAGTTTCAAACATATTTCTTCTTTGTTTCACATCCAGTTGTATTCTGTTTGCAAGCATGAGGGTTAAAATGGGGGCCTGCTTCTGCTTCCAATTAAATCAGAGGATGTTTTGGCCTTGACTTCACTGGAACCAGAATCAAACCCATGACTAGAGTATTGTATTTAAGAATGAATCTCTTCACAGTCACATAAGAAAGTCAGGTTCAGCTTTCAGTAGCTCATCAGAATTCAACAGTTGACAGTTGACTTATTATTTTAAAGTTTTTGATAAGCTTAATTTTGTAGGGCAGGTGTTCTCTGTGCAGCAGGTGTATTGCTGTCTCCTGCCCAGGTGTGGGTTCCTTCTCCACAGCCCCAGGAGACAGGGGCTCCTTTTTTTGGGAGCATGGCTGTGGGGTGGGCTCTTCCCAGCAGATGTGGTGATGGTGCCTTGCCTCCTGAAGTGAAAAACCTGCTGGAAATTTCTCTTTGTTTCTGCTCATATGCCAATGGCTCAGGCTCACCAGCAAAAAACTTACACAAATCTTCCTGCTTGCTGTGGCTTTGGGGATTGTTTTCCCTTTGAAATAGCTTTTTAGGAAGTTGTTCTTGGTGTGTTCAGTTTCTTTAAATGAACAGCCAGGAAAAATTGGTCATATTGGTTACAGTTTAATCAAAAGTTAGAATAAACAAAAGAATAAACATTATTCGTTCATCATTTGAAGTGTGATAAAAAATACAGATAGAGCTGGATACAATTCCCAATCACACTCAGGCCTGTAGAGAAATACTGACAGTCCCCTGTAACTTCTGCAGTTCTGCTCCAGAGCAGGTGCTGATGTGAGCTGTGCTGGAGGTGTGCAGCACTGTACTGCTGCAGTTTTACTTTCTGGGACTGGGCAAAATAGGTGTGGTTTACTCAGGGGAGGACATAAGGATGGGCTGCAGGAAAAGCAAATGGAGCAAGAATGTGAAACAAACTGGGCTCTTCCCAAATTATTGTCAGCAACAGGAAAGCTCTACCTGTTTAGTGCATCAGCATACCAAGGAGATGTCTGAGCAGCAGGGGCAGCTGCTTGTAAGCAGAAAACTGATTTATCAGCACCCAGAGAGACTGGGATCATTCCTGTTCACAGCACTGGGGGTGTCCAGTTTGGGCACCAAGGGTCACTGCGTGTCCAGTTTGGCACCAGGGGTCACTGGGGGTGTCCAGTTTGGGCACCAAGGGTCACTGGGGTGTCCAGTTTGGCACCTGGGGTCACTGGGTGTCCAGTTTGGCACCAGGGGTCACTGGGTGTGTCCAGTTTGGGCACCAAGGGTCACTGCTTGTCCAGTTTGAGCATCATGGGTCACTGGGGGTGTCCAGTTTCAGCACCATGGGTCACTGGGGGTGTCCAGTTTGAGCACCAGGGGTCACTGGGTGTGTCCAGTTTGGGCACCATGGGTCACTGCGTGTCCAGTTTGGGCACCAAGGGTCACTGGGTGTGTCCAGTTTGGGCACCAAGGATCACTGGGTGTCCAGTTTGCAGTGACCAAGGGTCACTGGGTGTCCCTGCTCAGCCCAGGTGATGCAGAGCTGCAGAGTTCTGGCATCCTGTGTCTGGGAACTATTTCCTGTGAATCTGGAAATAAAGGAGATAATCATAGGAAGGGGCTGCTCAGCTTTCAGAGGTCTGGGGTCAGAAGTGGAGGTCTGTGGCTCCAGCAGGTCAGATGTTCCAGGTGTGTGTGAGCTGTGTGTAAGTTCAGTGTGTTTGTTGTCACCCCTTGTGCTGTATAAATGGTTGTGAAGCCCTTGAGTCAATGACATCCCTCTTTCTCCTGCTGAAACATCCTGGTTTCACAGCACCCACACATGCAAAAGATGTGGAGGGCCAGACTCACACCCTGAAAGGAAAATGAGTTCCACTTGAAATTTTCCCTGCATTCACTGAGTCTCAGTGGGAGTTCCACTCTTGACTTCAACAAGTGAGGATTTATCCCATTTATATTATAATACAACTTGTGCTTGCATGTTTTCAACCTGCCAGCATGCCCAGTTGTACTGGGGTGTTGGCAATGGGAGTAATGTCCAGATTTAGTCAGATTGAAAATCTTAGAAAATGCTGAGTTTATCCTCCACTTGAAGCCCCAGAAAGAAGGTGAGCAGCCAGAGAGCTGAGCTGGTGTTTGGTGCAGCCCTGCCCTCACCAGGGCCCTCCTTACACCATGGTCAGGGAAAGGGATGGGTAAAGGAACAGCAAGAAAAGACTTGTACAGGCAGGAATGTTTTATTTGAAATTTGTATCTTCTCATGTATTAACAACTTCATTTTCTTGAGTGCCTGCAACTCCCACAGACTGAGCTGCAGTGCAGTTCTTGCAGGATTGGGACCTTTGGAAAACCAGGGAATAGTTTGTGAAACTAAGATGCTGCTTTTGAATTTTGGTTTTAATTAAAGAATTTTCATTCTGAGTCTATTTTCATGACCCATATTTAGTGTAAATTACGTGTTGAGGAAAACATGAGAGGCCCAGAATCCTCACAGGCCTCAAATCAGAGCAGCAGGAACAATGGCATAGTAGAGGATAAAATATGAGTTTATATTAATGTTTTTAATTTTCCCCAACTATTTAAGCAGAATTGCAGTTAGAATGAGGTAAAAGGCACTTTTAGGCAGAGTAAAGAATGTTACACTGGAAAAAATCAATAGCACCAGAAATCCAGCTTACATGCTTCTTTAACTTCAAGTGTCAGTCCACAATTTAAAATAAAGAGAGAATTCCCAGGTAGATGGATATTCTTCACAGTGTAGCAACTTCTGTGTAGGTACTGCATCTCAGTGTATTTCATTGAAATAATAATATTCAGAATAATATTCAGCTGCTACCCTAAACACATTCTGTGTTTTGGAGATTCATAGTGTATTGTAATATTATTTGGTTACTTCTATTAAAAATAGCAGGTCAGGCAGACTGTGCTGTGCTCAGTCTCCCCAAGCAGTGCTTGTTAGGAGCAGGGCTGGCAGAACTGGCCTGTCCTGCCCTGCAGTAGCAGAAACCTCTCTGCTCTGCCCTGGATCCTCACACCTGACTGCTCAGAGCCCTGTTCTGGTCATGGTTACTCCAGAACAGCTCAGCCAGAGCTTCCCAAACAATGGGAATTGGATGGTTAAGCATCATAAATCATGGGAAGCTCCTCATCACTGTCCCTGGTGCAAAAGATGAACAAATAGGGAACTTCTAATGAAAAAATGCAGATTGTACCTGTGTTTGGAAGTTATGTTTTTTCTCTTGTTGAGCACAGCAAATGCTTTGCATCACTGATGAGGTGTGGGATGCTGATGTGTGTGTAGCAAAAGGTCTCTCTGTCCTCTGTGTGTGTGTCTGCTTCCCTTACCTGTGGATGCAGGCTTGTGCCACATCAGATTAAAGGATTCATGATACAGCAATTAGCATACTAGAAATGTTTGTTTAGTGAAGTATTTTAATAGCTGTTAGTGCACTAAAATAGCCAAACTCTTGAATAAGGGAAACTGGAGCCATCAGCCTGATAAGGGCTGTGTCCTGCTGGTCTCCCACACCTGGCAGCAGCCAGGGAGAAGCTGGCTGCTGAGAAATTGGGAATAAGTGACCTGTGCTGATGGGCCTGATGCCAGCAGCAGGTGAAGAGTTTGGGGTTCATAGCCTTGTAAGCCTGGTGAGAAAGAAAAGCTTGGGAAGGAAAGCTTACAGAACCTCAGTTCCTTGGTCTGCTCGTTGTAATTGTTTGACCACTCCTTCCTGTTGGGATGTGTGGCTGGAGGGATTCAGGGCCAGAGTGGCTCTTGACTACCAAGAGAATATTTTCATTCAGGAAAAGGCACAGGCTTCTCTGCCTGGGATTAGTGTCTCCACTTCCTTGTCTTACCTGCTAATTTATGTCCAGTTGATACTGTTCCTTCAAATTAAGAGATAAGTGTAGTGCATCAAAATATGAATACATACACATTTCCAGGAAATTATATATTAAAGTCATCTGCTAAAGAGTCTTAAATGTGGAGATAGGCTATAAACAACAAGCATGTCTCAGCCTTACCATGGATGCTTTGTGGTATTTCAAAAATAATAAGTAATTTCCACTTCAGTGGATTTTATTACCTGTTGCTCCAGTGGACTTTAATTGATAGTAACAGTGAACAGAAAACAGAATTGTCCATGGCTTTGTTTTAACTACAAAATCCATTATATACCTAATTTTGCTTTTTTTAGTGGTGGTGTAGAAAGGAGAAAGAAAATCCTTCCAGAGCTTCCTAAGAATGATTCTGCATGGTAGATTATAATGTTCTTTATGGATTATTGACTTTTAAAAATACATGTTGATACTGTATAGACTAGCTCTGATCTGTAACAAAAATAGATATCATAGCCTGAACAGCAAAATATGAAGTATTAAATCTAGGTAATAGATCCTGCAGTTCCTTCAGGTGCTCAATAGTTAATGAGTGTAATATCCTTCAGAAGCACAGCAAAGTGAGCATATGGCTCAAAAACTCCTGTGGCATTCCAGGATCTGCACTGGGAGGCAGGAGCAGGAGGTTACAGGAATTGGATGTGGATAAACATGTTACCTTGTGGGTTAGCTCCTTGTGGTGAGTTGACCTGTCTGCACTCCAGGCACCACCAACCTTCTCTCTCACCCCTCCACAGCTGGACAGGGGAGAGAAAATACAGTGCAGGTTCATGAGTTAAAGAGCAGGAGAGGTCACTCAGGAAATAACATCACAGGCAAAACAGGCTGGAATTAGAGATATTAATCGGATTGATTTCTAACAATATCAGAGCAGGATAATGAGAGGTAATATAAACACTTCACCCCAGCCTCATCTCCTTCCCAGCACTGTCTCCTCCCCTGATGGCACAGGGAGACAGGGAATGGGGTTTTGGTCAGTTCATCCCCCTGCTGCTCAGGGAAAGGGGCTGTTCCCCTGCAGGATGGTGGGGTCCTTCCCACAGAGAGATCTGCAGGAGCTGCTCTGCTGTGGCTCCATCTCCTGAGAGCCAAACCACCCCTGCTGCAGGGTGAGTCCCTCCCATGGGCTCACAGCCCTCCCAAAACTGCTGGGACATGGCTCTGCCTTTCCATGGGCTGCAGTCCTCCAAGGACAGGCTGCTCCAGCCTGGAACCAGGGCCCCTCTGTCCCCTGGGTCTGCCACTGGGTCACAGCCTCCTCCAGGCATCCACCTGCTCCAGAGTGAGCATCTTCCCCATGGGCTGGGGGGGATCCCTGCATCCCCATGGATCCCCATGGGCTGGGGGGGATCCCTGCATCCCCATGGATCCCATGGGCTGGGGGGGATCCCTGCATCCCCATGGATCCCCATGGGGGGATCCCTGGGATCCCCATGGGCTGGGGGGGATCCCTGCATCCCCATGGATCCCCATGGGCTGGGGGGATCTCTGCATCCCCATGGATCTCTGTCCCCCATGGATCCCTGCATCCCCCATGGATCCCTGCATCCCTGTGGATGCTGTTTCACCATGGTCATCACCAGGATCTGCAGAGGAATCCCAGCTCTGGCACCTGGAGCACCTCCTGCCCTTCCTTCTCCACTTGTTTCTGCAGAGTTGTTCCTCTCACATGTTCTCACCCTGCTCTTCTCTGGCCACAGTTACAAGTGTGCAGTAACTTTTCGTTTTGTTCTTAAAACTGTTTTCACAGAGGTGTTACCATTAGTCCTGATTTGGCACAGCCTTGGCCAGTGGTCCATCTGTCTTTGGAGTGCCAGGGATTGGCTCTGCCAGATGTGGAGAAGCTTCAGGCAGCTTCTCACAGAGGCCACCCCTGTAGTCCCTCTGCTACCAAAGCTTGGCCATGCCAACCTGGTACACTCCTGCACCCTTCTGCTGAGATTGGACTGTACTGCTTGATGCTCTTGGTAAAAATTGAGTCTTTACTATCTGTGTTTTGTTCTCACAGTCAGTTTTGCTTTGAACATTTGTGGTAGCTCACTTGTGTCATCAGGATTGCCAGGTCTGGGGCTGAGTGATGCCAAGCAGTGCCTGTAGGACACTGGCACCTGAGCCTGCCTTGCTGAAGGGAAGGTGCTTGGCCCAGCAGTGGGAGTGTGAGGAGAAGGAGCCAGTGGCCAGGGTGGCTGGAGCCCATGGAGTGCTGGTGACCTGTCTGACACCACTGGCTTGGTGCCTGCCCTGCCCTTGGGACTGGAAGCTGGTACCTGATCTGGTACTTTTGCCAGAAACTCCTTTTGGGAGGCACACGTGGCTGCTTGGATGTCACAGTTTGCAGAGCAGCATTTACACCCAAAGTTTAACTCAGGCTCTCCCATACTGAGTTTTTCCTCATCACTGTCCAAACTAAAGATGCTTAAAATTCTCCCCAGCCCAGCACCCTCCAAGCCAAGCTCACTGCCTGCAGCAGCCCTGGGAGGTGCAGATGTTGTCTTTGATGGAAGAGCTGCATGGGCAGAGCCTCACAGGGATTCTGCACACAGGGATTTTGCACACAGGGCAGAGAGAGATTCACAGGGATTCTGCACACAGGGCAGAGCTCACAGGGATTCTGCACACAGGGATTCTGCACACAGGGCAGAGAGAGATTCACAGGGATTCTATTCTGCACACAGGCTGGGTGGACGCTGTCCAGGCTGCAGTGCCTGCCTCTCCTCAGTGCTTTCTTCTCTCAGCTGCAGAGGGGTTAACATCACTGCTCAGAGAGCAGGGAGGGAAGGTATGGTACAACCATACAGCTGGCACACTAACTGTGGCTGAAGTTTTTAACTGAGGCAGATCACAAAGCCTGCTGCAGCCAGATGCAACTTTCAGCCACGTTCTTTGCAGTACAGGGCATGAGGGAGCTTGTGCCCTGGCAGAGGCAGTGCCTTCACACCTCTCATAACTAATGCCAGGCCAGAAGGCAGGAGAGCTGGGCTATCCCTGTCCTCCTCTGGCCAGCTTGGCCTGCTTTTCAGACAGGCTGGCTGTTTTAAGGTGCCTCCCTGGGGAAGGCAAATGCAGGTGTTTTCTCCATCATGGTTTGCTTTGCTGAGAGCTTGTGCACAAATGCAGACAGTTTTATAGAAATACTGGAAATAGGCAAAATGCCACTGGGAAGGTCTGACAGCAGTGTGCAGTGCCCATCAGGCAGAGCTGGCTCCTGGCACAGGCACTGCAGAGCCTCCCAGAGTCCTTTCCCAGTGTCTGCCTTGATGGGACCAGCAGCAGCCTCCTGACAGGCACAGCTCTGAGCAGCACTGCCAGACACCCTGTGAGCCTGTCAAGCACCTCTGCTCCCATTCATGGCATTTTTTCTCTCCCAAGCAGATAAGAGTGTCTGTCCTACCCACCTTGAGCAAGTATTTCAGAGATAAGCAGCACTGTTTGTGCTCAGCAGCAGTGACTGGACCCTGCTATACCAGGAGTGCTTTGCTGGCGTGTCCTGCAGGGCAGTTTCAGGTCATGCTTGGTGTCCCATCTCTAAACAACCTCTTCTCCCTCTCTGTGCCATTTCCCACAGCCAGGCCCAAAATCCAGGAGCAGCTGAGAGCCCCCTGAGCACAGGAGATGTGCAGATGTGCAGGGCAGGTTCAGCAGGGAGGGCTCTGCCTGCAGGACCCACAGACAGGCATTTCTCCCTCCTTCCCCTGCCCTCCCATGAAATTAGGGGAGAGACATGTTTTAATGACAGTTTGCTGAAATGTGCATTCCCTGCTGATTTGACATTGGGCAGAAAAAGTGTCTACAAAATCAATTTTTAATAAATGTAAACAGCTAAATTATGAATGACAAAAATATCACTGAATGGTTAAATATTAATCACGTAATTACTTAAATTAATACTTTTAGTGCAATATTGTGATAGAGAGCTCTGCCTACACTGTGTCACTGTGCTGGCCACACCAGTGCACAGGGGACAGCAGGGCCACAGTGGCCCCCACAGCAGGGGGACATGGGGGTCTGGGGGCCTCATGGCAGCTGCTGGTTGCTCACAGCTCCCACAATACTGGGTGCTCTTCTTAAGACCTCTGGAACCAGGTTTATTAGGAAAGAACTCATATTTTCTGTTCAAAATAAAGCTGTCAAGAAGATGGCTAAACTGGCCCAAACCAGAGAGCAAACTGCTCCACCCCAAAACTTTTCCTGTGCCATGAAAGTCCCCAGCAGCTGTGTGTGATGTGCAGACCCACAGCTGTGCTCAGGGATGATTTCTGGGAAGACCAGAGGTGCTCTGGAGGGAGCTGGGGATGCCCAAAGCCCTGTCTGCTTCTGGGATGGAGTTGGGAGAGTTGCTGGAGGAGGTGGTGTGTCCTGAGCTCTGCCCTGCAGCCCCTCTGTGCTGCTGCCCCAGCAGGAGATTGGGCACAAGGGTTAGGGAGTGAGTGGGCAGCAGCCTTCTGTAGGCACTTGGCAGCAGCACAGGACTCCTTTCCTTGCCCAAGAAACTTAGAAAAGAGTTTACTGGCACTCTTGTCCTTGTGGGTTGGCTGTCTTTGTTGTTTGTTTTTAATCTAATAAAAGAAGATCTTAATATCATAGTGAAATTGGTACAAAGCTAGAAACTCGCCCCTCGGCGTTTTGGCAAAACATGATTGAAAATGTGAAAGCCTTGAGCAGGAACAAGGGGAGCACAAAGGAGCAGCAGGAATGGGATCAACAGGTTGTGTTCTGGCTCTTGGGAGAGGCAGGGCTCGAGGTGCCAGGCTGGAGCTGGACACCAGCCCCGTGGTGCTGAGCACAGGGACCCTTTGGGGGCTGGGTGGAAGCACAGAGCACATTGCTGGGAGGGCAGGAGCAGCCCAGGAGGGAGAAGAGGCAGCTGGGAGGAGGATGAGTGCCCTGGGCAGATGGTGTGAGCATGGTGGGGCTGGCCAGGGTTTTGGGGGCAATGGAAAGACACACTTGGCATCCTTGGGCTTGCAGCTGCTGGAGTTGGTCCTGGCTCGGTCTGCTCCCTGTATGGAAATTACATACTGGACACAGATGATACAAGTGTTTCTAAATTAGAAAGTGAAGCATCTCCTGCAGAAAGGTGGGAATGCTGTGGAAGTGCTCATTGCTCAGACTTGCCCTTTGCTGTAGGATCCCAGTGCAGCTCTTTGTGCCTTGTCTCCCTTTCCCTGTCCTTCTGCCTCTTCACAGGCATCCCTCCTGGTATCATTCCTGTGTGCCCTAAGCAAGTGCCTCCTGAAAATGCCACTAACTGATTTGTCCACCAGTGCAGTACTGTTTGCCAAGACCACTCATAAAAACAACCATTTTCAGGGTGACTGCTGCCCAGTCTGAGCATGCAGCAACATAATTTTAACTCAGGGCACACAGTGGGTCCCTGCAGGGAGCAGTTTCCTGGGCTGGTACCTTATTTCTGATTGATCATTAGCAGGTCTGTCCAGTGCAAAGCCCTTCCTGTCCCCCTGCTCTTGCTGCCTTGCCAGCTCTCTGCCAGCCTGAGTGCATTTTGCTGCTGCTCCTGTGTGAGGAGTTCTGTTCTGGCCACCAAAACCTGTCCATGGAGAGCTTCATGTCCCATGCAGAGCATGGAGCTGCTCCTGCTCTTCTCCACAGCTTCACACAGGGTGAGGAATCCTGTCAGGAGCTGCCCTTTGAAGCTGCCATGTGAGCTCAGTGCTCTCACAGCATTGCATTTTCCAAAGGGCTTTCCCAGGTATGGTTTAAACTGGGAGAAGCAGGAGCACTTTCCACACACAGCATTACAACATGCTGCAGTGGAGTTGGTTCTTGGAACATAGCAGCCCCCTAAAATGTCAAATAAATCCTTAAACTATTCATCACTCTGTTTTTGGGGTGGCAGTTAAGTCTTTCAACACTCTGTGAGTTTCTTTCCCCAGCAGTAATTTTGTTGGTGAAGAAATACAGCTCAGGGCACTCCACAAAGTGGAGCCTCAAAATTCATGTTTTGTTTTCATTACAAAAAAAAAATGCTTTACTACATTAAAGAGTGGCCCATTAAAATTTTGTACCCTGCCTTCTCTGCACCCTGTCGTTGTTGGCAGACCTTCCCCTGTGCCCTGACAGAGCTGAGCAGCTTTGCTCTGCTCTACAGAGAAAGGGCAGCAAGGGAGAGGAGGGTTCAGCCACAGCTCAGCTTCTTTACATGTGAGATCTCAAAACTTCCAACAGCCATGCAAATTTACTCAGTAAATGTATGTACTGAACCTTAAGGTATCCAGTGCTTCCTCTGCTTTTGGTGTATCCCAGCACAGCACACTGCCAAAGGAAATCAATTAACTGTCTGGTTGCTGGAATAAAATATAATGCTGTACAAAGCAGAGTATTTAACTGTCTTGGGCAAATGGCCCTAAAATAACAACAAAATAGAACACAGTGAATTACAGGAGTCTTACTGAACCTTGTGATTGTATAAATTAAATGTTGCTGGGTGAACTGGGTGATATTCTCTGATACTGTAGGAATGCTGGAGGTTGGAGAATACAGTAAATATTATAATTAGGGTTTAGGAGAGGAGAGCACTTGGTTATTCTCACAAGTAACTCAGACTAGCTGTATTCTGGCATGGCCATGAGAGCAGGCATTAAAACCTGGAGCTTCCTCAATTAAGAGGGCAGAAAGGTTTTTTAGGAAAATTCAGCAGAGACTTGCTAAGTCGACTTTTATTTAATATTTCCACGTTTTATTTCAATATAAATGGCACATTAATAAATTTACAACTGTACTAACAAGTTAGAAGATCAGAGCAAGGTGCAGCAGGGAGGCAGCAAGATGGGCACAAGCACTAGATGGGCACTGGCATCACTTGCAGATGCTCCCCACGCTGCTGCAGGAGGGAGGTGGTGCTGGAGGAGGGAGGCAGCAGGGCTGTGGCTGCAGCACTGGTCAGCAGTGCTGGACATTGCCTGCAGCAAGGCTTGATGAGCTTGTTTTCCAGGGAAGGGGAAAGCCCTGCCCTGGTCTCAGAGGGGATTTCATGGGCCATTGAAGGGGTGGCTTGATAGTGAAACCAGCCAGCTGTGGGGTGGCCTCTCTGGGAAATGGAGGAGTCCTTCCTCCCTGGCAGGATTATTGAAGACTTGACTTTGAAAGACGAGACAGTGTGCAGTTGGGAACAATGCTGCCCTGTCAGGGAGATGGACTCAATTACTTAATAGGTCGCTGCTGTCTGTCTCCTGCCTTTTCCCTTTCAAGAACATATATTCAGCTGGGTTATTTCTCATGGGAAGACAGAGCATTGTGAGAGAAGGCAGGCACTGGGAAGGGAGAGGCTGCAGGAGTGGCAGCAGGCAGATGCCTGCTTTGCTCTCCGTGGAGCAGGCTCCTTGGGACTGGAAAAACCTGGAGTGGTGGAGCTGGTGTGGTCCTTTGGGCCCATAATCACTGATCCCCCAGTCTCACAGGTCTTGCTCTGGTTTTTTTTTCTCACAAAAGGTTTGCCATGGTGCTCTCCCCCTGCCAGGCTCATGGCCATTGGTTTGTGCTTCTCCAGAATATGCTGCACTGGATGGACACTGACAGGTCCCTGCAGCCCATCCCAGTGCTGGGGCAGCACTTTGGGCAGCACAGGAAGGCTTGGGTGGTGTTTGATTGTGGCCAGGAACCCATCTCTGATGGAACCCCATTAGCAGGATTTGCTGGGCAGGGATGTCCAGCAGCCAGGGCCTCGAGTTCTCCCCAGAATCACTGTGCCAGCCATGGGTGATTATTCCAGGGTGCTTTCCTGGCTGAGGGCAGCACCAGCTGGGTGCCAGGGCAGTCTCACTGCCCACACTCCCTGCCCTCTGCGTGTGTTTGTCACCAAATTAACATCCTGCATTACCTTATGCACGTTGAATTGATGCACCTCAATTGGTTGCTCTTAAGCCCCGAGGCTGTAACGAGATTTTGTCTCTTTTGCCCATTTCTTTTTCTCTTCTTTTATTTCAGAATAAGTCGTCTGTTTAATGGCACAGAGCCTATTGTCTTGGACAGTTTAAAACAACATTATTTCATTGATCGAGATGGGGAAATTTTCAGATATATATTAAGCTTCCTAAGGACATCTAAGCTACTGCTCCCAGATGACTTTAAGGTAAGGAAAGCTATAGTCTGCAATCTGTTTTTTCACTCCCGTTCTGTCATTTGTTTTGGTGCAGGTTGGTTTGTGTGCTTGACCTAAACACACTTAACTAAATGTTGCTGTTTATTTGTTAGGATTTTTAGTACTTGTGTATTACACCAGGGATGCTGTTATTTAATAAATGGACCAATGGTTGTCATGGATACCAAGAAAAGTTAAACGATGAAGCTGTTTCAGTTTTTCTAAACTAATTGTATTTTCTCACATTTTTACCTTATTTATCAGGGTATAACAACAATTAAGAAGCAACATCAGCAGCTTGCATTTAGCAGGGTTTAATGCTCAGAATCTGAAACAAGTGTTTTAAATTTGATATGTAGAGGACTTGAACTGTGCATTTTTTTCTTGCTGGTATAAAAAAGAAACCCTTAAACAAACCCATTTGTGTTAGACAAAACCAATGCAGATACTTTGATTTCAGGAAGTAATCTGCTCACAGTTAATGTCAAAATATTCTTGGGAGATGGAATTGACTGAAGGCTTTTTAAGGAGCAGGACATGTTTTGGATGAAGTCAGGGTGCTGGTTGTTTCTTTAGTTGTTTAAAGGCTCTCCTTTTAGCTTTGTTTGTTTGGCTTTGCACTTAGGAAACTTCCAACACTGTCACCCTTATGTATGAAAATTGGAAAACAAAAGTGTCCAAATGTAGATGACAAGATTCAACAAAAGCACCAATTCCAGGATGAAATGATGAATAAATTGGGATGGCAGATGGGGATGTGCTCAGCCAGAGGATGCAGAGCACTGCTGGGAAGGAGAGCTCCTGCCTTCTCTGAAATGCCATTTCACTTTGTTGTACTGGCTGATCCCTTGGTCAGTTGTGAGTGAGTGCAGAGCTGTGGTGGTGGCTCTTGCTTTGGGGCAGAGCTGGTCCCTGTTGTGCAAACTGAGCCATTCCCCCCTGAGCCAGGAGGAGCATCATGCCTGGGAGGGTCTCAGCTCACAGCTTGACCCAAGGCAGGGGGAGCTTTTGGCAGTCCTGGGTTTGGGCTCCAGCCCAAAGGGGCTGTGCTGAGCACTGGTGTTCCTGGTGAGGGCACAGGGCTGGGGAGGCTCTGAGATGGGGGAGCCAGAGAAATGAGGGCTGGGGAGGAGAAAACTGTTCAGAGAAACGAGAGAAAACCTGTGTGCAGCAGAGAGGCTGAGGACCAGCCCAGCCCCAGGGGCTGTGAGATGGGTCAGGAAAAAGGGATGGATGGAGGAGTGCAGGAGGGATGCTTTAGCAGCAGTTTTGGACAATCCAGAGGGACAAGGTGTGAGAAGAGAGGGTAGGAGAGAAGAGAGAGGAGCTTTGAGCTGGTCATGGGCTGGAGCAGCATCCAGATTTGAGGTGCTCAGTAACAGCACCAGCAAGGTTTGGCTGGAGCCTGGAGGGGAGGGTGCCCATGGTGCCAAGGACTTGTCTGTGCAGAGAGCCCTGGCAGGGCTGGGGAGGCTCAGGGAGCTGTGCCCAGCTCAGGCCACTGCTCCAGACCATCCCTTTGCACAGGGTTAACTGCATTTTATTCAGTTCCTCCCTGGGAGAGCTTTAGAGCAAACCCCAGGCTAATGAGGACTCAAGAACAAAGCAAAGCACTGCTAGGTAGGGAGTAACTAAATCAAAATGCATAGAAGAATGCTCTGTAAAGCTGTATTAAAACTGCACTGTAAACGGATTTAACTTCACAGAAATCGTGTAATTTTGCCAGCATGATTAAAGTGACAGAAGACAATAATCAAAGGCAGCAAATGGAATCACTCTGTGTTTCTAAATGCAAAACTCTATTTAAGGTATAAAACCTGACAGCTTTTCCAGTGAGACTTGCATTAAATGTTCTTTATGTCAAACAAAGCATTATCAAGTGTTTTGAATATTTATTAGTTTTTACCCCTTAATTTAATCAAGCAGTTTATTAGCCTCAAGGTTTAGCCAAGTTGCTTTTCAACTTGAATTGCTGCTCAGATGGTTATTTTGGAAAGTTTGGAATGTTAGTACCACACCAGCATTGTTGTGTTTGCTATTTCAGTGTTGTTTTCAGACTAAGTTAACACTGAAATGCAGAGAAAGTGGGGTGTGTGTTCCTAGGCTAGTGATTCTTTATTATCAGCTCTGAGTGGTGTGTTTACAGTGAATATTAATTACACTTGAAACTACTACTGAGCCAGAACTTGAAAGTGTCTCCCAGGTCTCCTGCTGAAAGCAGCACTCTCGTGGTTGCTGTAATTTCCCTGGTTTGGGGGATTTTAGGGCACATGAAGTGTGCTGAGGATGAGTGTGAGTGTTTGGGCTCTGCCCAGCCTGGAGCTGCTCCCAGCTGCCTGTGCCTGCTCTGGTCATGTCCCAGGGCCAGGCTCAGTGCTGCTGCTCCCTGTGAGCATCCCTGAGCCTGGGGCACAGCCCAGCACCCCCAGCCCTGCCACTGCCCCAGGAGCTGCTCCTGCAGTCACAGGGGCTCCCCAGCACCTCCAGCAGCACATCTCAGTGCCCAGCTGCACACAGAACCTGGAGCTGTTGTGCCTTTGTCTGAGGCTCACTCCCTGCTCAGAGAGCATCAAACAGAAATGCACACAGGCAATGTGTGTATTGTCACTCCCTCTCAAAGAGGGGAGGAGCACCAAGGCACAGCACATCTGAGTCTGTGTGCATTACAGAGATCACCTGTAACACCAGAGTGACAAGGCCACTGCTCTAATTTATTAATGCAGTTATTAAATTTGTGTGCTTGCATCTAAGATCTTCACAAACTGACCTCAGGAAACAGTGCAGTTGTCATTGTGGAAGTGAACAACTTTCTTTCATAGCCAGGAGTCAGATCTTCACAGCACTAAAAATATAAAAGAAACATTGAGTTAGGATGACAGTTTGTTGTTTCATGTAATAAAGGATAACAAGTGAAAAATGGACAGAAAGAACCATTTCAGCCTGTTCAGGAGTCAGCACTAGGTACAAGAATAAAGGATGTCTTTGGTACTGAGAGAACAGCATCAGGTCTGTGGCACACATGGTCCCAGTCTCTGCCTGGGCAGCAGATCTGTCCCAGCCCACTGGCTCTGACATGGAAACTGCAGCACCCCTGGGTCACAGCTCCCACCTCCTGCCCAGGAAAATGTCACCCTTGGCAGAGGTGACTGCAGAATTTTGCCCACTTTAAATCCACCACAAAAAAAACCCAAAAAAAACCCCCCAAAAAAACCAAAAAAAACTTTTATACTAAATTACTTGGTGAAAGGCAAAAAGGCTGCATCTTGGAATTTGTTTCTGTTTCCCAAGAGATCTAGATGTGGGCCAGGAGCTGTGGCTGGAGAGGGGCTGTGTGCATCCCTCCTGCCCCTCTGCCTCTCTCAGGGGAGCTGGCAGAGCTCCCCAGCAGCTCCTGCAGCAGCCACGGGAGGGTGAAGGCTCGTGGTAGCTATAGAGGCTTTTTGTGGTGCTTCACAGAAAACTAAAGGCTGTACTGACTGTCTCCCCTGTCAGGCTATCAAAGAGCACCCTGCCAGTGACTGCCACTGGGGGTGGGAGTCACCCTTGGAGTAAAATGTGTTCCCAGGCTAAAGAGAAGCAGCTGCACTATCACAGAGCTTGGCTCTGGTACTGCTGTTAGGGAGCTGGGAACACAGAAATGGGAGATGCATTAGTGCTGCAGGACAAGGGATTCCTGGGCATTGTACAAAACCTGCTGTGCAGTGCTGCCCAGAGCTCTGCCCTGCCACAGGCTGGAGCTCATGGAGAGGGTGCAGTGTCCATGGGCAGGGGTCAGGGCTGCTGTGGGGCAGGAGCTGTGCTCTGGAGCTCAGTTCCAGTGAATTTCTGTGCCCTTGGCCACGTGGCTGCTCCTGCCTGTTCCAGTGAGATCCTGTGCCTCTCCTGGAGGGGGCTGGGAGGATTCATGTCTGCATCTGCCTTTGATACCTTATCAAAACTAACAGCATGGAAATGTCTTCATGCAGTTCCTGTGGCACCTCCCTGGTGGGTTTAATTCTTCCACTTTACATTTCATATTGAACTTCAGTGGATCTTCAGGGTAGGATTTGATATCTGCAGTGCAAGGGTAGGAATACCTGTGCCAGTATTACCTGGGCATCCCAGTCATCCAGAGCTGGGCTCTCCCAGTCTGGTCACAGACAGAGTTCTGAACACTATAAAATCTTAAAGGAAAGGTTGTGGGCTTGGTGTGCAGAGCCCATGACCCTGCCCAAGCACAGGGTTTAGAGAGCTGGACTCCCATGCTGTGAGCCACTCATTCTGTACTCCTGGGTTTGTGAAATCCTCTTCCCTCCTTAAACACAGTCAGATTGCCTCAGGATGCCCCAGTCCCTCCCTGCAGAAAGGCCAAATGTCCCACAAGAGGGGCAGAGCAGGGTGGGGCAGCCTCTGCTGGTGGCTGTGGGGTCACACCAGGTGTCCCTTCCCAGCACAGCCACTGGTGCACAGCAGTGAATTCCTCCTGCCTAGAGAAGACACCTCTTTATCCCCTGCACTTATTACTGTGCTACAGCACAACAAATCCCCTCTGTTGGCACTGCCAGCAGGTGCCCTGATTCCCTGGCATCACCTCCTGGCACCAGCACACCCCAGTGCCCAGGGTGTGGTATAGGACACAACCCTTCCCATATGAGTGCTCAGCCCAGGTGTGCAATAGACACAGGCACAAGTCTGACTTTAGGACCAGCCCAAACCCCAACCCAGGCTCAGCCCAGCTGCTCTGGCAGTGCCCCCCTTGTCCCACAGAGCACAGGATGCTCCAGCACAGCCCTGATTCCCACTCAGCCACCTCAGGTGTGGCTCTGTCACTCTGGGAGCAGCAGTGGAAGAGCTGTTCCATTTGGAAGCAGGTTTTCTTCTCACAAAACTGTATCAGAATGTAAAACTCAACCTGTTCATTTTAGGGCAAATGGCAGCTAGCAGGAGTCACTGCAAAGCTGCAGGTGATGGGGTGGGCTCAGTTGGCTGTGGGAGAAGTAGGGGTGCTGTGATCCTGGTTCTGCTTGGTTTTTGGCATGGCTGTTGTGGCCTGAGGGTGCAGGACAGACATTGAAGTGAAGGGTTCAGGAACTGTCAGGCTGGTCCAAAGCCAGTGAAGGCACAGACTCTGCAATGTCATGGACTTCACATCCAGGCTCAGGAGCACTGTACTGCTCTCTGCTCTCAAAAATGAAGGGCTCTTTTTTCTATCACTGTACCATCTCTTCCAGGTTTTACTGTTGAGTTTTCTTAGCACATATTCACTTGATTGATTTTACAAACAATGCCTTATTTTATAATGTCCATGAACCCAGATATATAAAACTGGTTTTTCAGGACCTAATGAAAATAGCAGATGACTTTCCATTGCCTTCAGAAATACTAGGTGCTCCTGTTCACTCTACACCATCACATTTTTCTTAGCATTGCCTGTTTCCTTGCTTGAAAAAGCAACCCATGGCACCAGCAGTGCTGGCTAGTGAACATTTGGCAGGCACTGCACACACCTCTGTAGTGAGCACTCTTAGGTGGCAGACTGTGCTGATTGAGTGTCCTGCACAGAGATTTCAGAATGTTTTATTTCTAATTTAGGCCACTAATCCCTGCAGGTTTAAACTGGTGCCCTGTTCAGGGAGCATCCCTGGTGGACAGAGAAAAGCAGTGATGGTTGGTGGGAATCCCTTCCATCAGGGGAGAGGCTTTGGGGCTGGTTGGTGCTGTCTCACCTGAGCCCAGGTGCTGCAGCAGCCTCCACACCTCTTTGTCTGCACCACTTATTGGTTGTTTGCAGCTTCCTCCTGCATGATTTCTTCTTTAATCTTCTCTTGTTTCCCATCCTCAAGCTGTCCCATGAGAGTGTTTGTTGCCCTCATTTCTTCCCACTTGCTCTTATCCTGCTTCCCCTCTGCTGCTCTTATCCTCCAGCCCTTTTGTCTCCCTTAGCCTGTGCACATTGTCCCAACCCCACAGACATCAAAGAGATGGAAAGGATTGATGTCCCTTTTGTCAGGGATCACCTTGCCCTGTCCTGTGAATATTCATGTGTCCCCAGGCTGCAGGCAGCCCAGGGGTGAAGGAGCACCTCCAGCACCAGTGGGTCTGTGCTGCCAAATTTGAGCAGAGCTAACTGCTTTGGTTCAGTAATACCCTGCAGCAGGAGATTTTACAGGTTAATTCCAAACCACTCTGAAGAGTGGCACCTTTTTGTGCTGCATGCTCCTTGCCTTTGATTCCCCTTCCTTCTTCAGTCCTGGGGCAGCAGCACACCCGTTATTTTTCCTGTCATTTTGGTGCCCATTCCTTGATTGCTTCTTGTCACATCATTCTTTCCAGTCCAAATAATTTCAGTCATTTCAGTCCTGATTTGTCTTTTAATTTCATTTTCTTTTTCATTTCATGGGTGCAGAGCTGGCCTTTGTGCCAGGTGCTGACCTGCAGCACACCCCACAGAAGCATCTGTGGTGCAGCATTTGCATGTGCAAAGGGCCAGGAAAGCAAAGCCAGGAATTTGCAGGGAGGAACCTGAGCTCCTGTTGCTCCTCGTGTCCCTCTGCTCCTGCTCTGGCTGGCAGGGGGCTCAGCAGCTCCTGGGGATGCTCACACCTTTTGTCTCCTTGTGCTCTCCCATATTTCAGCTGAGGTGGGAAGATCTGTCAGAATTTGATGAAGCAATCACAGAAGTGGGAGTTGGATCCAGCTGGGAATTGGAAGTGCCCAAAGCCCAGGGGAAGTGCTGGACAAGTGGCAGGGCAGAGCTGCTGGAGCACAGAGCTGGGCTCCCAGCCAGCAGGGTGGCCACTGCCTCCATGGCATTCACAGGGCTCCAGAGCACACTGCAAATACATGAATAGTCATCCACTGCAGGCAGCAGCTCAGCTGCTGGAGCTGAATTTCAGCCTCAGCAAAGACAGGTGAGAAGTGAAGCTGAACTGACATCTCCATCTCTGCCATGTGAGAGAGGGGAAGGCTGAGATTGCTGTGAGATCAGAACTAGCAGAGTGCACGTTAGGGCTTGGAACATCTCTTACATCAGGAAGCTTTGTTTATTCAATCAGCTATTTTGATTTCTTAATCCAAGAGTCAAGCCTTCTGGCATTGAGCTTGTGGGATAATAAATGAAGGGATAATTCAGTGCAATGGGAACTTCTCAGTCAGCTCAAACAGACGGAGCAGCAGCCCTGTGTGGTTTTCTGTGGAGGTGTGAGTACCTGGGTACCTGTTGCCTTTGCTCTCTTGCTGACAATACATAAGCCTAAGTAGGTCAAACAGGAACAATACTCATTTTTAAAAGAGAACTATAAGCATTTCTAGTTTCTCTCTCTCCTTCTCTCTTTTTTTTTTTTTTTTTTTCCCAGGACTTTAATCTTTTATATGAAGAAGCAAAGTATTACCAGCTGCAGCCAATGATTAAGGAACTGGAGCGATGGAAACAAGAGAAAGAACAAAGGAAACATTTCCAGCCTTGTGACTGCTTGGTTGTAAGAGTGACTCCAGATCTGGGGGAAAGAATTGCATTGAGTGGAGAGAAGGCTTTGATAGAAGAGATCTTCCCAGAGACTGGGGATGTCATGTGCAACTCTGTGAATGCAGGCTGGAACCAGGACCCCACCCACGTTATCAGGTTTCCCCTGAATGGATACTGCAGGTTGAACTCCGTGCAGGTAATGCAGGAATGGCCTCTTGTGCTGCCTCAGCCCTGGCTGGGCTGCTGGCTTACTTTGTCTTCTTCAATTCTATGCTAATTATTTGCTTCTGCCCAATTACTTTCAGGTGCTTCTACTGCAAGGAAGCATTTTTCTGCCTGGTGAGATCACAGTCTTTCAGGTTTTCCTAAGTCTAAGCAGAAAAATACATTTAGATTTTGTGTATGTTAGTGCCATGCTGGCCTTATAATGGTGTTATACTGATAAATGCTAATTTTTTTCATCAATGTATAGCCTTTGGCAGTTTTTTTTTTTTCTTCCAAAGTGCCTCTAGGAAGAAAGAGAGAGTTCCAAAAACTACAAAAAAAATCTCCACACCATTTTATAGAAAATGCAACAATGTGTAAATGCATAATTTATGTCTCACTCATAATTAAATGATGGTGCCTGCGGGATGGACTTAAAAAAATTGATCTCTGCACTTTTTTTTTTTTTTCAAAAGGATGTTCTATAAAAATTGCCCAGAGTATTTTAAACAAAAATGTATTTCATTTTACACTCAGAGTTTTGACATTAGATTTAAAATTAAACATGTGAAACAAAAGAAGATAACTGGACAGATAGGTGGATGGCAGCAGGAATAAATGCATGGTCTGTGTTGGGGCAGCAGTGCCATTCTCAGGGATCCCAGAGGGATTCTCAGAGCTCTGCTGCTGGGGCTGTCCTGGGCTCTGGGGAGGCAGCCCTGCTGTCCTGGCTTGGGCTTTAATTCACAGGGCAGGACAGAGCTCTTGGGTTTCCTTTGGAACACACTGCAGATACTCTGCTATGGGCAGGAAAATCAGCCTGCAGGGGAGTGTTTCCCAAATTCCCATCCTGTGCAGAGGGGCTGTGGCTGCAGGTGTGGGCTGGGCTCTGGGAAATGCCAGGGTTGTCTTGATAAACCCAAATCCCAGAGCAGAGCTGGGCTGTGCTGGGCTGGCTGGGAGGGAGGGAGGAGAGCCTGGGGCTGTGTGGGGTTAATTCACCAGGCTCAGGCACCTGGGGACACCTGGGCTGCCAGGGGACACCTGCAGGGCAGCTGCAGCACCTGGGCTGTGCAGGTAACAGTGACCCCTGGGCTGAGACCATCCCAAAATTGGGTGGGTTTTGGTTCTACACTCCCAAGTGGGGCACTTGGTTGTGGTTAATTCTGCACAGCCCTTGGCAGTTTGGCACTTGGCAAAGTTTGGGGTGGGTTTGGAAGGTTTGGGGTGCTCAGAGGCTGCTCCCTGTGCTGGGAGGAGAGGAGCAGCTCAGCTCAGTTAAGTGGGTAGGGAAGAGCATTTGTGTGTCAGGCGTGCTGTCCATGGGAGCCTGGGAATTCACACAAGGAATTAGAGGCACTGGAACCCTGCAGGGTCACAGTGAGCAGCTCAGCAGAGCTCTGGGTACCCACATCAGCTCTCTTATCCAGTGCTCTAACTCATAGGATACATGTGTGGCAAAAGCTGAACACTAATTACTGTTACTATTTGAATGTGTTTTGAATTCAGTCAAAATTCAGACAGAATCAAAGGGTCTCTTTTCAAGTTAAATGCTGTGGAAAAATTTTCTGTCAAAGAGTTACAGTATAAGTAATGCTGTTAAATTACATCATTTTACTAAGTTACATCATTTTACTATATAATTAATAGAAAGTGTTTTCAAACACTTTCTGGAAAATGATGCATTTCTGAGACCAAAGGCTGATGAAATCAGCAGCTAATTAGCACTGGCTCTTGATGAACTCTGGTCAGCACACTTCCCCATCCAAAGATTTTTTTGGCAAAACAATATTAAGTCAAAAGTTGGAAGCACAGTGAGGCAAATGCACAGACTTAAGGAGGATGAGTGGGGGTAGGAAGAGCAGAATTGCTTGCAAAGAATCCCAGAGAACAACACAGAAGCCTGTCTGCTGTTTGCTGAGGTGATACCTTACTTCTGGCTCCTATGCTCTGCTCAGTGTATTTGGTAGCACAATTGCAATATTTATACTTTTTTTTCTGTATTTGAAAAATATTTTCATTACATGCTTTATATCAAGAACTGTGCATATAAAACAAAGAACATGAACACCTAATAGGCAAAAAAATGCAGTAACTCTTAATTTTACACCCATTTGTAATTATATATAAGTTTTTTCAACTCCTTTCAATAGGTTCTGGTGGGAATCATGAATTTACCTTAGAGAAAATTCTGTGATAGTTGTCAATGTTGAACATTAGGTCTTCATAATTAAAAACGTATTTGTTAATATTCTGCAAAATTTAAATGAAATGCACTATGTGAAAGGATCAGGTTTCCATTTGGAAAACTTTCCAACAAAATCAGATGTGCTTGGAATATTGGAAGACAGCATGTATTAAATCTGAACACAAATCCTCTGTTTAATAATGTGCATGTGTCCCTGTATATGGGAGAGTCACAGCTGATACTCAGGTTTTGGCTTATTCCCTTTGGAGGTTTTCAGCAGAGTAGCAGAGATGGTCACTGCTTTCCCCCTGTCCATATCTTACCTTCAGAAGAAAGAATGTGTATAGAGCCAAATTTAAATGGAATTTAAACCTGTCCACGTTCAAAATGCTGTTCAGTCTCATGTACAGGAGCTTTTCTCCCTAGACCTGAGCTCAGCCTCATCCCAGTGACACTGAAAACTGCAGTATTTAAACACCCTCAGCACTGATTACAGGATTTGGCCAGTTCTGTTTCTTGCTGAGAAAATTGATGATGCCAGGGTTTTTAACACCAGATTATAGCCTGCAGTCTGCTCCTTCCAGCAGAAGGAAAGACCTTCTGCTCAGGTACTGAGCAGAAATGAATGGCTTTGTTGGGGGTGTGGTGCTCTGAGGTGTGATGTCTGTCTGGGCTGGGTGTTTGCAGAGAGGCTCAGTGAAAAAGAATCCTGTGTTAACATCCAGTGAAAAAGAATCCTGTTTTAACATCCAGCTTTCCATAACTTTGGTCTGAGGCAAGCCAAGGGCACCCCTCTGCTTGTTTTGTCTTACAAGCAAATTGATCTAAAACAGTTTTTAGCAAGGATTTTGAAGTCCCATGTCTCTCAGAAATCTTACCTGTCAATGCTCTGTTCCAGTCCAGGGGAAGAAGCCTCCTTTCCCATGGTTGGGCTTTCTCTCATCTTCATCCTGTCAGGGCTGGGAGCAGTGATGAGATACAGGCAGGATGTGCTGCAGCCTGAAACAGCAGCTGCTGCTGTCTTATTCCTCCTCCTGTCTCAGACTCCTCCTGCCTTCCTCTCTGAGGAGGAACAGTGCTGGTGTCTGCACCCCATTCCTGTCCTGCAGCCTGGGTGGACAGGAGGGATGAAAGCTTGCTTTCTCTATCTTAAATGTATTTTACTAACCCACTCTTCTGCTTCTTTTTTCTTCTCTCCCACTTCATTTTTCTTCCATACTCTGGTGTGCTTGATCTTTCAGTCCTACTTCTTCCTTGCAGTGTAGAGTGTGTAAAAATCAGGGCAAAAGTCAGGGAGATTTGGCAGATGTGACTTTCTGAGAATGTTAAGTCCCTGTGTCCCAGGGCCAGGCAGAACTCCTCAGGCAAGTTGATTTTCAGCAGACTCTGCATGACTTAGGCAAAGCTCTGCTGGAGCAGCCTCTTTCCTTTGCCTGTCCTTGGAGCCAGGGTAGCAAGAGTAAAATGTTTTAGTTAGCCCTGGAAAGCCAAACCCTGGATTAAATGCAGCTGGATACCACAGGCAGCCCCTAAGGAGGGATGGAAGGGATTAGAGCCAGCAAATGATGCTGCCATGGTTTGCACTGCACCAGGACACCACCTTGGACACAGCTGTCCTTCCAAAATCGTGTTTCTGGAAGAAGCAGAGCCTGCACTCAGGCAGAAGTGGTGCACTGAGAAATGCACAGTGGATCTTGTGGCTCTGGGTGAGGGCAGTGCTCTGGTGTGAGCACTGGCTGCTCACAGGGACACTGAACACAGACCAGACTGCTCCTGGAACCTCAGCCCAGCAAAGCAGGAGCTGGCTCTGGAGGTGGATGTATTGCCCAGACACTTCTCTGGGATGAAGAATGAGTTTTAAAGGGCTTGGTCCAGGCTTTTGTGGGTACAGAGAGGTGTCACACCTCTGGTGCTGCTGTGACCAGGATCCTTGGGTTTATTAAACCATGGGCTCACCTCCCCATTCCTGGTGCTGCCACAGTGGGAGCCAGACTTTGGGTGAGGCTCTTGGAGAAGAGCACAGGCTGCTCCTTGGTGGCATTTATCAGTAGAGGAAAACACAGTACCCATTCTTCCAGGCTGCTGCCCAGGACTCAGGAGAGCCTGAGTGGGTCCTGAATTGTGATCTGCCCTCACCTGACTCTGGGAAAAGCCTGGTGTGTTCTGCCCTGCTGGGAAGCCAAATATCAGCACACTCACCGTGTGAAAAACGCCCCAATCCCAGTGCCAGGATCAGTGTATCCTGGGGAAATGGGCTGTGACAGGCACAGAAATTAAAGTTGCCTCTGGGTTCCTTAAATTCATGCATCTAAATTGCACCAACTTTTCTTTAGGAGGAGAAAGAGAAAATACATATTGGGGCAGTACAGATTAACCTCTTTCTTGGGCCAGAGCATTTCCCTGTTTTCCATGTCCTGGCTCTGCATCCTGTCCTTGCTGTGCTTTGCTCTCTTCCAGTGAGGGCAAACAGCTGTGATTGCTACAAAGATCTGGTGGATGGGTCATTTGAACTCCTAATACATTTTCTTCCTGCCAAGGAAGAGCTTCTCAGCCTCCCTCTCTCTCAGACTCTTCATAGTACTAATGAATAATTGGCATTTTTTATTAGAACTTTACCTGATGTTGCTTTCTATAAGGAACAAGAGTATCAATATCACCGCAGTCCAGTATTTTACTATATAATGTACTAAGCTGCTCTGCAGAGTGCTTATTTCTTTGATTAATTTTTGTTTTCTACAGAGGTTTGCTGAGAGGGAGACTTTAATCACAGTATAGTCATTTAACAATAAGTTACAGAATTATAGCTGAATAATATTCATTCAGCGAGGACTCGAAAGACTAAATCCATCATTTAGATCTGGTGCTTCTGAATGCTTTCATCACTACAATTTGCTAAATATTAATCTGATTTTTTCCCCTCCACATTGCAGGTGCTGGAAAGGTTGTTTCAGAAGGGATTTAACGTGGCAGCCTCCTGTGGTGGCGGGGTGGATTCCTCCCAGTTCAGCGAGTACGTGCTGTGCCGCGAAGACAGACGAGCACAACCCACCCCAACAATCAGAATAAAACAGGAGCCCCTGGACTAGACCCTCCCCGTGCCCCCTTTGTAACCATAGAAGTGTTTAATAGTCCCTTATGTGAAACACTAAGGATTTGCAAAACAGTATTAGCAAACAGATTTTGACTTTATGTTGCCAATTAGTGGTATTCTGAAACTACCTGTCACATAGCCAGCCATGGAATGCGTTTGCAAAACCCGCTGTTCACGGTGGAGTTCCTGAGCACACTCAGCATGGCAGGGCTGGGATGTTCTTTGGGCTGAGCAGCAGTGGTGTGGAGCAGGCAGAGCTGCAGGAACCTGGCCCTGCACTGGAGATCTGCAGCAAGAGCCATGGGAGCAGTGGAACGGAGCAGCAGAGCCCAGGGACACCCCAGAGCCGCGCTGGGGACGGGGGGTCTGTGGGAGGAAGAACCCCAAAAACTGCACTGAGAACCTTCCCTGAGTGCCCCTCCTCCATATCAGCTGTGCTTTACACCCAGCATCACCTGGTGATTGTACTCACCCACATGAGCAAATGGCTTATTTTTATACTTCATTTCCAGCGGAGGTCTCTCTCTGTGAACAGGATCCAGAACCAGGAGAGGACTGATCCATAGTCTCTGGTGCTCAGTACTAAATCCCCCACAAACCAAACCAAACAAGTGACAAGAAATTAGACAGGCCCACTTATGGCAATATCTGCAACAGTAGGGAGCTGGAAGCACAAACTAAAATGCCATCCACCATCACACGAGGGTCACACACCCCACGTGGAGCTGTAGCTCTTTTAAAGCCAATCTTGTTTTGACTCAGCAGCTTTTAAGTTTTGCATCATCAAAGAAGCGTGGTTCTACCAAGCAAGCCACCCCTTGTTAATCATTTACTGACCATGTTAGAAGCCCACATTTAGCAGGAAAATTTAAGAATTTTGGACAAGCCCGCTCTTTATGGATTTGGAATTCTTTTAAAGAGTTGTTAAAACCCTGTATTGCCATTGCCAGATGAAAGCAGGCTGCCTTCAGTTTAAATTTTTCACTTTAAATTATTATTAAATTTCTGTAGCTGCCCTCTATCTGTGTAACTTTCTCTGTAATGAAGTCAGAGGTCTGTCTGCAGGAGGGTCCTGCTTCTGCCAGGACTTGGCACTGACTCCCAGGGCTTTATAACTCAGGAGACAGCACCATGCTTGCAGGTGCAAGGTTATAAATAGCATTCTGCTAAATCCTGTTTATTGGTGTTTAGCATGATTGGGTCCTCAATCACTAATTCATGTGTTAATCACAATTTAGTTTCTCCCACATTAATTTATAGACTACTGTTGTAGATGCTGAATTTTAATTAAACTCTTTTTAAGTGCATAAATATGGCCATATGGAACAAAGGACAGAGTATTAAGTGGTCAGCAGGTCTTAATGCAAATTGATTGCAATCAGGCAAAATTTAAAAGTCACGTTTAAGACTAGTATTTTCAAAAGCAATGAGCTGTACTGACTGTCCAAGGTAAAATCTAGGCAGGGGTCTAATTTTTGGAAAAGGGCTGGATACCTGTCCATGGAAAATCAGACCTCTGCAGGTTTTCTCACCTTGGTCACCCAACTCAGAAATCTCTAATGGCAATCCTGCTACCTTAGCAGAACAGTTGAGCAAATCTGTCTACTTTAAGAGTTGTAAAGTTATTTTATTTTGTGGTTTTATACTTGTACGACATTCTAAAGTTGCTAGGCATTGCCATATTTAAATATGTGGCACAACATTCACCTTTGTATGTAAGATATCTGTAGAATTGTATATTATACATTTAATATTGTAAAGAACTTAATGTATAATTGTCATGTATTTGTGTATGCACATTTCTTATACAGTACTTCATGCCATAAACATTTCTGTAAAGTAAATGAACAAAAACAAGCACGTAGGGTGGAACACTCACTGTATCTCCCATGTTGTTTGAAAGAGGTGAGAATTTTTAACTGTGTCTTTTCCAGCCCTTTGTTCCATTCAGCTTGATGTAGCCATGTCTTACAAAAAGATAGAATTGTTTTATTTATTACTTTCATACCTTTAAGTCCAAAGTATCCTTCAGGTCCATTCAGGTTCTTGTTTTTTATCCTGTATCCTGTATCCACTCCTGCCCTGCCCTCCGGCACGGGGTGAGCTGAGCTCTTGTGGCTGCACACCCTGTCCAGTTCTTACCTCTCAGCCAGGGAATAAAGGTGATACTCCATCCCAGGGGCTGCTCCAGGGAATAAAGGTGATATTCCATCCCAGGGGCTGCTCCAGGGAAGAAAGGTGATATTCCATCCCAGGGGTTGCTCTGCCCCTGGTGCTCTCCCCAGGCAGCTCTGGGGAGTGCAGACTGGGATGGTGCTTTTACACATCTGTGGAACGTTGGAAGTATTTGTGGTTGCTTGGTTGGTTTTTCCTCAGTTTGGTGTTTACTGTATTTTTTTATGGCTCAATAAAGCAGCTCCAGTAGTTGGGGCAGCTTTGCTGAGGTGGCATTGGAAAGGGTTCCAGGCTGCACCAGCCAAGTTAAATGTGAACTTGAGATGGAAAGTTTAAACCATGACATCACAGCATTGACTGCAAAACAGCACAAAGGCAAGGAAGACATGTGGAAACAATCACTTTCTTAGAAGAAATATGCCTTTAAAAAAAAAAAAAAAAGTTAAGCTAGGACATGTTCTTTTAGTTAGTCACTTCAGGTCACTTATTTAAAGATTATTACAGTTTCATTTATCTATTTTTTACTTATTTCCCTATATTTTTAGGCATCAATATCAGCAAAAACTGATTTGAATATTGACTTCTGGCCTTAAACCACAGCAACATAACTTAATGAAGAACATTGCTCAGCATGACTAAGATGCTTTAAAGCACCCCAGAAGCCGTGGTGTGCAGCACATGTTTGCGTGGCCAAGGCCAAGAATCAAGCACAGCCTGGTTTTCCACCTGATTCCATTGAGCAAAACTGTTCTGATTCTCTGTTGCTGAGCACTGCCCTGTGCTTGCCAAGCACGAGGCTTCACGAGCACTTTGTGCCCAGGCTGTCCCACTCCAGTGGCAGGCAGGGAGTGAAGGGAATGTCCTGTTGTGCTTGGACCCCTCGCTCCCGAGAAAGCCACTGCTGAGAGCATCCATTCTCTGTCCTGATGGCACCGAGGTTTGTTGACAATTTTATTAGATGTTTCACAAAGGATAAGAATCAGCACAACAAAACATGGAAGTATTTGGTTTTAATATTTGTTTGTGGGTATTCTGTTAATATTTTAATGCAAAATGTTTCTGACCAGTGCTTAAGAACTACAAGACAATGTGAAATTCATGTTTGATAAATTAATACTGTATGTCACTCGATGTGTTACTTTAGTAAATTGTTTTATTTCTTTACAAAATAAGTACAAATAAGGGAGTATGTTTTCACACAAATTGGGGGTATTTACCAGTATGTACAGAAATCATCAAAATAACGTAACTCTAATAAACACAAGGCCTTTATAAACAATATGTACAAATTATCAATACATTTAAAACATAACTTTACACTTCCTGGCCTTAAATACCTTATGAATAATCTTTTGGCTAAATAGCAGCAGTATAAATTTTCTTCTGCTTTTCATAAACCTTAAAAAATAATTAAAACCTTTGTTTTTAAAACTATTGGACAAATAGTTCTATTTGTGCTTTCGCTATGGTTTCCCATCAAAAAAAATATTGCCTCAAAAAAGTGGCAAGCATAACATAGTAAAAATGGAGAAGATAAATAAGCAAAAGTCTCCCTTTGTGGTGACTGTAACACTGTTAGCTCGTGCCCCTGCCTGCTCGTGTCCTACTCGATCCCCATTCCTCAGACTCACGCTCGGCTTCCGTGTGCGTCCGAATTCTGCTTCAGCAAAGCATTTTAAAGGCATTCACCCCACCTTCAGGTACTTCCAGCTGCTCCTCATGCCTGAAGCCACGTGCCCTGCTGAGGGCTGGAGGCCTTGGTCCAGCTGGGCAGGGCAGAGGTGTCCTCACTCCAGGTGGCACTGCCAGGGCTCACCTGCTCTCCCCACTGCAGGAGCGGACCAGCCCCCAAAAACCTTTACAGCGACTTTAAAAACCCATATAGAATACTCTAAAATCTTTACTGAACAATATTCTCTTTTAAAACCACCATTAAACCATACTCTTTTGCAATAAATAAATTAAGATTTTTTTAGAAAATAAAACCCAACTTTGAATCTTGTTACTAACCAGCTGCTACAAATGCGCAAAAGGTTGATGAGATTCAGAAAACAACTGGAAGCAAGTCAAGGTAACTCAGCTGAGACCCTGCACACAGATTTCATACACTTAAGATTTGGTTCAGCAAATGGTTCAGGAAATGAGCTGTGCAGTAAAAGCAAAAATCCTAAATATATAAAATTTGTAGGAGTGTGCAGTGGCTAGTCTCTTGCCTGTGCAAAAAATTGCCATTACAACTAAGTAAAGTAGCAACAGGTATCACTGTGGTTAGTGAGACAGTGCTAGTAAACTGAAAACAAAACGAGCCCAGCACCAGGAGTGAACGCTCAGGTGAACACCAGGGCTGGGAGCCACTCCTGTGAACCTGTCCCAGGCCTGGCCAGGAGATGGTTTAGGTGAGCCATTGCATTTGTGTAACTTCAACAAAGCTACTTCAGCCTTACCTAAAATGGCCAAATGGAGCAAGCCTTCGATGTTGGTTTTGTTTGTGGAGTTAACATTTTAAAACCTTTTGCACATTTTTTTGTGGTTTTATATATATATATATATATATATAATTTTTTACATAAAGGGATTTTATTGCATGTGTCTGACAGTTTTACAAAACAAAATTACTGGAACATTGACTTCTGAAAAAAATAGAAGGCACATTAAAATGACAGCTTTCAAAGCAAGTTGAGCTTCTGTGGAGCGTTCAGTACAACTGTTGGCTTTATTTAAGCAGAGCTCGGTAGAGCAGGAGGGAATGGCTCATTTCTCTCTCCTGTTCCATGTAGAAGATGAAGTCCCTGAGGTTCACCCGTGTGATTTTCTGCCGGGGGTACTGCCTGGGGGAGGCTGTGCCCAGCCCCTGGCTGCCCCCGCACAGCCCCACGCCCTGCAAGAGAACACAGCACAGCTGAGTGCAGCAGCCAAGGGCTTCCTCCTCCCAGGGCTGCAGCTGCTGCATTCTCCTCAACAGCTTCACTGGGTCATTCTCAGCCTCATTCTGAACACATCACAAGAGGGCTTTTTTATTATTATTATTATTTTTTTCTATTCTTCTGAGTCTCACCAAGTTAACCTGCAAGCACTTGTTCACTTACAACTCAGGAAAAATCCATCCTGCTACACTCACGTTCACCGGTTTAAATTCAGGAGCCTTTTAAGAACAAAACTATTTTCAGCAGTTAAGACCATTAATACATCAAATGTGTGCACAATCCTGCTGCTCATCCCAGGACTGGGAACAGGTGAGTGACATACTGGGAGTCCCCACAGGGACCTCAGTTCTCTCCTCTGGGTCTGCTGAAGAGAAGGGCTCAGTGTGGGGAGATACTCAGCAAACAATCAAAAAATTAAATGGAAAAATCACAAAGACTCAGACGTTGTGTGATGATAAACTCAAATATCAGTACACTTGTTTCGACAGCTATGTTAAATAACCATGTATTTTTTAACTGGTTCATTGGAACTGAATTACTGAATACCTCATCCTGGCTTTGTATATAGAGAGAAAATTCTTCAGCTGGGCCTGAGAACACTGTGATCTGAATATTTAGAAAAAGAAAGGACACAATTACAGCCCCTGCAGTCTCCTGGAGTTTAAACTGAAACCTGATACACACACGTGTTCAGTTGTTTTTTCATCCATAGGAGTTCATTGTTTTTATTAATTCCAATTGGTTTGTAGCAAAATAAAGTGTTCTAACTTAGAAAAATAGGTTTTAATCACTGAAAAGATTTAAGCTATTTTTCAAACCTGTAAGACATCTGGTAAAATTTTCAATGCTTTTAAATATCCCAAATTTACTTACTGCTGTTCAAACCTACCTTCCCTTCCTCAGGAATTACTTATTCTAGGATCTTGACTCCAGACATTAAGACCTGAATGTCACTCTCTCTGCACTCTGACCATGCACCCACCCTGCCAGGCCTGTTGTGCCCATTCTAAGTCCTTAAGAAACCACTGTGTGTGTATTTATTTTAAATCAAACTGTCTCAAAAGATACTTCTCCTCCTTCTCTGTTCCCCCCGTGGTGCATCTCTCCCCTGCCCACAGCATTAATTTCAGATTCATCCTGTCCACAGGACCTGTGACAAATACACTTGTAAGGAATGTGGCCACCTTAAACTCCTTGGAAACCACTGTCCATAGCACTCCAGACTGGGAGCATCCCACACACCCTTACCAAATGGTTAGAGAAAAGCTGCATAATAAAAAAAAATTAAAAATCTTTATATAAAACTATTTCTTGAGTTAGTTGACTTACATTTACAGCAAGGAACTGCTCTTCTAGTTTGGACAGAGTGGTTGGAATTAAGATGTGCCAAGTCATATTCATGGCATTTATCACTGGAGAAACTGAACTTCAACATAAGAAGAGCATCTCCTTAACCAGCACCAGAACACAGCACCAAGCTGTGCACATTCATAACCCCATGTGAGCCCATCAGAGTTGTTTTACAAGGTGAAAAATAATCAGAAAAAATATTTCAGAAATACAGAGGCACATCTGTAAGCTGACAGAACAGTAATTTGTATGTGTCAATATGATCACTAATTTAAATTAAAAACCAGTTTGTTTGGTACTGCATTGTACTCAAAATTACTCTGCAGATGCTAAATAAAAAACCAGACTACTAAATGCCATAATTATTTAACTGCATACATGAAATCAAGTACAGTTAAAAATAATGGCCAAGAATAGTGGAATTGAAGTAATTCAAAATTTTCTCAAGAAAAATCACATTTTTTATCAACATGACATATTTTTCATCAACCCAAACAAGCCCCTGTGTTGTCTGTATCTATGGCAACTAATCAGAGTTACACAGATAAAAGCTCTAATAAAAGAATAAATGGTTGTAAATTGTTTACCTCCTTTATTTCCTGGCCTGCCACACACAAGCTATTCCCAAATCCCACACACTCAAATATAAATCAGTGCTAGTGAACTTCTCATTTCAGGAAAACTTGAGACATTCCAGACCAGAAAAAAGCCCATGTCATTTATATATGAACTCTCTGTCTCTCCATTTTGAGACATTCCAAGCATGAGTGAGTGACTCCCTATCCCTTCTCTCCTGGTCTCTCCTTCCCCTCTGCCTCTCCTCCTGTGCTCCTTCAGCCCTTTTTTGTGGCACCCCTGGGACTGTCTGGGACCTGGTGGCTGCAAATCCCCCAGAGCAGAGCAGAGCAGAGCAGAGCAGAGCAGAGCAGAGCAGAGCAGAGCAGAGCAATCAGATTCTCTGTGCTCTCCTTGCAGGGCTCCAGGGCATGGGGAGCACCTGAGCCTCCCCCCAGCTCCTGCTCCCAGCCAGGGCTGAAGGGAAAATCAATTCATGGGAAAGGCCAGGTGGGGATCTGTAACCCTGCCACTGGGTGTAATCCCAGAGCCAGTGAGACAGACACAGCCTGTCTGCCTCAACAGCCTCACTGCACTGCAAAATCATCCCTGAGCTGATGGGGACACAGCTCACAGCACTGCAAATAACAGTGCTGCACTGACAAGCTCAATTCCACTGCTGCAAGTCACCCAGCTTGAAATTACAGCTTCAGAAGAATCACAGTAGTTACTCCTTCAGGATGCACACTTGGAAGCAATTCTGAATTTATGTCAGATGTGACAGGATTTGGGCCACCTTTCTCAGCCTGTTTGCTATTTTCATGATTTTCCTCCATGAGAAAACTCATGCTGTTCACAGAGGGAAACACAAACAGTTCAGAATAAAACACTGACTGAAGTCCTGGTGGATCAGTAGCTAAATATCCAACAGTCTGCCACAGAAACACACTCCCTGAGTGACAGGGAGACTACAGCAAGCCCTGTGCTTGCTGCACAGCCTCTCTTGGCTGTACTCAAGCCAAAGGCTCCCACAGAAGCTGCAGGGACTGAAAATCCCAAGCCCCCTCCTACCTCTGTCCTCCTGCTGGGCCCCAACACACAATTTGATCCCTAAGGATCCCCAGAGGTTTTTAAAGGTTGCTGGGAAAGGCACACAGACACCTCTTCCAAAATGATCTCATCCCAAAATGGGCAAACTCACCCACTGCTCACAAAGTACCAGTGTCTTTGTGCATTAGATTACAACAGTTCCAGCAGCAGGTGGATGGAAATCAAAGTGTGTCAGTCCCAAAAATGTGCTGTTCCCTGCTCAGGATGGAAGTGCTTTCACAGAAGAAAGCAAATGTAATACAATCTACACTTATTTCTATAACAATTATTTCTACTGGTGAACAATTAGTTTTTTTTTTTCCTTCACAAACCTGCATCTCTTCAACTTTGAATTACAGAACCATGGAAATACAGTACAATATTCCTGTCAGGGAACAGAAAGATAAGGGCAAGTAAAAGACTGCATTTAATATTTTATCCATCCTTCCTTCACCAGAAAACAATTCAGTGCTGACATCTCTGCTTTGAACAGAGCCTTGATCTGTGGCTATTGCTTCTCTGTCAGCCAGAGACAAGGCAATAATGACAAAAGATCCTCTGGGTTTCTTCCCAGGCTGCATGGCACATCCTTGTGGCAGACTTCACTCCAAGCCAAAGTCTGGAAGTGGGAATCATACAGCAACAATTCAAAGCCAAGCTACAGAGTAAAACACACCAGGAATTTTGTCTCTGCAAGCTGCATGCACTGCAGAGGAGTGGGAAGATAGGGTATCTATTAGTCTGCCCTTATGAATAAGAGCTCTTGAATCACAAGAAACATTCTGGAGATATTCTGCAGCAATTATATTTTTACTTGTATGAAATGCTATTAGACCTTTGGCTGAGAGGCACATGAAAAACTGGTATAGTACTATGTATGATTAGCTGTCCCACATAAATTAGGGTTTAATTCAACACCTACTGAGGCTAATAGTAATGATTTCACTGAAACATCCTAAAATTAAGATGCCTCTAAAGTACAAAAATGTAATAACTGTTCATCAGCACCTCAAAGATTAACAATAGTATATGAAATATAATTATGCCTACAAAAATACAGGGCATCTTCACATGTGCAACATGGTGGCTCTGCAAGTGTCTTTAGAAAGATTCATCACCAAAAGCTATCATTTAGGCCTTCAGATGAGCAGCATTTACAGGGAGGATTAGTCCCATGCTTTCTTCAGAAGCTGGTTATTTTCATTTGCCAACATTTTTACTCTGTACTATTTTAGAGCAACTGTTCCTACAGACTCTTTTGGCACCCGTTCACTTGCTACACCCTCCTGGATGCAAATGCATCTCCTTTCCCCTGGGCACATAAACACACACCTCACCCTGCAGACAAACATCAGAAAAACTGATTTGCACAAGTACTTACAAGTACTTCAAATACCAACACAATTGCAACATTTCAAAGACAGCATGCAGTAATTTTTAAATTAAGAAATAATAAGGGGAAGGTAAATCAAACTAAGTCATGGATACCGTGAACATTTTTTCTTCAGATGTGATCACTTCAGTTTATAATTACCAGATGTTATTTGAACCCAAAGAAATGGGCTGCCATTACAAGCACAAGGTTTTATATGTACCTGCTCCTTGCCCTTATTCCACTAGGCCAAGTCACATATGCAAGCACCATTAAAATAAAAAACCTGCTTGGTAAAGCAGCATCAAACCAAAGCCTTCCAGTTGAGGGAACTGGGCATCCATTCCAATCTCACCACTCACTGCTCCCTCTAAGACAGCATTTCCCCCCCAGCTGAAGGAGAGCAGGGGCAAAAAGCACACTATGAGGCATTTCAGTGGGAAACTATCTGGGAAGAAGAGCAGTCTGCCCCAATGCCAACAAATAATGAGATGAAGTGTAAGGCAGCTTTGGGCTATGACATGCACTTGCTCAAAAGAGATGGGTGTTCAGTGCCCAGCCCTCAATAGGGCACTCTAGGTAGGAACCAGACTGCAATTAATTTTTACTCCCTAATCAATGTATCCATGCAGTGTCTGAATAATCACTGCACTGATGTGAGGCAGACAAAGTCAGGTTTTTGAGATAAGCCCTGCATTCTGCAGAGACCTTTGACCTTTCCAAGATCTTTTGGTGCCCCCCTGCCTATTTGGTGTCTGGTAAGAACACAGTGCCTTGGATCCCCCAGCTCCTTGCAGCACACTCACGTGTGCTGGTGCAAGCTCTGGCTCTCCTCATTTCCTTTATTCATGAATCTGCTCTTCAGAGCAGCCACAGGTCCTGCCAACATCTTTATCCACAAGCATCTCATACCCAACACAACCCACTGCCTTACTTGGACTTAAAAGCAATGACAATTTTACCTGATTAAGAATTCTTAAGTTTGGGCTGCATTCTTGCCATGGTAATTATGAGTGGAATATTCTATTTATCCTGTTTCCATCATACACGTATATTTTCATTTTGCTTGGAATGTTTCTCCTCACATGCTTTCCAAATGTTTAATCAAGTGCTGCTCCCTTTGAAATACTAATCCTGCCTAAGTTTTTTACTGCTATTTTTCAAGTATTGTGGTGCTTTACTCTTCTCATCTTTCAATACTAACATAGGGGTTTTTTTTTCCTTGTTTTCTGTTGTTTTGTTGAGGTTTTTTTACAGATTTGCCTGTGTTACTCCAGCCTAGTCACTCTGTACACTGGGAGTCAACAAACATCAAACCAACTTCAGTAGAAGCCCTACAGCCCAGTTTGCAGGATTCACATTTTCCTTGAGACATACTTGATTCCCATCTGAGTTTTTTCTAATATCCTTGATATTAGTTTGAAAATGTCTCAGTTTTACATAGTGGGTGGCCCTTTCCTTTCTAACCTGTATGACTGTGACTTTCATTAAATCAGAAACATAAAATAATTAAAATATTCTTAACATTCATCAATCTCTAGACACATATAACTGTAAAATTTAATTGTTTAAATATCTAATTAAAACATACATAATTGCTATACAGTAAAGGCTGCTTTTTGGCCTGTCTCTTGCTGAAAACACTCTGAGCAGAATGACTGTAGGAGACCAGACTCATGTACAGCAGGTTTTGGTGAGGAGAAATCAGCACTCCCACGTGCATCACAACACCTCACACACGTGTCCAGGTGACACCCAGAGGTCACAGAGCTGCTCCATGCCCAGGTGACACCCAGGGGTCACAGAGCTGCTCCATGTCCAGGTGACACCCAGGGTCACACAGTTGCTCCATGTCCTGCCAGCCCTCCCAGGGGCAGGAGACAGAGACAAAAGTGTCCAAATCTTCAACACAAAATCACTTTCTCAGCTCTTGAGAGCATGAATTGCCCTCATTCATCTCAGCTGACTTTCAGTTCTTAAGCCTAATTATGATGTATAACAGCCAGACTTTGTAATAATTGTGTTTCCAGCTGTTGGCCATCCTGCTCACTCCCAGCAACTGTGCAAGTGCCAATCAAGGGACTTTATGCACCAGTTGCCAAACAAAGGGCAAAAATACCCACAGATCTACCAGCTCCTTAGGACTTCACTCCTGTGTAAAATCTGCTGGTGGATTAGTCACTCTCTCTGAACAGTGATCTAAACCTTTCCCTGTAATTACCACAGGCTCCTCTGTGGACTGAGGGTAGTGCAGGGCCCTTACCTGTACCCAGCCCATTAAACAAACCAAAATAAAGCAGGCAATGCAGTTATCTCTGGATTGAGTGGCAATAAAATTAAGCCCTAAATGCTAATACCTTCAGCTTTCAGGATAAACACTTTGCCAGAACACAGCCCAGTGTGCAGGAAAAAAGACATTACCATTTGTAAATAAAAGGTGGAAGACTGCTAACACTCCATTACTTCAAATATCATGGAATATAATTAAGGCTGGTGCATTTCAGACATTAGGGAGAAATGATAGAGTCCAGCAGGGAGAAGTTACCAGATCATTCAGCCAGTCAGCTCTTGGTTCCTTCACATTTCTTACAGCTAAGTCTCACTCTTGGCACTTTTTAAGTTAGTGGTTTGCTTGTTCCAAAAACATTTTAAAAACTTAGACTGGCACAAAGAACTCACAGAAAAAAAAGGCTCCCCAAAGGAAACAAATTCCTATAGACATCAGTGACCTCAAATCAGCCCTGGTCCCTGCACTGCTTCCCCTTCCACACTATGGAGAGTCCCCTGCACATCCTAGTCACCAAGTGCTGTTTCCATCATGCTCCATCTCAAGTCCTTTCCCACCCCCCTGTCTCTCTCTCTCCCACATCAGGACCATTTCTCCAGGACAAAGCAGATACACTTGGTGACCTGCATGTCTGCCCCATTTCTGAGTGCTCTGCATTAGTGTCAGACTGCCTACCTAACCTGCCCCTAAACTTCCAAACCCAACCCTCTGCTTCATTCTGCCCTCTAAGTGTCAACCCAAGTTTTTCTTCTCCCTCCATTATTAGACAAAGTAAGACAGTCAAACCTTGAGTAACAAGCAGATCATTTTAATTTATAAACACATTACTGACAATTTCAACTTTGCTCTACACTTTAAAAACCCTGTAATCCCCTCTTACTTCACAAATTCCCAAATCCTTATCATCCTCCAGCCCATTCCACCACAAAGCAACCAACCAATCTTTTCAAGACACTTACTTCAACACGGCCAACAACAAAGAAAAAAAGCTTAAATTTCAAACTGAGCTATTTGAAAAAAACTCAAACATACTTGTCTTTTGTAAAGTTAACCCTTTCACACACTCACAATTGTCCCAGATCCACCTCACTGCATAAACAGTGGGATTAAATGCATCACTAAAACTTTCCAAAAGATTGTTTAATCAACTTTATCTTGCTGTAACAAAATGATTGGGCAATCCATATCAATATCTATAAAGAATAAACGTCTTCAGTGTATAGATGATCCTGGAGACATAGTGATGCAGAAAACCAATTTCTCAGATGTTAAAGCTTTATTGTTAGTTATCTCTAGCTTTGCATTTTTACTATTCTGATAGGTTTGAAAACCACTCAGACTACCTCAAGAAAAGAAGATTTAACAAGTAAATGTCATAACTATTACCACCTTTCCTTAATTAAAACCACCCCCAAAATATGCAGTTATTAATTATTTAAAATAAATTAAAAACCAGGTAGTCAAAATCAAGTGCTCCACTACAAACAACTCTAATTAAAATAGATCCTAAAATACATAATAGAAGTAAGTCTAAGCCAGACACAAAATCACCTAATGAACCATCTGATACATACTGAAGAGCTCTTATGGATGGGTCCTGACAATTGACAGTAATCAATGTATAAACTGACAAGTATCAGACCTAATCACTCCCAAAACAAAATAAACATCAGTGTTATATTTCAAAGAAGGTTGTAACTACAAAAGAAAAACCTTTCCCAAAGTAGTGGCTCGAGCCAGAGGCTGGTGATGTGATATTTCTGGCTGAGTTAGACAAAAGGCAGCAGAGCTGGCACAATAACCCATGGCAGCAACGTGAGAAGGGAGCAGATGTGGGAGAGGGCACCCAGGCAGACAAAGGCAGGCACAGGAGCACGCACTGGGGAATGCTGCAGCAATTCCAGAGCCAGGGGAACAGCAGTGTGCCATTCCCAGTGTGCCCCATTGCAGGGAATGCTGCTCTGGCCTATTTTCACCACTGCCACAGGAGGGGAGGCAAAGCAGCTCCAGTAGGAGAAGTGCATTATGATACAACACAACATGAGCATTATAAAATGCGAGATGAATCTCAAGCCCAGAGGCTCTTTAGCACCACTCCAAATCACAACTCTCTGCCTTCATTTTTCTTCTTTGCTACTATTCCACTTCTTCTCTCAGTACTTCTGACTCCATTAACCCTTTATTCTCTTTCTTGTCTTCTACCTTACCATTTTCATGGTTTCACATCAGATTCCTTAAAAAGCATCTGAGTATCATCAGCAGAGATTAGAGACCAGCACTCAGGTTTTCTGACATACTCTAACCCAGTGAAGCTCCAGTTGCTTCCAGTGAGAAATTTATCACTTCACTGGCACCTCAGTAAGACAGCATGTTCTTTTGACAATCAGGCCCCTGAATAAAAGTTACAAAAATCATAAATCAAACTATATAACCTGTTTTTAATGGCCTGAATTCAAGTGCTTTGAATTTGTTTTTTTCTTCAAATACTTTCCCCAGAAATTCAAGTCTAACAAGCCTGAAAGAGACTTCCTGAAACACAAGCTTCATTTTTGTTTTCTGGGAATTAGAAAAGATGTAGTTATGTGTTACACCTAATTTTTGGTATCCTTTTCTGGAATGGTGAGTTCTGGTTTAACAAATAACATCTTTCTCATTAACCTGGGCTGAAATGATGAAATCAATTTTTCAAGCTCTTTTTTGGTCTTTCTACAAATCTGTGCTAGGATCCTTGATCTTTCCACACTGTACACTTAATGTGCTACCTGAATGCGTGCAGCAGCAACATATGGTACAGTAGGTTATAACTATTTTACCATCTGTTCTAGCTGAACTCTAACCTCAATAATCCCATATCAGCTTTTCCCGTTAACTGCCACAGCTCTTAGATCTTGGCTTCTACTCACTCTTTTAAAATTAAATTGCAGCAAAATGCAAGGCCAGATCATAGACTGCTCTTCAGAAACCTCCACTGCTCCCCAGGTGACTTCATTTGGCCAGGGTCTTAAACAAATTATGAATTCAGAGCTACAGGCCTTCTTTTCTGTTTGTTTTTTTTTTTTTTTCAGTGAAAAAGATAAATCCGTACCTGGAAAATTCTTCATTCTGAAAAATATTGCTCAAAATCCCACTGCATCCTTTACATATTCATTTCCAAAGTACTTTGTTTCTATTATGCTCTTATTTAGGAAAGGCCATCCTTTTCAGTGGAACAGCAGATTCCACACTGTCCAGGAGCAAACTTCAGTGCTGTCCCAGTCTAACCACCTCCCACTATGGGCATCATTTGGTTTTTCCTCAAACAGAGCCATCACTATAACCTCTTACTGCCTTGCTACTCTGTGTACCCATAAAACCCAAAGAGTATCATAGTGAACAATAAAATGTGAATTTTATTGCAATAATTCAAAGTTCTATCCAAATTTCAGGAAATTGGACAGATTTTGTAATCTGAGAGAAGACATTTGAAACTTTTATTACTATTAGGGCTTGTTGGTTTTGTGTTTTTGTTTGGGCTGTAGGGTTTTTGTTTTGGTGCTTTATTGTTTTGTTTTGTTTTACTTTTAAGACTTGCATCTCATGTCATCAAGTTCTATTTCATATAGATGTTGGAATTTGAAAGTAAGCTCTAATTCCAGCCAGAACAACTCATCTGGTGGACTGCCTTCAAATTTAGTCTGCTTCATTTACAAAAACTTCAAAAATAGCTACATAGTAATTAAAATCCATGAAAGACTGTGGCTTTGGTATAATTTACACATACCCATGCAAAACTACTACATACACACAGACATATGGAAAACAAAAATATATTTTAATATATACTAATCACAGCCACAAGAATATGCCCCTCTATTTTTTGCTACAGTACTTGACAATACCAGTTCTTATGGATGATAAAACTGAAGAAAGAATCAAATATGATTATCACCAGTTACTATTTTACAATATCCATATTCAACTCAAAACAGTAAATCATAACAGCTCAGTAAACTTCTCTGACTCATTACCAACTGAACCAGACTGTAATGCCTACACAATGAAAACTACATTTATAAAATAGTATCTTTGTAAAATTATTCAACTTTTCTAATCAGTACAATGCCTTCTCATTAAAAGTATTTGTACCTTCTCCATTTTGAAATACTACATCTTGTGTACAAACACTGCTTCCTTTTGGATTCCTGTTTAATATCTGAACAAAAGATTTTTTGAATGTGTGAAGAAATCAGTTCGTGAGATATAATTTTGCTTTTTCACACATGAGCAGTTTAAATATGTTATTCAATGTTATCTTGAGGCACAAACATAAGGCATGGAGGTTAGAGAAGTCAAAACTACATACTAGTCTGTTACCTCAAATGTCTTCCAAAACATGCAGCCAAAGAATATCGTGGAATCTATGGTTTAATTAAGGAATATTGACTTTAATTGTAACCTGGGTCCTATTACACAGATGGTATACAGTGCCTACACAAATATACATAGGCCCTAAATATATAATTCCACACATGTTTTCCAACCACACAAATGGATCTATATAGCTCTACTTGGGGGAAGAGAGTAGCACTTTGTTCCTTTTGGAGTTTATGCTCCAATACTCTCTTCCTCCACCCCCTCCCACTGTGCAAGGGAAATAAGAGCTGTAATAGTTAACAACTGGACTTCACTTTTCTCCTCCAAATACAGGACATCTGCCCTCCCCCACCAATTCTCCTTTGCATTCAAAATATTTCCACCTCTGCATAAAAATTACTTTATTATGCAGTTTCACAAAGTTTCCTAGGTGGCACCCCAGGAGCATAATCCTGGTTCAGGGAACAAAACCATCTAATTACCCCAGCTGCATAATTCATTGGGCCATGAACAGGAGCTGGCCAAGCCACGATCTTATCTGGGGATCACCTGTGGGAATCTGTGCCCCAGAGAGGCACCAGGCAGGGCCAGCACCTCCCTGGGCATCCTGGGCTGCCAAGGGGCAGGAGGACAAAGGAGAGGAGCCACCCTGCAGCTGGGCTGGGGCTCTCCAGGCAGTCAGCCCTGCCTCTGTCTGCTCAGTCTGGCTGCAGCTGAACCACTGAAGGAGGTTTCTTGCAGCTCTGATCCTCCACTGCAATGAGCCAACACTTAACTGCAAGGAAAACACTCAAACTGCAAATGCTCAAAGTGTAGACTACAGGTTTACTTCAATCTCATTCAGAGGCAAGACTGTAATTTGAAAATCAGACATTGCTCAGATGACAGAAACAAAACACAGTTATGGAGTATTCCTTACTTTGCATCTATTTTTTCTATCATGCTGATGAAAAGCTCACAGTATTCTGGCAAACTTCCCAACAGAAACATTTTAGACACCGTCTTTAGAGAATTGCAGCAGGTCCTTTCATTACTGCTTGTTTGTTTTAATTTACCAGAGCTGCTCTCAAGTTCCATCTAACCTTTGAGAAGCATCCTCCTGTTTGTTTTCATGATCAGGTATCTGCCATTCACTAAATTACAAACGAAGGTGAGCCCTGGACCACCCCTGGTGCCAGCTGGCAAAACCCCTTCTGGTCTCAGGTGAATTTCAAATGTAAAGTATTGATATTTAAACCAACTATGAATTGGGTTCTAACATTTTACCTTATAAGAAAGACTAAGGCAGAAAACATTCCAATTCCCAACAATGTTTTCATCCTGCATTATAACAAACATGAGTGGCAGAGAGACTTGTCAGCCCAGTGGTTCAGGCACTATTTATCTTTCATCTCCTACATCTGGGCTGCAACCACTCAGCAATGGACTCACTTTCTCACTAGAAATGTCATCTCGGAGCTGAGAAACCTTCTTGACAAATATGTTTTTGAAACAGATGTATTTTTGCTAAACATTTTATCTTTGACAAAAATGTATTTTGACAGAGGAAGTTTCATAGCAATTTTTTTTTTTTTTCACCAGCTCTAATAACAACTTCGACTTTTAGGGTGTAAATGGGGAAAACTGCTCAGACTGTGCCTTGCTGATTGAGGTGAGGGCTCAGTGGCTGGAGCAATGACCATTGCTGTGACCATCCCATAAATCTATGGCCATTATCCATTGCTCTGTCCCCATTTACCACTGTTCACCCTGAAACACTGAGAGCTACTACAGGGATGCTCCTGTGAGCAAGGCTAGGAATGGGACATGAACTTGTCTCATCCTCCTCATCCATCCTTCACAGCTCTCCCTGAATGACTACTTTGTGTACTTAAGTAGTAATTAACAACATAAATGCTTAGAATAAACAGTTAGGATGGGGCATTTGAAAAAAGAGTTAACAGATGTCCTTGCCATTGCTGCTGGCCTAATAACGTTCCTGCAGTAATTCATTTGATGTGGAGTTTATTTAGCTGCTGCAAACATGCAGGGTTATAATAATCATAAGCAGGTTGCATTAAGCACAATATGACTTGGGTGTGTAACACAGTGTTAAAAATAATCTTAGAAACTGTATGCCTTGAAGATATTAGATGTGCAGTATCTTCTACAACCTGATTGTGAAAAGCTAGCCAGAAAGCACCTTTCAGACTTAAAAAAAATTAAAAGAAATATAAAACCCAAGACTTCTTTTACAGATAATTTTGCCTATAGTTTGGGATAAATTCAAACATCAAATCCTGGCATACTTCAGTAAGCTATCAGCACAGCAGTGCTGCCTTTTTTCCTTTGAAAAATGAAAGAATTAAATTCAAAACAAACAACTTCAATTTAACACCAAACTACAGGATAACCAATCTTAAAAATGTCAAATTGTAATGGATCTTAATACCCATATAAAACACAAAAATAGTGGCATTGTTCCTTGGTAATGCATAGCAACCTTACAGAATTTCAGTGAAGGAGAAAGAAGGGAAAAACACCTTATTACTTCTAACTCCTGCGAGCCATTTTGGTCTCCAAAGGTTTTAGAGTGCCCGGGGCCATGTGTCTGCAGTGTTTCGGGAAATGACTTGCCTTCGCACGAACACTGCTATGTTCTGCAGCACTGCTGCCCCCCAGCATCCCCGCTCCATTTCTAGTTAACTCTTCCTTACCTGTAGCAGCCTTTCTCCCCCCCCCTTTTTTTTTTTTTTTTGGCAGTAAGATTCCAGAAAGGTTCTGCTTAGGGAAAAAAAAAAAAAAAACAACTAAAAAATCCAACAAAAAATTCCTCCCCCCGCAAAAACACAAACGAAAAAACCCTCTGCTTTTTCTGACAAGTTTTCTCAGGAAGAAACAGGACTGGAATTTAACTCTATAAACCTTTGAGAGCAAAAGGAAATCAATTTGAAAGTGAAATATTTGGCAGCACAACTAGTTTAGGCTAACAATTTCCACGGAGTTTGATACTGCTCTAATGTTTGTGTTTTGCCCCAGCTAACAAACAACAGCTAGAAAACAAAAAAATCAACACCCCCAAGAATACAGTGGCATACTAAAATCCTAAATATTATCTAAATACTAATTTAGATTTTTAATTACATTCCCAGCACCTCATTACAGGCTTCGATTAAGTCCCTGGTTAAGGCCCTGTAAGTATTCACCAATTTGTTTTAGCAGCAGTATTAGAAGTAACAGGAAATAACCCACCTAGCATAGAGGGGAACAGAAAGATTTCATCCTCCATATCATGTATTAAACTCACTTAGCAGAGATGTTTTGTGTTTCCCTCTATTTTCTCTAAAGATACATGGCTGCACACAAAGCTGTTCTGCTTGATAGCTTTTTTAAAAATCTCCTGAAAATTCTTTGCCAAGGTCACTGCTGATTTACTCAAAAATGACAGTGTACGAGGCTACTAAAATATTCTGTTCATCTCAGAGCTTGAGTAAGCAGCTCTAACTAAGAGGAAAATCAATATAATACTTCATGGTGAGGAAGAAAATGGAAAATAGTTTAGCAGTTAAGTGGTTAATGCAATTCCTAAGTGTTCAGCAATCATTGCAATTTAGTGCCATTTCGATTATTACACAATAAACAGACCATGTTGTCTGGAAGCAAATTTTTATGAGTATAGCTGAAGGGGTTGCAACTTATTTAGCTGCTGAAACTCTAAGGGAAAGAACATTTCTGAATGCTAACACTACAGATCAGAAATATACAGGTACACTGGAAAGGTTATTTTTAGGTCACTACTATGGTAACTAACCACACTGACCTTTAAAATTAGTATGCAGTTCAAGAAAAATGAAGTTCAGTAAAATGTTCTTTAAACAGGGTAATTTTAATAAACAATATTGCACATCCTTACAGCAGAATTCTGTCACTTTTTACAGCTATTAATTTTACTTTTATATCATAATATAATGTACAAAAATATCATGATGCAGAACTGACTAGGAAAAAAATGTAAACAGCCAGAAAACTGATTAAACTATCATTAATTTATGTTTAAAGAAATTAAAAAAAAAAAAAAAAAAAAAAAAAAAAAGCTATATTTATTTCTGTAGAATAAAATAAAACTGCTAGCTGGAGAAGTGCAGTTTTTCATATCATGTAAAGTCATGGAAATATTCAGAATAGGCATAGTTGAAATCATCTTACTTTGTCTCATTTTGAAACACAGAGTTTTAAGTGGATGTCAAAAGCAAACCCAGTTCTGCAATTTATAAATTCAAAGTAACAGGTAAGAATTATGTTTGGGGCAGATGAAATAAATAGTGTGAGACTGAGAGTGTATGGTTGATGGCAGCAGGGATTCAATAAAGGAAACAGTATTTTGAACAAAAAGTGCTCTCTGAATCCAACGCACTAAGACAAAACATCAATTAGAATCATGGCTTTAATAAATAATACATGTGCCAGTCCATTAGGTAAGAAATGGAAATCAAACTTTGGTTGGTCATAAAGGTGTGCTGGCTGTCCAAGAAACCACCACCACCACCAGACAGAACCCACTAACAGGTAGTTAATGCTGGACTTGGAAAGAGCCAATTTACCCCAGCAACCCATTATCATCAAACACAGAACACAACCCTCCTACTTTTATTTTCTCAGCCATATTTGAGACAGCTTATAATGCTATATCAAATGGTTGATAATAAATCACATACATAATCAAAAATTATTTTATAAGCATACATATGCATCTATACTTGCATGTGTACAGGGAGAGATAGATATACACAAACATTTTAGCCTGGGCCATATTGTAGACCTGTTTCAAAATATGGCTCTTCCAGAAGAATATATAAACATTAATTTTAAAGAGAGAAAATTGTATGTGAATTTTTAAAACCTCAATACATTGCTCTCAAAGTGACTTTGAAATACCTGGATCACAACTGCTATGAAAAAGGAAAAAAAAAATCTCAACAATTAGTGGGATTCTGGGGGGCCTGTACAGTGTTCCTGTGTTTCCTGAATTTTGTATCATACCTACACCTCTGCTAGTCTCAGGCAGGAGAGATGGATGCTGGTCACTGGTAACTGTATTCACCTTTAAGGCACATATGGAAATGAGCCCTCTTACAATATTCACTGTACAAAGAGACAGCAAGGGACAGGCACAATTTCCTATTTAACACCACCAGCAACAAAATAAAAACAATCAAACCCCCAAAGCACAGATGATAAGCTGTGCTATATCCTCCTTGTCCTGCCAGGGCTGTCAGTGCAGCCATGGCAGTGAGCTGGTCCTCATGGCAAGGGGACAAATGTATGCTGGGGACAGGGACACAGCCAGGACAGTGACCACAGCCAGAACAGCCAGGAACCCTGCCCTGACACTGTGCTGGGGACAGTGACCACAGCCAGGACAGTGACCACAGCCAGAACAGCCAGGAACCCTGCCCTGACACTGTGCTGGGGACAGTGACCACAGCCAGGAACCCTGCTCTGCCACCACTGGGCTGAGGGTTCAGGGACATGTTTGCCAGGTTAGAAATTCAGCTGAGAACCAGACACCCAACCTGCCCATGTCTAAAGCTGGGCACGCAGGGCAGCACACTGATTTCTCTCCATTGGTGCTAAAGGAGCTACACTGGCAGCCACACTCTTTCTCTTTTTCTCCCATCTCATTTACACTTACAATAGTTTTTCTGATAGTAAAAAACAACCTAGGTGTATTTTAAAAAACGTGATATGGTAACAGGGTCTTGTTTCCAAAATGTAAAGCAGAATCTTGAATGTTCCTTTTCTGAAAATTTAAGACGACCTAATTAGCCTCCCCTGTCTTTCTACGGGGGAATTTTGCTGATTAGTAAATTATCAAAATTGTCATTTTTTGAAAGCCAACCAAGACTCTGAGCATTCTTCTTGACATCTTTTTAGCCTAGACTGCTTCCAGCTGTTGGGCAGAGAGCTCATTGAAGGAAGGGAATGTGCCAGCCAGGTGAGAGTCCCTAGCAGGAAGGGAAAGAGCAAACACAACAGGTAGAATGCCCAGATGGAAAGAATCTCCCCATGGTATTCTCTCATCAGCAAAGACATTCATTCTGCTGTAATGAATGTTACAATCTCCACATTTATATTAAAACAGATAAAGGGTCTGAAAGGTTATTTTTCATTTTGCTTGACTGGCATTTACACAAACAAATCCAAATTTCAATTCAAACAAACAAACAAAAATGCTCATGTAAATACTAATTCAGAACTAAGGTCCACCAAGATTATATTTTCCAGCCTGATATAAGAGAAACATGAAGCAGAAATAATTACTGTCTGACACTAGGAAAAATGATGCTGATTAACTACACAGACTTAGTTTTAAAATACAGATTTCACTGCAATACTGTGACCACATACAAATATCTAGCTTTAAAAATAAACTGCTGATTCAAAGGAGAACATGGAGGGGTTTTTTGATTGTATAAATATATACTCTTTTCATCTATTTAGTGTGCAAATTTATTTAAAACACAATAAAATGACAGGCAAGTCTAAAAGCTAAATACAAAAATATAAGAATGTGAAATGAACAAACTTTTTCACTCTGCAGTTTTTATTTTATTATTAGATGCTATTCCTAACTTGTTAAAATTCATCAAATAGAAAGCTGTGAATAGAGAAAAAATTAAGCCAACTAGAAAAGTGTGACTTGGATTTAATATTTTATAATTGCCAAGGGACATACTGAGATCAATGAATTTTTGCCCGAGATGAACGTCAGAAAGAGATGTACTTCAGTCTTTTAGGGAACATTGGTCTATTTAATTCTTGTGTCTGATGCATGTGAAATATGCCTGTCTTGGCCTTCTTGGTGCCTGCAGGCCATGCTGGAGGCAGACATTACCACTTTTAATAGGCCGCCATCTGAGGAATGGCAAGGGATCCAATAACCCATCGACTCTAATGGATTTGCCTGTTTATTCACTTACACCTTTTTTGCAGCTAATTTTAGTTTTGCATGCTGAGTTGTTTCACTTTAAATTAAATGAATAGAAACAAAGGGGAAAAGACTGTGCAGCTAATAAACCATGATTATTTTCCAAGTTCTTCACAACAGGATCCTCCATATACTAAGGTATATCACTTGAGAACAGATTTGCTGCTGTGTTTTTCCACTTGTTGTCACAATTAACAAAGCTTCTTTTAGATTCAGTGAGACAAAAAGTAGGTTATTATAAAGTCTTACTTATAATGCACTAATGATTTGCAGCAGTTTTAGGCAACCAGCTTCAAATGATTATGAGGGTCATGAGCATCTTCAAAGAATAATACAGGTAATGTTAATGATTGTGCAGTATTATCACAAACAAAAACAGTATATAGTTTAATCTAGCCCTTCATGTGTACTTTGAAGATCACAGGTAACACTTAATGTGTTACTTATAAACTTATAGTCCCTCTAGATACAGAGCAACTCTGAGTAATAAAAATTTCCACTACATTTGATCCTTAGGAAAAATATACATTACAGGCTAAAACTTATTAGGGGATATAATCTCTATATTTGGACTGCATTAATATTTTGTTCCTTTACAAAAAGCTCTTCCTCCCTTTCCTTAGGAGATGCCCCTTGCATCTCTCACTCTCCACAACTCATGGATCACTCGAGGTGATCTATAAGGTCCCTTCCAAACCCAAACCCTTCTATGATTTATTCCAGAACCTTCTGCTCACCCAGCTCTTTTTAGACCCACCATTCAGGTGCTTTGCTTTTCTCAGAAAGGCTGAAAGGAACTTACTCAGGGGCTGTCACTGCAAGGCACAGCTTCAGAACAGCTTTCAGTGAGTTACAAAGGGGCTTTTTCTTTCTCTCCAGGTTTGGTTGAATCCCCCACTGCCAGTGTCCATCAGTTAGAGAGGAGCAGACAAGGGCCAGGTGTCACCTGCTGCTGACAGGTCATTGACTGAAGCTCTGCAGGAGCCTTTCTGTGCCTGCCTGGGGGGACACATCCCTCTGGGCACACACAGCCCCTGACCACTGCCTGCCCAGAGGAAATCACTGCGGCTTTCAGGCAGCAAGGCATCAAATCTAGGAACCATCCTCTTCTAAAGGCATAGAAATAATACAGCTCCTGCTTCCAGAAAGAGCAGCCCAGCCTTGGTCCCTGAGGTAACCAAAACATGGCACCACCAGGGCTTAGCCCAGGAAAAACAGATGCTGAACTGGGGCACTCCCCAGAGACCCTGACCTCCCTGCTGCAAAGAATTACTCTTTCCTATAATTAAATTGCATAAAATACAGCAGCACGTGGTCATTTGTTCCCTCCTCATGACAGAAACCAAAATGCATGACATCTACAAAAGGTTGTAATATGGGGTAAGGTTTGTTGACCAAACTGCAGGAATATGGATAAAAAATCCTAAATATTATGGGCCAAAAACTTGGGAGCCAAAACTCTGCACCACTCTGGGCCACAGCTGCAGGGAGAGCATGTGTACCCTTCATTTAGAAAAATACATTTAGTTTGGGAGATGCTGCCCCTCTAGTCTCTGTAGCACTAAATAGCCATCAAACAATGCAAAAACTCTCTTTGGAGTGGCATATATTACAACAAAAAAGGGTCTGTGTCATTCAGAAGGGTCCAGAGCACTGCCAGTTACTAACACAGATGGGAAACAAAGCAGCTACAAGTCTTTTTTTGTCTCTAGCTGGTTATGTTTTCCTTTAAGGGATCACATTATGAATCTGACATCTCCTTATTTTTGCCAAAAAGACTTCACCTCCTTTTATATCACTTGCTGATCTCTTACAGATTCCTTAATAACATGGTGTGACACAGAATCAACTCAGAGGCTTTACCAGGGCTTTTGGGCTGGATTTGGGCTTTTTCTCACTCGGTGGCTCACAAGACACAAAAGTATGTATTTCAAAGGATGATCCACACATTATGAAAATTGGCACCTTCATTTTGCATTAATTTTATTGCTAGTGAATGTTTTCTCTTGGAATTGAGACTGCAGTGGAAGACTCTGACACAAAACTATCACCAGTATCCCCTTAAATATATAGCAAAAATTAATATAAAGCTCCTCAAATAATTTCACATCAATCTACACATCCAAAACTTAAACCTGCTAGAGATACATATTTTTGGATAGTTACAAATTCAGCTTCCTTTTTAAAATGTTAACTCAGAACTATTATTTAAATGTCACAAACACCCAAGACCAACAGGACATTTTACAAGCACACAGACAAGTTAAAATAATCTGCCTGCTTTAGATATGTGCAAGCAAATCTGCAAAACAGAAGAAGTTAAGAGCAGCAGAATAATTCTTTCCCCCAAATTGTATTTGTAGACCTGGATACTAACTCCCAGACACACTGTGGAAAGAAAAATGGGAACAACAGACTGAAGTTGGGATTGATTTACTTCATTAGCTGGGATTACAAGTTTAACTTACAAACCAGAGGTCAAAATTTCTCATTAACAAGGGGGCCATGAATTGCTGCAGGGCTTGGTTCAAGAGGAGACCACTCTTATTACTAACTACACATTTCAATCTGTCTTTGATGTTCTCCTTCTACCCTCCTCCCTTTTATTTTTTGGCAGAGGAGTTGATTTTAATTGTAGCTATACAACACAGCTCAGTTTGCCTGAGAGCCAGCCTCCACATCTGCAGTGAGTGCAGTTCTAGTGATATTGGGTGCAGTCCATAGCTTAGGGCTAATTTTAATGGCTCCCCTTTTCATACAAGGCTCAGATTGTTTTCCACGTGATTCCTGTTAATTTAGCTGCAGGAAAGGGCATCAGTTTTCCTTGTGAGTTTCTGATCCATACTTCTAAACTAGGTGAAATGTATTAAAGAAGAGAAATGATCATAAAATAAGAGATTGAATTTTCTACTGCCTCCCTAAGTGATTAAACAAGTAATCCCACTATTTTAACACACAAAAGAAAAAGAGAAGATACAAATGGTATTTTTTGTTATATCTGTATTTTGATAAACAATTTATGAAATGTTATAAAGGAGCTCTTGAAATCTCTGACAGTGCTAAGGGTAAAAAAAAAAGGAAAGCTTAAATGTCTGGATACTGTGCATTTTCAAAATCTACAGATTCAAACAAAGATTTCACAGTACATTTCTCAAAACAAGAGTTGTGTGCATCATGGCAGCAGATGGTGGAGTACACCATCAAATAATAAAAATGTTTAATGAATATTTTCGATTTTTTGATGAACAGAACTAAAATATAACAGAATAGTCAAAGGTGGAATATTTAAACAGATTAAAAGTGCTCATTCTACGGGACCTACTCCAGTTTTTAAAGGAAAACACGCCACTGATTAAATAGCTGAAATTTTCATATCTCACGTATAGTTGAATCATAATTAAATTTGTCTCAGCAATCAAAGTTATACTCTCCACAGTTGGAACCACCTTTGAACATTGCCAAATTAGAAAACCCTCAAAAAAAGAGCAGTTAATTCTTACAAGTAAAAAACACAGATATCCTTTCAACAAAAACAAAGTGTGATGGTATTTTTTTTTTTCATAATTTAAATGTAGAAAAACAATTGCTAAGGGTAATGGTTCCCAAAATAATTTGTCATAGATATACAGTTTCTTGCCTTTATTTACACACATCTATTTAGACTACAAAGAGGTACCATCTCCAGCTTCATACCTATTTATTACTAGCAATGAAAGACAATTCTGCACATGGTAAATTCATGCAGGCTTATGATGCAAAACCCCAAGGTGAAAAGACAGGAATGATTAGGTAATTTTAGTTTAGGACCAACACAAATTTCTGTTTATTGCAATAGACAAAAATCTCCTGTATATTATGCAGATCTGCTCCACGTTTCCCATTTTCTACTGGGCCAGTTTCCACTTCACACTTGGGGGTAGCATGTATTAAATCACTTTCTTGTTTATATTAACAGTTGCTGTTAATACTCCCTTTCCCAAGCTTTTCCAGTTGTCACAGCATTAGAAGGTATAATTCAATCCACACCCAGAGCCAAGAATTAACTTTTCTGATGGCCAAGTCGGTCCCTTTTGTGCAAGGTTTCTATTGCCAGCCTGTAACTAATGTGCCTCTGGAAGTCCATAAAGGCCCTTTGTGTGCCCCTGGAGCTGGGGGGCTTGGGGGGCTGGCTGAGCCCTGGCTCTCAGGCTGGTGGCCACACAGCTCAGGGCACTGGCCACGGCTGCCCGGCCAAGGGCTCATCGACACGGGGTGCAGGAGCCACCCCCAGCTTCCAACAGGGGGTTATCTTAACAACTAGACATCTTTAAAAGGTCATTATTGCAGTCTCATTTCCAACTGGCACCAAAATGAAGGGTTGTCTTTGTGCAGGATTAATTTAAAAACCTCAGGATTTGATGTCAGTGGGAAATAACCAGCGTGGGACTCATAATGCTGCCTTCTCCTGCTTCTGGCCAGCACCTAGGGCTAATTTCTTAGGAGATGAAAACTATGACAAGCCCTTCAGTTAAGCTGAAAGCAGGCAGCAGTCCAGTAACACCCACAGGCCTCAGAGGCATCCTGTGACCCCCTTAGAAAAGTCACATTCACTTTGCTCTTGAGAAAGGAAAAATAATGCTGGAGGCATTTTGTTTTAAACCATGTGAAATAAGGAAATGTGAGGATGTGAAAATGAAGTGAAAAAAGTTAGAATTCATTTCCTCCCTTTGCAATGGCTTAGAAGCAAAACTGGTTCATTTTGAAAGTGTGTGTAAAAATCTGATACATTCACCAGTAGGCAGTGACTACAAAATGCTTAAGGTAAAATATGTAAATATGTAAAATAATCTCTTGAAAACCATCTCCTTTTGTGCTTGAAAGCATTTTGTAAAAGCATCTTTATTTCTCAGTAGCATTAACAGACAGTCAGAAAGAAAACTTGTCAAAACAAAAAACAGCAACAAAATTCAAGGTACTAGAATAATATTTTGAAACAAATCTGCAGAATAGTGAAAGGGAAGAAAATGAATGCATAAGTTCCTTGGATGACTTCTGCCCTTTTAGTATTAATCTGAATAATAATAAAGGAACATGTAAATTACAGTTTCAAAATTTTAAATGGGGTTATTTTAACTACCATAGACTTAAGGCAAATCTAATCTGCCAAGTCTTCACTCTCATTTCAGTCTAAAACTGTGTCTCACTTTTTTGCTCCTATTATGCCTTTTAACTTAGATGGGCTTTTTATCTCCTAGCTAAGCACATCCAACCTCATTTCCTTGTTCCCATTAAAGAGGTCTACACAAATGTGCATTCAGTCTGTTTACTACTTGCCACAGACTTGCTCCAAACTATTCTCATTAATAAAAGGTTGCAGGTTGAGGACCCATTAAAATGCTCAAATTAAGAGAATACTCAAAACTTTCATTCTTTGTCCAAAGTTCTTGAGATGTACTACGTATTACCATATTATCAACTACATAACCAAAACCAAGTAGCACTGAATTCATTAATATTAATACAATTTTCAAAAACTCTTCCACAAGTGAGGTCTCAAATCTGAAAAATGAACTCCAGCACTAAAATAATTGGTCTTGATTGAATTTTTTTCCTTATGTGGAGAAAGCTAAGAATATACAAGGAAAGCTAAGGTAGGGAACATGTAAGGAAAAATAGAGGAACAAAGGCAGAGGCTGGGAATCTTGAGCCACTGCAACACACAGGTACTGAATGATTCTTCTAGCAAAAGGCTACAGGGAGTTGGCTGAAAAAATTCACATGGTATCAGGCCTCAAGGGGGTATGTAACTACAGAAACACTATAGAAAGGAAATAATTATAAATTGGAATTATTTTGAGACATGGCAAAATTTACACAGTCCAGGAGTTTTTATAAAAAACTCATCAAAACTGAAACAATTTCCACCTCAAAAATGACAAAATAAATTATTTGTAGCATTGCATCTGAACCCCACAACCAGGCTAACCCACAATAATTTATGGGGAGTCAGATGTATTTACCTTGTTGTAGAGACCTCTTACTACCACCCCAGAATACTGACACCATGACAAGCTGAAAGGAAATCTGGGAAGTTGATAATGCCAAAGAATGACATACCCAAAGTCTTCATCATTCTCTTTTGCACAGCATTATGATTAAGTGAATAAGCAGTAGGAATGGCAAAAGGATGGTCTGTATCAGTATGAAAGGGAATCAAAACAGCCAGCTTGATTTTCCTGCTGCCATCCCCTCCAAACTGTGATTTCTCAGTAAACTGAAGATGGAATGATGATGCAATGCATCTTGACATGCTTTTAATATGCAAACTATTAATCCTAGAAGCTATGATTCTGCAAATTTTTGAAGTCTGAAGTGCATGCTTGAGTTAAGCATTTAGATAAATTGGCGTTTTTTCTACCTAAGACAGCTATAGTTAATGGGTCAAAACATAATTTGCCTGTCTTATTTGAGCTCACAGACATTTGTACAAGTGTCACAATCATTCATGTGACACTTGTCTGCTTTATTATTCTATGCCAAAACACAGCAAATATTTACAAGATTTGTTTTTCTGAAGCATACAGGGAATACATAAGAAAAAGGAAAGATATGAATAAGAGTAAGCAGGGAACCTTCACAGATACCAAGACTGCTCCTTTCCAACACTGCTTTTTTGAATGCAAGCTTCTCCTCTCTGTGTTCTTCATGGTGTCCTTAATTTATTATAAGGATGTTTATAATCAACTCAGTTATGGTCAAGCGTGCATTGGCCTGTAAATTCAAATATCCCACCCTCCCATCACTGATTCACTTCCTCACAGGCACAGAGAGGAGCTTCATGACTGAAATATCCCAGGAATATGGGCACATGGACTCCTGCTCCTCAGGTCTGACAGCCAAGGAGGGAGTTCACACTCAGCTCTTCCATGGCAATCTCAGCACAACTAAAAACAGCTTCTTTGTGTAAATCCTTGATTTTCATTCCACAGCTGCTCTTTCCTGAGACTTACACATATAACCATTGCTGGGAAAGTCTAGGAAAGTTAATAATTGTTAAAGGCTTACATGAAAGTAATTGTTCTGTTTCTTCTGAATTGCCAATACTGATTTTGCTGTGAGAGGAGATTATAGAAAGAAATGGAACACTAGAGACAGGAAAGTACTGTTACCAAAATAATCTAACAAATGCAAATACAGCCCCCAGTATTAACAGAAGTGTCGAGTCTGAGAGCACAGACAGATGTTCACTCTGGATCCAGCTGTGCTGATGAAGGGCTCTGTGCCCCCCAGCTGCTCCTCGGTGCCCCCTGCTGAAGTCATTATCCCCAGATCCACCCCCATTCGCTGGGGCTGGGGCAGGGCAGCCCAGCCACAGCCCCTCACACAGCCACCATGAAATAACCCAGCTGCTCCTGCCCCAGGGAGTGCCTGCACAGACCCTCTGCCCCAGCCCGTGGCAGGGACCTCCTCACCTCTCACCTCTCACATGATGCTAACCATAGCAGTCCTTGCACTGGCATGCTCCTTCTGGAGCCCCAAAAATAGGCACTGCTAAAATACCATCTCTCTCAGTAATATAAATTAAAAGCATTTTTAAAATCACCTAACCGAATAGAGAAATGCCTAGCACTTGATTTTTTTTTCCCCAACAAATATACCCATGGATTTTTCCTACTGTACTACAGACAGGATTCAAACAGCACTGACATCTGAAAACAGCACAAACAGTAAAGATAACTTCAAATGTGCACAGCACCAAAACCATCACCTTTGCTCAAATAACACTTGTAAATGATCACCAATAGTAAGAACTTAAATCACAAGCCAAAAAGTTGGTTGTTTGGTGATTCTTGATTTTGAGGGCATAGATGGTACTTGATAACTTTGGCACTGAAACAATCTGAGATTTTTGTTAATAAAGACAAAACTAAATATACAAATCAGATAACATTTAGAGCTGCAAACTCCTTATCTAGAGTGACACATTCCCTTGCCAACCTGTAAAATGCATTGTAGAACAGTATTTTTTTTTTCATTGAAAATTTGCAAGAGAATTTCATACCATTTTTCAGTTATTTTTGGAGGTGTATTTCAAACCATACAACACACATTTCCCAGCCTAACCACAAGGTGCCTACTGTTACACTACACATGTCAAAAGAGCTCTTTAAATACTAAATACTAAATACTAACTGTGACCATATTTTCAGCTGGATTTCAGCCTGCTCTGGTAACTTCTCTCTTCAGGTGACAAACTAGCAGTAACTGAATTCATTACAGCCTGATTAATTATGCTGTCTTCATACAAAGGAAAAAGAGACTTCAATCAGAAGAGGTAACCTTAAACAGTACCTGTGTAGCAGCGTATCAGAACATCAATCCCACATCCATGCACTTCCATTTGCTTTGAGAATTCTTAGTAATTACTTCTCCCTTTCTATCACATAGCTCATCTCAACTCCAGGGTCTGAAAAACTAAAGGAAGAGGTTTGAAGCACACCAGTTCCAGCTGACAGGATTTATACCAGTTACCAGAAATACTGAAAACTGCACCTTATGCTCTCCACTTGCTTACCATGACCTAACTACACACAACCAGCCTTTTTCTCCCCAGCTGAACACAGCAGGAGCTTGGGGAATAAAAGGAGAAGAGAGGAGTGGAGCCAAATGTCAGCAATCTCTTTTCTCATACAGCTGATGACTTGCCAGGTTTTCATCTTCTACATGTTTGGAGACAATTTCCTTACATGATCCAGAAGCTGAGAAGCACCTGGCCATTACCTTCTCCTAAAGCAGGCCTATCACCACAGCATAGGGATGGCACCTAGTCAGCAATATCACTTTTGCTTGCTTGCCTTTTGTGCTTGCTAACATGCAAAGGCAAATTAATCTAAGACAAGAATCTGGCATATGTGTCTAAAATACACATTGCATAATTAAACTGGGAATGAAAACAAATCAAAGGTATATATGTTCAAATGGCATTTATTGTTCCTTTACAAAAAGGAACAAGGAACTTGGCAAATATTTCTTATGAATAAAGACCCATCTTCACAAAGTATGGGTTATGAATAGCAATGAACAAGATAAGAGCACATGAGATAAAGCCAGCTAGAGTAAGCCACAGATGTAAGCAGAGCCAGACTGACAATGGAAGAATTCCCACCCTACCAGGCTATGGAGCGCTCTCCACACAACCGTTTAATGCCAACACACATCAGCACTTACACTAAAGGAGACACTTCAGAGAAATATTTTTAAATGCAAAGTTTGGGATATCTCTTTTTTAATATGGATAATACTCAAAGCATATATCTCTCTACAGACTTAGGTCTCTGGTGCTTAGTCTGTAACATGCCTGTGTGCTCTGCTGCTAACGGCGATTTAAAGAATTTGCTGTACCTACAGAATTGTATTACAGAGATCCTAGAGGGGATGACTAAAACTTGTTGAAATTAAGTTCTAAGGAAATATATAAAAATAGGTGACTGGTTAGGGTTTGGTTAGAGTCAAGAAGAGAAGGTGCTCTCAGGTCTCTTTCTCAGAGCCAATTGCCTGTGATAATAAATGCACGGGGTTGGCTGGGGAATCAGGTGCTTTGGAGAAAAATAATAATGTGTTGCAAATATTGCCAGACCAACAGGCTTCTCTGTCTCATTCAAACCCACCATGGTCCTGCATGAACAAAAACTGCAGGAAGACAGCTTAGACTGTCACACTCAGGCAAAAGGAGCTGGCACTGACTGCAAACAAAATGCAGTGACAAAATGTCATCCCTCTTGCTCTTCACTTAGGATGCCCCTGCATTACACTTATGGACCTAGGTTGTCACATCTCTCTTTTAATTAGGCAAAATAATGCTGCAGCTAATACCTAGCAGAAGAATTTACCATGGGAAAAGTATCAGCTTCCAAAACCTCACTCCTAAAAGAAAAAAAAAGGAAATGAAACTCAAAAACAGGTTCTTTATTAAAGAGCATTGTTTAAACACTTAAGGCAGCTCCCCATCTTTATCCAATTTCAGTAAACAAAACTGATTTTTGTCACAGATAAGAGATTTAAAACCACAGAATAACAAGTAATTGAAAAATGCTTTGTGAATTTATTAAAACAAGTTGTGAAATTATATTATTCACTAACTCGCTAACACATTCTTCTAAAGAGAATGAAATGTAAAGAAAAATTCAATGGATTTCTTTTCAATTATATGACTGCCTTATTTTCAATATTTTTTCTCAAAAGTTAACCATGAAAACAACTTTTGTGTGTCTGAACAGAGATTAAAATATACAGGTAATATTTTATCAATTACTATTAACCTTGCTATTAGTATAAATATTCAAAGACTTAAAAATACAAATATATAAACCAGCCAAAAATTAATCCTAAAAAAAATGCAGTAGAGCAGAAACCTCTCTCACAGTCTTCAGATTTGGCTGGCTCAATCAATCTGCTACGGCCACTCAACCAGTTAAATAAATTTCTATAATGATTTCACCATTTTAGGTTGCCTATCTGCAAGTTCTTACTGTCAACACAAATTACCCTGCGTGCTGAAATTCCCCCATCAGCTGAGACTAAGTATGACTGTTGTAGTGCTCTGTTAACATGACATGCTTCTCACAGATCTGTATTCCAGATGTCAGGACAATCCAGTACAGCCAGCCAGAGGTGCCCTGTTATCAGACCTGGGAGAGCAACTCCCACTAAATCCTACAGCCTGGGCAGGTGCAGGGTTTGCTCTGGAGTTGGGTGTCAGTCTGAGCACTAGCACTGGGATGGTTCCAGGATTAATGGGACACCCATCCCAACAGAGCAGGGCATTAATGGGACACCCATCCCAACAGAGCAGGGCATTAATGGGACACCCATCCCAACAGAGCAGGGCATTAATGGGACACCCATCCCAACAGAGCAGGGCATTAATGGGACACCCATCCCAACAGAGCAGGGCATTAATGGAATACCCATCCCAACAGAACAGGGGATTAATGGGACACCCATCCCAGCAGAGCCAGGGCATTAATGGGACACCCATCCCAACAGAGCAGGAGATTAATGGGATACCCATCCCAACAGAGCAGGGGATGAATGGGACACCCATCCCAACAGAGCAGGGGATGAATGGGACACCCATCCCAGCAGAGCCAGGGCAGGGCCTTTGTCTGGGCAGGGCAGAGGGAGGCCATGAAAAGCCCATGAGCTTTTCCACTCATGAGCTGCTCTTGGGTCTTCTTCTAGAGAAAAGTTGTATCAAAAATTCAGCACAAAGTTTTCATAAAGAATCCACTTACACAAACCAACTGAATGCTGGAGATAAAAATCCCCCCCTGAAACACTATGTACCTTAACAATAGCTATAGTTTTTTTATTGGATTTCACATTTAATTAAAAAAACAATGAATCTCAGTATATGCACTAATTAAATAACTCAGAAGTTACAGATGATACTGCCTCATGAAAAATTATTTTGAAATTAGAATGCTTACGTTAAATTCATAACTTAAATATGACAATCAAAAATCTCATTTTTTAGAATCTGTAGTTGGAAAAACAGTTACAGAAGAAGAAACACAGCTTTACTATCTCCCACCCACACACTCAGTACAACTTAATAAATTTACCACAGCAGTATATAATATCTAGAGAGTGAGGGCCAAAATATAGAAAATTATGTTAAAAAGTAATTGGTCTTCATCACCACCAGGATAAAAGGCAATATATAACTTTTTAGAAGTTGTATGAAGCCCACAAAATCTTGTATCCCAGTAGAACTAATATAAGAAATGCATTTGACTGCAGACCAACCAGGATTTACAGCCCAACACAGGCTGCACAAGCTGAATTATGGATTACATTACATTTTTTTATATATGGCACTGTAGAAAAGAAACCCCCATAGGTCAGACTGACATATTAATCACCATAGCTAAAATAAATAGTATATGTGAATAGTATCTACTCATGGGCCACAAAATAGATCAAGGTAGAGAACTCTGAGCACACTTGGAGTCTTCAGTACCTATCAACAATATAAACTGAAAAGCATTAAAATACTCATTAAACATTTGTAATTTCCACTAATTGCTGCAGACTGGGCAGACATCACACTGAAATACACAATGTACACATCCAGATTTCATTATGGAGAGCAGAGATAGTACAAAGTTGACTCTAGCCTGTACTTTAAGACTTTACTTCAGCTGTTCCTCAGTAGGAATTTTATAAAATTATGTACTATTGCTTAAGTGATTTGGATGCTCAAAACTGAAAATTAATGATCTGTGGTGGAATCAAATCACCTGTTGTACTACTTCTTGTCCTCAACCAGGAGAAGCCACAGAACATGCTCCAGTACAGTTAAGCTCCTTAAAACAATGAATATTTCACAATATTAAAAAACAACTAATTGAAGATTCAGGCTCATAGTACTTTTTGAAGTAAACAAAATAATTCTTCTTCTGGATTCTCAATCAAGACATATGACACGATGTCAAATACTTCCAAAGATGCAATTTTTATTTCTTTAGAGAGAGAAAACCTACCTTCCAATTTTCTTCTGGAAACTCTTCCATATTGTTATTTAAGAAATATTATTAAAAGAAAACTTCAAATCTTGATGTATCTTTGCTCTTAACATCACCAGAAAATTACTATTACTTTGACTACCTGCACAGCTGACAAGAACACCAGGGAACAGCACCTGCAGTTCCTCATTGTTCTGTTACTTAGGCAGGTAAAAGCTAAGCCCACAGCAGTATCAAATTTATACCATCTCACTGTAGCTACATAGCTGAAGATAAAAACTTTTGCTAAAAGAATTTTGTGGCAACATCAAGTTTTACCAAAATGCAACACACCTATGGCTGTCAATGGTGTCCAGGGGCAGGACTTGTGTGGAGAGCTCTTTGTTTCCCCTTCCCTCCTTTAATTGAGCTTCAATGTACTGAAACTGAATGCTATTCATAAAAATTACTTACAGAGATGAGATAAGTAATTTTGGCTTTGGAGACAAGCACTAGGCAATTTTTCAAGTCCATTAGATGTAGCTCATTTTTTGCTTTGTAAAGATGTCTCTTACAGCTGCTTTTTACAAAACTGTACTAGCATAAAAATGAAAACAAAATAAAAAGAGAAAACAGAGGGATTAACAAAAGCCTGTAAAAGAGAGAAATGCAGATAGCTTCTTTTATGGATGAGGAAAAACATTACACAGGCCAGTGATATGGCCTGGGAAAAAAATGCCCTGTGCCAACACCTCTCCCATAGATAAAGCAGGCTGCAGTGCTGCTGTCTTTTTGATCAAGAGAAGAAATCCCACACCAATGACTGTTTCCCCTGACAGACTGCTTGTCCTTTTTAATGTTACATGAGAGCACCAGCCTGAACTTCCCTCCCCTCAGAGCTCATACCACTATCACTGATTAGAGATGCTGCTCTGCCTAGGGCTACTCACTTCTTTGGCCAAGGCTGCTTAACCTGTTGTGCTCCTTGTATTCCTTAACTTCTCCTTTGGAGATAGAAACCTTGCCTTTTTTATGGAACTTTTTGCTCATTCTCCTGGCACAGCTTCCTCTAAATTGTTCAGTAATTGGTGCATCATACAGATGTTCAGCTCTTGTTAGGCTCCTGTCTTTGCAAGAGAGTGTCATGCTCAAAAAGACTGGAGAATTATCCCTTTTCTTGATAAAACTATAGCATGGGCCAACATTATCTCCATGCTGCTATAGCACAGGAATGACTATTTATGATACCTTCCACTTTCTCAAAAACAGCTGCAGAAAACCTCATAATTCTCATTTGCCTTCCCATAAAACACTGCTGTTCATTGTCCTTTTGTTTGCTGAGATAATTATTATACCAAGAATACTACAAAAAGAATAAGAAAAGACAGTGAAAATAGGTCTACTGCACTACCTCCTTCAGACACCTCAAAACTCATCAAGAAAGCTGGAGGGTGAGGCAGGGTAAGAATTCCCAAAGAGATTCAACAGCCCAGAAGTCTGGCTCTTAAGGACTGGTGACCTATGTTTTCCACACCCAAGTTTTGTAATAATTTAATTAGTTTTAGTGAACACTGTGAAATGTCTGGGTGTATATTCAGTCAGGCTTGGAGAAGTGATCTGTAACTTGTTAGCAAAACCACCCTGTGAAACTAACTCCAGCATCCCATGAACTCATACTGGTTAAAAAGCTAGAAAGACCATAATTTTATGCAATCACTGTAACTTCATACAGGCAAAAACCCCAAGACTTTTCTCCAAAGACAGGAGGAGAAAAAGGGGAAAAAACCTCCTTCTGACTTACAAGTCATGGAGACACTCATGATAATTTTATCATCACAGACCTTCTAGACGGTAAAAAATTTCCTTAAGTTGTTGCGATTTTTTATCTTCTCTGCTTCTCTTTTTGACCACCTCTCAGGTTGCCAAAATTAAAAAAAAACCCAAACTCCACCAGCATAAGAAATCTTGCCAAGGTCAGGGAGCAGCAGTTCTGCCTGATGCCCTTCCCTCCCTATTGCACCTCCCCTGCAGGAACTGGCTGCCAGCCTGTAACTTGAAGGCAAGCAGTAACCAAGTAACTAATAAATAAGGAGTACACCACTAAAGTAAACAGTACCCCAGCTATAATTAGCTAGAACAGACAAGCTGCTGGTGGTAGATGTCTCTCTGAGTTCCCTCAGGCCCTCTCCAGCCCCCACAGAATCCCTTTAACCAGCATGCTCCTGTTTGACTCCAGGCAAAACAAAAACAAAAACCCCCTTTTTTCCTAGTCATTCACTAGAACAGAGTATGTAACAAAAGGAAGACCAAGATGAAGATCCCACTATTAGCTATTTTTACTGTATTATTTCTTTGAAAGCAAAATACTGCCTGTAATATTCAAGACCCATCTTGAAACTTCATAAACCTGCATTTAACACACACACTTCCATGGTCAAATAGCACGAGACTTTCCAAAAGCATGCAATATGACAATTTCTAGAAAGAAAACCCTGGTTTTACTATAGAAGGAAATATAGAAAATGAAGTGTTTTCCTACACCAGAACCAGTTAGGGATGAGCAAAGCCAAGCTCAGGCAGTGGGAAATGCAGGGAGATTGACAGGAACACAGGGCTTCAACAAAAGCTTATTGCAGGTAATTAATGTTCTACACGAGGCACATTACTGACTTCAAACAAACTCACCACTCTGCCTAAAGTTAAGCATGTGCACATGTCCTTGCAGGTTTGCAGCTCCAATGCTCAGCTTCTCATGAATGTGGCCAAACAGGACCCACTTTGCCATCACTCCTGCAAGGGAAGGATGTGCAAAGCACACTGTTCCATTAGCTGGGAATAGTTCTTAACAAAGCTGAAAAGCTTGTTTCAGCTCAGAATTTAAATATTTGAGCTCCACCTTTGAATTTTATCATTGGCAAATTTCAGCCAAATTCTGAAGGAGGAGTGTGCACTGTAGGAGACTGGTCAACAAGTGTAAAAAAGGATGAGCATTCCTTCCAAATTAAACAAGATTTGCTCAAAATACTCTTAAAATTTAGAACAGATCACAGGGATTAAAATGTACCATGTTTCTTGAATAGCAAAGTTGGTCAAAATAAATTTGCCTGCACCACAAACTGCTTATCTTGTGTCATTTCAGGATGATATTACTTATGAAACCTGTAATAGGGACCTGCCTTTAAATTTTGTGCACAAATATACATATGATATGCACACATTAAACACTCAGAAAAACATTCTGACTTACAGTAAAATCTTGGAAGACTTGCACATGGTAAAAGGAAACCATGAAAGGCCTGTTTTCATTTCTCTTTCTTACACACTAAGCTCGTTTTCAACTGGACTACTGAAAATGAAGTGATAATTTTCTGAACATGCAAAAAGCAAGTTCTGAAAAAAATGTTTGTGTTGGGCTTTTGTTTTGTTTTCTTTTTAAATCAAGAACTTATACTGTTTTATGAACAGACCACATTCAGCTGTACATCAAGCACAGTGCTGATGCAGAAGGGAGCATGGCCATTGCCATCCTTTATCACCCCCATCAGCATTTGGGATGTGGCTCTGGGGGAAGAAAACGTGGCCATATGTGGAAGGGGCTCACAGCTAGTCTGTGAGCCAGAGAGGGTTAATTGGGAAGGTTTACATCTGAAAGGAATTTTACCAAAGCCATTGGTGTGGAGACTGAGAAGAGAAGAAGAAGATAAGCAAGAAGAAAAGTTTTAGACAAAAAGGAAAAAGATTATTCCACAAAATTTACCTAGCACTGAATGGGATTGAAGCAGAAGGAAATGAATCTATTTGATGATTCATCTGACTGCTCTAGGGAAGAATTACTTAAATGGGAAACATTGCCACCTTAAGATACAGGTATGAATCTTTCTGTGTACAGGTTGAAAAGTTACACCTTGAAAATTTTCTGGTCAGGTTTTAAAATTATTTTCACTGACATCTAAAATTGTCACAGCACCTTGAGCCTTACCTTCTAAAGTCAATGGACAAACTCTCTGCTAGAACTTCCATGTTTTCTCTTAGTCTTACCAGTTTTATTTAGCCAGAAGAAGGAAAAGATCTGTAATTATAAGCATCAGAAAAACAGAGACTGCAAAATAGATTCTATCCTTCTGAAAGTGTAGTGAAAAATTTTAGTGTCTGAAATACAGGAAGGCAGAGAGAAGACAACTGAAAATACAGAAATAACTCAACCCAAAACCAACTTCCAAAAAACCCCAAAATGCAAAGTCACATACCCTCTGTCCCTACACATCCTCAAGGTAGCTGCCTTTTGCAAGAAAAACACAACCTTCCCAGGAATAGCAGTAGAGCTCCACAGGGATTGACAAATAATGGATGAACTCTTAGCTACTCAGAGATCTTTGTGCCAAGTTCTCATTTTCCACGCTAATAAGCTGCACACACTGTATTTACAATGTATCCCTGAACAAAACAATTGTATTTATAATTACCATCTCGATAAAATTTTCTTTTAAAAAATGTAGGTTTTTTTTTTTTTTTAACCAAGGATGAGGATTTCTCTTCCTATTAAGAAAAAAAAAAAAAAAAACAAAACACTATTTGAATAAAAATGCAGTGGAAACCTTTGAGAAGCAGAGAAAAAATGCTCTCATGGTTTTCTCCTGTGTGCTTCATCAACATCATGCAGTCAGGTGGGACCAACTTCCATCTCCAAATGAAGTAAAAATCAAATTTTTCTTGGCCAATAAGGAAAAATTATTAATATCATTGAACCTCTGTCAGAATATTTTGTATTCCATAGATCAAAGGAATACACACAGCATGCAAACCTGTTCTACTAGTAAAAAAGAATGTTCTTCCTGGCACAGAGCCCACTTGCTATTTTCTTGCATTGCTGCCTGGCTTTTTCCTCCTGTGAACTGAGATCCATGCAAAAATGTTCTACTGCCTCCTGACTCAGTGTCTGTATTCCTGCTTGTTTGCAGCAGGCACAGAAATGTATTTCCACACATTCACTCCCAGTTACAATCATTAATCATCAATGTAAAGATGGCATTGTCCATCATCTTCAATGTCTTCCTAGTTTTACTGCTAAGTCTGTAAGAAGCATTAGAGTCATGTTTCTAAGCTTTGTTTCACAAAATAAAACCAGAATTCTAAAAAAAAACCCCAGTTTGTGTTCATCATGGGTTAAAACACAATTTGAATTAAATTTTTAAAAATGAAAGCTCATCACTGGGGCAATTGGTTTTTAAATTGAAATCTCATTCATTTAAGAAAAAGGAAAAAAGGTGCAATTACTAATTAGGATAACATCTATAGAGGGCTTCAAAATACTGCTTTTGAAATAGATATCAACATGTTTATGTTGATTTTGATTTATTTGAATTTATTTGATTTTGAAAACAGGAAGTTAAATAAAACAGACATAAAAGAGAAGTTGAAGCCAAACTCGAGCATTTCAAAGATTTATAAAGTAGTATGTATGTAATTCCATTTAAAAAATGTAAGGACAGACTCTTTTCTTTTGTTTCCTTGAAAATTTAAACCCATAAATTTAAGTGATAGTTTTGTGATACCTCAAATGAAATCATTACTGTCAGCAGTAGTGACATCCTACACCAAAACAGGTCTGAGAGAACACTGCATTTCATCATATCAGTGAGACAGGGAGCAAAGAGTGCTTGAAAAGGTAATGATACAACAAATCATAAAAATTCCTCCTGTTCTGCTCTTAGTCTACAGGCTCAAAAAGCACAAAAAGCAAACTTTAACTTCTTGATCCATAAATGCTTACAAAAGGTGTTCTGCTCCCTTGTATCCTATAACTCAAGCTTAACCAGTGTAAAGGGGTTTTAGACTCCAGTGCTTTCTAAACACATCTTGACCACCTTAAACAAAAAGTAATTCATCAAGAGCTGCAGTAGGAAGACCAAGCTGAGACTTGAGTTGTTGAACAAGTGGTTCCAAGGATCTTGGGAAGTGGATGCCATAAAATAAACTTCAGTTCCAGAAAGGTGAGAGAACAGCCTAAAGATTTGCTCAGAGAATGGCAGTGCTGGAGATTGGTGTTTTTCCCCAAAATAAAAGACTATTCCTTGGTTCTAGTTATTTGGGGTCTGCCAGGAGCAGCTATGTCTCATATACTGGCTGATGCATGACCTTCTAAAAGTGGGTGATATTCACTGGTAGAAACTCTGGACAGAAGCCAAGGCACAGCCCTCCAGTAACAGAGACTTCTACAGGACACACTACACATCTCTTACAGTTCAAAAGGGCAAGAAAGGAAGGAAACAAGGCCAGGTTTACCAAGAGACAGCTCATGTCTAATCCATTCCAAAGGGAAAATTACCTAGTATCCTGATTTCTTCTTAATATTGTTAAAACACTGACAATGGCTTTGAGGAATAACTGCAGGTGTTGCTGAAACATCCATGGATAACCCAAGCATGAAGTGAGAATGTCAGCTGAAATGGTGAAATGAATCACATTCAGTACTGCATAACCAAAAAGTGACTGCAGTCATAAGCACTTTTTTCCAACTACAGCACATACCCAAGTGCTTCCCAAATAATCCTGAATCCACTTTTACTTACCACTTAGAAATCAGGAGTTACTAAAAGTATAAAGACCTAATAGACACTAATATTAAGTAACCACTCTATGTCTGCCTCTAGTACAACACAGATTTCCAAGTCTTAAACCAGAATCTTAATCATGTTTTGTACAAAACCTAAACATGAAAGCAGCTTTAAAATACTCAAATTATACCATCTGAAAGATTAATTTAATTAAAAAATGTGGTGCCTCGTACCCAAAATACATCTCACAATCACTTCAGTAATTAGCTCTTCTCTACACAAAACATCTCTGTTTTAACTGTTAGTTTTGGGACTTTCCATGTCTGCAAGAACATTATCTTTCTTGACTAATATAATGGCTGGAATATACTGGATGAGAAAAAACACAGAGTATCAGATCTCCCTCGAGCACTGGCCCAACATATGGTCCTGCACATTTTGAAAGATGGTGTTTGGGATAGTTTGCTGAATATTCTTAAGATGACTGCTCTTCTGCTGTGTGAGGAAGAGGGCTTTTTCTTATCCCTAAAATGACTGTCTTCAATAAGTGGTGATTCACTGAACTAGCCCTGAAGCTGCCTTTGGAAGCTCAGTATTCAAAAACCATCTGTGCCAGCAAGTACCAGGAGAGGGCTTTCACTTGATATTTAAACAAATTATACCCTCAGATATTTCAAACATATACTCTGTATTTATGTATTTTGGGATACTAGCCATAGGTCTTGATGAAAAGCCTAATTATTTAATCAATACTATTAAATAGAGAAAAATGCTTGTATTTAACCTCTACACTTTAATTCCACAATAAGAAATGAAGGAAAAAATATGCAAATTCTGCATTCATGCCACCTTAGCAGTATTCAAATATTTAGCTTGTAAAGCTACCTGACCTAGTCTTGCAATCCTTTTTTCAAAGCCTTAACTCTTACAATTATATGAAAATATCTATTTCATAAACAAACCAAATTTTTAATTCTAACTCTTAAAAACCTTATAATTCAAATTAAAAAAAATTAACCAAACACTGAAAATGCAAACTGAACAGATACAGAATCAATCATAAAGCAACTAAGGTAAACAAAAGCAACCCAAACCTTACATTTAATCTGACATTAGAGGTGCTCAGGGATGCTAACTGAAGAACTTCAGTGCTTGCTGTCCTGAATGTTGCAACCTGTTTGTGTCACCCACTGCTGAGTGCCACAGCACAGATCAGACCCTGCATCTAAACACATCATATGAGCCAGGATCCTTAAATACCAAACTTGATAATCACATGCTAAATTCCAAAAAGCTTTGACTTTAGAAGATATTTTCCAATAATTTTTGTCTAGTATTACTGAAGAAATGCAAAACCCCTAAAAAATTCTGCAAATGCAGTATTTTCAACTCTGCCAGGCAGAGAAGCTGAATCCTTCCAAAGCTATCTCTCTTCTCTTTACCTCTCCTCCTTCACTCTTGATCTAAACCACATTATAATAATAAGCAGGCTGAATTACTGATGAGCTGCTGCCTGCTACAGAGGCAGCTGTGTTTCTAGCAGATCATCTAAAATGTGAGCAGACACGAAAGGCACTAAAAAGGAAGCGAATGAAGTGCAGGTGATCTCACATTTGCTGTCTCTGTCTGGTTGTAAGTTCCTTTTCCAGTGTTCACTGGGCTCTAGGCCAAACTGCTTCAACAAGCAAAGCAGGAACTATTCACTTTTTATTGTTGTTTTATCAGCCTTCCTATTTACCAAATGGAGATGGATACAAGAGCCAGGGCCAAGCAAAGGGAAGGGGCAGGAATGCAGGGATTGGGATGGGGGTCACAGTGACATTAGCCCAGACCATTCTGTATTTGTGGTCAAACCAGTCACTGACTTGGCAGCAGTGTTATTTGGGAATACTGAGCCCCTGCTCATCCACTGCTCTACAAAACATTTTTCCCATGTTTTGGAAAGGCACTTTTAATATGGCTGCACATAGAAGCAAATTTTTAAAAAAACATGTAATAATAACCTCACTCCACAACTGCTGATTTTCCATGTCCCCAGGTAAAAGTAGTAAAAAAATATCAGCTGTACTAGTCCAGGAAAGACAATTAATGAGCCTGATCCTGATAATTTATAATCATTCTGCCATCCAAAAAAAAAAAAAAGGGGTCTATTTAGCTGTGGCTTGAAAACAAACAAAGAAGTCCAAATGAGCTCTGGCAATGCAATGTGAGACAGAAGAAGTTTAAAGAAAATACTCTCAAACAAAGTGCTAGTAAAAAATACTTACTATTTGCAGTTATTAACACAAGCTTTTTCATATTTCCAAGAGCTATTTCTCTCTATGTAACAAACAGTACTTAAATACAGAAATCTTTTCCATCAACTTCTTAAGTAGAATATCCATCACTACTCCTAAATCAACCTCCTGCTCAAATGAAAAGGGTATTATTAAAAAGACCCAATTAAAAAAAAAATTATTAGTATTTCTGTTAAACCAAGAAGCTGGACTGAAATCCAGCAATGCTCATAGAAAAATGGCCAATGCAACTAAATAAAGTGTCAAACAAGAGTTAGTTCAGAAAAGGGAAAAGGAAAGGAACATGCCAGGCTGGAATGATTTGTAAATGACATTTCTTTGGATCAGTAAATATGCAGGGTCCCAGCTGCAACAAAAGCAGACACAGGTCAGAAAAGGGTAGTGAGGAGACTAGAAACTTCAATGCAAAAACTAGGTGTTTTGACAAAAAAAAAGGGGCAGGCTAAAAAAGCTCTGGCCAAGCCAGACCTTGCAAGCAGAGATTATCAGCAGCAAGGGCTTTAAGCAGCTTAGAAATTGCTGGGAGAAATCAGTGTCATAGACCATAGAGGAGGTTGGATATTTGAAGGTGGAATTGGGCTAAGGGGTGCTGGTTCCATAGAACACAGATTCATAATGATGTGTCTAATCCCCAGAAACCTAAAGAAGAGATATCAGACAGTCTTGGAAAAATAATACAAAATTCCAGTACCTTTTTACAGGGAAACATTTTGGAGGAGTTGAGTTTATTTCTGCATAGCAGCCCTAATAATCTCAGAATACCAGAAAGGGGATTTCTAGGAGCCAAGGCTGTGAGACAGCTTCTGCAGTACTTTAGGTCCTATTCCCTACAAAAGACATTGAATAATGCAGATACAGTTTCCAAGACCTTGAAATCAGCTTCCAGCCAGCCATCTACATGAGCTGGCCAGGATGGTTAGAAGCTAGGAGAAGAGGGATGGGAGCAACTCCATCTGAACTGGCACACAATCCATGGCTCCAGGAAATCCATGGATAGGCAAAAACTTCAAGGACACTTTGCCAATTGAACAATACAGTTGTTCAGCAAAATTTGGGCTAGGAGAGCAGCAAAAGGAAGCAAAAATATCCAGAAGCCTTTGGAATTTGCCCCAGACCTTTATTTTCCCTTGAGGCACTGTAGCAAGACAACAAGAAGCTTCTAGAAAAAGAGAGAAGCTGCTCATCATAATCCATTCAGATATAGAGCCCTGATTAAAATGCTTCACTCACTGAAGGTGACCACAATTTTGTTCATCAAATTATTAATACTTACAAAAGAGTAAATTTTTTTTTTAAAGGGACAATAGACAAAATTAAATTCTGCTCCTTAGGAGAAAATATTCCTTTGGTGAAGTGTTAAAATATGAAGGGATCCATGTATTATTAGAATGTTCCAATTATTTTTATATGAGGGAAAACCAAAGTTATGACCACCCAGCCGAGCTTCTGGTGAAAGCTTCTTTGGCCTGTTGTGGTGAGATTTGTTACAGGTGAATGTGGAGGAGAACAGAATTCATTACTGAATGTAAGATAAAGGAGGGAGACTGAAAGGAAGGGAATAAAAGGACAACACAAAGTCTGGGAAACTCCCTCAGTCTGAAACAAATTTTATCAGCAACAGAAGCACCTCCCACGTATCTGAAGTCCTAAGTCAATTTTAGAGTATAAACAAGATCCATTTCTGTTCCTAGCTCAGCTAATTCCCTAGCACTAATCTTAGCACACAAAAAGAGAGAGAAGTCGATAAAAGCTATCCAAATTCGGAAACAAAAAGGCCTTTGGAAATGCCTGGCATTTAGACAGTCAAATGTCTGAGCCAAAACTGTTAGTTCAGTTATTCAAAACAAAATGTTTGCATTTTCCTCAGAACAGGCATGTAATGGGGAGAATTCCTCTGACTCCAGTGCGTGGGCAGACTCAGCTGAAGGAAAAGCAGCCCAAGTGTATCTTGCACTAAACAACACAGTGCTCTTACAGAGCCACCCACAGCAGTGCAACCACATCACCCTGGCTCTCCACCTTGCTTCATACAGATCAGCCTTTTGACAGTTTTGCATTTATTGTGTAGTACAGCTACTTTTCCACTTAAAATAACAGCAGAATCATGTTAATGAATCCGATCCTATTTCTAGAGCACAGCATTCTTATGGAAATTACAATTTAGCATGATTATAAACTCATCTTTGCAGTGCTGGAGGACACCTTGACATTCTGAAGAATTTAGACACATTTATCATAAACCCACGCTGGTATTACTACAAGCTCTTGGATCAAACTGTTAGCAAGACTACAGTTATGGTTTTTCAGATACTTCTTCAATCCCTACTCTTTTTGGAAAAAGAAAACAGACATAAAGGCAGTGAACAGTTTAAGACCTACACTTTGCATTTAACTATTTTAAAAATATTCTTAATTATCTGCTGAAAGTTCACACTTGAAAATACAACTGCAAGGGGATGCTGTGTTAACTGTGGCAAGGCAAGCTGCATCCCAGTGCTGCTGTGCATTTGCAAATGACACAGCTCCCTGGCAGCAGCAGCAGCAGCAGCTCCAGCTGCTCCTCCAGCTCTCCAGGAGTGCTCTCCTTGCCTGGCTCTGGGTGCACACTTACCTCTCCTCCTATGCTGAGCAGCCCGGGTGCGTCCAGCCTCCGTTTCTTGCGGGGACCGATGGCCGCCAGCGCTGTCAGGTTGGCATCCCTCTGCCTCATCTGGGCAAGCTCCTGCTGCTGCATCTGCCACACAGGGAAACAACTCTGTTAGTTTGTATTCTGTTGCCATAGCAAAAAGTTATCTTCAGACCTGCAAGTGGGAGGTAGAAGTCACTTATGAGAGCATTGTACTGCTCCCAGTACTATTTTAGCAGCCTGGCCATAGAGGAATAATGAAGATACTGAAGTTCTCATGACTTTTCAGAGGATTTCTGCTTCCAAATATCTCAACTGTTTCCAAAAACACCACCCTTCTCACTAAAAACTGCCTTAGCAAGTACTATATATTAGTAGTTAGTATATACTAACTACACTTCTCCAGTTTAAGACTGGTATGAAGAATGCAAATACCAATTCAAATATTTTAAAAAACTCTCATTTTTTATCTTATTTTATTTAATATTTCAAACACACTTGATGTTTTCTTAAAAAAAAATCTAAATTAATAAAATATCTCTATCTAAATACTAGCCAAAGGTAATGCTGACACAAAACCTTTACAAACTGAATTTACAAGTGCTTTCTGGGCTTAGGCTTTAGGTAAGAATACATTTGACTAGTTTGAAGCAACTGCTAGCTGAATTATGTAACAACATAGCACTCTACAGAAAATAGGAGAAAATGCTCTGGCCAGCAGAGAGGCAAGACTGCATATTCACTATAAACTGTATAATTCTTTCAGAGTGTTAATGATAATAGCCATATTCCCAGGAACACTAATGTTTTAATAAATATTCTGATCAATACCACAGAAGAATAATTGATTAGGCAACACAGTATATTATTTGAATTAGATAAAAGTATTCATAGCTCTTAGCAGTAATTCTTATTAATCTCAAAACTTTGAGTTTGCAAAATCTATCAATAAATTGAGAGGAGGTGTTTGCTTTCTAATCCCACTGATGCCACTCTTTGTTCCCACTTCAGCAGCAGCACACAGAACAACACCTAGAGAAATTCAGTGGTGGTAATAAAAACATTGTATGATACAGGCACAATTCTTCATTAAAATGGAACTGAACTGACAAGCAGAGATAGAAGTGTCTCAGCCATTCCCTACACATGATCTGCACATACAAGCAGTGCCTGAATTATCTCAACCAATGTTGAAAGGAAAGGAGGTTGAAGCAATAAAGTGCCAGTGTGGAGTCTCTTGTCTCCATGTGCCTCTGCCCAGAAAAAGCAGATCCACCTCATGCCTTGTCTTTAGTGCAGTTCTCAGGTGAGTTCATTTAGCAGTCAGTACACTTGTGCCTGGGCAGCTTTGCTCACAGGCTCACCAAGGAATGCTCCAAGCTCCAGCTGATGGTGCCAGGGCCCAGCTCAGAGCCAGGGGAGGGGGCACACAGCACTCCAGCTGTGGCCTCAGCAGCGCCCAGCACAGAGGGGCAGGCACTGCCCTGCTCCTGCTGCCCACACTGCTGCTGATACAGCCCAGGTGCCATTGGCCTCTTGCCCACCTGGCACACCTGGGCTCATGCTGATGCTGCCAACCACCAGCAGCACCTTTCCCATCTCTGTCCATGATGCAGACCCTGGGACTAAGAGCAGCCTCAGCAGCTTCCACCGAGCTGGAATTGGGAATGTTCAGCCTGGAGAGCCCCACTGTGACTTTCCAGTGACAAAAGGGAGCTGACAAGAAAGACAGAGAGGGACTTTGGATGAGGGCCTGGTGTGAAAGGACATGAGGAAATGGCTTCAAACTGAAAGAGTGTGGATTGGGATTAGATACAAGGAAAAAATGCTTCCCTGAGAGGGTGCTGAGCTCCTGGCACAGGCTGCCCAGAGATGGCTGCCCCATCCCTGGGAGTGTCCAAGGCTGGACAGGACACAAGAAAGTGTCCCTGCTCATGGCAAGGGGTGAACAAGATTACCTCCAAGACCCCTTCCAAACCAAACCATTCTACATTTTCACATCCTTCAGAAAATTGAATTCAGTCATTTAGAGTTTGAACCCCCATTTTCCCCACTTTTATGCTATATATTTTGCAAGCACAGTTGTTACATAACTTCAGTATAACATTATCTAAAAATACATATCTCATCTACAGGCTAAAAGAGTTCCCTAAATACAAAAAAGGAATGTAAAAAAATATCTAAATAATAGTGCAAAGGTCTATACATACTTCTCTTTGCCAACTCATATTAGGTTTTTAGCTCAAATATCTTTGGCTCTGTTCCAGATTAAATGCCAGTTAGACAGAGCTGCCCGCTTACCCTTTCAAGGTAGATAGCAACAGTGGTGAGCTCTAATCATTTACAAAGGTCATGATCGGAAGCTAGCCCGTGAGCAGTCATTTAAAATTCGATTGATCCCTATTTGTAGTCAGGGAAAGAAAATGGACATTTCAGCTGTATTGTAATTATGAGGCTTCAAGGCAACTGTAAATAGATGTGCAAATCCAGATACTGGCAAATACCTTAGAGAAGAAATTATTACTATAGTATAACATATATCCAGGAAAGGTTGAAGATAAAACTGCATATAAAAAAAGATCAATCATCTTTTTGCTAATTTGCCTTGCTTGCCAGCCTACAAGGGTTATCACAATTATCAGAAGTCTGATGAATATTTAAGCAAGGGCCAACTGGCTTAGAGTGATCTCAGACGAAGTTGTCAAGCTTTGCAGAATAAGAAATTTTGCACTGGAGTAAGTATTCGTTTCCTGGGAGGTGCAGATCAGAAATACAGTCTGATAGATAACTGGTATAATGCAAAGGTTATATGAATATTGTAGCAGTATCCTACTCAAAGTCACCATTTGCAAACCCACAGGAAGCTAATACTTACTTGGCTCTCTGTGCCACCTGTACTACACCACACCCTGGCTATTTCCACATGGAATATCAGCACACAGACCCTCTTGTTGGGTTTTTTGGCACATGTAAATTGTAAAGCAAAACATGCCATTTCTCTAAATTTCCTGTAGTGAGATAAATCTTCCCCTCACTTTGAAACCTGAAAACTGGTGCTGTTTTACCAAGAAAATATGGAATAACTTCAAGAGTCTGCAGAAAGGTTTGTACTCATCTATTCCTTAGGTTCTTTGTCCTTTCTTTTTTAATCAGTGAGAAAAACGCAAGACGGTTCTTGATATCATATACTAATTTTGATAAATGCACAAGATTTTTCACCAGCTGTAATTCATCACCTGACAGGACACCTGGCTCAACAGACAGAGCCAAAGGAGCTGGGCTCTGTTCTATCCCCACTGGGTAAATACTGGTAGGACTTGGTTCTTCACCTCCCTGTGTCTCTCACCCCACATCACCCAGCCTGTCTATGTCTGCTAGAGGCTCTCCAGATGAGGATCCTCCTCCACCATGTGCCTCACTTATCATCAAGCCCCAGAGGGCTGAATAGACATTACTTTAATACAAATAAGGAATATGCTGCCAGGTACAGAAGATCCAGACAAAATCACAATACAGTTTCTGATACTGGTTTAACAGCACACACTGTGGTAAACTACAGCAGGAAAGAATAACCTTATGTAACCTTCATGAATGCTGATCAAAAAAATTCTAATACATCAAACACATCATCAGTAAGATCACAGTATCCTGATGTTTTATAACATAGTGGCTGAAGTGCTGAAAATACTTGATAAATTCTGTAATGCACAAATTCTCAACAATCTTTCATAAAATTATCACTGGTGGTTTTTTAGGCTTTCTTTAAAGCTCATCTGAAAGTAGAAACCATAAAATTACATTTTAAAATAATCAGAAGAGTTATGATGCTAATACTGGTTCCCAACAGAGGCCCTCATCCTGCAGAGGTCAGTGTACTCCAGCTGACAGGATAGCATCTCTGCACACTATTAACCATGAATCTGCTTACAAGAAAACATCTTTGCAGCTTATGGATACTTACTGGCAAGACATTTGACAAGAACTTATTTAACAACCCAGACCACACTTTAACACCCCACCACTGTTGGCTTCTTTATACCCCTATGCCAACTTTACCTTTTTCCCAAGTCATATACTTCTGTTTTTTCATAGCCTACATCAGATTACCTGTACCAGTTTCTTTCCTACCCCCCATCTGCCTTTTCATGAAAAATATTCTCCCCAGTTGTAATCCATGTTTAAAAGAACTTTTTTAAAAAGTGGTATCTTGGCTTTGGTTCAAAAGAGGGACACTGCACCTTGTCCACAAGACACCAAACACACACCCTGGCTGTGGAGGCTCTTGTCCCCAGTGCACTCTGGAATCACATTCTCTGTGCCAAGTGGAAATGACTTTGCAACCAGTTTTGTTTACCTGGTTCCACAGTAATCACCCTTTGAATTCTCAGCACTAAGAATAATATGAATGTCACCATCTTCAATGTTCTGAAATTACTCTTAGAAGTACCTGCAAAACTAAAGCTACTTAAGCTTCTTACTTTACATGATGAATTATATTTTACAGTTAACAAAGCAGCTTGTTATTACAATACAGTTTATCTTCTAACTCAGCCAGTTACTAATTTCTGGATATTTAAATAAATGAAGCACCTGTTACTATCTGTACATCCTGATAAAATAATCTCCTGTAACTTAAAATGATTTAGCACAAATTAATCTAACTCACTACATCAACCAACAAGATGCAATCATTTGATAGTTGCATTCATTCACACTCTGATTTTCATATTGGGCTGCTGATGCAAAATCTTTCTTTAACTTGCCTTTATCACAAATAATATGGATATACTTATCAATAGCATATTAAATTTCTGCCCTCTGGGGAAGAAAGCAATGCCTCAATTCAGAACCACACTCATTAATTACAATTAACTTTTTTGAAAGTAAAAATATTTATCTAAAACACAGACAAATATTCCAATATATTATACACTAAAAATGCTTACAAATTAGATATCATTCCTTGTTCCTTATCAAATCCAAATGCATTTTTAGCATGGCATTTACTTACTGGGAGGTCTCTCATTTGATGAAAAGTACACCATAAGAACAAAGCATTATTTTGAACAATGAACTTTTTTTGTGATGGTGGCACAACATTAAAACCACAGAAAGAACACTACTTCACCACTTTACTGAAGTGCAGCTAACCCCAGAAGTTCTAAAATTTTAGTTTGTTTTCTGTAGATCATTATTTGTTATGATACATTTAGGTATTTCAGAAAGAAGTGCCACAAGCCATATGCCACAAGGAAGACAGCCATATGTCTATGTGAAGTATCAACATTAGATTTTAAAAGCTAGGTTTAGGAATTTCCAAAATCCAAGAATGCACTTATTTGTCAGGCAAAACCCAGGCAAACAGAAGTGAGCTTTGTCTAAAACAGAGAGGTAGATAAAATATGGGTATCAGCTGTAGCTGCTAAGGACTAAGAGAAATTTCCTTCCATATGATCAGAAAGTAACAGGATGGCTGGAACTCTTAAAAAATTCTAGTCTACATATAAATACCTTCAGCAATTAAAGGGAGAAAAGGGAGGGGGATCACATGACAGAGAAAGGTCAAGAAGGTGTTTCTGTGCCTACAGGCAAAATTCAGGGATGTTTTTGGCCTAGAAGGAAAATAACCCAGTGACAGAGACACAGAGATGACTGTGAAGATAAAGAAGAAAGAGCTTAAGGAAGTAGTCATGTATGTTTAAATGCTGCCAATACAGGATTTGATAAGGGAATAGAAGTCAAGTTGTAAAAGTGAGTTTCTCTAGCCACAGAGCCAGCTCAGCCCACCAGGATCTACATTTCATGTACTTACAATTCCCAACTTAGTTCAGAAATACCACCTAAGAAGAAATGAGAGGAGGCTCCCAGCACCATAGAAACTATAAATATCAACAGCATTCATGGCTGAAGACAAGCAGCAGTGAACTCTGAGCAGGAAGCTGGCAATGGAGAGTGCTAAATGGCAGAAATGTTTGATGAAAGCAAGATCATATAAACAATGATTTAAGCATTGATTTCTAGCCAATAGGCATCAATGGAAATCCCTCCTAATTCTGTTTGCGATGGATGGCTTAATTCCTGATAACAGGGTCATATGCTGAGGAAAACTTGTCTTAATTGATGGCTCTGTAACATGTATCTATCAGTCTCAGACAGTGATTACACCCCCTGGAAAAACATCTTTTCTGCTGAGGAGTGCCTGAAATGCAGAACCATTACACATGTCCTAAGATGCCTGTAACAGAAGGTGCAATTAAAAATGAAACTCATTAAAAACACTGGCCAGAACCTCAAGAAGTCCAGGACAGTGATGAAGAAGGATGGGTGTCTCAGGGAATTTCAGGGACCTTGCAAAGAGCTCGTGAGTGCAGCAGGTCTGTGTGTGAGCTGTCCTCAGCCCTCCTCTGGTGCTGGAATCTCTCAGGGTCAGCACACACTGCCTGCTAAGAACTGCTCCAAGGACTGAAGTGTACAATAGGCACTGCAAAAATGCCACACCAGAGAGGTTTCACCTGTGTAACAGCAGGTATCACCAAACCCATTCTATGAGACCTTCAAACATTCACAGCTCTGACAAACTGTATCTCCTTTGCTTCAGTACAAAGTTGGATGCTGCTCCTTCCTAAGGGTTCTCCCACAAGTCAGTAAAAGCTCCAGCTGTCCCTTGCAATGGCTGCACATCCATCTGAACTAGATCAGGATTTTTCTTGACTGTGAAAGGTGTTTGTTGGGTTTTGGTGGTGCGAGTTTCTTCTTTTTTTCTTACCCACACACTTTTAACAGCGGTTGAAAATTATTGCATTGCATTCGGAAAAAAATCACCCTGGGCAAAGACCAAGCTGGAATGTTTCAGCCTCAAGATGACTGTTTCTCAAAATAATGAGCATCTGAACACAGATCTGGAATCTTAACTGGGGTACTTTGGACCAAGCATCCTTCCTACAACAGACATTTCTGTTTATTACATCTAATTTCATTATGTTTTACAAGTTTACTCAAATTTTCCATTTAAATGTGCCCTGTTACTTTCAAGACAATGTGTCAAACTCTGATACAGAAAATGCCAGGTGCATCCTGTCTTTCATTTTTATTTCTCCCTGAAATAAAAAGTCTTATTTGTAATTTTCCCCAGTCTTTTACATTATACAGTTAAATGAGATTTTAAAAACAATTATCCTTATATCTACAATTTTATCCCCTTACTACGCAAGACTACATACTGTCTGAAGTTAGATATAGATATAGATGATATAGATATGTGTATATATATATGAGAGTCACAGGTTTAATTTTCTTGGAAGTATCCTTAACAGCTGACTCATAATTTATAAAAAATCAAAAGCATTGATTGAAGAATTGAGATTTGAAAATTGAAGAACTGAAGATTTTGAGCTTAGATTTTAAACTCTTGCAATTTTTTCACATACTGGGTCACATTTTTTGATTTTCCAAATACAATGCACTATTTTTAATTATTTGTTAACTTAAACCCATTTATTTCTGCAACAGTCCAGCCATTTCTTAAGCAACATATCCCTATCTAGAGTAACACAAGGTATAATAAATCCTTAAGGAAGATATTCCTCAAACACCTCTGAAAGAGTTCTACAACAATGGAGTTTGTTGTCCTTCCAGTAACTTCAATCATTACATTCCTTCACTCCTCAGAATCTGTTGTTTGAGCTGCAGTACAATTTCTCTGGTTTTGGTTATACTATTCCTCAAACCATTTATCTCCAGTAGCACCAGTTCCAGGCTCCCCTGTGCTAAGCTGGAGACACATCTGTTTTAACCTTTGTATTTGTTAGGTCCTGTAATAGTGTGTGGTAGATTTGCCAAGCCAAATTTGAGCAAAGCCCATTTGAGCAAAGGGTTTCTGAGGCACAACCAGCTGGGCAGGATCAGCACTACTGGAGCTGGCAACTTACTGGAGTGTCAATAACTCACCTGTAGTGAGATCAGAAAAAAAACCCTGAAAAAAATTCCCTAAGATCTGTTCTTCTGTTATTATCAGTCTTAATTTTATTTTGGAGCAAGGCAGCTATGGCCAATCACAAATGTTCTCAAGCTGTTGTTCAAAGGACACAGGAGTATGACTGGAAGAACACAAGTCCAAGAGCTCAGTGGTTTTACTCAGGGGCTCCTCAGTTCAGGAGCACCCAATGGAACAAGAAAGATGGGATAAAGTATTTATTCCCTCAGGTCCTTTGTTCATCAAAGTGGGGGTTTACTATCCTCCCCAGATTTCTAGGATCTTCTCCTTTCCCCTGAAGTAAGGCACTGTGCAAGGACTCAAACTGATGTTTGAATCAAGATCAGGGAATATAAAACACAGTGAAAGCCTGTGTGGAAGTCAGTCATGTCTAGAGTTACAGACTGAAGTGATAAGAGCAGGAAACCTGTTGAGCTGTGGCTTTGGGACAGCTGACAAACACTGGCATATGGGAGAATACCCAACAAAGAGTCTGCTTTATTTAAATCATGCACTGGAAAATATGAGTGCAAGCAGTAACTCCCAAAGGCTGTGCTGCCCACTGTAACACAGTGCTCAATACTGGTCAAGAACATGAACCAGCCACTCTGCCTTTCACATGGTGAAGTATCCAATAAACCTTTCTGAAAATACCCTTTAAAGAATCTTACACTGTGCCTGAGCAATACAACTGCTTTGTGACTTTGTGTTAGTGTTAGGGGAGTCTGATCAGGAATTTTATCTGCACCAGGGGTTTCAAGCAGAGCACAGCCTTTTGTTCATTTTATTTCTGTCCATCTCTGGCACACACTTGAAATCTGAATTAATGAAAAACCAGTACACCAGAACTGCACCAAGAAGATGGAGGAAGTTCTTGGCTGGTCAATCAATGGAGCCAGCTGAAGACAGAGGCACACAGGAAGATTTCATCTTCCTGGAAGTGAAGAGTAGCAGTGATTTCACACCATAAAATCTCACATCAGCCTAAAGCATTTTCCCCATTTTTTTCCAAATCAGTATTTCTATTTTTTGGTAAAATTTTTCTGGCTATATGCCATTAGCACAAACTTCAGAACAGCAAAAATTTTAAGTGCATTTAAAATAGCAGTTAATCAGAAATTCTAGTAAGAGGCTTTATTAACTAGATTATTCCAAAAGAAAATGCCCAGATTTTGAAACCAATCCTCTAGCATTCTTGTGGGAAATCTGCATCTTGAAACTGCCAGCCTCATTTGAGGAAATGAGGCAAATGTAGCAATCTACTAAAAATCATTTGGCTGTAATAAGTAATTTTAATCAAATAGTTAGGGAGAATGGCATTGGAGTTAATGTCTGAAGTGTCATAAACAGATGGGGAATGTGCAGTGTAGCGACTGGTTGTGCACTTTTAACGCAATATCCTCTTCTGCAGCCTGGATTGTGGTTTGATCAAGCCTAAGTGACATGACAAAAACAAATTTAATTTATTCTGAAACTATATTCAACTAAAGAATGCACAATACAGCAAGTATGCTACTCTGCTGGAAAGTGAGGTTTGAGGCACAGCAAAACACCGGGAACAAAAATAGCCACACGCCCACCACCTTCTTCCCCTTAAAAGTTGTGGGGGTAGTGCTGGGGGTTCACTTGTAAAATGGAAGTTCCACTGGGGATGCAAAACAAGCTTGAATTTAAATAATCTACATCTTTCCTGTTTTAGATTTAACCATAGCAAAACCGCTAGCGCTCATTTGTGCTGCAGATCAAGGGAACGACACACCACAGTGTGGGGACAAAATATTTCAAGCAATTTCTCAGACACTGTGACAAGGAGTAAATTAGGGAATCTTGTAAGTACAATACAGTAGTCATCCCCTTCTATTGATCACATATAATTTACATCTTACAAAGATGAGAATTCTTGCATTCTCACTCCACAAGGAAAATCTCAATGATTTATTCATTTCAAATAAAAAATAGAAGGTAGATGAGAAGAATTACTTCACAGGCTGTAGCTTTCTCAGGGCACTAGTGCTAGGCTCTTCTTTCGCACTGCCCGAAGGGCCTTTGTGTGCAAGTCCCTCTAATTAACAAGGTGAATCATGCAGCAGTTCCCTAATTAGTGAACATGACAAGCCAATGGAAACAAGCAGACAGACCTGGCGTACAGATATGGTCAACAAAAGGCACAGCAACACACTATTAAAAAATGCCTATTTCATGTAAATAAAATAGCAAGAGAATGAGCCTAATACTTAATTTTCCTTTTCATGTTTTATGCTTATTCCTCATTTATTGCAGATATAAATAATGACATGATAAATCAAGGTTTCCAACTGCAAGTCACACCACCTCTCCAAAATCAAAGACTACTTATCCTACGTGAATAAGCATCTGCTCAAGGGGCATTATTTGTTTTCTCTCTTGTTTTTCTGCTTTAAAGAACTGCACTTACACTAAGCTTAGGACTTTAAGAATCCCTTAATTAATTCTATTCAAAAATTATTTTTTCTTGAAATTCTTTTTCACCAGTAGATGAAAGTAGTGCAATAGTTGCACCATTATTGCAGTATAAAAAATGCCTACATTCCCAATATGCCATAATTTCTACCTTTTGTATAAGAATAAATAAATAAGTGAATAATCAAAGAATCAGATTTGCATTAGAAAGGAAATGAGATGATCTAAAATGCACATCCTTACCTTCCTCTTTCCAAGCAAAATATTTTTAATCTTTAACTCTTCCTTCTGCTTTTCCTAAAAAAACTCATCCCATCTCCAAAACAATACAAGGGGGTTAATTAATTTTCAATTTACTGCATACTGGACCTTTGATTTAGAATTTTACAATCCCTCAACATATTACAAGTCTAAAATGTGTGTCACCACCAGCAGAATATAATTCTTCACAGAAAAACTCCACTATGTTTTTTGCTCTCTATTCCTTGGCATATTATCATAAGTAAGGAGTACTATAGATTATACCCTCATTACAGGCTCCTATTTTTCACAATCTTTGGAGGAAAAAATTCTGACTCTCCTCTTTGAATTTTAAGAATAGAAGGGTTAAACTTCCTTATGGTCTAAAACTGATGTTCAAAATACTAATGTCTAAAAAAACCCCACATTTTATTGACCAGTCCAGTTTTAAAAATATGGGAATTGAAATACTGACCCCTAAGAAATAATTGTTCTACATGCCTTTAAAAGTTGTTTTTTGGCTAGAAATTTGAAGGATATTTAATGATGTTCCATTACAGAACTGATTAGCTGTTTCAAAGCAGTTTTAAATTCACAATAAACACTATCAGAGATCACAAGGAGAACACTGGAATCACTACTGTTTGCTGTGTTCATTTTCCCCTTCTTGTCTGTGTGCACTTCCCAACTAGTCTGGGATCCACCCAGCACAAGCCTACCTAGGACAGCTCCAAACCCAGGCTGGAAGTATCCTCCTTTAACATCAAGGCACAATGGATAATCTGCTAACAAGTGAACTCTGATGTGCCATATGCAGGCAGGAAGGATTCAGCAAACAACCTGTCACAAACACTTACTGTTGCACAGAGCAGCCAACTCAGCAGAGCTCTCCCTGGGCTCTGCACAGCCTGCTCACACTCAGCCACACCATCCAGCACCACACACAGCTGCAGCTGAATGGGAGCTACTGCAAAGGCAAAGCACAGCCCCTGCACTAAAACCCTTCATGTCCTTCTTTGCATCTCAAACAAAATCAAGGCGAGGAGATGGGACACAGACACTAAACAGGCACACCCAGAAATCAATGCAAAATCACAAAATTTGATTGACTGCAATTGATTTTCAAATAAACTGCATACACATAGGTTATTTTATATATGCAATTGCAAAAGTATTTTGTATTTAAGCAAAAATGTTAGGTGCAGCTGATAACAATTAATCCTAATTGTCCACAGAAGTTATGATATGAGATTGTGTCTAATACCAGAGGGACAAATTCTGTTTGTTTTGAATATTGCTACTGCTGTCAACAGAATCATTCCACAGTTACAATGGTGTGGCAGAAGAACTCAATTATGACATTTAAATGTAAGGGACACACATTTAAAAAGTGACAGGGGCAAAAATGCACTCAGAGGTACACAGGGTAAAACCAAAAATCTCCAAGACAAACCAGTCAGATCATTCTCATACTTGGTACACAGCCTACCATATGTCCTCAGCATTTCTGAATGCTGGCATGCCTGCCAAGCAGACATTTCCTTACCCAATGGATTTAGGACATTCATTTTTCAAATTTCAGTACTTCCCAAAAATTATTTCTTCACACTGCTAGATGGACAGATGAACAGTTTTAAACTGAGGAATTATTTTTAAAGCCTCAGTTAAAATTACCTGAGGATATTTATGAAATGTACATTTTTGTATAGCTGAGCAGATCACAGAAATCACCATATACTGCAATGTTAACAGAAGCATCCATTGAAAAACTGAAGTAATAAATGCATTTTAGACAGCATAACAATGTACAAGGTATTTAAATGTTATAGTAGCTCTCTATCCAAATCATCAAATAAATACAGAGCAGAACACTGCCCCATATTACTGAAACCCAGCACCTTGTACTGAGCACACAAAACAATAGTTCAGTAATAGTTAAGCATATTTTATCTCTATGTAAATTACCAGATTAAACCTCGAAAAAACTGGGATTAAAAAAATGGTCTCAGGAAACTTTGCCAGTCTCTCATGGCCTCAAGTTACCTTTGTCTTCTGCTAAAATTCAGAGTATTGTTTGATTTCTGCACCCTGCACAAGTTTTCAATCTGAGACTTAATTACAGAAGTTCATAGGGTGAGCTAATGGAGCTTCACATTCTTTAGGTGTTTCCATGCAACCTGAAGGTCTGCATCACTCTATCTTGCAGTCACCTAGGTCACTAGAAAGGTAAAAACAGCAAAAAGATGCCAACAAGTTATTTCTTAGAGGGAGGAAAAGATCATCCCATACTTTTCTTTTCTGACACACACAAGAGATTCCTGAACATACTGCTTAAGAAGAAAAGACTAGCAAATGCTGGTGACAGACCATTATTAAAAGAGAGAACAATTTTGCTGAATACTGAATTTACTGTTCCTCAAAACAGGAAGCTGAAAGTAGCTGACTTAATTAAACAGCAGCATTTGCAGTGAAGTAATGATGTGTATTCAATAACCTCCCCAATCATCACCTGGCACACAAAGGCAGGGCAGATTCCCTGACATTCCACAGGTACCCCCAAGGGGAGCCCATCTCACCTGGCCAAGCTGGCAGGTGGCCACTGCAGCCACTGAATGCTGGGCTGCCTTGAGACTAAGGGCTCTATGAAAACACAGATCATACCTTCCCAGAATTTCAACACAGATTTTGAAAATAAATTGACAAAATTACCCTGTTTCTCGTTAAAACATGCTCTCTTCTCACCAATTTCACCTCTAGTATGTTTCTAGTGCAGTGAACATTCTGCTCCTCTCCCGTTGGCCTGAACACAATTAACACCTGAGTTTAGCACTTGTGCTTTATTTTCCCATTCAGTATTTTTGACACTTCCCTAAAGCTTACTTAAATTATCTGACATGTCTGCCAGATATGAGCTCTTCTGCCACGACAGATTCTTTTTATTATTATTATTCTTTTAAAAAAATAGATTTTCAAGCACCTCACCACATGAATATGGATTTTGGCCATTAAGAGAAATCTTCAGAATCTGCATGGTGTTATTTCTATTTCAATAATATAAGTGCCTGTTCTGGATATAAATATATTTTCTATTTGTGGAGGGAAAGGACACAGTGGTGTAAAAGGCCTACTTTGTACTTCATGGCTGTGCAGAGTCAATAAACCCATGAACTGTAATTGCATCACACTGTTTTTCAATTTGCTTCACTTCAACCCTACCTGATACTGAGGTATCAGTTTTTAGGAAGCTGTAACATCTCAGTGTACAGACACTCATCAACATAAATGCATATAACATACCTTCCCATTTCAGGAAATCAGGTATTTACAACCCTTTCCATTGAAATCTAGAACTTAACCACCAATTCAGCAGCAATTTGTAATGGTAAATGAAAACAAAACTGTTACAAATCATTACTCAACTGCCCAATAACATTAAAAATGCATTAACACCACCTTTCAAGTGTTTACATTCCAGAGAGAATCACACCTACCTTTAACAAACGTATCTGAGGGGGAAACAGTCTATATTGTGAATGACAATAGGAAATTTTATTTATTTAGAAGATCACCACTTCTACTGCAGGGTAACTACTTTTCCAGAATATGTTGAGCAGTATCTCATTATTCAGCTAAGCTAATGTAACTGCTCTTTCACAGGCTGACACAGGATTTTTTAATGAAAAGACTTAACTAAAAATAGGAAATAGATGCTAACACACCTTTCATGACCTCAGCATGTTACTGCCCAGCCACCTAGCTTGTAGTTTAGAGAAGAGTGGCACAAAAGATAGTTAGTCAGAAATGATGAGTGTTTACTTCACCAAAATGGACACTTTTTACCCTACTGTTAATGGTATTAAATATTCTCAAAAACGGGCTGGCAAGGAAATTTTAAATTACACTGCTTAAATTTTTACTACTGCATTTTAACTTTTGCTTTAACTGTGATCTGATGAACTCTTGCATCTTCCACTAGCAGGTTAGAAACAGATCCCAGATGTTATGAAAAGCAGTGTGCTCAATGAAATGTATACATTCCAGAGGAGGTGCTGCCCTTTGGAGATGACAGAACATGGGAACACCCATCCAGACTGTGGCTGTGGGAGCAGGGGGAGGTCTGGGTGTGGGGTTTGCACAAAGGGAAGCCGGGGAAAGAAACAGAGGAGCTGGGATATGCAGTTCCAGCACAGGAGAGGCACACACAGAGCTGGGATGTGCAGGGACAGGCACACACAGCCAGGATGTGCAGGGACAGGCACAGCACAGCAGAGGCACACACACACACAGAGCACAGGCACACAGAGCACAGGCACACACAGACAGAGCACAGGCACACACACAGAGCACAGGCACACACACACACAGAGCACAGGCACACAGAGCACGGGCACACACACAGAGCACAGGCACACACACACACAGAGCACAGGCACACAGAGCACACACACACACAGCACAGGCACACACACACAGCACAGGCACACACACACAGCACAGGCACACACACACAGAGCACAGGCACACACACACAGGCACACACACACAGCACAGGCACACACACACAGAGCACAGGCACACACACACACAGCAGCACAGGCACACACAGAGCACAGGCACACACACACACAGCACAGGCACACACACACAGAGCACAGCACAGAGCACAGGCACACAGAGCACAGGCACACACACACAGAGCACAGCACAGGCACACACACACACAGCACAGGCACACACACACAGAGCACAGGCACACACACACAGCACAGGCACACACACACAGCACAGGCACACAGAGCACAGCACACACACACAGAGCACAGCACAGGCACACAGCACAGGCACACACACACAGAGCACACACACACACACACACACAGAGGCACAGCACAGGCACACACACACACAGCACAGGCACACACACACAGAGCACAGGCACACACAGAGCACAGGCACACACAGCACAGGCACAGGCACACAGAGCACACACACAGACAGGCACACACACACACACACACAGAGCACAGCACAGGCACACACACACAGAGCACAGGCACACACACAGAGCACAGCACAGGCACACACACACAGAGCACAGCACAGGCACACACAGAGCACAGGCACACACAGGCACAGGCACACACAGAGCACAGGCACACACAGAGCACAGGCACAGGCACACAGAGCACAGCACAGGCACACAGGAGCGGTCCCTTCGCCTCCATCCCCCGGGGCCGCGCCTGTGACGCGCTCCCCGCAGGATCTGGGGGCAGATGAAAGCTGGCAGCTGCGGCTGCCTCGGGCACTCCAGCCTGCCAAACAGGGCTTACAAACACGTTAGCTCACAGCAGAATTAAAGCCCTCATTCAGGTTTGTTTTGGACTGAGAAACCAATGTGCACAGAGGGGATGGGGGAAAATTTGCCCTGCGGGCTCAAGCCTAAATACACCTTGACCTCCCCCTGCAAGCTGCTATGGTGTAGAGCAGGCTTGACTAAGGGGCCAAATAATATAAATAATAATTTATGTTGTTGTCCAAGCAACCTCCTCCGTTTCTGACAAGCAGACACAGCTGACATTTGCTGCCCTCTACTTATTAAACAGGCAATCATATTCTAAAGTGCTGTTATTCAGCCAAATTAGCACAAAAGTAAATCTGTTGCAGTGTTCAGATAAAATCAGATAAAACAGTTATGTGATTTTTCCAAATTCACAGCTTGCTCTGAAGAAATTTTTTGATAAATTGTTTTAAACAAGGTTGTTTCTACCTGAGGAAGACCTATATTTAGACAGAATATCACTGAAGCAAAAGGAAAACTGGAAATTCAGTCTTGACCTCTCCCCTGCACAAACTGATCTGGTGTATATATATATGTGTATGTATATATATATTTTATATATATATATATATATATATTTTAAATATATATATATTTAGAGAGAGAGAGAGTGTGTTTATATTTAAATAGATTAAAAAATCTAAAATTCTTTCAGAAAAGGAACTACCATGGCATGCATTCCTCACTGCTTCTTCTGGAACCTCTAGATGCAATTGTCAGTACTCAGGACAGGCAAACTCAAACCACTCATCACAAATCTTACATGCCAAACACTGAAAAGAATAGATCCCTTATCTCTCCACTAAGCTTGGTTGTCCAGGCATCCAAAAGGGATCAGAAACAGTGGGCTGCCACCCTCCACTTCAAAATAAAAAAGCAGTAGCATTGGTTATTCCTACAGACATGGAAGGAGAACTACAGGAGATCTGATTCTACTGTTACCACCTTCAGAAAATTCATTTTACAAGAGGGAATTCCTGCTGGAGTATTTTGGTGAAATTCAGAAAAGCTAAGTCACCTTCAGCTTCAGAAATTCTTTGCAAAAAGCTTTTACCATTGTAAACCCAATCTCTGGAAAGTCACATTCAAGTAGTCCTGTTGCCATATAACAAGAGGCTACCTATTTCAACAACAAGTGTTGTGTTAGGCAGGACTCATCAGGGTGTCTGTGCTCTGGAAGGTGGTGGACACACCACAGGGATGGTTTTTTCCTTCCCTACCATCTTTTTGCTCTAAAAAAAGTGAAATCCATTAGGTGCAGCAGACTTTGTAACAGCTCTTTTGGAATTGCTCAAACACAACCCAAACATATTTCAAACCAGAACTAAACTCTATTTTGAAAATGAGTCTTGAGTCTTCCTCACTAGTTTTACTTGAAAATTAAAGATTACACAGTTACTTATAATTTTGTTTGGAAACATGAGAAAACAAGAAATAATCACAAAAAGAAAAGTCAACTTTTACAGGTGTATACAACTCTTAGTTGTCTCATGCCCCCCCATTATCAGAGCACTAAATGGGAACCCTTTTGGCATCAAGGTAAGAAAATCATGGTATTTCATTAGTTATGAATATCTGTTAAGGCCTCAAACAGCAGACTGCACCAGGACAAATACACTTGTCATACAAAATCTAAGGAAATTACACTGCTGCTGGGTTAACTTGAACGTTGATACCTTTCAAATACTCAGCAAGACATCAGCTGATGTCTGAACAAGGAACAATGCTTGACTAGACAATTTGCTTTCTTGTTCCTTTCTCTTGTCACACCCACAGAACCCCAGAATGGTTTGGCTTGGAAGGGAACTTTAAGATCCTCCCATGCAATGGGCAGGGACACCTCCCAGTGTCCCAGGCTGCTCCAGCCCCAGTGTCCAGCCTGGCCTTGGGCACTGCCAGGGATCCAGGGGCAGCCACAGCTGCTCTGGGCACCCTGTGCCAGCCCTGCCCACCCTGCCAGGGAAGAGATTTTTATTAATATCTAATCTAAACTTACTCTCTGTCAGTCTGAAGCCATTCTCTCTTGTTCTGTTGCTCCAGGACCTTGTAAATAGTCTCTCCATCTTTCCTGTCAGCTCCTCCAGGTACTGGAAGGTCACAATTAGGTCACCCTGAAGATTCTCTTCTCCAGGCTGAACAATCCCATGCCCACTGTCCCGTTTTGTTTTGCATAAGCCCCTGCTCTCCAAGCAATGCATCCTCCTTTTTCCTGCTTATAAACACCTCCCATTGAAAGCCCCACAGATCTGACATGGACCTTCACAAGGAACAAAAATGGATGCAATACATGGATCCTTCTCACACAAGGCACACACCTTGGCATAAACCAAGTTCTAAGAATTTGTTTTCTAGGTATAAACAAAGATAAAGGTGTGTTCTTATTACTTTATACTATAAAGATGGTGGTAAAAAAATAGTTTGTTACTTAAGAATGACTGTATTTAGCTCCTTGATCATTAAAACAGCATTTCCCTTTAAGAATGCTAAACCAAACAGTTTTCATCAGTCATGAAAAATAAGTATTCATGTTAACTAAACAAGAGTTGGGCAGTATGTGTATGCTGGAATAATGCATCACTGTGGAATGCCACCAACTTGATTTTGTAGAAGAAAATTACTACATTGGATACTACTGGATTTAATTCACGTTTTTGGTAGACTAATATGGTAAGCTTGGGTTAAGCTTGGGTTAGAGAAAAGGCAAAAAAAACCCCAGTCCTTCATTAAGCTCTAATTAATATACCTTTTACCTAAGCAGGAATAAATAATTTGACTCAGCTGGAAGACATCATGGTCATTCCTCTGATTGACAGCATTTTCTGTCAATTATCCAGTTCTGACTCTCTGTACAGTGAGGCTGACACCACACCCCAACTTCAGTCAGACAACTTGCCACAATGTCTGTTCCAGGAGAACAGGGTGGAATTGTCATCATCTTTGGTTTTACAAAGAGATATGCAAGAAGTTCTGCTGAATAGTAAGACTGTTATTGACCAAAATTCTTCAGGACTTGTAGAATTCCTCACAGGGCAGTACCTCATCCTTGGAAACAGAGGACATCTGGAAGACTTACACACCAAGAACCATACTTAATAAACTTATTACTGTATACAGATTATCTTGTTTCCCCAGTACCATTTGCACACAGAAATGTAATGCCATGCTCTCTTGTCCTTGGTTATAAGTTTTCTAATCAACTTCAGTCATCAGAATTTGGGACTGTTACCATAATGTACATCTAAAATAATATCTGCTAAAAGGAAAAAAACACAGCTAACATAAGCAATAAACTTGATAATGCAGCAGGACTTCCAGGATAGTATTTTGACTAATAAGACAGGATCACTCCTCTCTGAGATGCAAGTTTAGTACCAATATTTTAGGTCATTGCATCAACTTTGCAACTTCAGAAAAATCTTCCACTCTGAAGCCAAACCCAGGGCAGTGTTGCACAAGCTTAAACCAGATGGGAATGGTCAAAGCATTTTTCTGGGTACAAACAACAGACTTGTGGTACAGGGAAAGGATAAAAAAAGTGACTGTTATCTGACTTTCTACACTTATTGGAAAAACACTTGCATTCCTTCTGCATCACAGCTGTAGCATTGGTAATCTGATGCAGAAAACTCTTCATGGAATAACTCTGTTCTGCAGAATCAGCGTTGTCTAAATGCTGCTTAATCATTACTTCAAGTATCACATTCACAGCTTTTCCTTCTTTCCACCTACTGACACTCAGATGGGTTAGAGAGCTACATGGAAATTTAATTTAAATTTATTCCTGTTCAAGTGCCCCATTTCTCAGCAGACTGTTATAAGAAACCAATTTAGGATAAGATTGTTGCTTTTGATTCAATATTTTTATGTCAGCTGTGATAAAATAGAAAACTTACTTAGACTTCTCATCACTGAGACACTGCTTTAGCAGTACAATCTTTAGGGACTTTGGCTTTGCTGAAAAGGTGAATAAATGAACTTGCCAAACAGAACAAAATCCTTTTCATTTGTTTTTCATTTTCAGTAATTATGATAACTGCAGTAAACTATCATTTAAATATTTCAAAAGAAATCACTCCTACTGAGTTGATACATAAATATTAGTGTGGTGACAAGAACTTATTTAGTGTAAAGCTGTTTTCCTATTGTAGTTACTAAGTATATGATGATGGAGTTTCAGTAATTCTGCTACAAGTTGTCCTAGGTTACAATGCAAAGGATGTCCCCAAAAGTATGTACTCTATCTCCATCTGCTGAAACCAAGTGATTCTTATCTCTGTGGGAGATATCCTCTGCTAATGGGCCAGCTGTTAAAACCAGGTGGGGCAATGTCCTTTATCTTTTCCCCAACCCATCTTTCCTCCAGGAACATAACTTCTGTTAATGGCCATTGAGTCCCAGTGCATGACTGATAAAATTACATCATTCCTTTGGGAGATGCTTCACCCAGGGGAAGGAGCCAAACATTTCCTACCTAGATAAAAACTGAGATTTGGAACACCAAGGCAGCCCTTACCCACTGGTTTCCAGAGGATAAGGGCTACCAGGCCTTTCTACAGGATCACTACTTCAACAAGATCACTTCATCTGCACTGCTACCATCACCCTAACCAGTGGGGTGTCAGGTTGTATTCTGATTCTGTCAGGTTTTTTTTTGTTTTTTTTTTTTTTTTTTGTATTATCACATGTATTTTATTTTTCTCTTTTTTCCTATTAAATTGTATTTCTAACTTGGAGTCTTCTCACTGGTTTTGCTTTCAAAACCTTTACACAAGTTCTTCTGGGGGATTTAAAACCTCTAAGGCAATGTTAGAACCACGTAACACATACATCATAGGGTATCCATATTTCATTATTCTTGAAGAGAAGGATCCTATAGCTTCTTCTAGAACTCCATCTGCTAAGAGTCCACATATTTTACTGCATATAACTCAAAAAAGGATACAGGCCAAACTCTACACCTCAGCCCACAAGGCTCTTGTTCCAGAGGACACAGCAGACATGGGGGATGATGCAGCAGCCAAGGCCAGTGGTTCCCACAATGTGCTGCCCTTCTGGGAGCATGGAAAAGGCTCTGTGTGCCCTGCTCCTGCAGGAGCCCAGCACCCCCAAAGCTCCTGGCCAGGGGAACACCCCCAAGCACCCCCAGTGCACAAAAGGCCCTTAACCAGCCCTGGGCAGCTGGGCCAGCTCTGCTGCCAAGGACACACCAAGGGCTGGCTTGTGCCTTCCCCAGCATCCCAAGGCTTCTGGGATGGACATCAACAGGGCAGAGACTTCCCTTGCATGGCTGATGAGCACATCTGAGAACAGATTCCACTGGGTGTTATTTAACCTGATCTGGGGCCTGGATACATGCCCAGACATTCATGGTGTCTGGTTGAAGTTTTCATTACTATGCCATATTCTTGGTTGGTGATGACACAAAAAGTTGAACCAAGTTCATCTTTCAGGATCAAGCTCAACAATTTGACTTCCAAATTAAAACATGTTTTAGGCAACAGACCCTGATATGCAGAATACCCCTGACAGAAAGGATGTGGAGGATCTTACCCTCCCTTTTTTTTTAAAGCCATTTCTATCATTAATTACTAGTTGTTGACTCAGATATTCCTAATCTTGATCTAGTCCTGCTATCAGTTACATGGCCTGTTTTATGTTCTATTTAATGAAGCTTTTTAAGGAAATTAGAGAACTCATAATTTCTTTAACCTACATTTGTGACTTCCAGACGACATAAATCAGTGTATTTCCTAAAGCTTGATTTTAAAAGCTTTAGTCATGCTTTGTTCATTGAAGCTTATCAGGGTTAGTTTAGCAAAACTTAGTTTCAGTGATTTTCTAATCACACTCTAAAAACAGCAGTTCTGTGCAAAAAATTCACTATGTGTTGGCTAAAATGGAAAATTCCACTGCTTATGATTAATACCATGCTTAGTATTAATTACAACAATCAATTGAAAAGTTAATTAAAACCATTAATTAGAAAAAAATAATTAGGAATTTATATAATTCCCAACAAAACAGACACTGCTCCCAAATGATGCTATTACTTACATTAAATTGTACCAAGTCAGACATCTCAGAATGTGTTACAAAGCAATGCAACAAGTAATAGCTGAAAAGTCTCATTTTCCCCTCAAATAGTCTCAATGGAAAATATTTTTCAGTAGTTTATTAAATAGGTTTACCATTGAAACAACCCCATGCTGTCCAGTGAAAAAAGGCTGCACCAACTTAGAAGTGTGACAGCAAATGTAGAGTTTTGAGCAACAGAATCCTCCACAGGCACATTTTGCTACTGCTTTCCCCTGAAATAGGTTAATACCAAAGCAAAATAAGTCACTCAAACTGAAATCAGAGTGGGTTTGCACTGACTTAAATAAAATAGTGCTAGTCTGGGTGTGAATAAAATCTGACTTATGTCTGTCTCTGCAACAAGACCCTGTGTAGATGGGCCTCCCACTTGTTCAGGTAGGTATTTAAATGCAATTTAAACTTGATTTATGCTAATTTGGTTTAAATAATATGTAGAGTGGTTTGAACACTGGCTAATAAATGGATCAAGATGGAGTTACAGAGAAAAAAACAATATTCACCTAATTAAATTAATTTTAAAATGTATTCAAAAGATTCCACTTATATTGTCTTTATGGCACTAAGAAGCAAAGAGAAAACTTTCAACTGGTAGATGCTCAGTGAAAGAAACTGAGCTAATCTTTTTTTCTTCTTAAATTAGAAAGAAAAACAGAGCATTACAGCATGGAGACTCTAAAATATCCATAAAGGAGAATGTTTTGGAACAAATACCCTTTCCTAGTTTTCTTTCTTTCCTCTTCATCCTATTATTCCATGTATTGGTACCTTTATTTTGCATTCCAAGACAGCATTTTCCAGAGTTCCTTCAATGTTTTGAATGTTTTTTTCTTTTAAGGAAAGATTTAGAAGACTTTAAGACTTCAAATTATTTCTTTTGGTATTTTACTTTCTCTGTCTGATTTCTGTCAGTAGTGTTACTGTTCAAACTGATTAAATCCTGAACCATTATCCATTTTCAGAACATAATAATAGTATTATCAGCTGCTTTGCTGGGATGAAAAAACAAGCAATCTGACAATCATATCATTAAACAAGTAACACAAGCTAGAAGAACTGCAGGTTTCTTGGGTGCCTCCTTTGTGCTTTTTAAAACACCACCTAACACTTTACTACAGGCCACAAGAACATCTGTGCAACAAAGATCTTCAGGCAACATTCAAGACAGAGAAACCATGGAACCATAGCTCCAAATCCAGCTTATTACTGAAGCTGACAGTATCTTATTCATCAGCTTATACAAAATCTGGAAGAAACACAATTCCTCTCTGAGCTACGGGTAAGCATATAAGCACATTGAAGAGTAGCCCAGCTGGCAGTGAAGTTTTGAAATTGTTGACATTTTTGTTGGCACTGATTCAAAAATTTTAATTTTAAATGATAAAACCATGCCAAAGATAGTTTTTCTAATCAACCTTTTATACTATAAAATGATTTCTTTTTTTTTATTTTGGCAGTGCCACTAGCATTTGAGATGTCAGCAATGTATCCAGTGCAGAAAAAAATATGAACAATCTTAAAATAACATCTTGCCAGTACCATGCCACACTCCCCTTTGCAAAAGAAAATGTCTTTACTAACTAAATTTTAATATTTTAAGTGAAAGTCTCTAGAGCCTTAGAACCCTGATTACTAAAACCAGACAGTGATGCAGCAGCAATGCATTTAATCCCAACTCTGGTCCCTGCAGCATGGCACCTTTGGTTCTCAGCTCAGCAGCCCTTTCTGCCTGCCATCAATTGCACTCAGAAATCTGATTCTTCCTTTGCATACACTGGCTACATACAAAACCCAGGTACTATTAAAATCCTAATCCTGCTTCTTTTCCTGCCAAATATCTTGATTACTTCATTTCATTTCAATACTTGCTTGACAAATCCAACTCTGGAAACACTAAGGCCTGGTCTAATGTTTACAAGAACTCATTTCAGCAAGTCTTAACCAGAGAATGAAATGAAGACAAATAAAACTCATCCATGTATTTGGATTTTTTTGACTCTTATATACACAAAACCTGTGTAGCTAACGGGACTCCAGAGTACTGCCAAGAGGGAAACAAGACAGGAAGAACAGGTCAACACAAAAGAACTTGCTATATGCATTTTTCTATATATCTTACCTTCCAGTGCATAATTATTACCTGATAATGTGTATATCCAAACAAGGTGGCTAAAAAGAATGGCATCATTTTGCTGAAATTGCTTTCAACTGATGGATATTTTAATCTAATTGATTTAAGTTGTATCCCAATCCTAAGGCATGAGATGCCTTAAGCAAAGGGCAGTCACTCATTTATAGCAAATTAAGGTACTCTTAGAGTAACACATCACAACTTCATAGGAAATTATTTGATATTTTTAAAGATTATTGTAATTTAGACAAATGAGTAAATAGTCCACTGAATCACAGGGTAGAGAAAATGATTGGCAATTACATTACTTGAAAGAATGTCACCAGAACAAAATTGTTAAGTAGCACATTTCTAAGAAAGCGACATTTTACAAAAAGACAAAGACATATATTTTCCACCAAAATCTAGAGCTGCTGTCATCAACAACCCAACAAAAGCTACAGCTACCTAAAATGGAAATGAAAATGTAATGTATGGAAATATTCTCTTATAAAATCTCCTTAGGCTTCACATGTATTAATGTATTAGTTTGCAAACATTAAGATCAAAGGCAAAGCAACAAATACATCCTAAAAAGTTTTTAGTCAGATTTTTATTAACGATATACAAGTAGCAAGGCATAAAAAATTAATATGTTCAAGCCTTGAAATGTCAAGTGTAATGATCTCTAGCTCTGCTTACCTCCTTTGCTTTTTGTTTCAGTCTAGCTTGCTCTGGGTCTTCTTGCCTTGAGCGACTCTACATGTGTAAAAAAAATGGGGAAAAAAGGTTAACAGATGGTTTAAGAACCCCTCATCTGTTGCAGTAAGTTAAAAAATAGCAAATAAATAGGAACAGGATTCAAGGTATCAAACATGGGACACTTAAATCGAGAGAGGTGCAATTTCAAGCCCATAAGCCTCACCCGAAAGACTGTTAAATGTTCAGCTGTAAATGAGATGTAGTCAAGATTTGAATTAAAAAAAAAAAAAACCAAACCAACCAATCAAAAAAAACCCACAAAAAAACAAAAAAAACCCCAAAAAACAAAACCAACCTCCAACCAACCAACAAAAACAAAACCACAAAACTCAACAAAAAAACCCCCCACCAACCCAACCATGTTTTTGTCAATGTAAAAGTTTCAATACAGGTTTAGATTTCAATTATTTAATACAAACAAATTCAAGCATCCAAGATCCAAGAGAAGTTACACCCTTTCCATTATCCAAACTTTTTAATTTAAGTCCTTACAGTCACATATTTTAAAATTTACTGTTTGCAAATAAGCTTGTATGTAGCTCTTGGTAGAGAATGAGAAGAAAACCATTGTAGAGCTGCCCTCACAAAAGGTAAATCTTTATAATAAAGATGTTACTATTCCATATGAGCTTACTTTGAGCACAGCATAGAAATACATTCTGTTAAACCCATTCATGCACTACTAATAATTTTTAAAACTGGATTAATATTGCTAAATGACAACTTTTGCTTTTTCCTTCAAAACCAGGAACAGCTCTAAATGCAGATCATTTAATTGCAATAATAACCTGTAACATTTTTTTAGACAGACTATTTAATAACCACACATTAAAAACCATTAAATTTCTATTTGTGCTCACTACACATTCTCAGACTGAAGGAATTCAAAACTCAAGAGGCACATAATACACATATTATACTTCTATAAATGAATCATAGGTCAGCATTTAGCAAATGTTGCACAAAAAATTGTAAGAAGCTCCAATACAACTTGTGGCATCCATGGAAAGCTGTTGTTCCTGATACCTGAGACATGCAGTAGTTCTACTTCAGTGTTTTTTTGAGATTTAAAGTGATATAATCTACACAACTCATAAAGGAGTATCTGTGCCCTTGCCTATCTATTGCTCTGCTTATTGCTGTACTGAAGGCAGACCTGAAACTGGAAAGAATATTACTTGCATATTCTCAAGACTTTTTTTCTGGTGTTTAACTTTTTTATACCATATTCTGGTCACAATTCAAAAATCCATTAAGAAAACCAAAGGGAGATGGGTTTTAAGGACTTACACTTAAAATGGTTGTGTACAATTTTTGATACACCTGGAGAGTGCCTTGGCTTGATTTGGCACAGAATTCTGTATCCTTTCTCCTGTTCGTTTTGTGGGTTTGGTTGGGGTTTTTTGAACCTGGATTTTTTTTTTTCAGCTAATATAGCACACCTATAAAACACAATGCTGATAACACAGGGTGACATTAAACAATAATGGGATTTTTAGAACTCTTCTGTGCACATCAGCTTCACCTTCCAACAGCACCTGCAAGTGCTTTTGTGTCCATTGGCATAAGAGGTTGTTGGACAGGAGCAAAGGAATGACAAATTGAGATAGCCAATGACCAAATCAGACTCTTGTGTTGCAGTTGTGCCAACCAAGGAAGAAACACAGGCTGAGGTTCCTTCTAACTGCTGTGGCCAGCCAGAAAGAAAAACACAGATAATGTGACCTAGTTAATGATCAAAGCACAAAAAAATAAATTTCATGAAATATGTTGGTCTGCAGATAACTGGGTTTCTAATCAACACAGCAGTTACTAAGAACTTGATTACATTTATACCTATGAGGTTAAAAACCAAACTACCAAAACCCCAGGCAGTGAGCTGCTTCTCTAGGACATGGGCTCAGCTCAGTATTCATGAACCAAGCTGAACAAGGTCCTTGCTGTCATTTTGCAACAACAATTCAATCATTGCAGCCTCAGTTTCTCCAGCAGGATGTATGGAAAAGAATATTTAGCCTTTTCATGGGTTTTGATGATAAATTTATAAATGTACAATGAATTTCTGTTGCCTTGTGAGTCTCACAGAGAAAGCAGTACAGAAACACAAAGTGTTGTTATACTAGTGTATGAAGCTGAAAATTTGCCAAATGCAAAGTACAAGTTAAAAGCACATCAGCTCTAGGAGAAAGCAGAGTGTCCTGAGAGAATCCAGCTAAAACTTCTAATATTGTTACAAACTTTCTACAAGGAAATGATAGAATCCTGGAAAACACACCAGATGTACAGTTGTGTTTGGGGACATTGTAAGAAAAATTAAAGCAGAAGATGCAAAGTAACATTGCAATTTCTTGGGCTCCATAAATGAAGGAAAAACTCTGCAAGTGCTACAGAACAAAGTAACACATTTAAAAGCTGGATTTTTTTCTTTCTTGCCCAGAAATTGACCAAATAAAGTAGATCTGGAGTTCAGGATAATCTCAACATGCACAAGTAAATCATCTGCTCTGTGTAAACCTCCAGCTTGTTCACAGTAAATATATGATAAAAATTATTGCAGAGGTGAAAACAGGTACTGAACTCCTGAACAATATCAAATACAGGAATCTTGCTTCAAAATGAAGATCTAAAATACCAGGTGAAGTTATATATATAACCCAGATTGAAGGTGAAGATAGAGCAACTTTTATATTTAGGATAATGCAATGATTTTCTAGTTATTGCCTGAATCCATGCCAAAGAGCTTTTCCAAAGAATCCAGGCTAATTCTTATTTCAAACAAGCAGAATTCCAACTTAACATTGAATGTATCACTACTGCTAAAAAAATTAAGGAATTTAACTATCTTGTGTTCAGATAAACTTCAACAGATTTTTTTAAAAGCAGATTTGTAAGACTAAAATAAATACTTTCCTGCTGGATACCATGACAGAAAGCTTCAGAAATAAAATCATCAGCATATGGAGGCTAAAACATATTAAAGGACAAGTACAAACATCAACTATTTCATTAATTCTTCACCTTATGATCTAATGTAAATTACAGAAGGCTTCAGCAATGCTCATGCAACACAGATTAAAGCAAATATAAGCAAATGCAAATGTCAAGCTTAAGAGAGGTGCCTAAATAAGCTTTAGAAATGTCACTGGATTCCCTTTACACTCCATTCCACACGTGAACATCTCTCCCTTCCTCTCAAGAGTTTGCACAATTTTGTTGCAGCTCAGCTCTTCAGTGCTTTGTCTACATGTCAACATTACCAAGCAATTATTTTAGTATTTTACCCTTACTTTTGTCAAGCTACTGACTAATCATTCCTAGCTTTTTTTAATTGTTAGGATCTAAACTTTTTTCTTCCAATTAATTCATATTTGGGCTTTTCTCTTCCTTTCTCCTTTCTCTCTAGCATCCAAATCTTAATATGCAGCACTTCACCTGTTTTGTGAAACATGCTTTTCCAAAATCTTTTATGCACCAACACCTCTTTCCTCTAAAGCCTTGCAAACACCCACTAATCAGAAAACCCACCAAAACAAATACTTTCAAGTATTTTATCACAATTCCTTTGCCTTCCCCTCCCTGTTCACCATGTCTAGGTCTGAAAATAATGCAGGCTGCATTTTTGCAATGTATTTTCCTATTGATGAATAAACATCTTTAGAAGCAAGAAAGCTTCCCAGAGTAATTTTAGAGAAACCCAGGACTGATCCTAAGCAGATAATACACTTTTAAATATATTAAATGCTGTCTCCTACTGAGAATGTATTCAGCAAACCAGGTTTATTAACATTTCTCCCAAACACCAGCTATTTTATTAGACCAGACAACCTGATATTTTAATTGTGAAGAACTAAAGTGCTTTGTGTTAGAGAGTTCTTTATCTGGAAACTGAAAACTGCATAGATCACATTAGGTCTATGGAAATACTGGACTTCCAAAGTATGAAAAGCAGCATATGTTAAATGTTTGTATTCAAAACAACAGAAATAAGGAGCTTCATTTGCATGTTACCAAACTCCCTAATGTTCCAAACCTCAGCTCTTCCTCTGGCTTGTGTTAAGGCAGGAGGCCACAAAAGAGACATCTAATTACACATGGAACAGTGTAGTTTTAAGGGTATTTCAGATTTCATAGAATTGTCTTAAATTAGAAAGCAACAGTGTTTTTCAAATTTTAAGGGTATTTATAATCCATGCCATACTTACAAACATGCACCAGTTTTTTAAAAATTGGAGCACACTCTGCATCTATGCAGATGGACAAACTTCTGATATGTTTCATTATAATAATTATACAATACTTTGCTTGATTATTAACATCCAAGTTGCACTGTTGCTACATTTTTGATCCACTAACAAAAATAAGTTTTCTGTTTAGATTTGTAAGGGATTTAAAGCCTCAGCTTTTTACTCCTGTGTTGGGAAATGTTTCACAGGGTCTCTCCTGCAATTAGCTACATCTGATCCCAGCTAAGGCACTTGCAGCTCTACTGCCCCTTATCAATATATACACTATATGCAATGTATCAATATATACATTTAATGCCTCAAACTCCTCATTTTTCATTCAATAAAGTTAAGAGTCACAACTGCAGGTGCTGTACTATTGAGAGCCACTGCTGTGCCAACCGTTTCAATTTTAAACCTATTTTTCCCCATTGATGACATTAGAACTTCACCCACGGCTGTACCAGCTTATAACTTTCACTTTTAATTAAAGAAATTAAATTGGCAACATGAAACACTTTGCTTTTACATTAGCTTTGTTAATAAAAAGTGAAAGTTAAAAGCATCATAGCTGAGGGTAAAATGCTGCTCAGTGTTACGACCATGGTGAGGTGGAATGCAAAAGCACAGGTCTGAAAAATGATTTATATTAAAATCATTAAAATTGCAGGAAAAAAACTCCTAAAATTCAGGAAATTATCTCAACACAGTATTTCCCATTTTGCTCTGCTGCCATCAGAAGTGAGTTCCAAGTGCTCATGCAGACAGGAGGCTGCACTGAATCACTGCTCTCAGAAGAGAGGGGAAGGATTAAATGGAATGACAGCTGGACTCATCTCAGTCTCAGGGAGCCCCTCCAAGTTATCACAGTGCAGTGTGCAAGGAAATCGCAGCACCAAATTTCAGTGATCTCTCCAATAAAAAAGCCCTTCAGTCTACAGTACCACCCAGTCATCCATAAATGCTCATTAACTCTACAAACAACTCTAAACAAAATTTGCCATTACTTAAGTAAATTTTCTTTTTACAGAACACATCTTACTGCTGTGAGAGTTGTATTTAAGACCCCAGAACTTGACAGAGTTGTGCTACTAATACATAACACTCAAAATAATAGACTAATCGAATGCATATACTGGAAATTAAATTTCAACATTAATTTTATAATAAAATACACAGGCATTCAGCCAGTTTGAGCAGATCAGTTAGCACTAATTTTAATGTGATCCACTTTATCACAGATTATAACACAGAAGTATCATTCATTTATTTTCTGAGAGCCAGGATAACCCCAAGCTGTAACTCTTTACTGTCACCACTCTCTCCAAAAAACAATTCGGAAATAAAAACAACAAAACAACAACAAATCAACTACAACCTCCTACTCCTTCTGCTGCCAGAAATATTCCTTTATTAGCCCAGAACCAGAACTTCATTCAACTTGACACACACCACCTGCATTTTCCAGGTTTTGGAAATAGCTATGAAAGCAGTAAGAACACAGATTTACTATAATAAGACCAGTGCTTTGCTGGGTTTGGTTTGGGTTTGTTTTCTTGTTGGTTTGTTTTTTTTTTTTTTTTTTTTTTTTTTAGAAAATCCACACAAGAGGCACCACATCAAATGTAAAGGTAAATTCCTCAAGTGATTTTAGTCTGGCTTTTGACCTTTCTGCTGCCTGAAGAGTCTCCTGAGTGCTGCCTGTACCATCCCCAAAGGCCCAGAGAGGATGTCTGCTTCTGCACACACCTGGCAACAGCAGCCAGTGGCTCTCACTGCCAGAACAAACCAGGGCCAAGAGTTGACTCTCCCAAATATTTCCCTTAAAGAGACTGTGCTCTACACATGTGTTTATACACAAGATGGTCCCTCCTTGTGCCATTTTTTTTTCACTTGTGATGCTCATGTGAGGAAGCAAACCCAAAATCAGTGACAAGCAAGGCAGCTCAGTCCCTCCCTGCACAGCTCCCTCCTTTTGACACATCACATTTTCTGGGGGCTGGAGACAGGAGCTCCTCCAGCAGCAGCAGGTGACTGGATCTCACAGTGTGGGGACCAAAGATGCCTTTAAACACTTCTGTAATAAAAATAGTTACTAGAAAGGAAATTAGAGAAAAACTTTGGGCCACACGTTCAAGGCTGGTATGGGAATGTTGTGGAATATTTTGGAAGGTTGTGGAATATGATGCAGGGTCCCTGAGATGTAGGAGCTCATTCTTGCTCCTGAAACAGCATAGTAGTAGTTTCAATTTTTAGATTTTTATTGTAAAAGAAACTGTATGTTGCATTGCTACTATAGCATATCATGATTTTTCCTTTCCTGTCAAGTTTGTCTTCCCCCAAAATATCTCACTGGAATGAGAACATCACTCACAATGACTCTAAACTTGTGATATGAAGTTCCTATTGCTCAAGTATTTCCCAGGCATGGGACACAAGACTTTGTAAAATTCTCTCATTTAACAAGTTAAATAATACTGCTATTTTGTTTCAGACACTCATATAGCACCACAGATAATTTTAACTTCAGTGACTTTTCTTAGAATGTCAAAAATTACATTTTTTTGAAACTTGACTTTGTTCTCCTTCTACCTTCTCATCTGATTTGATCTCTCCTTCTCCCAAAAATATTTCCTGAAGCAAAACCAAGTCCATCTGAGTGCTTACAAATTTTGCAATCATTTCCTACTGTAACAACTAAAATTACAGTTACAGATCAACCAGAACACTTGTGTCAAATATTTTCCTTTCTCCTCCTAAAGAAACCCACCTACCACCCCAAACAAAAAAAAACTGCAAATGTGACACTTTCTCTGGCCATCATTTACCTTTTTTTTATTTACCTTTTTTTTTTTTACCCCTTAGTGCTAAATTACCAGATCAGCTTCAAGGCTTCCCAAAGACTCATGCTGCCTCCCCTTTGATTTCAACTTATTCCTTCATTTTTCATTATCTTCTCCATTGATTATCCTGTTACTAAGTAGATTATTTAACACCATCTGCTTCAATGCCCAAAACATTTCCTTCACTATCTTATTCTTCATCAAAACCTGGACTTTGGCTGTTAACAAGGCTCCAAAGTGCAAATAATTTAAAAAATTTTTCCCTGTGCAAGTTCAACTTTTTATGCTCTTCCATATGAGACAGTAGATGAGGTACCACCAGCAGGATGTTTTGAAACTTTGATTTAAATGGTTCTGCTGAGTAACCTTAAAAACATTGTTGCACAATAACCTGTCAAAACACTTCCAAGATAAAAGATCACCCTGTCTCTAAAAGGCACATTAATGAGTTGCAGTTATAAATAAATATGAATTTTAGATTTAAGCATCTGTAGAAGGAAAACAGAAATTTCACTTTAAACCTTGAAGTTTTTGATATTTTAAAGGCAGCACTGTCAAGGTGACAGAGGTGCTGTGACTGGGGGAACAGTGCCTTTGCATGGTGGGTGTTTGAGTCTCAGAGCCAGTTTAAGCACCTCCTCCTCTGCAGACACAAATATCACAACAGACAGAGAGAAGTGGGTACTGATGGGCATCACTTCACCAGGCAGCTGGGGCAGATTTTAATTGTGTTCACTTCATTACAGTGTCATTACAATGACTGCATCCTTCCCACAGGGGCTGAGATCTCCTGAGATCTCCTCATACAACAAGGCACGTCCAGAAAAAAACAGAAAAAAACCAAAATCCTGTGTAAGGAGTTAGTACAGAGCAATCCAGAATAAAGATCTCAACAAGTATCACTATTCATGAGCTGAATAGTGATTACAGGTGCTTTTACATTAGAGCAGCACCAGATAATGTAAGGAAACAATGTAACATCTATTATTTAGAATAAAAAATTGTAATCTGAGCATATTTTGCCAAACTATGTTCTACATAAGCCTTGCAATAGGTCACCCATCCATCAGAACAGACTGGGGAGCACCAGCTAAACAAAGCAAGCTCAGCTCCAAACTGGCATTTACACTGAAATCACAACATTGCACAAGCACCTTCCAAGGGATCCACAGTGTTTTCTACTTCTCTAAACATTAATACTGATAAATCAGCACTGCTGATGGCTGCTCTGTGCTTTGCTTTTGGATTTTTAACACCTTCATTTATTTTTCACCTCCATATATTTTTTAGTACACTATGTATTTCTTCCAAGCTGTCTCCTGCTTATGGAAGATGAAGTATGCATTCAATAATTACATTAAGGCATTTTTTTCCAAATAAATTAGGGGATTATTTTTTTTTTTTTTTTTTTTTTTTTTTTTTTGTGTGGAAGTCTTTTAATTTGCTCTTCCTGTATTTTATAGGAATCACACTTGATGATTGTGTATTTATTTCCTAAATTTAAGACTTCACAGGACGTTATATTATCTAAGACTGAAACAACAACAACAAAAATAAACCCTGTCCAAAATACAGAATATCAATTAATGAAGGAATTCAGGTTGGAAGGAACACCAGGAGGTCCTCTAACCCAGTATGAGACCAGCCTGCACAAGGCTTTGTGCAGTCAGGGAAACATTTCTGAACTGAGGACTATAAGATACTGCATTTTTCTCAATGTCTGTTTAAAAAAACAGCCAATGTAACTAATAAGCAGCAGAAAATTATTCATTAAGATGTAGTCACTGAATGGAGAAAACAGAATAAAAAATAAATAAGCATTTCTTTATTTTTAATAAATAAGAATTAAGAATGAAAATAGCAAATATGTTTTCATCAAAACATTAAGAAGTATCTATGTTGTGCAAAAAATTGTGGAATATTTAATAATGTGAACAGTTATAATATAAGAGCTCAAACAGGAGAATTAAAGTGGCTTAATTGAGAAACGTTTTTCTAAATAAGCAAGGTTTGGGGTTTGGGTTTTTTTTAAATCTTTCAATTTGTGAACATTACTGGCACAAAATCAGGAGGCTGTGTTGTAACTGAACATTGAGTTGCTCTTTATAGTCTCTTCAGAATATACAATAACTCAAAGAAGATTCAAATACAATTAAAAATGGGATAACTTAGGGTTAAACTTATCTGCAGTTAGATATGGTAGCTATGATTAAATTTACAGTTACAAATACCTATGTGCTCTTGATTTCTTGCATATATGATTTTGTTCTATTGCACCTATAATCACTCAGTCTCTGGAATTAAAGTTACACAGGAACAAGTCCTGAGTTAACTGAAGCCAGGCATGAATCAATCAAATACTGCAGTTATAAAGAACACATTTAAATGAGGATAAACAAATGAACAAAACTGCTTAAAAACAAAGTCTAAAAACCTAAGAAGTAAAAAACATCTAAAAAATTCATCAGAATCTACTGGATTTGTTTAAAGACCAGAAGCATAGGCTATGATTCTCCAGCAGCAAAGAAACCTTTGGCATCTATTAAATTTCAAGGGCAAATGTAAAAATAATTTCACAGAATTATTTTGCAAGTGTTAGCCACTGTCTCCTGTATTTCCAAGAGCCCATCAAATTTGGAGCTGTGTGTTGGAAAGACAGAGGCATTGCAGGCAGGTGGGTCTGGAGCCAGCACAGAGCAGAGCCTGACTCAGGAGCTCAAGGTGTGCTGTCACACCCACAGTGCCTTTTTACTGCAAGAAACAAAATGTGCTTATGAAACACCTATCACAAAATTCAACAATTGTTTGAAGGCTATGGATTGTTAAATAGTTAGAAAAACAGTAAAAGTGATACCTTTGCAGCCTTCAGCAAAATTTCCCTCTCTTGTTCATCCTTCCTTTGCTTTTCTAAACGCTCCAACTGCTCAAAGAACTTGAGCTGTGATCGGACATCTGTGGCTTGCTCATACCATTCATCATCCTGCAAAACAGGGACAGGCCTTCAGAAAACAGGCACTTCATCAAGACCATGCATTCAAAGACTGTAGGTGTTACACATTAAAATCTTTTTCTAAAAAACGGATTTTTTTTTTAGGCTCAGGGGAATGAAGCCAGCCTATGGTTAACAATGCAGCAATAATCTAATAATTTAACTAATATGTAAGCAATTTTAAAAAGACATAGATTGTCTTTTTTAATTTAAAAATTTATCAGCACCAGATATATGGAAGAGTTAAAAAATGTAAAACCAACTGACTTAATAATAGAAAACAGCTAAAATGCTTAACTTTATTACTGAATAATCCTAGCCAGAGTTTATAACCAGGCTCATAACCTATAATTCCTGCATTTGTGCTAATCTTGAACTAGTAACAGACTTTCCCAAGATGCAGTATTATAAAAGCATTAAAGCTAAAAACTCAGTTGAAAATAAGCCTCTAACTCCAATTAAAACAGAAGCTTATGACAACTAAGAGCATGTAAGTTTTCCTAGCACACAGCAACCAGGAGAGTTTATGGCATGAGCCACATGGAGAAAACTCAGGATGTCAGTCAGAAAAATCAGTTCTTTCATCCTCTTTATCTACCTATTGTTTTCCTTTCTGACTACCATGCTATGAAATCAAAGAATAGCACTAACCAAGAAAAATACAGAATACAATGACAATTCTGTATTTCAATCAGAGACAACACTATTTTGTCCTAAGGATCTTTGAAGACAATTGTTTTAACTGCTTCTTTGGCTTAACATGGACTAAGCAAACTGTTTTCTTCTCAGACACCATCCTAGAGAGAGGGAAGGAGGGATTTAACACTTCTGAAGATTATAAAGAATACTGAAAAAAACAAGGGTATTTTACTTTTAATCCAATATAGTAGAATATATCCATCAATTGCAATGAAAGATCGAAGTGCAGGTATTAATTAGGAAGAGTGGCCTTTATTTTTTAATCCATTTTTCTATTACAATGATGTTGATTGTAGTCACAGATTCCAGAGATGATTATTTTCACAAATACCACACAGAATTAGTTCAACCATGACACGGGTCATGGGGTACCCAGGTCTGGGAAATAGGTGGGCTAAGACACAGTCCAAAGTTGTTTGACTAGACTGCCACTCCAGGAATACAAAAAAGTACACCACAAAACCAAGGAACAAACTAAACCAGAGCTATTCAATGTATATATATGCTAAAGAAATCTAAACACAGCTCAGACAACACACAACTAACTATTGCCACCTTCCTTTGACACCAGTTTAACAACTAGAATAACTAACAAGCATCTTACTTCTACTGGAAAAGATACTTCAAATATATCAATAAAGATGTTTAAATCATTTGAATTTCAAACTAATTTGTAGATCTTTATTTAAATTTCCCCCTGGTTTGAAATATCAAAATTGTTTTAGTTTTCTTCAGGAATACAATCACTAATAAAAGAATCAGTAGTATTTTACCTGTAAATTTTTTTACCAGAAAATCACATTCAATTACAGTGGAGAATTTACAACTGAATTCTTTAGTTGCTAAGCTTTTATAAAATATTAGTATTTCTCACATCCAGAAAAGTTACTATAGATTCCCAAATACCAAAGGAATTTTGATCCAATTGCTGATACCCTGGGCAAAAAAGGAACTATCAGGAATCAAGTCTTAGTCACATCCATGAGCAGAAATAACTTAGCACATGCTCCATGCCAGACACTTCAGCACAGAAGGACAGAAACAACTCTACCCCCAAATTCCCCCAGAGAGGAGGATGAGTTGGCAGGCAGATCCAGCAGCCAAAGCTGCACCCAGGGGAGCTGTGAGCAGAAGCAGAGCATGGCTGTGCTGGGCACTGCCAGCCCTGCCAGGGCACACTTACTTTGTACGACTCCATCCGGTGCTGGGTTATCACTGTCACTTTCTCTAGCACTGCTCTTAATCTGCTCTGTGTTGCATGGGAAATAAAAGTAACCACCTCAGCTGGCACATCAGTAATTCCTAGTTTTTTAGCTAAAGCAAAACAAACAAGACACAACAGAATTAGCTTACTCTCCATAATTAAAAAAAAAAAAAAAAAAAAAAAAAAACACTCCAAACACAAACAAAGTTTTAAAGGACTTTACACCACAACTTTGTTTTCCTGAATAGAAAAATCCATGACAGTGTATTTATGTGACTTTGGTGACACATTCATGACACCCTCAAAAGGGTGTGACTCTACAAGTTTAAAAGAAATCAGAGAATTTCTTTAACACTTGAAAGCACTTAAGAACTTTGCTGAAGTTTAGCTGGGCACATTAAACCGAGGCATATCAGAGTATGAGACAATCTGAGTTCTCAGTTGTTGTACACAAGAAAAAACAATTCCTTTATTTTCAGAAGCATTAGTGCAGATGAATTTCAGTGTCGAGCAGGTGAGGGTGCAGTCCCAAGCATCCTGTTGCATCCTTTAGTCTACACCACTGGTATAGTACCAATAACAGAAATTCTTTAGGGGAAAAAAAACCCCAACCTATTAATTGAAGGCAAAGAAATAAAGTCATTAAAAAGAATTGTTTAGAAACACCAGCTGTCCCCCCAACACATATTCATGGTTACTTGGACATTTGATACTTCGTGCTGAGTTTACAACAAAAGCAGTCTACAGTCCAATGCATTTATATATTTAAAAAACACCCAAGCTACAGAAAAAAGGAATATGGGTAACACTTAAGGATTCTTAAATTCATCAATATAATTACTAAATATTGGATATAAATTCATAGGTATATGAATATATGCACTTATTTAAACTACAGTCCTACAAATGTGGTCCTGGCAGGGCAGTTTTCTGGATAGAAAACTCCCTGTGTGCATGCACAGATATTTGTATTTTACACAGGAAAAAAACAGGGAGTTGTATTTTGTATGGAGCATTGATGTTGACCCTCAAGCTGAGTCAATTTTCCATTGAAGGACACAAGACTGTGAAAAGCAGCTTGGTTGGGACACATGAATGGTTATGTAAAACTCCATAGGGAATTTGTGACTCCTTTGGCAAGTGCTTCCTACAGAGCCAATAGCAGGAGGAGTCTGAGGAGGGGTCCCTAAGCAAAGGCTGACCTCGGCTGCACAACAGCGTTTGCTTTGCCAGGTGTTCCCACCTTTACCTGGCTAAATTCAAGAGCAAGAAACAGTCCCACGGCTAAAAAAGTAACGTGGGAGAAATGAGCGCTGGCGGGACCGGGAGCGGAGCGGGACCGCCGCCAGGGGGAGCTGGCACCTGCCCCCTTCCCTTCCCTGACACTTCCCTTCCCTTCCACCAGCGGGATCTGCCCCTTCCCTTCTTCCCTTCCCTTCCACCAGCGGGATCTGCCCCTTCCCTTCTCTTCCTTTCCACCAGCGGGAACTGCCCCTTCCCTTCTTCCCTTCCCTTCCACCAGCAGGATCTGCTCCTTCCCTTCTTCCCTTCCACCAGCACGATCTGCCCCTTCCTTCCCTTCTCTTCCCTTCCACCAGCAGGAATTGCCCCCTCCCTTCCCCCTTCCCTTCCACCAGTGGGAACTGCCCCTTCCCTTCCCTTCCACCAGCAGGATCTGCCCCTTCCCTTCTTCCCTTCCACCAGCAGGATCTGCCCCTTCCCTTCTTCCCTTCCCTTCCCCAGCTCCAGCAGGAACTGCCCCTTCCCTTCCCTCCCCTGCCCATCCCACAGCCCCCCAGCCTCGTTCCCTACTATCACCGGTGCTCAATTCAGAGATTCTTTGAAGTCGTTGCTTCTTAAAGTAACTTAATCACTGACTCCCCATCTTACATGTTACCTTAAGGATTTCAGCAAGATGTATATATGATTTTTAAGTAATTTTTGCCTTATCATGGGGAAAAAAATAAATTAAACCTTTCTTGGTGCCCAATTTGTCCTGTGTAATAGAGCTGAGCTGCGCTCAGGTTGCTGAAAGCTGAACATGTAATGGGAAGCAGACACACATTAAATCCCAATGCTGCAACTGCCACCCAGGAAAATGAAGTCCTTGAAGTTGGGAGGACGATTCCTATGGGCAGGAACAATTCCTCCAAGTCAGACTGGCAATATCAAGGTCTATTTGAGCATGCACCATTTTATTATGCAAACATGTATAAGCAAAGCCATCAATCAGAAAACCCTAGTCTGAAAGATAAAATGCAAGTAAGAAGGGATATTTAATTAACTAGTGTCCAGAAAAGAGGCTTGGAGACAGAAAATTCTGCCCTACTCTAGGTAAGGATGAGAATGTGTAATTATTACAGTTCTTTGAATTTCAGTGTAACTACAGCCACATAACTTCCCTGAAAACACTCCTTTTATAACAAGAACTGTTGCCATCTTGGTTTCTTTCACAATAAAGGTCTTTCTAATCTTAAAGAATTTTATTCTAAGTCAAGTCAACCATTATAGGACTTTTCTTGTCCCATTAACTCTTCAGAAATTGATCCATAATCAATGGACCATTCTCTGAGATATCTAATACCTTAAGATTCTTGTCCTTCATCAGCCTCTGCAATATCCCAGTAACTTCCTTCTCCTAAAACCCCTCAACATAATATTCCCAAGTCCAGGAAAGTACCCAGAGGCCAGAGAGTCCCTTGGGAATCTGCCCTGGGACTTATCCTTTTAAATGGGTGTCTCAGGGACCTGAGGGTGAGACACAAAGCCCCCTCACCAAGTCTGCAGGTGGCACCACCCTGTGCAGTGCAGAGGGAAAGCAGCTGGTGAGTGAAACCCGAGGAACCTGATGGAGCTCCTGAAGGCCAAGTGCAAAGCCCTGTGCCTGGGCTGGACTCACTGGAATGCTGTGGGCTGGGGTCAGCAGCACTGGTGGGAAGCACACAGAGCCTGGAGGCCAGCAGCTTATCCGGGTTCCAGCACTGCACCCTGCCACCCAGGGGTTGTACCTACAGCTACACAGTAAATCAGTGTAACCAACCACCAAGGGAAGCAACTACTTCTCTTCACTCAGCCCACATCTCCAATGCTGCACCTTTGGGTCACCTAGTACAAGAAAAGCTTGAAAAAACTGGAATCCAGGAAAAAGTCAACAAGATGGTCATGGGGTTGCAGCACACACCTACATGAGGAGAAAATGAGGGTTCTTTTTCTTGGAGTAAAAAGACTTAAGGGAGAGTTTATTGAGAAGATGGAGCCAGACCCTTTATTAAGGTTGCCTGGAAGAAGAATGAAAAATAAATTCATAAACTGAAACAGCTGTTTCTGACTGGATATAGGGAAGAATTCTTTCACGGAGACAAATAATGGAACACTTTGCACAAGCAAGTTGTAGACTGTCCCACCTCTCAAGTGTTTTAAGACTTAACCAATTAATGCCATAAACACCCCAGTCTAAACTGAATGTTAATCCAGCTTTGAGCAAGAGATTCAATGATCCCTGTCCTGCTGCATATGTACTTCCATATTCCTTATTACTGCACAACACTGTGACATCTCAGATCATCCCTGGCACATGTCCCAGTCCAGATTTGTCCAGCATGCCAGCTGAGCACAGAGACCCTGAGTCTGGCCAGTCTGTGCCAGAGAGCTCACTGGAAGCCAACCAGGCAGAAGAGCAAAGAAAAGGAAAAAATGGCTTAATTTCCCCCTCAACTCAGACACACAGAGGGGGCTCTATCCAGCTCCTGATTTATCAATTGACTCAAAAGTGACCTGAAGGGAAAGAAGAAAGGCAAATGGAATATTCAACCACTTAAGGCTAAAATTCTTTGGAAAACAGGATATGGGGAAAAGAATACAATTTGCCCCCAAATGAATTAGCACCAAGGAACCAGACTACAAAAAGATTTTTTAAAAGTCATCTTGTCATCCACACGATTCATGATGTGTGGAAGCATCATCACATCTTCCCTGCTCTAAATTACACTAGTTAAACCCTGTTAGCTTGGGATGTCAGAAGCAGGGTGCATTCCAAAGCTGCATACTACATGAAAATTTGGCACTCTCCTAAAACACTTGGATTGTACTTGGGGCAAGGGTGGGAAAATTCCCAATTTCATCTATGCTTGGAAATGCTGGCCTGGTTATACTTTCACACAGAGTTGCTCACACCACTGTGCTGAATCCACTGACCTATGAGATGCTGTGATACCACTGCTTAGAGCCTGTCCCTTTTTTGCTTTCTGCTACTCAGAAAAAATGCCAAATAGAAACTGAATCTATGCACAGGGCTGGCAAATGTGAATTTTCATATGTTTCTATATTAAAGTCTTAGTTTTATTTTTTTTCTCTTGACTGCCACTTCTCCTCCTGAGATCCACTCTCATTTATAAATTTTGTGAAATGAAATGTATAAAATTTCATCCACTCTCATTTACAAAAAAGCATACTGGAATCTTGTCTGCCATCAAAGGAAAATAACCCTCATCTGTAAATAGGAAATTCCTGACATATTCTTCTAGTCTGCTTAATTACTTTTCCCAGTGTTAATAGGAAAAGGCTTCTCTCCCCTTTTCAAGATTCCCTAGAGAATGATGTGGGAATAGAAATATGATTTATACTTTAAAGAAATGTATATATTCACACATATATTCTAACATATGGAACATAGTTAATTGTATCACAAAACACAAATATCCTTGTTACTAATAATCTTTCCAACCAAACTATTGGACAGTGGACTTCATCTACTGATATTTTTATTTAGGCCCTAGCATTCTGAATTCTGGTCTTAATTGCACATCTGATCTTTACAATATATACATTTAAATACATGCAGAAACCAAGGAGAAAATTAAGATTAAAAAAAGTAGAACTTACTTCTATCAGCAGTGCTTTCCCCTGTCTTCTGTTTTTAAAAAGTTGAACTTCTTTCTGATTTTTAGGCGATGAACTCAATGAGATTTAAGTTTGATGAAGTGGAAATCTTAACTTGCAGTCTTGTGATCAAAAGTATCATATGTGGAATTTGAAGAGAGTTGCTCGCTTTTAAATAATACATTTGTTAAATTTAGACATTTTGGATAACAAGTATATGCCTCAAGTCTTTAAAATTACTTTAGCAATTTTGAACTTTTCCTAGAGCTATGATAAAAACATCATCAAGGTTAACAACAAAAAAGGAGCTGGAGCAAAGCAATGCTCCAAGCTGTAATTTTAACCCATCTCTCCAGCTGAATTCAAGTTTTGATATTTTTAAAGACAAAATAAGGTCATACTCTTTATTCAAGTACTCTTGCCAGATCTCTATTACACCAGAAATGTACAAGACCATCAAGAATTGGTGATAGATTGAAAGAAAACTTCAATTCTTTGTGGAAGAACTCAATTACATCTCAGAGGCATCAGATGCTACTAATGAGTCACAATATCCTACATGGGAAATATGAGGGACATATTTTCACTCAAAACGCAAATTTTGAAACTGCCAAGCATTACAGAAGAACACAAAGTCTGCCTACATGATAATTCTTAATTACATGTCTGGAAGCTTTAATAGAAAGTGTTGATTCAACCAGAATTTAATAAAGATCTACAGTATATGAGCATGCAAAGAAGTGTGTTAGGATATTTTGTTACAAATAAACTATATTATATTTAATTTTTTTTTTTATATTGCAACAGAATTACCATAAAGTCAGAACTTAGATACAAGTTCCAAAAACCTTGAGGGAAAAAACGTTCAGCAATATTATTCTGATATTGGCATATGTGTCAGTAGCACAAGATTGTTTTTTACAAATATAAAAGCAGCTAAACCTTGTAACTGGAAACTTTTTAGGTCTCAAGAAGTGAAAATTCTGCTATCATCTGCTTAGCTATCTGAAAGTCACTGCTTTGCTGCACTTTAAAAGTTTAATTATATTTTATTGATCAAAAACCAAAACAAATCATAAGGAGGGTACTGCCCTATTTGAGAAGCAGAAGAAAAACACTGTCTTTGCAGATAGGGTTTCAAAGAATCAAAAAGTTACTTCAATAATTTATACTATAAGAGGACTGACAGGATTGAGATCAAAGATGCAAAAAAAATTATTTGTAAAACATCAGGTCTGACTCTGATTATTGATGTGATAAATTATTGAGTGCCTGTATAAAATCTCTTTACATTTACACTCAAAACAAAAAAACCTTGAAGAACTGGCTTTAAGCAGTTAAACAGCTCATATTTAGGGCTTGAGTTGTCCTTCAAGAGCAACACTGAGGGTGCATAATCAGTGTCTATTTGCCCTAACCACAGGTCAGAAATGCAGAAAGCACTCACTTCTATCACCCTAACACCAGGAGTAACTTCTTAAACTTTAAATTCTGTGCATGAAATACTGGCCCAAGATCCAACTGGAACCAGTCTTGCCAGGTGCAGACCCCTTCTGCCACTGCAGCTGGCTGGCATAACACAGAATAGAAAGCAAAGTTCATCCCCCTCCAATCTGAGACGTTAAAAATTTAAGTTTTTGTTTAATCTCATTCAATACCATCAAACTTAAGAAAATGCAGCAAAGAAGCATCTGGTCAGATGAGTCACCTCCCTCCTGCCCACATCAAAGAAAGTGCTGGGCTGTGCCTTGGATTGCATCTACAATTGAGGCTCAAGCCCCTTTCCTGTGCTATCCTGTTTTGTGCCTCAGTCCCCCTGCAAGCTTCCCCATCAGGAAAGGCAATGTATTGGAAACACTACCACTTCAATTCCTGCAGCCCTCCAAACTACTCCATTCTCTAATAAAGAATTCTATTCCTTCGTTTCACCAGCATAAAGGAAACTGAGAATTTGATAGTGCTGCTGTAGATGTAGCAGTGAAACATTTAAAGCACCCTAAATCTCTGTACATTTACATATATGACATATATGACATGACTGGTTAAGTAGACACTGTTCAAGAGTTACAATATACAGGAACTTCTGGAAATTACAAGCTGAAAAAATTGGGGTGAGGGGGAGAGCAGATCACCTTCTGAAACTAGAAAAGCAATATTTGTGTAAGACTCAGCTTGTGTGGTCTCTTACAGAAAGCAAGCCATGAAATCAAGAGAAAGCAATTGGAGCTTTGTCTGATACTGTGTATTAATAATTCTAAAGTGAGCAGTCCCATTCAGGCTGACTAAACACAAAGGGGAAATAGCTCTACTGTACTAATGGGCCTCAACATCCTGAGGAATACAAATGGCAATTATTGAACTCTCCCAATCTCATCAGGTGGAACTTAAGAATAGGATAAGTCTCTCATACAGCAGTGTCCTCAGCCCACAAACTCATCCATCACTACTGCATTCCTGGTGCTATCAAGGGGAAAACCCAATCCTACATATTAAGCTAGAGAATGGGGAATGGAATACAGGAAAGGAAAAAATTAAGGAGGTTGTTTAGGTTCAGAATACCCTGGGGTTGTGTTGGGAGGGCTACCAGGGCTCCAGAGAGACTTTCAGACTTCAAAACTGAAGGCAGAGCTTGTTAAATAGTGGTAGGGCAAACAGCAACTCCTAGTTCTGATGATTAAAATTAGAGATTCCTAGGGGTGCAAGATAACCCAGAGATCCCAGGCAAAGGAAACAGTAAGATAATTTTAGCTGTAATCTTCTGGATTCAGCCCCTTGAATAAAAGCTTCAATTTAAGTCCTACTAACTAAAAGCATAAATAATTAATCAGTGTTGACTTGCTGCACTGTTAAGCTGGTCTGCTGCTAGAAGTATGAGAGAAGGAGAAACTAAAAAACTTGAGTTGCTACCCTTACAAAAACAGCCAAGTGGTTGGAGCAGGCGCCTGTGAGGAAGCTGTAACCGGGAGCTGTTTAGGAAAGCCCCAGGCTAGGGAGTGTTTCCTGCCAAACCAGAGAATCCCTGCCAAGTGCTCTGAGATTTGTGCATGGCTCCCTGGGGCAGGTACAAACCAGCACCCCAAGATAGAACCCACAGCTCCAAACCACCCCCAGCTGCAACAGGAAAGGTTCTGCAAACCAGTCTCTGACACTGCTCAACACTTCTTGGGGACCTCCTTAGAGAAAATGATTTTTTATCACCTCATAATTGTTATTTACAAAGCAATGGAAAGCTCTACATTCCTTACTTCAGTAAGCTTGTTTGTAAAAAAACATTCTTCCTCTAAGAGTTTAAGCACAACCTCATGACAAACTGGATAACCTTCTTGAGAACTCCAGATCTGCTGGGTGTAGTGTTTGTCCTACCCTTCTTCAGGACTACCCACCTTTGGCTGATTGCCCAAAGCATTTTGTGAAATTGAGAAACTGCTCAAACATCGGGTGTTTTTAAAAATAAATTCCAAACTTGCAGATTAAAATCCTTAAAATACACACCATGTTCAGTGCAAGACACAGCAGGGAAAAAACATAACCAGCCATGTAATGTAACCTAAAAGAACAAAAATGCTGAATAAAATGCTACACAATTTTTAATACTGTCTTCTCCTGTCCCCTCCAAAGTAAATGTCAACCAAACCATTTTAGCAAAGTAAGATTCAACTGAGACTTTTAAGCTCTGTAGTGTGAATGCACTAAAACAAGCACAAGCACAAGAACATTCAAAGTATGTTTCAGGCACTGTAGAGGATTTAACTTTTTCAGTACAAACTACACTATAATAAATATGTATTTATATAACTGTATAAAAAGCTAAGTAAGCCTACACTGAGTAACAGAGTCCATCATCTTTTCTCTAACAGTAGTATTAGGAGATGCTGCTAGAAGATAATTAAAACAAAGAGTGTGTAGTGCTCATTGTGCACCAAAATTATGCCCTGGTCTGTCCTAACTTAGAGCATCTTACCTGTCTACTAGGTCAGGCTGGAATGTTTTTTTCCATTAATTTTTCAAGTGATTTTTTGAATCTGCAACATTGTAAAACAAAGAGTTCCATAACTTAACTATGCACTTGGCAAAACCTACCTTTTTGTTTATTTTGAACTTTGACTTTCTAATTTTAATATATTTTATTCTCATCAAAAGAAAACAAGCAAAAAAGCTCTAGGGGGGTCATATTGGTGTAATGATTTTAACACAACAGTTGCATCCATGCAAAATCTGTAAAAAAAATGTGTAACCCTGACCATAGTCTCATCCTATTTTCTATGCTGATTCAAAGCTTTTATATGCAAGTCCATAGGATTTCGGGCAGGACAAAAAATATGGTCAAATAGAGAAAGAATTTCTCAAGAAACTTACTTAACCCAAACTATACAACTCATGTTTTTCTGATGGAAGTCATATAAGATTGACCAGCAAAAAGCCTCCACTTCTCTAAAAACTCCCAACCAATGGGTAAGTCTGGGAACTCACTCATAATTCATGAATAAGTTCTTTCTGGCAAAAAGAAAAACTACTTTGAGAAGAGGTCTGTGCTAAAGTATATATAACCAGACAATCCAGTTTCCAAAATTCTGTCTCTAAGCTAGATAATTAAACAACTGAAAGGCAGCTATTAATCATCCATAAGAGTCTTTTTTATTACCCCTAGTGGTTTGTCTCTAATAGAACCCAGCTAGTCACCAAACAACATTCTGCAAGGTATGTGGAGACTTGGAAGGAGCTGCCACAAAGCATGGAAGCACATACACATTAACAGTTTATCTAGGAGCAGAGAACAAGGCACAAGGAAGGCTTGCAGCTTGATCAGAGAGGACAAAAAGAATGTCAACTCTGAAGAAATATAAAGCACTACAATTAATTGTTTCCTTGCTCTCTTCTGTAACTAAACTGTGTATCACCTAACTTCTCTTAGAAGAAATCAAAATCCCAATGTGTTAAGCAAAAACAATATCCTTAAGTTTGATGCTTAAATCCTCCTCTTTAAATAATTCAACTTTGGGATTATTTTTGTGCCATTTGATGTGTGTATTCTAAAAGAAGAGCAGGTTCTGAAGTTAATAAAAGGAGGCACTGAAGGACAAAATCTTTGAGAGCTACAGCTCCACATCCTACCCTATAATCCCAGTAATCTGTGCTGCAGCAACTGAACAGTGAGAGGAAAATACTAAAGACAGAGGAGGGGATGAGCTCTGAAATGGCAACTCTCAACAAGTCAGGTAAGAATACACAGATTACAGATCTATGATCTTCTCTTCTTCACCTTGGTTTTCCCAAAAAAAAAAATACAGCATATAAGCAAGTCCAAAGACATTCAGAAACATTCAAGAATAAGCATGGTGTGACTGTAGAGGACTAGAAAATATGTTCACTATTTTCATGAATAATAGTAAATGTCTCAATGCACTTTTGTGCTTGGTTACTCACTAGAGAGTCAAATCAAAAGAGATTTTTACAGGAACCAGACTAGAAAAGAACTAATATGGCAATGACATCAACAGGAGTTCCTAAGAAAACAACAGAGAAGTTGTTAGTTGGGGATTTATCTGTTTTCATGCACAGTAGACAAATGTGTTTGAGCTAAACTCAAAATAGTAAACCAAGACAGGACCTCAGGCTTAAACACCATAAATATCTGATTATGACAGTACACCAAGTAAGACAGAGAAGGAGCAGAACTCCTGTCAGAGATGGCAACCAAATGCCAGCACCCTAGAGTACAGTCCTCCCAAGGACCAGAACACACTCTCCATCACATCCACAGGATTCAAAGGAATACCAAGCATAAGAGCTTGCCTATGTGGTCCTATTATTTTAAAGCAAATTGTGTGAACAATACAGACATTTTTATAATTTTTTTCCCCTGAGAAACCATCTCTCTGACACCACAATCAGAACAGGTACCACAGTTGTCACCACAAGCCTGATGCCAGGCAGACTTGTGAGCTTTGTCTAGGAGGCAGGATGGGCATGTCAGACAGGGAGGATATGCACAAAACCCAGGAAATTCAAAGGATACCAGAAGGGTAGACCAAAGATCATAACCTGAATTTCAAAATGTCAGCACCTTCATCTGTGTATGCCCAGGATTAGAATTAAAACTGCCAAGATCAGGACACCATGCCACATTCATTAATACCAAATAGAGCATCACCAGATTCACCACTACAAAATTTAACCAGGTCAGATACGGTCACTTAATTTTATAACATAAATTATCATAAACTAAAGCTCTTTTTGAAGTTGCATTTCTACACTATTGTGCAAGAACAGTGGCACCTCATCTCACACAACTTTGTGTTGCAGCCATTTCCTTAAAAACAAATATCCTTTGGTTAGCAGCATGTCTTCATACCAGTTCAATATTTGGCTCTGACTTATTTAACATGAGGGACTGCAAAACTTGTTAAAGCACAGATTAACCCTCTCTGCATTAACACCACTGAAAAAAAGTGTCAAATTGCCAATGAGTTATAGTAAATTCTGGACTTGTGTGCAGTAGACTCAGCAACATGAAGGAGGCTGACAAATGCAATTCAAACTCATGGGAAAAGGAAAGACTAACAGAAGTTTACAAAGTTTCTCAGTAATTTTAAGAAATGAAAACACTACAACCTTAGTATGAGCAGCAGGATTGCCAAATAAACATAATGAACAATCATTCCAACATATTTTAAAAAATATTACCTTTGACTTTTTCCCCCTTTAAGGATCCTTGAAGATGCTGCTCACTGATCAATGACTTCCTCCTCCACAAAGATGTTCCAACATGTGTTGAGCGCTGGGGACATTAGCACCACCTCTAGAGCATGGAGCTTGCCTACAGGGATAATGTAAGTCAGCTTTATTGCAATACTGAATGGTTCTCTAAGGTTTTCTTTTTATTGTTCTTATTTTACATCCATGGACTTTATAAATGAATCTGGTAGAGAATGCATCTCCACAGAATGATGATCTTAATTTTACTCTCCTTTGCAGAGACCTGGAAATTTAAGCTCAATTCCCAGATGCAAACTTATTCTGAGGCTGGGTAACATATTTTGGTGGGCCCTGAAGGCCTGAACTGCCTTCCACAAATAGCAAGACCTTTTAAAGATGGTGCTTTCACTATATTCACAAAACAGAACGAAAAAGAGGTGAAAACAAAATTATTATGGTGAAAACAAAACTTGAATTCTCTAAATATTTCTGAGACCAAGTAGTATGGTCATGCTCTCAATTCAGCTGGAGCAAAACCTTTGAAAATGATGCCTGAAAAAACAGCATCATTTTCTTCACAAATAATCACAGTTTAAACATAGCTAAATTAATAATATTTATTTTGAGAAATTAATCATATTTATTTTGAGAAATTAATCATATTTATTTTGAGAAATTACTGCTTGATGAAATAACATCAGTTCTGACACCTAAAGGTGATAAGTGCTGAAAGCATAACTCAGATTCTGCAGTGTTGCAGAGCCAATAAGATGAATAAAAAGAAAACCTTGGAAATACACAAAAAATATTGAACAGAAGCTGCCCTACCTTTCACAGAAAGGCAGACTCCAAGCTCTCAGGTGGTACTGAAGTTACCATTCCAACACATGTTGGGACATCTTGTAAAACAGGAAGTCTAATCATGGACCTATTAAAGAAAGAACAACAACAGGGTTTAACATTCTGCTGAAGTACTTACTGGTTATGTTTATTTGGCAACACTGCTGCTGATACTAAGATGGGAATGTGTTCCCACCTTTTTTATAAGGGAATAATAAATGTAAATAAAATATAATTGTTTTATAATATTGTAACATTAGCAATTGATTCAGTTGGAATATAAACCCAAATTCTCTATTGAACATGTACAATAAACTCCAATCTCAGCCTAAGGAACAACTATCAAAACTATGGACACTGGTTATAAAACTGGGAGCAGTGCACAGCTCGTCTAAATACAATTTCTAGGAAATTGCTTGTTTTATACTCATGAAAAAAGCCCAAGTAACAGAACTATTCCAGATGTCAGAATGTGGATACATCTCCACACCTGCCACATCCCTGCAGTGCCAGACTGAACTTTACAGAAACTAGAGAAGGTCCATGTTTTTGGCATGCACAGTAACTTGCAATCTGGATTATACAATACCTAACATGACTTTTTTTGTTCCCTGAGAAAAAGCAAGTAGAATCCAGAGAACTCCACTGTAGGTACAGTTCAAGCAGACTAAGCATGTCCTTAGGACAGTGCATGACTTCCACCTGCTACACTTATGAACAGGAAGGTGTTAGAGCAATCCCAAACACAATCAAGAGTTATGTCCACGGGCATTTACGGAGGTCATCCTGACAGAAAGATGCTGATGGAAAAAATTATATTCAAACAAATACTTCAGTTTGAAGACAAATCAACTTATGGACGAAAAGTTAAAAGTCAGCAGTGAAAACAACTAATTCACATCAATAAAAAGTGCAGCGAAAATAAAATATTATATTCACAGGCAGAGAGCTCAGAATTGCAGAACACACAACCACTGTAATTGAAACAGCTATAAAAGCCCTCTAAAGTAAAGCAACCAGAGAAGTAACTAGACTTTTATGTTAGAGCTGCTCTATATATGAAAGAGCAGTCAACAATAGGACAGCTTCATCTCCTTCAAACATGAATATAAATGTTGACAAACAAACCCAGAAAAGGAGGATGACAGACTCACTGAACTAGTAACAAATGCTTTAAACAGAGGCTGAAATCACCCAGTCTGGTTCCATGCAGGGTACCCCTATGGGTTTTAACATGGTTTAGCAATATAAAATGCCCTCCAGAGCACACAAACTCTTTATTTAAAATATATACATATGACACAGCTGCTGCCACTGTGATGCCACACACTAGATTCAATACACTCCAGAATACAGAAAACACAGATAAGCTATTTCTGTATGTTTGAACATGCAGTTTCATAGCAGACATGCAATTCAAGCGTGGCTGAACAAAGAAAGAATCAAGGCAGGGCAATGATCAATATTTCATCAGAGAGAATTAAAAACATATTTTACATGGAAAATAACAAAAAGGTAAATCTATAAATTATGTTGAGTCTAACCATACAACTGTTATATTGATAGAAACAGTGGCTCAATTCTAACCAGCCCAGCTTCTCTGAAGCTGTTTTAAGGAAGACTGTAGGCCTTATACCTTCTGAACTAGGAGAAATTGGATTCATCAGCACATTTTCAAGCTTTATTATAACTGGCATGCACCACTATGTATGTTCTAGAATAAAAATTTATTTATATAAAGCAAGATAATCCAGAACTACATTTGTGGTGGGAAATTCTATAGATGTATGCTATGTCAGTATAACAGACTATTTTCAAAGGACATTGATAACCATTCTAGGTAAAATGGTGTATTGTGTAAAACCATGCTATAGACAATCTGATTTCTTAATGCAGATGTAAAAAACTCTGAATGAATCTGAAATAAAAATATCATGGCTGATTCTCCAATAAATTTATATCATATGCATTTAAGATAAAATAACTAGAAAGATGCAAGATGAACAGTATTCAAAATGTACTCAATGCAGCCAAAGCAGTCCCACATTTCTTAGAATGCCACATCTGTTCAGCCAGTGCTCTGTAACAATAAAACTGCAGCAGAAAAATGGGGTGAAGAACACAAAGTGAAGAAAAAGAGAAAAAGAAACCATCTAAGCAAAAAAACCCAAAAACAACACGGCAAACTCCTGCTTAAACATTACTGCATTATGATAGTTATTTCATGGTTAGGTTCACCATAATTTGTGACATTTTAAGGAGAGTTAATAAAAGCAAAATGGCATCACCTGGTTGTAGAAGAAATCAGTAAGAACTAAAAGTTGTGGGAATTAGTAAGATGCTGCAGAATGTAAGCCTGTGAAGGTATCATGCTCTTTTGTTCACAAAATATAAAGCAAAGGTTTTTGGAACCCCCAGTGAAGGTTTGAGAGACTACCAAGTTCTCAGAAAAGTACACAAGACAGCTGTTGTTTTTCCAAGGATTTAATTATCAGGTGTTATAAAAAGGATCATGTTTTATGGCATCCTTAGCTGTGTCCTGCTACTTTTCACTAATATTTAATAGAAAATGCAGTGCAGTCTTGTTCTTATCTGCACTCAGAAACCATGCTGTAATCAAGAAATTAAAGCCAAGGAGTCTCTATTTCCATAGGATTGTTACAATCTACAGAAAACTGTAACACTTAAAAACCTGCTTTACTAAGTGTTGCCTGTGCCTCATTCAGCAAACAGCAAAAACCCAGAACATAAAAAACTGGCTTCTAAAACTTAATTACCACAGCATTCTTAGCAAGAAGTAACTTACAAATGAACAAAAGCAAAACAATTACATATTATTAGGGTTATTTTTCTTGATTTGTTGCCATAAAGCCATGAAAAAAAAAAAGCTAGGATTTTCAGCAGTATTTATTTGTGAGGGCCTAATCAGCTCTGAAGAAACACCTCTCATTCTACTAACAAAGTTAAAGACCTAGAAAGTGGCAGGAGTTGGTATGCACATGCATGATGAATACCAACCTCTGCCTCTGAACTTCCCAAAAAGAGAAACAAAAGCCTTACAACCCTTTGTATATGTTTCATTGTGCTATGCTGTCATGTAGAAAGATCAGGGTTTAAAGTTTTATGATTCGGAGTGGAATAACAAAAGAAATACATTATATGCTGAGAAATACCCACTCTTGATTTTGCATCAAAGAAGAATTTGAAACAGTCACAGCCTTGCCTTCCTACATGAACAAATGGCAATGATTACCAGCCCAAAATGACTAGATACAAAATTGGATAAGGAAGCATGTGGGAAGCGGATGAATATCTTTGCATGAATTACCTTTCAGTTACTTCTGCCATTTAAATGGATCAATATTAGTCCCTCAGATTTAAAATAAACTTTGGATTTTAACACTGCCAAGCTCAAGTAGAGATAAGAACATGCAATGTATTAAGAAACCTCTTTCACTATGACTTTGAGGCATCTGGCTGGTGGTTACTGCCAAAGTCTGAAGAGCATCTGCTCTCACTTTAGCAGTTTATATTCTGACTCTGGTGAATGGAAGCACAATCTCTGAAACAGCCTTTGGGGAACACTACTGAGTTGCTCGACAGAGCTCTTACTCAGAAAAGAGAGGAGGAGATTAATATTACAGAAAACTTGAAAGATCTAGCTTCTGAGAAAGGAGAAAAGAGCAGTTTCCTAATACTGTACACACCACAAATCCCTCTTTTACTAAAACATTAAAAACCTGCCCTAAAACTGAAGTGATTAAATATGAACAGACCTAAAGGTAGAAAATAACATCTCTTTAAGTCATATTCAGGCAGAAGTAAGAAAAAACAATGTATCCTATCTCATGTGTCAACAGGCATCATGAAAACAGAAGAATGAGGACTCACATAACAGACTTTTTCCTAATGTGCTGGAGAAGGTCACAGGTGCTTTGATTAGTCCTGGTGTTGTCACAGCAACATATGGCAACACTGAGTCTTGTCATGAACTTACAATGTCATTATTTTAAGTGCCCAGTAGCACAAATTACTCAATTTGTGTGTGGTCCTAAGAAAACAACAAATCTGGCCACACACAGTGAAAAGCCAGCTCCTAAAACTTCAAAATCAGCTGAAGAAATTCTCTCCTCAAGAGCCATAGATCCCAGATAGTAGCCACTTCTGAACTCCACAGCCACTTTCAAAACTATAAAAGGCTTCATGTAAAACCAAAATAAAGCTCTAAAAGTGGCTGCAGGAGATCACTAGGAGTGGCCGCTCTTCTGGATTCACTGCTTTTGAGAAGTAAATCCCTGCAGCTGCTTTTAAAAGCTTTGAAAGTTTCATTTCAATTATCAAAGCCAATAAAGCTTCAAAAACAGCCATAGGGATTTGTTCCTCAGAGGAGCAAACCCCAAAAGGCAGTGATGAATAGTGTGATGGGTTCTGTGGCTCTTAAAGTATGTACAGATTCCTGTAAGTCCTGCACTTGTAATTGCAGCTCCATGTTGTGCAGCAATTTTTACAGCCAGACAGCTCATTAAGGCTTATGTGGCAAATTCATTGCTGATTTCCCATTCTTTCTAAGAGTCTTATGTCTGTTGCCTTTTCCTTTTTTAACACCTGTATCAGCTATGATGTGAGCATCCCTCCCCACAGCTGCCATGTGTCCCTCCCTGTGACAGGTGTCAGGAAGAGCTCGCTGCTGCAGTCTCGGGGTGCCAGGCCAGTCCCAAAAGGCAGGACCTGCTTTCCCAGCCGTCATCACATCCTCACAGCGAGCTGACTACAGCCTGCAAAGCCACTCCTTCCTCTGAAGGGAAACTTAAAATGGCATTTTGTAAAGTACAAGAGTGAGGTCTGACAAAAAGTCAATGAAGAACTTGCCTGCAACTGCAATATAAAAAGGGTCCCGTTAATTCAATGAACATAAACACAAATAACATTTCAGAAGCAACCACATGACTTTAAAAAACTAGCAGCACTGATTTGCAACAAGATTTTGGTCAAATCTATAAAACTCTGAGAATCAGATCCCTAAAAATTTGTGATGTAAGCATAAGTCTGAAAGAGCTACATTTTACACCCCTAAGTAATTGGAGTTTAGTATATTAAGACACTGATAGCAGTGAAACACTATGCTGAAAAATATACATTTAAGTACCAGAACACAGTGTATATTAATGAAGTATGTTGTATAAAATACATTCTGTTTTACAGAAGCATATTTCCTAACCTTAAAACATCACTGGTTTTGAACAGTAATTCTACTAAATTTTTAATTTCCATTTTCAAGTGGCAGAATAAATAAACATACCTTTTTGCCACGATAAATAAACACAGCTTTTTGAAAACGTGCCATAAGAAAATCACTATGAACTTAAAGAGATGCAGGTGTTAAGAACTCAATAACTGGCTTGTAAGGGGAAAGAAAAACCTCGACAGGAAACTTAAGCATTCTGTTAAATGTTATTCACAGGTGTCCTCTGTGACCTGTACTACTTACTTTACCTCTCTGTTTCAATCTTCTCGTGTGTAAAACATGAAGGAGGATTGTGAGAAATAATTAATGTTTGCAAAGAGCTTTGAGATCCTTGGATATAAAAAACATGGGGAAAGCATGAAGTTTAATAGTACCAGCATGCTATTTTATTTCCAACTTGAGGTAAATTACTTGTAACACAAAAACCTTGAAAGTTTAGAAATACAAAATTATGTAACCAAATGCTTAAAAAAAACTATCTTAAGTGCTAAGCATATTCTGTTCCTCAGAAGCTCATCACTCTGAAGGACACACTCCCAGAAGGAAAGGATGTGCTTCTCACCCGTTTCAAGTATGCGTTTATGGAGAGGTATAGCAGCAAGAAAGGGTTCATCTTTACAAGACTGCATCTGGGATCCAACCAAGTCAGAGTTGGGAGCCATAATTCGGGCACTTTCTTCATTAAGATTAACACCAGCCATAGAGGCAACATCATTGATGTCATCATCATCTCTACAATAAAAAAAAAAAAAAAAAAAAGCCATATAAAACCAAATTCTGTATGTTATACGTTCATTTTCGGCATCATCTGCTTCTCCAGAAGTAATCATCATGCCACATGCCCAATGGGTGGGCCAATTGAGACAACCCCTAGTGTCTCCATTTTCATAGAATATCTTCAGAAACAACCACATTATTTCTCTGATTATATCAGGAAAACATCAGGAGCAGGAAAATTTGACTGGTAACAGAAGGTGTGACAGAGGTGTCTTCATCTGAGAGTTAGTGATACCAATGAAATCAGGCTGATCAGGAAACCAAAGGCAATGATCACCACTAACAAGTGAACATTGGGCTTTTCTCTTTACAAAGAAAACTAGATATAAAATGATAAAAGAAATAACAGAAATTAAAAGCAAAATCATGAATTTTTAACCCCGCACTGTTTCACAAGTTCCTATTAAAATGGGCATCCAAACATTTTTAGCAACAGCCAGGGAAGATTCTTTGACCATGCTGAGCTCATAGGTAAGCCTGGGCTCCAAGAGTGGCTTGAGTATGTGCTGATACTTTCTCTGGCAACACACAAATACTTGTGTCAACAAGTTTTAGGAAAAAGAGCTGCATTTGAGAGGATGATAGCAACTCCCAGGCCAGTTTTTTGCCCTGCAACATCCTTTTTAACAGTTTGGGAAAGTACAAACAAATTTGAGTTTCCATCCTGATATCTCCCAAGCATCTTTACCTCCTACCTGTCTGAAGTATGACTCAGAGCTGTGGAAACAGCCATCTGGATTTAGCACATTCTGTTTCACAGCTATTATTGACACAAACACTATTTCAACATATTCTAGAGTGATTACACAACCTTTAAGAATATTATTTTCAGAATATATACATGTATATGGATAAGAACATTTAAGTCCAGACTCCTATTACTTTATAAAGTAAACAAACAAAAGCTTAATTATTTTTTTTTAATTGTTATATATATGATGTCCCATGCACCCTAAAACACTCAGTCACTTGTAACAAGTTTAATGCCCACAGTAAAAACCAATAGCTGCAAGTAAGAATAAAAGGAGGGAAATCCAGAAACCCACAATCTAGGTCCTACCCCTCCTCCCATACTTTTCCTGTTATCTGCACTACAGCAGCCAATTTTGATGGAAGACTACTACAGTTTGAGAGATACTGGCTTTGTTTTCCTTTGTAGGAAGAAGTCAAGAAGGGACTTTTATTAGTGGAAACCTGCAGAAATGTCCTGAACAGCATTTCTGAAATGCTTTTCAGAAAAATTCTAGAAAAATGAGGTTCTGTTAATTTCCAGGAGTGTTAAGCACCTGATTTCTTGTCTTATGATGAAATTCCTGAGAACAGTGTTGCAACATCATAGAATGGTTTTAGTTGGAAGGAAACTTAAAAGCTCATACAGTGCCACCCTGCCATGGCAGGGACACCTCCCACTGTCCCAGGCTGCTCCAGCCCCAATGTCCAGCCTGGCCTTGGGCACTGCCAGGGATCCAGGGGCAGCCACAGCTGCTCTGGGCACCCTGTACCAGGGCCTGCCCACCCTGCCAGGGAACAATTCCTTCCCAATATCCTAATATTAGCATGCAACATCCTAATATAAACCTATTCCCTTTTAATTTGGAGCTATTCCCTCTTGTCCTGTCACTCCATGCCCTTGTAAATGGTCTCTCCCCATCTTTACTGCAGGCTCCCTTCAGATACTGGAAAGCCACAACTGGGTCATCCTGGAGTCTTCTCTCCTCCAGGCTGAAAAATCCCAATTCTCTCAGCCTTTCCTCCTAGGGGAGGTGCCTCATCCCTCTTATCCTGTCACTTTTACATCTGACATGGTGTGGACACGGTGCTCACAGAGGGACCCTGGGCCACAGTGAGGAACTGGCTCTGTGCCCACACACAGCACACTCAGGACTGCCCCCAACACCAACTGAAACACTGAGAGACCAACCCAAAACTTCAATTACAAAATTCATTGTCATTCTACAAATGAAAAACCACAGGTAAAGCTGAAAGAAACTAACATTTTGTCAGATGAAAAGCAGAATGCTTGAAACAGAACAAGAATCATCCAGGAGAGTCACAGGGCCCATATCCAGCAGGCTCAAACCATGGGACAACCAAACTCTTATTGAGGCAGCTACCAGAACATAAACTCCAACTATGGAAAACAGCAGAAGCTTCTGGAACAGAGACCTGAACCCAGAATTTCAAAATAAAGCTGAAATGCAGTGGTGTGGGCCACCCCCAGGGGTCACACCCAGCCCCTCCAGCCTCCCTCCAGCCAGCACAGCTGGGCACAGCTGGCCTGAAACACCGACCCAGGGGTCACACCCAGCCCCTCCAGCCATCACAGCTGGGCACAGCTGGCCTGAAACACCCAGGGTCACACCCAGCCCCTCCAGCCAGCACAGCTGGGCACAGCTGGCCTGAAACACCGACCCAGGGGTCACACCCAGCCCCTCCAGCCAGCACAGCTGGGCACAGCTGGCCTGAAACCGACCCAGGGGTCACACCCAGCCCCTCCAGCCTCCCCCTCCAGCCTTGAGCCACCACAGCTGGGCACAGCTGGCCAGCAGCAACCAAGAGTCTCATTCTGTATCTCCACATCAGGCTGCCAGGACAGAGGTACTTCCATCTCCTTCAAGTAATCATCCATTTAAAGAAAGAAATCAAGACAGCAGTCTTGAGTTCCAGAACATAACTTCTAAGAGAAGTTTGTACTTCTCTCTCCTTTTACTTCATAGCTGAGGAAAGTACCATTGATCTTTTACCTTCCTTCTCCCTAGCAGTTTAGGTACTCCAATTTTTATTCAGTGTACAGATCTGTGACCACATTATAAAGCAGTATTTTCTGAAATAAAACCAGAAAACTATTTTGGGCACAAATTAGATTTCAATGAAATTATCAAAACCAATGCAATAGCACTTACAAAGACCACCACTGTAACTCCTGGACACCTAGCATAATTTTCTTCCATCTTACACTTCCAAGCTACAATCTGCAAGTACATCCTTTTTTTTTTTTTTTTTTTTTCCAGTATTACATGGAAGACAAATAAGAAATATATTAATCACAGCTGGGACTACATTTTTTTTCTGACAGTATTCCTTACTTTGAGGAACTTCATAATTAAAAATTTTTTGATATTGAAACATACATTTATCTATAAAGAGAGCTGCTATTCTTGCTGAACAATTTCCTATAAAAGTGAACTTTGAAGCCCAGATAAGTGAGTTTTCAGAAGTCATTCTGTGGAACAAAGATGCCATCCAGTGGTCACCTAGACTGATGATTACTGTCTATCTTTCCTTTTTCATCAGAGCACAGTATTTAACAATTTCATATTTCTTGGCATATATGACTATGCCTGTCCTAATTAAACTGTTTCAGTAAATATTTCTGGGTTTTACCAAATTAAATTCTGGGTCTCATAGGATAAATCTAGCATTCCAACACACATGGTATTTTTAAGACAGCATGAGCTCACAAATTCCCTCCAAACACAAACTCTATTTTAAAATAATCCAATTCTTCTTCCTATATTCAACCTCTTGTAACAATTTCCCCTCTCCTTTTCATTATAAACACTCATACAATTAACCCAAAGTATTTGCACAGTTATCTGTGGAAGGTTTCAAAGATTTTGTTTAAACTAAAACAAGCCATTATAAAAACCTGGTGGCATTTTCTTCATGAACAAACCTTAACCACACGATTGCAGTTTTTCTTTCTCATGTGCTTTGTCAGATTTGAGCCACTGCTGTCCCAAACTGCAGTAATATCCCAAATAAGCCAAAAGAATGCATAAAGCAATGGAGACAACATTATACTATTGACTCCCCTCTCTCTTATAAGGGAAATAAAGTCATTAGGACAAAGTCCCTACATCCCACAGATTCCATGGATCACACAGTCAGAGATTAACAACAATACATGGCATATAAATGGTGACTTGAAATTACTGGAACAGCCACTACTGCATTATATTTTATAATGGCATAGATTCCATTTACACATTAATTATAATGTTTATTCTGACTTTCATGTTACAATTTGAAATGCCTCCCTAATACTGCTTTGCCACACAATTCATTTATGGTCTATGCAGAATCTTCTCCCTGATAAGCAAAAAGGCTGACAGAACAGACCACATTTATGGTTAGCATTTTTCTTTATTTTGAAATATATGGAAAAAAACAACCCCCTTATAGCTTGAAATATTTGGACAAATGAAAACTTTAAGGGTAAGGTTTTGTCATACACCATTTTGAGATGAAAATTTTGAAATTATCCATTTAACACCCACATGAGCTTTCTACCACTTCAAGGGCAAGTTTCTTTGCTCATGTTGTTAAACTTCTATTTTAAAAATTCAAATAAAATACTAGACAAGAGACTTTTTTTGGCTATATAAGGGAGGTCTGAAAACAAATCTTTTATTTCCACAGTCTACCTCAAAATGCAGCCAGACAGCAGAATAAAACACAGATACTAAGATCAGCTTCAAATGATCTCAGAGATGCACAGAACTATCTCTGAAAACAAGCCCCATCACACTGGCTGTATAAAACCTGACACTGCCAGTTCCAGGAGGTCAGATGGAACATGAAAATACCATTTCAGGAAAGGAAAGATTTCTGTGAAAAGGAAGCAGCAGCTGGCTATGGCACACCCACCACAGCATCATCCCCACACCAAGGGGCAGATGTGTGCACTTCTGAGCCCTGCCCAGCACAGTTTGGAAATGCTGGGATAACACAGGAGGACAAACACCCACCTCCATCCTTGGAGAAATGCAGAGCATGTATGGACCAGCCCCAGTCCAACCAAACCCTTCCCCAGCAGGAAGCTGAACCTTCCAAATGGAAGTTTTCTGTCTGAATATCAGGAGTGAACATTTCCACCAGCACCTGAACTGTGGGTAAGAACCACTTGAGAGCCTGCTGCTTCCAGCACATCAGGAGAAGCTGGTGTCACTGGGAGCTCTGAGGGGACCAGAGCAGGTGATGAGCAGGACAAATATGCAGGTCCTGGCAGATTTCAGTGGGATTTTTGCCTCTCTCAGCTACAGAAACCTCAAGCTGGCCTGTTATGCTACAAACCCAAGTCTAGACCTCTGCTTGCAAAACAAACAGAAAAATTACTAAAAATGAAATTCAAATTTCTGTCCTTAGGTATTAACAGAGTTAAAAAGGCACTTAACTGGGGTTGTATGTAGTTCTCTCTGAAAAATACAACCACAATACATATAATACCAAAAAGGTGACCTAAAATTTCACAGGCACAGCTTCACCTTGCAGAACTCTTGGGTAGGGAACTCTGCATCAAAGAACAGATACTATAACAGTGAACTCATGTAAGCAGTCTTACAGTTCATTAATAAATGGTGACCTTAAAGGCATAGCTGCAATTTGCAAAATTCTTAATTGCTAGATCTTTTATGTAATTCCATCTTGTATCTCCTACAGTTCAGAATAGAGGAGAAAAAAAAAAAAAAAAATGAAGTTCAAATTTCTGTTTCTAGTGACCAACACTTTGCTCAAAAAAGCAAAAAGCTCAAATAAGTTATTTTAAAGAAAGCAGAATATAAAATAATGAAACAAATATGCAATAATAAAACACTAAGGGCAAAATAAATTTATACATAACACAACTATTTTTCAAAATTCTTGCTTTGCTTTAGATGCCAGTTTGCCTTCTGGCTAAAAACACATTCTTCACACACGCTGGGAATGTTGAGGAAAACTAGTCAGCATTCAGAGGATTAATACAGATTTCCAGCTCTGTGCCTTTAGGCTTAATAGTCAGACATCTATTTGTCCTCAGGAGAGGTTAGGGGTTGAAATGCAAATATGCAAACAACTGAATTCTTTGTTAAGATATCAGAAAAAAAGCTTGATCTTTGCAGCTGTTTAATAAATCCTTGCAATTTTATGGACTTATTTAAATGCAGCTTTGTGTCTTACTATTTTGAAGGCGAAAACAATGTAAGGAAACAAACACATTCATTCTGACTAAAATTTGCTCTCCAGAGGAAAAATTACATACACCCTTGACAGCTTATTTACCAAACTCACTAAAGATTTATTGATTTATCAATCAGTGCCTTGAGCATTTGCTTCTCCCCAAGGGAAAATTAACAATTCCAGCTAACCTAATATATTCTATGTATAAACTAAGTGAATGCAAGAATCAATCCTGGCACAGTTTACAACATCCAGTTAAAAAAATGCTGTCCCTTTTGGTGTATGTAAAATTGAAAGCTATACTAACGAAGAATAAATGCTCATGTTGCTTACAAACATAAAAAATACTTATTAAGACAGTACAATTGAACCCAACAGACATTTTAATTCATTTAAATACTCAGTGGGAGGCAAGAGCATTGGAAAATAAAAAATGGAATGATTTTGCTTCCAGATTAATACTAAGTACTACCACTATTAGTTGCAATACTGACATGCCTCAAAGCAGAGATATTTCAAAGAGCTACAAATTCTCTTTTACTTCACCTGCAAAAACACAAGCCTGAAAATTAATTAGTGGTTTGATTATGTCAGAGCAACATAAGAATCCCAGAAGATGAAAACTAAAATCTAGGAATATTTTGTCATTCACTAAAGAAAGAAAATATTTTAACACAACTAAAATGGTGTCAGCAAGAGCAAAATGCAGTAAACATAAGATTTGCTTTTTGCTACACAAAGTAAAAATATTCCAAGTATATATAAATAAAGGTTTGGAGTATAAAGAACTGGCAGAGCAGCTCAGTGCATCACTGCTACTGTGCTGAACCTTTGCAGCACAGGCAGCTCAGTACAGCAAAGCCTCCCCCTTAAAACCAGGACCAACAACTCCCATGCCAGGGATCCCCCCCCAGGCCCCTGGGAGTGTCCCTGGCTGAGGAGGGGCTGCTCCAGAGCCCTTGTCCTCACAACCAGCATCTTCCCAGCAAGACACATTCCACAGGAGCAGCACAATCCAATGCATAACACCAACCACAGACTCTTTTAAATCCTTGTGCACACAATTCCATTCAGGAGAAGTTTTATTATAATCCACAGATTTACGGTTTTGTTAAACATTAAAATGTGCATTTAGAGAAAAATCCTCAAGATATGTCATGATCCTGTCCCTTTTTTAAAAAACAGAATTAAGTATGAAAATTGCTATCCAATCCCAGGAAAAAAAAAAGGCAGGAATTATTGTAAAAGACTGCCCTCTGGTGTTACACCAACTCTAAATTCTGTTTTATACTTCAGATCCCCCAACCACCCCCTGCATTTTTTTTTTTTTTTTTTCTTTTTTTACCTGAAAGAACCACCTCCAGGGTCATTCAGCTTGTTTTTCTGATTTGCAGAGACCTGAACACCAAAGCCCCCAGGACTTTTACTGGCTTGTATTGTTGGTGCCTTCCCTACTGTGCCTGAAAAACACCAAGCAATGTTATTATGAGCTGTCTTAGACAATTTACATCAAAGAACCTTCTGTCCAGGAACTAAATTTAACTGTCTGTAAATTGCAAACAAAGGAAGTTATTATTTTTAAAGACTATATGCTGAAGAAGAACAATTTAAAATACAAGATTTATATTAACATTACAATTTGTTCAATATTTACAGAACAGTGAAGATTCCAAAACTGAAAACCATTGGCCATTAAGAGCTATAATATTTATAATGGCTGTAAGTGTGTTTGCAATAGCCAGTAAACCACTTTTCTGGATAATCTGTACAGAATAAAGAAGACAAATTTGAAATGTTCTTAATACAAATACTTAAAGTCAAAGTTAATCGGGGTATTAGCTATGCCTTTTACATTTTCTATATAGTAATTGTTCTTTATTGCAGTGAAAAACATGTATTTCAGAGTTGAAAGCACTGCATGTATTTTAAAATGTTTTGCATTGCATATAAAAGAAAAAACACTATTGTCAAATTTGACACACACCCCCCATAAAGGTTGTCTTTTGCTTTCTCATCTTGAAACAATGACTCAAAAATAATTCATGTCTGTATCTAGACTTTACAAGGCTTTCTAAATGGGCCAAAGTGTGGTGGACACTGAGTAAATTAAAGACATCCAAATTCCTCTCTGACATGAAACTTGGAGTAGGCTCTCCTTGACTGCCCAAATACATTTCCTTGGGTGACATTTTGGGTTTCCTTTAATCCCACCTGTGTTCTGGCACATAAAAAATAACTCACATCTACTTGATGTAAAAGATCTCACCTCTCTCTTGTGTATCCCTCCATTTTATTGAGCATTAGAGAAGTTTTTGAGACTCTGAGGAGGATGGGAAGGCTGTTCCTGCACCCCAGTGAGTCAGTGGCACATAAATGGCATGGTAAGAACCTCAGTAGAGTTACAGTATTTTTCTTTAATGAATAATAAAAACCTGAAACACAACTGTGCTAAAAAATCCTTTTAAGAACATTTATTGGCTAATACAAAGCTGCTAGCTCTGAGTCCTGGATTACTTTTGGTTTTTGTTTTTGTGTTTTTTTTGAAGTCTTCATCAACTCTAACATGTGATCTTAAAGAGAAACTAAATTGATAGTGTTTGTTGAGTTCACCATCTCTATAAATAAACTGTAATGTGGACTCTCAACATCAGCAAATCCAAAACCAGATTTAGGACTTCAGGCTCAAGCCTGGGGAATAAAAATACTTTGTTATCAGGATATTCAAGGTCCATGAGATGTCACAGACCACATTAGTTCACAGACCAGGCAGTTCATTTATCTACTTCAGATGAACTACTGTTTTCTACCAAGTGAACTGGAAGGAAGGAAGGAAAGAAATAATACAATAATAAAAATTAGCAGATTTCTGCTTTGTACAATTAAGATCCAGAAGATTAAAAATGTGTTAACCTTGAAAATTATTGCAATGGCAGAACTAAAGTAACAACAGTACTCCTCTAGAATGAATATATTTCTTTGGAATCAGTATCAATACTTTGTTTTCTACAGATGGAAACTTTTGATCTAAAAACATCCCCAAAACATGTATATCCATATGGATATGGAAGAATTAAGTCTCACATTCACCCCAAGAATATGTAATTCTACTCAATGGATCAGGCAAAGTGAATGTAAGTTTTGGGATGACATTTAAATTTTCTGCTTTAAATAAATCACAACTGTGTATGACTAAGGGTTAGACATAAAATATGCCTAAAATATCCATTTTTATTATGGGCAGAGCATATTTTGAAAATTAAAATCACCTGTGGGCCTAGATGTTTCATGGGATTGGTAATGACATACAGAGTCTTTCACTACTGCATCCTTGCTTCAAATTTTAATTTGCATCATCTAAAAAAACAAGCCCAAATTTAGGAGCTTATAAGCTTCTAGCTGTATCTCAGCATTGGTTAAATAACTGCAACAAATACTCTAGTTAATTATTTTATTATTTGGCTCAATTCCTCCATCCATAAGATGGAATTCACCTGATTAGTATACTAGTAGAGTGTTTTGGTAAAGGAGTGGGAATTTTTCATGCAGTAACAATGGTGTTACTTCCACTGGTGTGGAAGCAGTTTTATTTATATAGAAGTCCTTAAAGCCTGCCAGTTTTATCTACACTACTGTTTTAAGAAGCATTACAGTCTGTTCACATGGATGTATTGAAGATACATTACACATCTGGAGATTCACTCCTGTCAAGGAGGGAAATGCAACACTTTGTGGAGGTCAGCTCAGCTCTGAGGTAACTATCCTTAACAAGTCACACTCCACAAAATTATGGCACTGTAATTTTTTTTAGATGATGTCCTATTCCCGTGTATTATCTCCTCCTGCAGGAATACCTAGGTCAGTACAAAATACCATCACACTGGTGTTTACAGTAAAAGGTTTTAACAATATATCACAATGATGGACTCTTGGCAGTGCTGCCAGCACACAGGCAGACTGCTCCCTAGAAATGGGCTGAAGGATGAATGGTTTTATACTGGGATGTTTTCTAAATGCCTATTCTTGTTTGTTTAATCTGTGTAAATAAAACAATATACTGGAGGGCTTAACCAAACCTGTTAATTGGAATAAGCTCACCAGAAATTAGGACCTTGCACAAACTGGCTTTTATGAAATCATCTACCATAAGCCAAACTGCCAATTAAGTTGCATTGCACTGGCTGATCAAGGGCTATCAAGAATAAACTCATATTCTGAATCTACTGTTTGAAAGACAGATGCCAGTATCATGCAAATTCTCAGCACATTGTTGACATTCACAACTTGGAGACTGAACGAGAAAAAAAAATGAAATCTGCCTTCACTCTCAGACACATTAGTCAGAAGTGAAAGCTCATGCTATAAGATGCATGGACATGTTTAAACTCAGGACATGAGCATCAGTGCTATCAAACAAACACATTTTATGGTGAGTAACTGTATTTCTTCCTAACTTGGAAAACAGCCTCCAGGATTACAGCAACAGCTTGGTCTCTGTGTCCATTCAACCTTTGGATTCCCCTAGGAGAGCAGAGCAAGTAAAACATCAACTGCTATTAAACATTTTTGATGCTTTTTTTCCCAAGGAGAACAGAAACAACCAAGAAATGAAGTCAAGTAGGCAGCAATAGCTTTTCTATGCATTTAAACTAGTTTGATTCCTGATTCAGTACCTGAAGATGACAAGCTCTGTATTCCATTACAAACCCTTCATCATGTAAATGCCCACATCCAATAAGATACTCTCACACATATCCAGGAAAAATAAAACCCAAGAGGTTCAGTGGTAGAAAGAAACAAATGGGTGTTTATTAGGGAGTAAGGAGGCTTCAAGAATCCTCTTAGAAAGTGGGAAGTCTCAGCCAGACAGGAATCCAGCTGTGCACAGACAGATGGGGAAGGTGTGTACAAACCACATGTCAGCTTTCTCTAGCCAGCCCCTGACCTCACCAAAAAGTAAACACATTGACAGGAGTCACAGAAAACCAACCTGAGGCTTGAGAAAGTTCTCTAGGGCTCCCACCTTGACCTCTGTAGCAGCAGAGAAAGGGACTACCGTGTTCTGCTTCAGGAGGGTGAATTCAAAGTCAGAGGATTAAACTGAGGCATCCACTAGGCTTCAGGAAAATTCAGGATTTCTTTCTTGGCCCAGAGTTAGAGTTTAGGACAGTGAGAGCCAAGTTGCTGACTTGGTTTAGAACTTCCCATGACAAACTGCTAAGTAAGGAGCTAAACATGTGAGAGTTTAGTCCTAAGCTTGTTTCAAAACATTTCACTGTGTTGGTCTGAAACACCTGGAAACTGCACATGAAAACATGCATTCTTCAGCCAGCATGAGGTAAAAAGAAATGTCAACAATGTTGCCAATGTCAACACTGTACGTTTTTCCATGCTACTCGTTTGTAATTACAACAAAATTCATACAAAGGTAACAATCTCACTAAAACATTTAAACCCATACCTTGTGGTCTAATGGTCTGAGTTATTACCACTGGCATCCTAATCTGGGTAGTCTGGCAAGCAGGGGTTCGTTTCACAGTTTGAGCAGATGTTGACTGGATAATCTGCTATTATTAAAGAAAAGTATACTTATATTATACTCCTTATACACAAACACACACAACGTAAATACACTAATACCTGTAATTACCAAGATAAGCACGTGGATCTCTACAAGCACAACCAGCTGGTGACAAAAGTCATATTCATGTAATGCATGTGGTTGTGTGTGTGTGTATATACCTATTTTGCCATTATGCTTGAAAAAAAAGTTAAATAATATACGACACAGATGTCATACCTCGTAACCTTCACTAAAAATAGATTTCAAATTCGTAAGGTTAATATTAAAATTCAGACTTTTGTCTTCAGAAATTTTACTAGGAAGAAAAGCAGTCTCGTAGAAGAAAATGGTCCAATAATTGTAGTGGTATCCAGCTAAAAACATCAGGCCTTGCACTAAATATCTATGCTTTTTAAAGAAAACATACTGAAAATAAATTCAAAAATATTATGGGTCCCAAAGTCAGATATACACAAGAAAGCAAACCAAGTTTTGTGGTGATTATATACTATGAATCTTTTAAATCCTAATGTGATATTCTCAAGGTTTCACTTACTACTAATTCAGGTTCTGAAGTCCTTCCCCAAACCTAAACCTGGGTTAGAAACTTAAAATTTGACCCATAAACAAATCAAATCAGAAAGAAAACATGTTCAAGAGTCATGTTTAATCAACAGCAAAATGTACATTCATATGACCTGGGACAAGGCAGGCATGGATGTAATGAACAGAAGATTCAGAAAGATGTGTGGATGCTGCAGAGCTGTAAAAAAAACCCATAAATAAACTTTGAAAATAACACACTCCAAACAGCTATTTGAGTAATACTCCAACCACAAGTCAGGCATGGTAACTTCAGCAGCCACGTGCTCCTCCCAGTCAGAGCTGAGATCCTCCCACTGTGAGAGGCACCTGCAGAGCCCCCAGCCTCCCACCTTCACAGGGATGCAGCATTCACTCCCTCCTGGAAGGCAGCCCCACACTGCAGCACTCCCACAAACAGCACCTAAAACCATCTCACTGAGCTGCACAACAAATGGCCAAGTCTCTACTGAAAAGCAACCTATGGAGAAAAGGAAAGGACAAACAGCATCTGCAAATGAGACACAAAAGTAGAGGAGGAGCAATGCAGAAACCCTTCCATTAAGCAGCAAGCAGGGCTCCAAATCTGGAAGGAACACAGGTGAAAAATTCAAACAAGAAAAGAGGAATGAGGGATCTGTGATGTATTCTGGAGAAAAAACACACAGGGCCATTCTGAAGTCTAAAAACTGCATTTTGTACGTCCTAAAACACAGAGAGTTGAAAAGTTATAATAAACCTGTGAGTATTAGCAATAACCACCTTGCAGAAAGAGAAAAAAGATTAAGGATTCAGATTCAACTATGAACATTGAAGGAAAATGGAGCATTTGTACTAAGCACAGAAATGGAGCAAACAGATACAAATTTACTTGGTCAAGACAGTGAGTGAATAGTCACACTCAGAGGGGAAAGAATAAAGCATCTACTGTGCTTCAAAACAGGAAAGAAACAGAGTTGGTCAGTGAAAATAACAGAAAAAAGTTGAATATAACTGCATTTCAATGCACAGGAAACATCCACAAGTGTGGTTTTGGTAAAAGACAGAATAGTCCATATTAAGAAAACAAACACTGGTATGGAAAATGAGAATGTTGCCACTTTTACAATAATTTATTGGATCAGTTTCCAGAGAATAGTGAAGAACAGCTACTCTACCTTAATGGGCCAGAAGCCAAGCCAGAAAGGAGATGTGTGGGACCTCTGGACATGGACAGAATTACTATCTGGTATTACATTAATATTCTGCAATTACTTTTTTTTTTCTCTCTGTGAGATAACTTCTACAATTCAGAAAACAGCTCTGGTTCCCTTGATTAATATTTTCATGTGAATACCCTACAAAATGAGCCACTAGCACCATTAAAGATAGGACAATCTTTAACCATTTAAGATGACATAAATGGCAATGTTCTCTTTACTTCCAATACATTCCAAAAACTGTCTTTTGGCAAGTACTGTACTAGGACTTCAGTGTATGTACAAATGCTGAAAGTCTAGAAAATTATTGTGCAACAAACTTTTCCAAGGGGCAGAGACCAAAATCATCATCCTAAACTCCATCCAGACACCAATCAGCAACAAGCACTCTTTCAAAAGAACAACTGCACCAGAGCTCAGAGCAGCATCTTACACTAAATCCCAGTTTCTACACTGGAGTTTTAAGAAATATTTCAACAGGATGCAAACTCCAGAAGTCATTAAAGACCTAGCATTAGCAATTTGTTTCTGAAACAGAGTATGGAGCTTCTTTGCAGGCAAACTGCAGCAACCTTCTTTGCAGGCAATGAATCAGAGGATCCTGCATTAAAATTTGTAACTATCTAAGCCACACTTCATCAATTAAGATAATTCAAACTGTTCTAATCTTATTGCCTGTTTTCCCAACAGCATAAACATTACTACTAAGTCCTTATCTTGACCTGAAAGTTGTAGACAATGAACAAGTGTACTAGCAAGCTGGTTGGGGAGATGATTGACTTAAATTATTTCTCATAGACTAAAAACACATAAAAGCGTACCCCATGTCATTTAATCTATCCATATTCTGAACTGAAGCTGAATGCCACTGATCACATGCACTGACCCACACTGAGAGAGCAGATACAGAAGTTTAAGGACACCAAGGTTATCAGGGACATTATTCCAGCCTTCAGAAAAGGGGAGATCTTGGTGCTGCTGCAGCCACCTTTGGGAAGATGCAGAGAAGACAGTCAGACTCCCTCAGGCATAGAAAGGCATAGAAAATAGAAAAGACAGAATGTGATTTAGTCATTGCCTGGATTTGATAGAGTTTGGAAAATGGCAAAATTACCAAACAAAATTATGATCAAGACAGTGTTGAGACAGCAAGTGCAGTCATATACTAGTTATTCCTCTTCAGTTTATCTGTCTGAAGTTGGAGAATCGTGTCCTAGGCTGCTGCACTTTGGAGCTCTTCAAGGAACACACTAAAGCAGCAAAGTCATGACATTGCTTCACCAAATGCAAAGTGTGAACAGTTACCTACACTCTTCTTCTATAAAACAATGTTTTTTCTGCAAAGTAAGATGTACATTTCTCACAATAGAATTTTTATTTCATCTTGGCCCTTCTCCCCTTGTCATCTCTCTCCACTATTCACACTCAATTTGATTCACCATTTGTCTTCTCTGCCAGATCAGTTTCTCCCCTCACCTCCTGAGCACTGCAGATACTACTCTGGCCTTTAAGCTGACTGTATTTTCACAGCTGAAAAAGGGATGTTTATACAAAGGTGCTTCCATAAGGCAGCAGGCTCATGAAGACAAAAAAGGATATACAACAAGCACACTACTAATAACCAGAATAACAAAGAGGTGACAGCTGAAATACTCTTCTTTTTCCTAAGGGTTTTTCTTCAAAAAGCTTAAATTTTGAAACTCTGAGAATAAAGTAATGGTTCTCTTTGGTCCTAATGTCAAGACAGAAGATGATAATCATTCCATGACACCTTCTACTGTGTAAGTATTGCAGGACAGAACAAATTACAGACAGGAACACAGACTAATAATCAACAACAAAACCAACAAATACAGACTCAGAAAGAATCCAGCCAAAGCACAACAAATGTACAGAAGCAGAAAGAGAACAGAAGTTATTAGTCTTTCTCATGCCTGCACAAGAGAGACAAAATGAAATAAGAGCCACTACCTATAAACCATTGAAAGGAAAATTCCTTTAGGACAATAAGATTAGAACTCATGGCTAAAGTTTCTGAGGACAAGGATTTTGCAAATCTCTTGGACCAGTGCAGATGCACAAGATTCCAACCTTTACTTGCCTCCCTTTTACTTGATGAGAGCTGCAAAACCTGCCTGGCTCAATTCACAGAAATCACCCTTTGCAACAAAAGCATCTGATCCAAAAGCTTAAACCTATCAAGTACAGCAATAAAGACAAAAACACAGCAATCAAGAGCTTCTGCAAAGAATGAAAAACAAAAAAAAAAAATTTAAAAATATACCCTTTATCAAGCATTTTTTTCTCTCAATTAAGTTAAAAAGATATTGTGAAGGAAGAAACAACACACGCATAAACATATAAAACTCAGAATGGCTGTGGTCTGATATGACATTTATCTTCACTCATGAGTAAACACTTGCTAACTCACTTGTGGCTATGCCACTTGTGATTTATCAGTCTACTCACTCCTGAAGATAAATGTCATATCAAACCTCAGCTATCATGTAATCTGGCAGCATTAACTTACAATGTTCATGCTTTTATGGGCCTGGAATTCATATTTACCATTGCTTACCATACTGCAGCTACAGTTTTTCAATGGTGCCTCAAAATCTGCATAAGCAATTATTTTTCCTCCCAAATAAAAACTACTTAAAAACTCAGCACATAAATTTTAATATTAATATGACAATAATATTATTCCATTGAGTATAGGTTTTCAACAAAGAAATGAAGAAAAAGAAAGCAGAAGCCATGAGATCCCTTGTCCTACCTACTCCTCAATTTATTACACAATTCTTCCTACAAAGGTCAAATGATTTACTTTTGAGTGTCTTCAATTATGGCTTTTTCATCACTGTCTTTGGGAGCCTGATCTACCATCTAATATCCTCTCTCACTTTAAGGATATTTTGCCTTATATCCTACCTAAATCCTACTTCATTTAATTATATCCTGATATTCACTTTTACACCATCTTGGTCTGTTCCAAAAAAATGAATTCTCCCTTTTATTCTCCCTTATAATCAGTGTTTGATCAAGTTATGCATGTATAATTCCCTTAAACTCTTCTTTTCACCTTTGCTTTCAAGCCTGGCCTCTTGTTACTGGTTTCCAAACAGCAATCAGTGACAATATTCTCCTTACATTAAGGTACAGCCCACCTTAATTCTGAAAAATTCAGAAAATTCTGAAAATAAAGTCCACAATAACAACTCAAAATCCATTAGGCTGTGTTTCAAATAGGCATGCAATTTGTCAAATATAGACTTTGTTCCTGTTAAGGGATCCCAGATATCTACTGCTCAACAGCCATTTTTATTTAAATTTGACTGCACACCAAATTCCATGTCAGTGGCTAGATCTTTATTAGTTAATTAATAGGAAATACTCCTTTTATCCAAAGAGTATCCATTTCTAAACTGCCTTGCAGACAAGACAAAAATAAAATGATTCCCTAAAATTTCACTAAAATGTGTACAAATTACATTCATTCATGAACAGAAAAGTGATGCCAGAAAAGCTTCAGTGGAGAATTAATAAGCCAAGTGGAACATCCCCATATAAAACAATTCTTATTGTGCTGCTGTATCTTATTTCCAAATTCCATTACTCTATCTCAACTCTGAGAGACTCCAGCACGGTGACAGTGCAGGGAAAGTGTCAGTAAATGTTTGAGCAAATCCTTTTCTAATGTAACTTAGAATATGGCAGAGCCAACCCTCTGGACACTGTGCCCAATTAGTGCAGCAGTAATGGTGCAGATGTATTTCCATACATCCCTCCTAATTCTAGACCTACATGAATCTTTATATAGCTTTGTACATAATTAAATTTGTTTTAATTAAGATGGATCACTGATTTTCTTACTGGGATTTTTCATCATTCAAGTTTAATACTTGGCTTTAACCTCCAGGAGTACTTTTTCCTTGTGATGCAGATAGTGCCAACACAATACATTAAGTGCTAATCCATCTCTGCTAGCCATCAATCTACTTAGAACCTCAACATGTGTAATAAAAAACATCTGTCTTATTCATACAAATTTTACCTGCTGCAACACCCAAAACAAGACAGGCAATGTCTGCATATATAAAGCAACAGAGCACATGGACTCCAAGAATGGCAGTTTAGATAAATTTTGAACATTGCACTTGTAACAATTAAAAAAATTGATTGCTGGCTTATCTCATTAGTGTCTCATCAATAAAATATTAGCCTAAGATTGTTCCTCTTTTCTTTAGGTAAAAGTAGCGCTATCTAGCTTTATAAAGCAATTTTTCATAATTTGAAATATGATTCCAGTACTTTCAAAACAGATTGAAAGTCTCCTGTTTCATCTCCACTAACACTGTACATTTCAAAGCCCTTGTGCAAGCTGTGCTGCATGCTGACAGTGTACACAGGATTTTCAAGTTAGCTCAACATAACTGGAGAAAGCATCACCACAGCTGACACCTTTGAGAAACAGAAAAAATAAAGGAAGGAACAGCTAACAGACCATTCATGTTGTAAGGGAAACTGGACTACTGTAAACTGGCTGGTATGAAAAGATCTACATTCTAAAACAAGCTTGCCCTTCTGCAGCTGGACAGTTTGCAAAGCCAGCTGGAACACTCTCCAATGAGCTTCAGGCTTGGAAAAGCTGGAGCTCAGCCAGTTCTTCCATCAGTGCTGGCTACCCTCAGGCAAGCCAGCTGCAATCTTCCTCTTCTGGACAAGTCCAAGGCAAGATGGCCAGCAGCTCTGTGCTCTGATTTTGGGGAGCTCTGAGAACTGTGACAGGGTGATCACTGTCACTACAAAAAAATCAATACTTATCAGCAGTTACTGGGGTGATATGGAGCTGCTGCTGTGTTGTCTGCTTGGCACCTGAGCTGATGGTTGCTCTACTAATATCTTTTGAGGCAGTAATTCTTGATGTCTGATGCTGCTTTGTCTGTTTAGAACTACTCTGAGGGTCATTAAGTGCCTGGCTAATGTTTGATTCTATTAACTAATGACTGATAAATTCAAAAGAAATATGAAAAGACAGTTTCACACAAAAGCAAATAAATTATGATTCTTAATGACTTCTCCCTATTATTTATATATATTTTTAGATATTATGTATTTTCCAGAAAAGAAATAGTATTAACCATAGTTTTGCTTTGTGCAGTTTGTGACCTTTTGAAAATGTAGTGGTCGTTTCATATGTCCAGTAAATGAAAATTCAGCCCTAGACCTGTGACCTCCTTACATTCAGAAAACCAACTTCTCTTGCTCATCAGATTGATCTCCACAATGTTACTTGAGGAGTTTTCAGCCCTCCTATGACATAGGCATGTCAGGAAAGCTCCTCAGTTGTTAATCTCTACTCAGGTTAACATCACAATTGCTTGGAGTACCCACTAACATGAGACAGGCAGAACGTGCCTCTCCCAGAAATCTGGATTTATCCCAACCAGAAAAATACTCCAGCAGAACTATAATCATAAGAGTGAGAATTCCTGTGGTCTTACCCATTTTTATCCTACATCAGTGTTTCTCAAAAGGTGGGGTGAAACCTGCCTAGTGGGCACAGGAGCACTTGTGGCATGAGACAAGGCCAGACTTACCAGCCATGGACTTTTCTACCTGTAAGCAATCTGTCAACTGCAGGCAGAAATTTGCTTAACCTGGGACAGGGAGTAACTTCTCCACCCACTGCCTGTAATTATCACCAGTTTCTGCTCTTCTGCCTAGAAGAGACAAAGCTATTGTCCATTCAGTCATGAAACATGGACAAATGAAAGAGATGTCACAAAAAGTGTAAGAAACACTTTCCTAATTAACACAACAATCCAGACAGGGTGGGGAGAAGCCATTCCAGAAAAAGAAAGAATGGAAGTGCCTGGACTTGCACTGAAGCAGCTGAGTTAAGGTGAAAAACACCCAACTGTCTTGTGTGTATTACAAATGACAGTCAGAAATCTTATCATTCAAGATGTTCTTGCTATGCTCACTAAAGGATTATTGAATTGTATTAATTTTATTTTAAAGTTAATAATTTAATCACTATAAAGTGTTTGTAAGGTTTAAGACACAGCTCAGGTATTTTCAGACCTCGCACTGCTACTTTTAAATTAAACACACCTTACAAATTATTTATATGCTTTATAGAGCCTATAAACTCAAGGATAGGTCATTGTAAGGTTTTACTTTAGCACATTTGCATTTCTTGACCTTGATAATATAATTTCTACCAACTTGATACATGTTCTGGAACCTCTCTATATGATTTTGAAACCTAAGTGAAGTACTTTACTCACACATACACAGAAACCACAGACAAGGACAATCTCACAAAGGATAGTAACTTCTCCATAAACTCAAGGCCTTGTAAAAATTGTTACACCTTTTAATTACAAGTGCAAACACACACACAAGATCCTGTGTAGCAGCAGGATAAAGTCACCACACTCTCAGTGACAACCTGGCTGTACAGCTGCCTTACTGACAGTGCCTTTGAAATTAATGATTCTAAGCACTTAATACTCCACTATGCACAACAAAGATACAGTTCAGTGAGTAACAGAATAACATTATTGCTAAACAAAACATCCTGGTACAGCACAGCTATTCTTCTACAAGATTTTATAGCTATGTGCAGAAGAGTTTAAAATAGGACAGTTAATTCTAATTCGAAAGCAAAGCAGCATAACTAATGACATACTCAACATTTTACTCTTGCCTGTAAATCTTGGAAAGCTTTCTGTTCTACATTTGTAACTCTGTCAAATTCCACTGTGCTCATACAACAACCACTCTGTTGCAGACAAAAAGACCAAGAATGCACTTCCTTAAATAAATGTTAATAATCTGATTTAAAGTAATGGTTGGGCATACATGTGAAACAACTGAAAATGAGCTATTACCACATATCACAGAAAATGATACAAACAAAAAAGAATTTTCCCAAACGAGCTGCAATGAAAGTGACACTGAAAACTGCTATACAGTTCATTAAGAAATCCTTTTTTATACTACAGTACCTACCAGTTGAGAACTCTGATTTGACTGTACCACCTTAACCTGAGGAGGCTGCACTGTATTTGATACAGAGACTGTGCAAATGTTGTTTGGTTGCCTTATTCCTATTGTCGTGACAACAGAGGAGATGCTTCCCGAGGCAGACTGAGGTATAACTTGGGAGAGCTTGCTCTGCTGGAGTGACTGCTGAGACGGCTGGCCTTGCAAAACCAAATGCTGACTATTCAGTAAAGATTGTCTCAGTGCAGGTAGACTTTTCTACAAACAGAAGAAAGTTCATGAAATATCAAACTTAGCGGATTGATAAAAAACATTATGAAATTTGTTGTAAACATAATTAAAAGAATTCTTTCTTTCCAATTTTACTAAGTGCCTGTTCACTAAACAGAACTAAGATTTAACATATCTTGTATGAGATAGTTCAGTTTTTAATTTGGATTTAGCAACCCTGTAGATTTTCACGTGCCCTTAATTCCACTGTAGCAGAAAAATATAACGCTCTTCTTCTCATGACTATCTAGAACTTGAAGCTTGGGTCTTTGGAAGGGCAAGAAATGGAAGCAGAAAAGGCAGAACCATGGAACAACCCTATTCCCAGCAAGCTGCACCAATTTACCCCTCCTAACACACCTCCAGTACCTAGCACCAGATGATTTCACTCTTGGTGCTCTACAGCAGTAGCTGCTTATTGTATTATTTCTGAAGTAATGTATTGTGAGTGGATTTAAAAAGTGTACTACTGTAAGCTCCATATTCATAGCATTTCAAGGAAAATTTACTTCTAAACAGGCTGTACTGTACCTTCCTGAACAAACTTTTTACATTTTAAGTGGCAGAAGTGTTCTTTTGAAGTGCTCCCCCAGGCAGCTGTAGAATGCAACAGTGTTTAGCCCAAGCTACAGCTCTTTCTAAACTTCTAATATTGATTTAAAAACTTAATGCCTGCTGCCCAAAAAGGACTTCAAAGAAAGGATATAAATCAAAACTTAATCATGATGCTACAAGTGACTGCAGTAAAAGCCACAAACAAGATTTAATGTTAACTTGTAAAAACAGGAGCACAAGTTCTGAAGCAAAGTTGCAGGGAGAGAATGGAGAAAATCTGCCCTAAACAAGGAAGTTTTGAACTAGACCAAAAATACTTGAAAAATCATATTTGTGGTTTTGTTGGGACTTAAACATGCTTTTTATGTTTGCACATAATCCTGCATATGGAATTTATTGTAGTTATTTTACAGAACCAATTAAAAGTTAAATTTACCCCCACATATACTAACTTAGGACCACACAATAAATCTATCTGGTATCATATCAGAAATTCTTCTGTTGATTAGTTCCAAATTAGAAGCAGAAACATCTAATTAACATTTTATTCAGTTCAGTTTTTCATTGTTACATGTTAATCACTATTACACGTGGACTGAAAGTTATCAATGACCCAAACATAGATTAGGAAAACTGTATGGAAACAGCTTATTAAATTTCTTGAAGCATTCTGTAAAAATAACTTGGGACTAATTGAAATGTGAATGCTTTTCTTCTTCACAAAAAATTACCTACTGCCACAGAAAAGTAGATTAATTCTAAAAATAAAGGCTCACTACCGAATAGCCAATGGATGGATTCCACACTAGGGAGTAACTGCCTGTTTGTTTGTTTTTTAAATCTAATTACTGCAGCATTCTAGATCAGGGCTACTCAAGCTGTGAACTCCAAATCAGCTCTGGATGACAAATTCATTTTTGTAAAACTCAGCCAAGGTCCCAAACACACAAGGTGTCCCTCCAGTGGGAACTCCCTGTTTCTCAGCACTGTTCCAGGCTGTGGCAGCAGCCACTCAGGCTGTGAGCAGCACCTGCCTGGCCTGACACAGGTGGAGCCTGCACACACCTCCAGCCAGGAAGATCTTGGCAGAAATGGGGAGCATTTACCAGGAAAGAATGTGTAGTCCTGCTCTGGACCATTGAAGGTAACACTAAAAAGGATATCGTAATGCAATTTTGCACTGAAATAAATTTATCCAAACCATATTCACATTACCTTAAGGAAAGGTACAAGATATGGCTGAGGAGATGATTTGAGTTCCGTTTGAAGGCGGCCTGTAAATTCTTCTGGATCAATCTTTGCATCCTTCAGGGTAAAGAAAAAAAAAAAAGCATCAACATCTCAGCTCAGTTGTTTGGTTGCCTCTTTCCCAGCTACTATATACACATGTCTCTCTAGCTAAACAGGCTGCCACATCAAAAACTCTCAGAGCTGAAGTCCCTTAATTCCTCTCTAAGATCCTCCTGCCAAGCATTCAAACATGTAACATGCCACTCAAAATTCAGGTAATTCCCTTGGGGATGCACAACTTAAGACAAAACAAGGCCCCAGAAACATTCAAGTCTCTTTTGGGACTCCACTCTCTTCTAACATTTATATAGTGATTTCTTTTTCTGAAATTAAAAGAAAAGAACAGTAACAGGTTGTTGACATAACCTTACAAATATAAAATTTGTCAGCCTTTGTAATAATGCCAAAACCAATTCTGATGGTACAATTTAACTTGCAGAATCCATATATATAAAACTATATATGTAAAGCATGGCCATTATATAAAGCATGCTTATACATAGATACAAAACCCTCTCCTCTATTGATTTGTATGTATACCCACAAAATACACACATATCAAATACATAATCAGTCTTTTATTTAGTAGTAATTCAAGAGAATTGTAAATTGGGTGCATTTTATGATACTTCTAAAGTATCATTAGTTAAAAGTTCAGGTTGTAATAAAAACAATAATTAGCCTTCCTGTCTGATACAGATCAAGTTTCAGTAAATATATTTATTATGTGTATTATTATTGGTACTTTGTTTAAAATACTGTAAGTAGTTACCTTTATTTATTTCCTCTTTTCAAGTCTATAAAAGTTAAAACAAGTTTTCACTCCAATCACTGAATATGATTGTTGAATGGCACACACTTGAAAACAGTCTTAGGCTTGTCTAAAATACACAGATTTCTCTGGTAATGAACTCAAAGAAATGTATAGCAGCTACTTTTAAATGCAACTTTTTCATACATATTACATTTCTTTGCTGCATTTCCCCTTTCAAAAACCAAGACAAAGTCTGCCTTTAACATATTTTTTAATATATATAATGTACAGAATATTGCATTTTGATGAAGCCCGACTCCTTTCATTACAGCCAAAAGAATTGTTAAGATCAAAGCAATAGTTTTCAGCATCCATAAATAAGAAGTTTAATAGATAACTGACAAAATAAAAGGTAATTAAGTATTTACCAACAAATCCTGAACCAGAGCTTTCACATTGCGGGACGTTTCTGGAGATGGTGAGTTATGAGAAGCGAGTTTTATAAGGGTAGCTAAAAAGTTTTTACATTTTTCACATTCTCTTGCATTTCCTGCAAAAGCCAAAGAAAACAATTATTAGCTCCATGCTATTTTTCCATCCCAATCAATGCATGCTCTGACCACTACAAATAAGGATGAAATTTTTCTAATTCAGACAGGCCATATGTGAAATATGTTTTGCTATTACTGCTTGTTACCTGAGACTTTCTTACCTTCTTTAGGTAACTGAATATCATAGCTCACAAATAACAAAAAAAAATCAATGAAAGAAATATATGTTATTTTTACAATCTGCTTTGGTACAAACAACCTTAAATAGGAGAAGAAACACAACAATTTGCTGGAGATGCATTCCCCTTTGAGATGCCCAACAGACAATGTACAAACGATCCCCAAGCTATCTTAATTTGTTAAATTATTGATTCAGTATGTTTTTGTACAAAGCAGCTACAGCAGTAAAATCAAATTAGAAATAGGTCCTCGAACATCATCATATCTAATCTTTTTTTCATTAGGAGTAAAACAAGCCATTATTTTTATATGGTGTAATTGCTCCAAGAAATAGAAACATCACACTTCAGTGTAACCATAGTTTTGAGGCCCAGCAACAGGATAATCATGAAGTCCATAGAGCAAAGGCTCTGGTTACAGGAACAGCAGTTCTTTCAGCAGTAACACATACATGGCATGATAAGGAAAGCTGACCACAAGTGCTCTTCCTCCCTCTCAGAATTTGTATCCCATTTAGCCAAAACCAGGGGAAGGGCTTTCCTGTTTGTTTTCTTAGGACTTTAGGAACTCCTCTGGTATGTTCAGGAGTAGGAAGAGCTTTAGGCATGTACCCCCGATGGAACAAATACTTGACAATGCTTCCACTAATTCCACACTTGCCTGTGATACCACTGTAGTTCCAGGCACAGGAGAGCTGGGGATGACCAGGGGCTGTGCTGGCACCTGCGCTGCCGTGTGAGGAGGGAGTGGCAGCCGAGGCTGGCCCTGGGGCTGGGCTGAGCCCTGGCTCTGCCCACCACTGATCACTGCAGCCTGTTGAGAAGCTGAGCTTCCAGTTGCTACTGTTGTCTTGAACAAACTCTGAGCGCTCGTCGTGGCTACTGATACCTATTAATATTTTACATTGAAAAAAATATTAATTTTCACTTTCAAAGACCACATAAATGATAAAATCACAGAATGGTATGGGCTGGAAAGGAACTTAAAGCTCATCCAGTTCCACTGTCCCAGAGTGCTCCAAGCCCCATCCTGGCTTGTGTGGGAAGATAGGTTGTAAGCACAGTGCAGGAGGCAATCTTTTCCAATACTGACTACTGAGGAGTGGAAACATCTGTGCCTGCCCAGTGAGTTTGGGTGCTATAGAGTGGGCTAGCTGGCTAAAAGCTGCACTTTGAGTTGGAGCTCGAGACCCAGAGTCTGCTGCAGTTGGGATGGAGTGTGCTGGCTGAGCTGTGAGGAGGAAGGGACAGATAAGGTAAGAAGATGCTGTGTGAGGACAGACAGGGTTAGGTGACTGGGTAAGGGACAGGTTGGGTTTAGTCAGTCATGCAGAGAGGAGAGAAGGAGTCAGAGCTGTGTGGAGATGCCTGTAAGGAAAGGAGCCAGTGCTGTGTGCAGCTGCCCACAAGGGAAGGAGTCAGAGCTGTCAGAAAGAAGTTCATTGAGAGAAGGCATGTGAAGTTTTGAATAAAGGACTGGTGCTGATGCCAGCCATGTCCATCTCAACTTGGGCACTGCCAGGGATCCACGGGCAGCCACAGCTTTCCTGGGCACCCTCCCAGGGAACAACTCCTCCATGTCTCTGCCCCAAGTGTCCCTTGCTGATGGCAGCAGCCCCAGCCCAGCCCACTGACCGTGGTGTGGGGCAGCACAGCCCCTCCTGGCAGCGTGGCCGTGGCGCTGGCGGGCGCAGCTGGGGACGGCACCACCTTGGCCTGCACAGGGAGCCCCAGGCGCACACTGGATGTCCCCACGGATGCTGGCTGCTGAAAAAGAAAAAACAGCATTTTACTTTCTTTTCCTCCTTAGTAACTCCACCTCCAAGATTTTTAATAATAGTGATTACAATTAATACTAAAATAAAATCAAACCTAGTAATGTGCTTTTATATATGGAGTCACAAATACTGGAAAAATTAGCTTTCTCATGTTCAATGACAGGTTTGCAGTATTTCTCCTAAAAGCTCTTACTCGTACAGCTATATGGAAAAGATTAGAAAAAACAAAAGTGACCTGCAAAAAAATTGATGTTACATTGATGTGTTAATTCAGTTGTAATATTTACATGTCAGTATTCATCAATATTTGAGTTTATCATTGCAGTAACATATATTGGTCCTCTTGGTATTTACAGGCCTGTTCTAGTGCTTTTTCTTTATGAAAATCAATAGGGACAGAAAATTTAGAAAGCAGAAAAATATTCTTAAAATAATTTCAGATTGAATTATACAGAAATCAACTTGCAGAGAAATGAAATCCAAGCATTGGGAGAACCTCTGTCATAGAATCCAGGCTCTGTACCCAGACAACAATTGCAATGTGAAGTGCAGACAAAGGAAAATGACTGACCTACAGCTTTTCAGTCAGTAGAAGATTCTGCAGCTCAGGAAATTTATCTTATTTAGCAAACATATTACTTACTTTGTGATTTACTTTCATTACAAACCTGAAGTCTCTTGCCATCTCAAAAACGACAAGATTTAGGAATTAAAAATCATCTCCAGAGAAGTTATTTAATTCTGCAGGAATGTAAATACCATTATAAACAAATGCATCATACAATATGGCAATTATGACATAATGAGAGCCACACATTACTAAAAATGGAGGCCACGTTGCTGTCTTAGAACTTGCATTTATTAAGATGTGCATTCACACACTTGAAAAAGACAAATTTTCTAAGTGGATAGAGTAATACATCATGGCTGATGTTGTTTCTCACAAGATAAAACTAGTTTTCCTTGATTTAAATTTTAATTTGTATGTCTCTAAAATTCATATTTTATAAACAATTGCTTATTTTAGATTCTTATATTGTCTATTAAACCTACATAAAATACTTCTCCAAAGAATATCTAGTCTACTCTAAAATATCTCCAAAAGGAACAGAAACCCAGGCAGGCATTCAGAGCCCCAAGCATTCCTTACAAATCAGTCCAGCAACGTCATCTACTGGATATCAATCTTCTGTACTGGGGGAAAAAAAGGAGGAAAGAAAACAAATCAAATCAATCTACCTGACATCTGAACAAACCCCTTCTTTTGTTTGTATAGCTTTCAAGATTTTAAAAATCTTGACTAGGGATGCCTTCCATCCTGAGACAGCCTGGAGACAATAAACAGCATCATCATGAACAGGCAGAATTATCTGCTTTTTTGGAAGAAGGACCATACAAGCTTTTTCTGCTTTAAACACTCTACACCTCTTTTCTTCATTATAAAAATGACCAAGTATTTTAAAATACTGGTTGAATGAAAGTATATCCACCCCATAAGTGTTGCATTTAAAATATAAATATTGTGTATCTTGTTCACTTGCTTATAATCAGTTTCCAGCCTAAGAAGACAGCATGCCTGTGATATCTGCCCCCTTATCTGTCTGGGCTTCCAGAAGTGAGGATTTAGGAAACAAGCAGATAGCCAGGGGCATTTCTGGCAGCTACTTGCTTCCAGGCAAGACCTGCAGCCAGAAATCCACAAATACAGAGTAAGACTGGGAGCTATAGAATTTTTCTCAGCTAATAAATGCCTATTATTCATCACAGGAACATATCTGAAAATAGAATTAAAATATAAATTTTCACTATTATAATACCCAACTAAGAATGTATTCCAATGTGCCAGACCTCAGCAGCAAACTGTGAAACTTGAAGAATAAATTCACAATTGGTTTTAAAAATCAACAGTGACAAAAACCTTTGATAGAAAATGGCTATAAAGTCTACTACTGTGATGGGTATGAAGAAATCCCTCACCACCAAAGAACTGCAAACAAAGTAATGCAATGGTTTTACTAACCTGGCTCCAAAACTCAGAGGGGTTAAAAAAGTAAATATGAAATGAGGGGATGAGAAATATAATGAGGAACTAGCCTGGACAAATTCTTAAATATCATGGAAATGATCTTCAAGTGACAGCTACAAGTTGCCAGAAGACACTCCAAAGATTCCCAACATGAATGCTTCCAGAACTGATAAAAATGATTTAGAAAGAAAAAGCTGTGTTTTCTGTGGAAGGAAACTTGTAAATAGATCTCATGAGAAATACGTCAAAAAGAAAACAAAAATTATGAACAGTATTTTAACAAAAAAAACTAACCCAGTGTCAAGCTCCTGCTGGAAGAATCTAAGAGAATTCATGATGTTCCTAAAAGAAAAGCTACTGAGGTTTGGAAGGATGCTATTAAATTCTGCAATTACCAGAAAAGTCAGAAAGAAATACATTTTCAAATGTAACTATTATTTTTATTAGATAAATCAGATGTTTCTACATTCCCTAAATACACAGAAGTACCACTGAAGAGCTTTTTGCCCTGTGCTCAGACATTACCAGGCAGGAAGCCAGACCATGAATGAGCACAGCCAATAACCTGCTCCTGATGCCCACGAGACACTGGAGGATGCACCTGCACACAGACCTGAGCTGGCTCTGTGCACTCAGCTCAGAACAGGGAGCACAGCACAGGGCTGCAGAGCAAAAGGGGATTTCAGGAGGAACAGCCTGGGGGGTGTCCCAAGGCTTCTTCTGCCTGCCCACCCAAGTCACACAGGTAACACAAAGGGACTCCCATTTGAGGGTGCAACAAGTCACTCAGGCATTCAGAGCACATGGGAATTGTTCACAGTGCAGAAATATTCTGTGTCCTATAAATTCACTCCTTAAACAACATCTCTACGTTCCTTCTCCCCAGAGCTCCAGGCTCATAAATGGGGAGGCAAAGGTTGGGAGAGAATCAATCCATTGTGTACCTGCTGTGCACAACCAAGCTGTCTCTGTACTTTAAGGAATACACAGGGCTGCACTTGAAAAAGCACGTCACCTGAATATAGAGGAAACACTCAAAATAGCTAAAGATTATTTGTTACTGCCAAGGCAGGACTGTACCAATTTTAGAGATTGCACTGTACATTCACAGCTTTATCAAATGAAGAAAAACTGTCAGAGGGTTAATATGCAAATCCTTGGAAGCAGGTTTGGGTTACCCTTGTATTTTGTACTATAGAACCACCTACTGACCAACACTCAGGTACCAGCAGCACAGGCTCTGCACTAGACCTCACTTTTGACAAATCAGTTCCACACATTTTTCATGGTCATTCCTGTCAATAAACTTGGCCACTACCAACCAAAAAGAAGAAAATACCCCAACAGCATTTGAACAAGCACTAACACAAAAGCCAAGTTTTTCACAATAGATTGTGACACCTCTTTATATTGTCCAATACATGGCTTCACTAAGTGTTGTGCAAAACTCAATTTTCATAAGGTGTTTAGGTTTAAATTTAAATTTGCAAAATCTGAAATGAAATTCCATTTCATTTCTAATCATTACTCTAGAAGACTTCCTATAAACTCCACAGACCATACGAAGATGGCATCTGAGATGCCTCAAACAATCAACAGCCACTGTTCAACTAAGAGAAAACTGCAGTGATATCACAGACACTGGCAGAAGCACAAGCTAAAGGTCAAATCTGGGACGTCACCTGCACTGGGCTGGCACAGCCAGATCTTGGTGGTGGGGTGGCTTTGTGGGAAGCTGATAGAAGCTTCCCCTGTGTCCAGCAGAGCCAAATTTGGGCCCATCAGTGACAGTGGCAGCACCTCAGGGGAACATTTAGGAAGAGGGAGGAAATCCCTGTGGGATTGCAGCTGGGTGAGAGGAGAGGAGATGTGAGAGGAGCAGCTCTGCAAAGCCCAGGGCAGGGCAGGAGGGGCAGGAGCTGCTGCAGGTGCTGGAGCTGAGGTTCCCCCAGCCCGGGGAGCAGCCCAGGGAGAGGCAGCTGTGCCCTGCAGCCCACGGGGCCAGGATGGAGCAGAGACCCCCCTGCAGCCCCTGCAGGGCCCCACACGGGAGCAGGGGGGGCCTGGAGGAGGCTGGGACCCCACAGGGAACCTGGGCTGGAGCAGCTCCTGGCAGGAGCTGTGCAGAGAGGAGCCCAGGCTGGAGCAGGATTGTGGCAGGACCTGGGACCCCACAGGGGACCAGGCTGGAGCAGCTCCTGGAGCTCTGACTGCAGCCATGGGAAGGGACCAGGCTGGAGCAGCCCATGGAGCACTGACTGCAGCCATGGGAAGGGACCAGGCTGGAGCAGCTCCTGGAGCACTGACTGCAGCCATGGAAGGGACCAGGTTGGAGCAGCCCCTGGAGCACTGACTGCAGCCATGGAAGGGACCAGGTTGGAGCAGCTCCTGGAGCACTGACTGCAGCCATGGGAAGGGACCAGGCTGGAGCAGCTCCTGGAGCTCTGACTGCAGCCATGGGAAGGGACCAGGCTGGAGCAGCTCCTGGAGCACTGACTGCAGCCATGGGAAGGGACCAGGCTGGAGCAGCTCCTGGAGCACTGACTGCAGCCATGGGAAGGGACCAGGCTGGAGCAGCCCATGGAGCACTGACTGCAGCCATGGGAAGGGACCAGGCTGGAGCAGCCCTGGAGCTCTGACTGCAGCCATGGGAAGGGACCAGGCTGGAGCAGCTCCTGGAGCACTGACTGCAGCCATGGGAAGGGACCAGGCTGGAGCAGCTCCTGGAGCTCTGACTGCAGCCATGGGAAGGGACCAGGCTGGAGCAGCTCCTGGAGCACTGACTGCAGCCATGGGAAGGGACCAGGCTGGAGCAGCTCCTGGAGCTCTGACTGCAGCCATGGGAAGGGACCAGGCTGGAGCAGCCCATGGAGCTCAGTGTCTCCTGTGGGAGGGACCCCACACTGCAGCACAGGAGGAGTGTGAGGAGCCCTTCCCCTGAGGAGGAAGGAGCAGCAGAGACAACCTGGGATGAGCTGAGCACAGCCCCCATTCCCCATCCCCCTGCACCTCTGGGGAGAGGTGGGAAAAGCCGGGAGTAAAGTTAAACCCAGGAAGAAAAGAGGGGCAAGGAGAAGGTGTTTTAAGATCTATTTTTTATTTCCCATTATCCAACTCTGATTTGATTGGTAATGAATTAATTTCCCCCCAGTCAAATCTGTTTTTCTGTGTCAGTATAACTGGTGAGGGATCTCTACCCTGACTCACAAGACTTTCCTTACATTTTCTCTCCCTGTCCAGTTGAGGAAGGCAAGGATGGAGAGGCTCCAGTGGGCACCTGGTGTCCAGCCAGGGTCAACTACCACATAATTTTTCAGTAACTATCTCATACAACCTTTCCTCCAGGCATGGCTGCTATTAATCCATCATAACACTCCCCATTAGCAAACTCAGCTTTCTGAGACTTGAACTTCTGAAGAGTTCATGGAGAACTCACACATTGATTGACTGCCTCTCAACTCCTCTGGTTACAGTCCACATGAACAGGCACTTAAACATCAGATGCAGAGAAACTTTTTAGCAGAGATTTGATTTTTTTCAGCCTAGTAAAAATACAGCAAAACTGACCTAAAGTATTATCCCTTTAAAAGCCTGACATTTGCACACCATTACAAAAAGTTACTGGAAACAGAATCTCTAACAGGTGAGACAGAGGCAGAACCTTTACTGCCACCACAGTGTCACCAAGTGGAGCATCAGAACCCAAAGCAGGGAGATGTTGCTCTGCTCCTCATGGGCACTATGTCCCCTTTGGGATAACAGGGCAGAACTACACAGAACTGGGCATAATTAACAGGACAGGCAGAGGAGTTTGAGGCCCCAAGAGAAATCCTTCAGAAACCAGGGGTTCTAAGTCCAAAACCCCTATTGCTGAAGCAAATACTTATCAAAGTACTTTCTACTCTAAGGTGAAGTGGCTGGTCCTCCTGCAACCACTAAGTTTCATCCAAAATACCTGGTGAATAAAAACCAGCTGAATTCTGTCAGTGAAAGTCACTGAAAACTTCAGTTTGATTCTACTCCTGCATCTAGTGCTTAGTGCTGCCTGCAAATACAGATAATCCTTTGTAATCAATACTCTTATGCAACGTATTTCTGAGTGCCCAACTTGCAACGTGGAGTTTGTGACCAAGAGTGGCCATGGCAGCAACTGAAGGCAATGAAGTCGAACTGAACACAATAAATTAACCAGCATTTTTCATTTCCTATTTTAAACAGAGACAATTAGGCTCCATTTCCTACTTACAACAGGAGGCTAGTAATCCCCTTAACTGCATTGTTGAGAAAGTTGTTATAGGGATAAGCGTCACAAAAAAACCTGCTTGGTTATTAATTCCCACTGCAGAGGGGGGCAGCAAGTAAGCCTGAAGCAACCCACTGAACAGTGGAGGAAAAAAATATTACATAAATCTTCATTAATTAGGACTGTCCAGCCTACACACTGTAGAAATTAAAAGTAACAGTAGTATGTGGTCATGCAGCATAATGCATATGCATATGGGAAGCACTGTGACTGTGCTCAGGAACCTCCTTTATAGCACTTCCTAATCTTTGCATGTTTGAATTTACAGCCTTACTAACATTTGAGTGTTTGCTAAATTTTTAGAGCTGTGTTAATGCTACAAATGATACTGTTTGCATTTCTGTAAGTACTGAAAACCTACTGTCTGCTTGATACAGAAAAGAATCACTCACCATGAAAGAAAAGAAGGAAAGCAGTTTTGTGGTTAAAGCACAATAAAGACCACACATTTCTTACTCTCTCCGACCTCCCAACCCACCTGCCCTTCTACCACAAATGTGTTCTGCAGAACATTGCATAGAAGCCCAAAAAACATCCATACAAAAGAAATAGTATGGAATAGCTTATCTGATGATAATGGCAGTGCACCTTAGCAACAACAAAGATTTATCTATTTGCTTAAAATGTCTGCAAAGAGTAAAACAAGCATTTGTCAGAAAAGCAGAAAGAATGTGAAAAACAGAAAGAAAAACAAGAGTCAATAATAATAAATAAATGAGAAAAAATACCAAAGCTGCCATAAAAATATAAACAATGTTGAAAACCCAGGCATAAGTGTATCACCAGACCAATCACAGATTTGAAAGGCTGTGCTTTAGCAAGAACAGCAGCTTGGGAGCCAACAGCCAGGCTCAGACTGCCCCCAGCATCAAGTGAAGGCACAGCCTGAGCTGCTGCTGCTGCTCAGAGCATGGTCCACTACAAAAAAACAGCCACAGCCAGAGCAGGGGGTGCAGTACTTGCCACACTCACAAAAAACTTTTTTTTTTTTTTAATTTTAAAAACAGATGGCAAAGTGAAACTTAACAGAAAATAAGTATTGAAACACAGAAAACAGTGACGCTTATGATGTAAACTTCAAATTCCAAACAGCAGAAGTTAGAAAAATGCCTGAAGCAAGGAAATAAAAAAAAAAAGCTAGAAAAAACCTGCCATTTTCTTAAAAAAACCAAAACAAAACATACATATATATATATATCAGACTGTTTAGACAACACAACTAAAACATTAAACCATCAAAGTTCACATATAACTGCCTTTTCTGATCACTAAAATATACAACAAACCTTTATACTGGAAAACACATTTTGAATCAAACTTAAAATAAAACATCTGTGAACTCTGAAGACAAATCCATTTTCAGCAGCAGTCCCATGAAAACTCCAATATACCCTGTTCTACCTGCTTTGAAGTTCCAACAACAGATATTCCAAAATAAAATATTACAGGCCAGGCTAGCATTGGTCTTTCCTGTATGATATTAATTTCATATTCTTAGTTTACAGCAGCACTTTAATTTTGTAACTAACATCATTGTAATTAAAAATTATATGAAATAAACACTTTTTTTGCTATTTGGTTATGAATGTAAGCCCACCTGGGTATTAAGATACTGAAAGCTAGTGAAAAAAATACATCAAAGGAATGAAAAGCCATAAAGTGCACAAATGAAAAATGCAGATAAACAAAAGAAACACAGCAAAGGAAAACTAGATGGCAGCACCTCCTTATTTTTCACAATTCCACAAGTCTAAGATTCAAAACAAGATATGGCAGCAAAAATTTAATGCAATCTAGTAACCAGTTTTAGAAGACTTCTGAATTTGTTTATTATCTCTGAAGAATATAGTAGTGCAAGCAAACCTACACTGTTTGACCAGAGCAGAATTCTTCTAAAATCAGTTTAAGTTCTAACAAATTATGGCTTGTTTCCTAAAAATCCTGTACCTTAACTAATATTCTAAAGCTGATTAGATTTTGGCAACATTAAAAATTTATTAATATTCAGGTAATATTAATGTCAACCAAAAAGTAAAAGGAAACTAAAATCACAAAGAGAAAATAGTTAAATTAAAATGATGTACAGCTAAGTCTAAAACATCCAAATCATGTTTTTCAAAAGAAGCACATTATCACTTTCACAGTACAACAAATTTGCATTGAAATATTATTATAATACTCAGGGAAGACCAAGTATTTCCATATAAACCCTGAGATACCAATTAAAAAAAAAGCAACAACAAAAGAAAAACAACAAAAAAAAAAAGCCTCTTGCAGCTGCACTGACATGAAAAATACTTTTAATATACCTGAGTAGTTTGTAATTTTTCTCTAAAACAATAAAACAGAGAAAAACTGCAGCTAGGAGTAGTTAATATGACAGAATTGTAGATTCATTTAGGTTGGAAAAGGTCTCAAAGGTCAATGAGTCCAACCATTAACAACCACATTACAATTCTATAAAATCTTAAAATTTGAACTAAATTAAAACTGCTATTTGGTACAATTGCACTTATTCATCTTTTTCTCAAATATTTTAAAGATACCAGAAAGACTGTAAATGGTAAAGATCATTAAAATATCAAATACATCTTTGTATTACAGGCACATCTCTCAGTCACTGCTCACTGTACTGTTGTTACTTTCAGGTTCTGAAGTTTTGGGCTGGATGTGTTTCACTGGCTCCTCTGTGCTACCTGTGCTGCAGACACTGTCCATCCTCCTGGGACATGTCCACTCTCCAGCACCTCTGAGCTCAGCCTTAAACTGATCCCAGCTGAGCCCCTCCCAACAAGCTATGTGCTTATCCCCATGTGCCAGTTTTCCAGAATCCCACTAAGAATGGAAACAATCAGATTTTATTCATGCTTTACACAGCAGCAATTAAGAGGAGCACAACTAAATGTCTAATCAAAGATTACCCCACCTAAGAGTCAAGAAGAACACAAGCCCTCCTTTCAAAATGGATTTGCCTCTCTTCTCCCAAGAATCTAACACAGAAGTGTACCCAAAGCTGTACATCTGCCTCTACTCCTGAAAGCTGCAAAGAACAAGACAAAGATACTATGAACAGCAGAAGTCAAACAACTTAAATAGCAAATGCAAGCAATCCAAGAATAAGAAACATCAGATTTAGGTCTGCTGTGCAAGTCAATCGTGTGCCTTGACTGCCCACCTGAAGCATTCCCCATGGAAGGACTGGAATTCACTGCACACCCACAGGACACAGCAATGTAGGATCAACAGAATCTTAGTCCTGCTGAACTCTTGTGTTTGGCACTGCAACCCAAATACACCTTTTTTTAAACTTGAGAAGGAAAGAGGGGTTGCTCTATCAATTCCCTACACGGGAAAGTACAACTGTATATAGGTATTTCACTTCTGAACCTTCAACAACAGAATAAGGATAGAGCCACGGTCTTTAAGGAAAGCCTTTCCTTAAGCCCTTACACAAATTCCTCAGAGGAAACACACTACACTTTCCTTATCTCAGAGAAAGGTGGCTCCTTCCTCACATTCTGTCCTGGATATCAGCCCAGCTGCTGAAGCTAGAAGAATTTTCAGGGAAAACCTGGTTCAATTTTCCTCCAAAATACCTGTGAGCAAATGACAGCCCCAGTATGGAAAGAAGAATCTTGCTGTAGTACCCAGGCTGCAGAAGTGGCTTAAAATCTGAACAGCTCTGTATGCATCGACCAAGTTGATCATATTACAGAACATTTACAACATTACCTTATTTTCCCCTCCTTTTTTGAGAGAGGAGAAATTACAGTTGTCAAAGGGAGAGAACCAAAGAGCTTTCCAATTTAGATGAACACTTGGTAGTTCTTCAGATACTCCTTCTTCTAGTTTTAAAAAAACTAATTCCAAATTCATTTAATGTTCTCCAGCTAGCACTTTCAACACTTCTTAATGAGTTGCCAAAAGTAAGTGCCAGCTTCTGCAACTTCTTTGGCATGTTATTTAATATCCTGCATTTTACATCTAGCTGTATAGCTCACAACAGACTTTCTCATCACAATAATTATTTTAAGTGTATAAACAAATGAAAACAATCACTTAGCTGAGTAACTTGTGACACCTGAATGGCTGTCATTAGGCTAAAATAAGGACAATCTGCAGAACAGCAACCATAATACCCATAAAATATGAAAGCCATGTCTTTTTCTGATGCATTCTTCATAAGATATTATTTCCTAGAATCCTTAAGGCAGACTGCAAGTTTCCACCTCTGCTGACTTTCTACATAGGTAGAAGAAGGGTAAAACACAAACTCAGTGACAAAAATACAATGCTAAGCTCTACAAATTTAAAGCACTCTACATTTTAATGCAAATAAATCTATCTTAAAATAACTGAATAAAGATACAGTAATTAAGTTGAGCTCTGCACAGTAAAATACCAACCATCACACTAATATCAGAAAGAAAGGTTAAAACTCCACAGCCTGCCACATTCATCCATCTCACAGAACACCTTGCTGGATTCAGGCAATTAATGTTTCTATTCTGTCTTGAGCTAATGGCACCAGAATTCTCCTGGGTTTCAGTCACAGTGGACACCATGACTCTTGAACAGTCATACTCTATATACACAAAAACCTAGGACATTATTTTTGATTAATTTTAAATTTCTTCTGGAAATTTTAATGCATTGACTTCAGCTTTCTGACCACCAGAAAGAGATCCTGAAAGAAAACAGCTTAATTAAAAACTCCCTGAAAAAAATATTGTTCAGTACACACAACTTCCTTTATTTTAGAACTGGATCCCTGAATTGACTAATTATAATGACTACTCAAACAAATAACTGACATTTCTAAAACCTTAGCATAATATTTATCATTGAACATTTCATCTGGAAAAACAATGAACAGTCTCTGGTTATAAACCATCCACCTAATGAAATAAAAGTCTTGTGTCTAGTTCTGATTAGATAAACTTCTAGAATTTATACCTTTACAACCTTGTTTTAAAAGGCTGTCAGCCACAATTTTTAAAGAACACTCAAAGGTCAAAAATATATAAAACATAAGCATGTCACAATGAAAGAAGACTCTAAAGATCAAGTGTAGAATCAGGGAAGTTCAATGTAAATTTCCCAAGGGCAGTATTAATTATTTCTTAACCCTGTTAATTACAACAAATACAGAAATGATGCAGCACAGTTTGGGCAGCTACTACTGAGATTTTCAAAGGAGATGAAACCTGACAAGCTACAATATCATGATTCTAATCCCCCTACACTAAAATAACCAAACTTTTCCATCTTACAAGGTATTGATCATTCCTAAGGCCTTGCTGGCTTCATCTATTCCAAGCCAGTGTGTTAGCACTAGGTAGTGTAAAGGAAAAAAAAGGAAAAAAGTATACAGTGCAGTGGGGTATTTATCTGAGCAGAAGCCTGTGAAAAACCAAACACAACTTTCCAACACCTGAACTCCTCCAGATTTCAGCTGACTCTACAAACACCTGAACATGCAGCATGCTCACAGGTTTATTTTTATATAAATCCATCAAGCAGGATTGTACTCCTTCTTCTCTCTATACTCCTGAAGCAACATTAACTGCTCCATACGAGAACAGCTGTGTGAGATCAACAGGATCTACATTTGCTTGCACACAGCTTAAGGCTGGCTTTGGGTCCAAACCCCAGAGCCAAGCAGGGGGATCCACATTTCTGCACACTTGCTTAGATTCCATGTGCAGTAAAGGTTATTCCTCAGAAATCTTCAAATTACAAACAATTTTTTAATACCTGTTATTAATATTTTCATGTTGAATTTTAATTTGGTATGCTGGCCACCTAAAAAACTAACAGTATGGAAGAAAAATAGCTAAAACTAGCAGACTTAAGATCCCACTGATGGTACAGTCCCACCACACAACTGCTTTGCACTTACACTATGCACTTGTCTCAGGAGCATTCCTAGAACTTCTGCTTGCAGTAATTACTAATAAAGTGCACTTATTCACAAAGGAAGCCCCCAACAACCAGAGACAGAGGCACAAAATCAGGAATTGGCTGCAATTTTGCCCAAACTAGTAAAAAAAAAAAAAAAAAAAAAAAAATCTGTAAATGAACACAGGCTTATCTCTGTGTTTATTTTTACCGGAATACATTTCTCTGTGAAGGTTTCTACAAGTCTTATTCTTCCAGATACCAGAAATTTAAACATTATATGGCTGCCTTTTCTGCAAAGAGTTCTTTAACAAATTTCACCCAATACTGCACTTACCCCTCTTTGGAGAGCATAAAGTTTTTCCAAGTGATTCCAGGCTTTCATTTATGTCTGTCCTGACAATGAGCAACAGTCTTCACAGGTAAACTCACTCCTAAAACTTACATTCTAGCTGGCTATCCTGTGGTTTATAGATTGCCTCATGTTACTATTTTCCATTCTCAACATTCATTCCAGCTTCCTTCTCTTCTGAAATGTTTATCATTGTTTTCAGTTTTGAATTAAACTTTAAAATCTTTCAGACTATAAATACGGTGCAATACATAAAGCACATAAAGGGAAAGTAATGAAATTATAAATATTGGGAAATACCTGTTGAACTTAATTCAAGCAATTTCTACGACAACTAAAGTGTTGTAAAGGCACTTTTTTAATCTTTCCATATAGAATTACTTATCTCTTCTGCAAATACAGACCTTAGACAAAACTACCTTAAACTTAAACATCTCTTACTACTATGGCACAGCAGCCCTGTACTAACATTCAAACATGTTTGCCTCTGCATTTCAGTAAAACAGCTCAATTCTAGTCCTAAATGGCCTAAAGCTAAACTGTCTCTCTACAAACTTTTAAACCGATGCAGCCTTCAAAGAAATTTTGAAAAAACAACAACCAAAACAAAAAAACAACCCCACAAAAACAAAACACCAAAACCAAAACAAACAAAAAAACAAGATCACACCACATTCACCCTAGAAAATAAAATAGCTCCAAGTTCAAATCAACACATTCCACTGACGAGCTTGAGACAGGAAAGCACTCTATCCTACCAATCCCTAGAAAAAGGAAAAATGTACCCACAACACAGGCAAAACTTTCAGTGTAGGCAGATCACAAACAGAGGCAAATTAGAAGAATCAAATATTTCTTTTGAAGAAAGTACATTTAAAAAGTTATTTTAAAATTATTGCAAATCCTTGGATAGAATGTGATTGGCTTTCTCTTCTCTAATGTCCAGTGAAATCAGCTATGCTGGGATTCAGCATGCTGGGATATCACAGTACTTCGGATTCAGAGCAGCAAGGGACACTTTCTAAACCACTGATACACAGTCCAAACTAAGACTGAGCTTTGTAGCCTCCAATAATCTCTCACTGAATACAGTCTTAAGAGACTCTCTAAAGCAGATCTTTTCCTTAAAAAAAAATTAAAAATCCTAGGACTCATAAAATAATTTCCATTTGAATAAGCATTTCCTGTTTTCACAACAAAAAGGAAGAAAGCACGGCTGCAGAAACAAATGAGGTAATAATGTGTAAGACATAATGCACCAATGTGAAATCAAGCCACACATACCTGAGCTGTTGAGAGGCGAAAAACAGGGCCAGTGGTGGGCACAGAAAGCCTGGGTGACATGCTGGCAGGTCCCTGTCCCTGTGTCTGCACCTGAGCCTGCATCTGAGCCTGTGCCAGAGCCTGCTGGGGCACCATCACGAGCTGTCCGGCATCCGTGCGCACCAGGACCATCCCTAGGGAGGGCAGGGAACAGTCACTGCACAGCAAGCAACAGCAGGAGTAACACAGAAAGAGCTACCTAGCCACAGAATGCACAGTAAAGTTAATGTACAGCACTGTACCTTATTCTCTACTGTCTTTTTTGATTCTCATGTAACAGCAGATTTTATTTCGAAGAAAACAAGGAGACCCCACTAGCAGACCCAATTCAGTTTGGAGTTTAAATAACTGCATAAATAACTTATGGAAAGCAGTGATGAAAAAAGCAACCACTTGAGTGTTTGGGGGACAGTGATTTCTAGCAGTCTAGTCAGAGTCAGAAGAACAAAATTAGAAATAAATACTAATTAAAAGTAAAAACTCTAAGGACAATGCAGGTGCTGGGAACACAACTGAATATGTGCATACCATGGACAATGATCTGAGAGCTTTACTAAACAACAGCTTATGAGTACATGCAAAATTAGGCCAGACACACTTCTGAGTATACAATATTTGAGATTTACTTAACATTGAGCATTAACAGTTTAATCTATGTGGTACCCACCATCACCTCTTTGGGAGGCACTACCTGTGGCTTAAACATCAACAACAATCACTGTCAGGCCCAGAGAACCAACATGACTCCTCAGCAATACCGTGCAGCAATTTTAGAAAATTGGCAAGTTTTCTAACACTTTCCAGAAATAAATGACAATTTTTTCAGATTATCTTGTAAAACACCTCACAAATAGAGGCCTCCTAGACAACAGAGCCATTGCCATCAAGCTGTGCCCAAAGTTTTGTAGTCAGCAGGCTGGAAAAGGGGAGACAATGGCTAAGCTGGTCCATGGATCCTGGAGTTTCACACATTCAAGGTCACTGCAAAGCATGTAATGTTCTTCCTAAAGTTCACTCAGAACTAAGAAGCAGTTCTCCAAAAAGATTATTAAAAAGAATTTCCAAGTCAGTTCCAGAATACATTTTAATAATTTAACCTAGATAGGCTACAACAGGTCAAATAAACAGAAAAACATCTTGTCTGCAACAACTAGAGAACCAAAAACTAAAAACCTACTAAATCACTTTCAGTCTGCTGATAACAGGGTCAGCAGACACTGTTTCTACAACTTGTGCAAATTGCTTCATATACTTTTTTAACTTTTCAAAGGAAAATGAACAAGGTCAACTCCTATATCCAGTTCTAAAGGTAAAAGCTTACATCCAGTTCTAATTGTTAACTCCCCAGGGAGAAAAAACCCAACTAGAACACCTTGCTAATGGGACTCAGTTTGCAACATACCCTGAGGATTAAGAAATTCTAACACTATTATAATAAATTGCAGAACCTTATATCAAGAAAATCTTTCTTTCAGTCTGACATGGAAAAACCAAATCCCAACTGTGGGATGAACATGTGAGAGAACTGCAGCACACATAAAAACCCTCACTCACACAGTTGGGTGCTCCTAGCCAACCTTTCCTGCTACAAACAGAAGGCAAATTTCTGCCACTATAAACTAAAGATCCATGGAAATCAAAGTTTAAGGTAACAGTCATACAGAGCCACAGCAAGGACCACATCCAAAAGCCACAATAACAACTCTCTTTCAAAGCCAAGAGTAATTTAAAAACTAAAAAGTTGAAAGAAACTCATTAAAAACTCATCTAAAAGGTAACTTTTAAGTTCCATTAGACATTTAAGCACCAAGCTTCATAGTTTATATTTGCAGAAAATCCTGCAAGCAGATGATATATTTGGCATATGACATTCCTAAACCATCTGGACACCCCAATATGCCAACTGGCCAAACTGGTTATCACTTCTCTGATTGTGCTGTGAACCTTATACAAAAATCCTCATAGGATAATGCCTACCACACAGTAAAAAATACATGATCTATTTGCATTACACAGATTCACACGTGTGTTCTTAATTTATCTTCCCATTTTCTAAACCTGATTCTGAATAGAGAAAAACTGAGTGGAAAGGAGAAACGAGTTGCAACACGTGCCACACAGTCTCAACCAAAGCTGCAGACACAATTATTGCTATAAAGGAATAAATACTCATGTGTTAAATTATATTTTAATTCAGTTCGGAGTACTATAAATTTCTGTTACTGAGCAGCTGGTACAAACTAGAATCCAGTTAAATGATGAGTTTAATTTTACCTTCCTGTCAGTCACATAAAGATGAAATACACAACTTATGAGCATTATCTGCTAAAATAACCTGTTCTCAAAAACTGATTGTAAATTTCTGTTTTATATAGAAGTTTGCTATATGGGAGATTCAGATTAATTAAGCACCAAGTTAAAAATTCAAAAATAACGTATTTGCTGAGTAACTTCCTTTTAGAACATACTATCTTCATGTTTATGCAAATTTCATAGATTTCCAACTATCTTGTAATAAAATCAAATTTGAATTAAAACTTTCCAGTGTATTATTTTCATAACATTTTCTAAATCCCGGACCAGACTGTTTTCAAGGTTCAGTTTTCCCACTTCTGCTTGAAAGTAACAGATCAAAATATTGACACAATGAAATTCAGAAACAGTGTGCAAAGTTAAAATGCACATTATCATCTGCATAGAGTAACCTTCAACAGAGTAACAAAGGGAGGCAAAGGTTAAAGATGTACCCTCTGAACAGCAACTTATCTGTTTCAAGCTAGTTGGGTCTTCATGAAACCACCAAGATTTGTATGTTTGGAGCATCTGAGTCTGAAGGATTTTTCATAAACTAGGGCCAAATACACAACTACTAAAAGGCCACTTGGAAGCAAACATCTACACAATCATTTAGTTAATAAATATCAAATATTTCAAGAAATAAATTGGAAGAACTATGTTTTTTCAGACTATATCAATAGGTCCACATCTTAACATACTATTAATACTACAAGGAAAAAAATTAGCTTAAATGTTGAATGAGCTCCTAAATCAAGAAGGTATGAAGATACCCAAGTTTTTGCAACATGAAAATCTAAGTAGGGGACCACAGTACCCTCCAGATGAAACAATGTACAGATTAAGAGTAGGAATCATAAGGATGAAGGGATGCTGGTTTGGTTAGCTAGCAACCTTGCCGAACTTAAATTTTTGGTAAATAAAGTTAAGAAACTTAGAGGAGTACAAAGAGCACGCAATTGCTTCAGAGTTGGAAATAAAATCTGGTGATACAAAGACCACCCTCACAAAAGAACAACATGATCACAGTTACTGAAAGTTATAAATTTTAGGTTACACGCATTTACCACCTGGTTCACAGCAGAAAACATCCTTTCAAGCAGAAACACTTCTCAGGACTATCAAGTGCAAAGCAGAAGATAAAAGTCCTTTAAAACACATATAAAGTTCTTCTTAGCTATCACTCCAGCTCTTTATCCGGTGTCCAACTACACCATCACAGGGTAACTCACCGTAACTACCGCTCTCCCCACGACAAAACCAGCAACTCACCAACAGCAGCTGCAATTACTCTGCATTAGCCGTACCACTTATACCCTAATTAGCGGCAGCCTGCTCATCTGACGGTGCCTCAGACAGGTGCCTCTTCCTCGGTTTCCAGCACGTCGAACACAGGGACATGACAGCTTTAGGGGAAAGCAAAGCCCTCGGCCAAGAGAAGGAGGTTAGAGCGAGCGGCGAGGCGGGCGCGCTGCGCAGCACTTACCGGGCGGGATGGTGAAGCCGGGGGGCAGCTGGATGGTGGTCTGCGGCGGCGGCCGCACGATCAGCTGCGGGGCCACGATCCGGGGGGCAGCGCCCAGCGCCGGCCGCGGCGACACGGCCTGGGGGGCGGCGGGCAGGGCAGCGCCCGCCTTGGCGGTGACCGCGGGCTTGGGCGCGGCGGGGGCCGCGGGGGCCGGCGGGGCCGAGCCCGGGGCCGGCGGTGCGGGCGCGGGCTGGCGGAGGCGCCGAGCGCGGTGACCGCGGGCAGCGCGCCGGGCGCGGGCTGGGGCTGCGCGGCGGCGGCCCCGCCGTGCCCGCTGACGGGCGGCGCCGCGCCCGCCCGGGCCCCGCGCCCTCCCCGTTGGGCGCCGCCTCGCCGGGGCGCGGCGCGGGGGCAGCGGCGGCGCCCTCGGCCGCTCCGCCGCTCCGCCGCCCCCGCCGGGGTCCCGCCGCCCCCGCGGCCCCGGGCGCGCCGTCGGCGGCGGGCGGGCTGGGGCCGGGGCTCCCCGCGTCCCGCGCGGCGGCGGCTGCAGCGGCCACATGGTTGTTGACAGGCTGGGCAGGGGCGGCGGGCTGCGGCGGGGCGGGAGCGGCGGGGCTGCCGCCGCTGCCGCCGGGAGCCGCTCCATGTGATTGCTGCACACTACTACTGTTTACACTCGCTCCTCCCCGCCGCCGCTGCTGCCGCCGCCGGGGGAGACGGGGACGGGAGAGGCCCCTGGGCGGGGCTCGGCTCCCCGCGCTGCCGGGGCGCGCCGCCGCCTCTCCTGCCCCGGGCGCGGGCGCAGGGCGGCCGGGCTGTTGCCGGCCGGGGCTGCTGCCCCCGCCAGGCTCCCCTGCTGCGGCTGCGGCTGCTGGGACGGGGCGGAGGTCCTGGGCGGGGCGGCTCGGCGGGGCCGCGGCCGCCGGCCAGCTGCGATTCCAGGGATCCCACCAGGTCGCTGAGCGCCTTCTCGTCCACCTCCTCGGAGAAGAGCAGCATCTCCTCCAGTGGGTCCGACGCGCCCGCCGCCATCTTGCGCTGAGCTGGGGAGCCGGCGGCGCTGTGCGCATGCGCGGGGCTCTGCCGCGCGCGGGGCACCATGGGAGGGGCCACCGCCTCCGCCCCGCCCCGGGCGGTACCGGGACCGCCCGGGCGGGAGCGCGCCCGGCACCGGGACCGCCTGAGTACCCTGGCGGGTGTCACCGCCCAGGCAGAGGCGGCGCTGCCCCTCGGGAAGCTGCGGGGGCAGGGAGGTGCCGTAGGGACGGGCTCGGTGTGGAGCAGCCTCCCTTCCCCGGGTATCCGCAGGGACCCGTCCCGTCCCGCCGGGAGAAGCGAGCGAACCGCCTGAGCTGCCCCGCCGCGGGATGTGCAGCGGAGGGAGCTGTCCCAAGCCCTTAAGCACAGACAGATCACGGGTACACTGCTCTGCCTTGCACTTATCGGTGTCCGAAGCTACTTGCTCTAGCCGGACCAGAATGGCTGCAGTGATACAATTTCCTAACGGGGAAGCTGTTGGCAGAAGATTTGGAAAATAAAAATAAGGCTCTTTGCATCTCCAGAGCTGCTGCCCTGGCCTGCTGCTCCCTCGGCATCCTCGCGGGAAGTTTAAGGTAGTTGATTTTGCTGCTAATGCTTTTGTTATCGCACTTCTGTGTGCCCTTTTCCCACCAGCACTTCCTCACACACTCTGAAATAACTTTTAAGAGAAAGACAGTGGTACTAAATCATCGTTTTTTAAACTAATGACAGGACAGTGTCTTCGATAGAACCCTCCAAATAAAAACCTTTTCCCGTATGAATAACACACAAGGGATAACCATGGATTTGTGACCCCGGCAGCAGCTTGGATTCCAGACCTGTCTCTGCTGGCCTGCAACAGCACGAGTGTCTGCAAAACTGGGATGTACTGGAGCTGCTACTCTGTGGGCTGAAATGGTGAATCATTCCTCATTTTGTGAGCTCTCACGGATTTCCAAAAAACTGGAAAAGGTGCTCAGTGAATAAGGACATGCTCCATGCACTGGTGGGGAGGAGTGGGGGGCTGGCTCAGCTCCTCTCCAGTCCTGCCTCCATCTGCTCAGTCCTACCGTGTGCGACTCGCTGGGGTCACAAGACCAAACTGCTCTGTTTCCTCTCAAAGGTGGTACATTTTTATTCAGGGCAGTTTCTCCTGATTGTCCTTTAAGAGCAAGTTTATGATGAATCAAGAGAAACCACTTTTAAAATGCATTAAATATAGGTTGTACCAGTTTAATTAGGATAAGTTTAATGTCTCCTGAAATTAAACTAGTGCGTATTTCTTCAAGAAAGTAGCCGGTGAAAATACTGAAGGTCCAAAGGTGTGGTAGGATTTATGAGCAGGATCTGGTGCAGTATGTGAATGGGAAAGTACAGCAGTGTTTATGAAAAGCAGCATTAAATATACACAAGAGATCTATACATTAAAAAATTGCTTAGAAAATGAGCATTGCTTTTGTGGAGTGCTACAGCTAAATTAAATTTGGATTTTTAACAAATACTTCTACCTGGAAGTTTAATTAAAGCATAGTAAATATTAAGATTATGCTATTGCATAAATATAAAGAGGAATTCTTTGGGTTGGAAAAAATAGAAATCTATCCAATATGACTTTTTTATGAGTCACAGACTTGATTCTATCAGAGAATGTTCCATGCAGTCCTCACTTAGTTGCCCTGCTCCTGAACTTCATTTGCATATGACCATCTCCAGAGTTTTCATAAGAGAATGGAAGGTAGATAAATGACTCTGCAAATAGTCCTGACTATGAAACAAATTTTAGTGTCCATTTTTCTAATACTGTGGCATTAAACTGGGTGTTTCCATAGAAACCACCCTGGAGGAAACTGAATTGCTTTGTAACTTTAGAAGATAAAAGTTACCTTCCCACTGGACAGAGAAAATGGAAATATTACAATTTGAATGTACATTGTGCATGGGTAATCTGTAAAATATTAATTTGTATTTCTCCCCACTCACTTCTTTTAAATTGAGCCATTTTATATACATAAACACACAGGGTAAGGAAGTGTAAGAGAATGTTTTATTTAATAAAACATGATGTATACTGACTCACATTGGACCTCCTTCAAGTCAAAAGGTGAGGACATAGCTAAGAATGTTTATAAACTTGTTGTTGAAACTGCCTTTGGGCTTGACCTTTTACAGAGGAAAAATGCTTCTGGTAAAAAACAGAATCTCTGTGAACTTTTGTATTCATTCTATTATAAAAATGTTTTCCAAATATATTCATGCATTTCATCACAAAAAATATTTCTGAATATATTTGTTGCCCTTTCATTTTTTGGAATTATATATGTACAGAATAAAAAAAAAAAATCTAAGGGGCCATTGTGATCATCTCATCCAATCTTTTAAGATGCAGTCTTTCCTGAATTACTTTTTGTTCAAGATAGAGAATGATCTTTAGAAAAGTTAAATTCCAACCATGGTTTCAAAACTGCCTGTGAAAGAAAATCCACCAGAGAACTTGTTGAACTGCTCTTCAGTTCTCAGCACTGCTCAGGCCTGTGCCCTGCTTGCAGCCCAAGCTTGTCATTAATAACTCAGTGCACAGCAAAGTCCCCCTGCTGTGTTCAGCTGCATGGAGTGAGAACAGGGTATGGGGATGAGTAACCTGTTGTCTTCTACAGAAGTGAAAGTGCTTAGAAAAGAGCACTATTCTCCCGCTTATGTGTCATGGGTTTGTCTCAAATAAACACTTTCAGTGCCTTCAAATATACAGTTTAACCATCTTAAGTTTAATATCAAGATGCTACCTACCAATTCAGGAAGAATTTTGAGTTAACTTGTTAAAATGAAGAACTCTTTATCTATGTTATTGAAATTCACTTTACACTATAAAAATATTCCTTCAGCTGCTCATTTTAAGTACAACATAGAAATTATAAACTCCAAAAATTGGAGAGCATGAAGATTACTAGAGAACTAAGAGCTGTCCTAGGAATAGCATAAGTGTTAAGCTTAAAAAGACCTTTTAAGATTGCCTCAGCACTGCCAAGGCTACCACTAACCCATGTCCCCAAGTGCCACATCCACATGTTTTTCCCTCCAGGGATTGGGAGTCTGTCCTGGGCAGCCTGACCACCCTCTACATGAAGAAATGTTTCCAAATATCCACCCTGATCCTATCCTGGCACAACTTGAGGCCATTCCCTCTCCTCTTGTCCCTGTTCCCTGGGAGCAGAGCCTGACCTCCCAACTGTCCCCTCCTGTCAGGGAGTTGTGCAGAGCCAGAAATTCCCCCTGAGCCCCTTTCCAGCTCCCTCAGCTGCTCTTCATAAGATTTCTGCCCTAGATCCTTCACCAAACCTGGGTCCCTGGCTTGGAAGGCAGAATATGTCTAAATTTAGTTTCATGTACTTCAGTTACAAATGAATTTTATTTTAAATATGGCTTATATGAATTTTGGAGCTTGCAAAGTTAATTGTAAATACATGTTTAATACCGTAGACAGCACTTGATGGTGATACTTAGGAGTATTTGTCATCAAGGTTAGAATTTAACCCTTGAGTGTTTCAAGGAAGTAGTTTTCTATCCCTAGGCATGTGTGCAGATTTTTTGTTTGTTTTAGTCTTTGTGTTATTCATTCTGGCCAACTTCTCTCCTCCAGAAACTTACAAGTTGTTTCAGAAAGGGCTGTTAAGGCTCTTCAGCCTAAAGACAGCTGAGAGGGGCCCTCAGCCCTGTCTGTCCCTGTGAGCAGGAGGCTCAGAGCAGTCCCAGGCTCTGCTCCAGCCCCAGCAATGGCCCCAGAGCCAGGGCAGGGGCTGAGCCCAGGAACTGCCCCTGCACAGGAGGCACAGCTTGTGCCCTGGGCAGTGCCCAGCCCTGAGCAGAGTGTGCAGAGAGGCTGTGCAGTCTCCTGCTGGGGACATTCCAGAGCCACATGGACACTCTGCTGTGCCCTGTGCTCTGGGATGGCCCTGCTGGAGCAGGGAGGTGGCACCACAGCAGCTCCTGGGGCCCCTTTCATCCTGGGATTCTGTGAAAAATAAACCCTGGCAGTTTCCCATTTGGTTTCTCTTCTGAAATGCTCATCTATTGTGTCCTAGGCTCAAGTAAATGTTAGTTGCTATTTCCTCTTCCAACCACAGCAGCTTGGAACCCTAGTTCTGTAAATGTAGAATGGACAGTAGACACATGATTCTGCAGCTAGTCCTTACTATGAAATAAATGTGAGCGTCCATTTTTCTAATACTGTGGCATTAAACTGTGTTTCCATAAATAAACAGCCTCTCCAGTTTTGAGAGGCTCACGGGAGGCACCAGCACTGGATGTCCAACCACCGAGCCCCTCAAACACCCCGAACCTCCCCATCACCAAAGCTCACGAGCTGCACCAGGGCCGGGGCTGCCGAGCGACGACACGGGACCGCTGAGGGCGGCCGGGCCGGGGTGAGCCGAGCCGAGCGGGGCCGAAGCTCCGCGCTCCGCTCCCGCCGTCGCGCGCCGTTCCCGCCCCCAACTCAGCATTCCCGCTCGCAGCTCTCGCGAGAGCAGCCGCGCTCCCGGCATGCACCTGGCGGGCCGGGCGGGGGGGGCGCTGTGAGGGAAGATGAAGGCGGCGGCCATGTTGGGAGCCGCGGGGCGCGGGCCGTGTTGAGTGCTCCGCTGAGGGCTGTGCCGAGGGCTCCGCTGTGCGGGGAGTGGTGGCTCAGGGCGGCAGGAGGATAGCGCCTACTGCGACTCAGGATTGGGCTTTCTTGGCTACTTGTACCTGGCTTAAGGAGCCCTCGGCAGTGGCGAAGGGGTGTCCCTGACCGAGAAGCAGCGCCATGAGCGGGGGGACGCCCTACATCGGGAGCAAGATCAGCCTCATCTCCAAGGCTGAGATCCGCTATGAGGGGATCCTGTACACCATCGACACCGAGAACTCCACGGTGGCGCTGGCCAAAGGTAAGGACGCAGCCGGCGGGAGGAGCGGGCCCGGCGGCGCTCGGGGAGGGGCGGGAGGGGAGCGCGGCCGCGGGACGGGATCGAGGCCGCGGGACCGGGATCGAGCGAGGACCTGGAGCCGCGGCGCTGTCCGGGCGCTGAGGGGGCCCGGCGGAGAGCCCGCCTCGTCCTGCCATCCTCCCGGCGGGGCGGCTGCGGGGGACGTGGAAGCGAGATGGGGTCTGGCCGTGAGTGAGAGCGGCGGCGCTGCGAGGCCCTGCTCCCCCTGCTCCGGGGAGGGACCCTCGAAGAGAGGATCCGAGAGCGGTACCGCGCCGGGGGCTGCTCAGAGGTGTTCCTGTGCACTCTGTGGAGTGCAAGTATGAAACCCGTGGCGGTGGAAGCGGCCCAGAGCTAGTGCGTGAAAGGGAGTAGGAGTGAGAGGCTAGAAAGAGGTTTTCTCTGCCTTGTTAAGAATTACAGACATACAGGGATATATGACTGGATTGCTCTGCATCTTAGGACAGCAGACAGCTCGAGTCTGAAGGGAATCCTGAATGCTGGATTACGGACAAAAGCTGAACGTAAGATGTTAATTTTGGAGGTTTATGGTACAGTGTAGTTCGAAATGGTAGGAGAATGTTATTGGCCAGAAGATAATGCATATCAGCATTTTTCTCCTTTACACTTCTTACTTCTGTGAAGTCTTGCTAAGTAATCTAAATTCATATGTAAAAGCAGAGAGTCTGTCCAGCCATTAGGTAAGAGGAAAAATTGCTCCTTGTGTAAATGAAATATTTAGGGCAGAGAGGATTCCAGAGCTCGGTTCCCGGCTTAAATGAAAGGCTTAACGCTGGTCTGTTCCGTTCTGCACAGCTGCGGTGGGTGCTGGTGCATACCATGAGTGCGTTCGCTTTCGCTGCCCTTTGTGGTAAATCTTGTTTGTGCGCTGTGTCACTTTAAGGCCTTCCCTCCTCGCAAACAGCACCCCCCCGTTATTGTTTAAGAAGTAGGTTACTCTGTTTTGTAAGTGTGATACATCGGCTTTGAAACACCTTATAGTGAGTTTGGTCTTAGGCTGTACAGTTCGTTTACGGGGCAGTTAGCTTTCATTATGTGATTTTTACTTATTTCTAAAGTTGCCTTTAGGTTATATTGCCTGGCTGGAGTTGCATTATCTACTTTGAAAGGACAGCTGGTTTTGGTTTATGCAAGTAAAAGCTGGATAATGTGATTAAAAATAAATTTCCAGAAATTCCAGTTGCATGCTGTGATTGTTAAGGTTTGTGCAAAAGCACATAGAAAAATAATCCTATCCTTGAGGACCTTGTGATAGTCTTGTCCAAAATTAGACTGATTTAGTGCTGACCAAGCCGATTTTGCATGACTTCTCAAGAGTGGTTAAGTCATGTTGTGGTGTGTCTGCCAAAGTGTACATATCTAAGATTGATCAAACTACAGTTACGAGTCTCATCTACTCTATTCTCGTAGCTCTCATCAGAAATGTAAATCTAAACCATTGAATTTACTTCAATAAAACTTGGCTGAGTTAGCTGAATAATGTATGTTTTCTAATAGTGTTATGATTCAGAAGAGAATAAACCAGTATTTCTAGACTACATGGAACCAAAAATCTTGAGATTAATGTGGAGCTGGTAACAACCATGTTAGCATGTAGTTCTCAGTGCTATTAACAGAATGCTCCACTCGAGGGTGTTCAAGTTTCTGAGGGCTTAGGCCATTGAATGTTTGTGGCAGTGTATATGTAGGATGGAAAGTGTGCTTAATTATTGGCCAGGTCTGTTTGTGAAAGAAGCAGAACTTGTACTCTAGCGGTAAATATGTTGATCGGGTAATAGTTGCCACCACTTCTTGTGCTGAGTCCAGAAGTCAAATCAAAACTGTTTAGTGTGAATCTTGACCACAAATGTTTTTTTTTTTGCCAGAGAGACGCAAAAAAACTCAAACCCCAAAAGACAATGCATGCATGCAGCTGTGTAGTCTGTGTAACGTGACTATTCCCTGAATTGAACGCAGGGCACCTTATCATTATTCATATTTTAACTGAGGTTACTGAAATGGTGACATAAAGTGCAAAAGTAGAGGTAGAGTCTGTTCTGGAATAACTACAGATTCAGCCAGCTGTAGGATTTGTGCAGGCTAAACCAAAGTCAGAGATAATCTCATTCAATTGTATTCATGAAATGCCTTCATTTGCCTTAAATTGTCTAGTGTTTCAGACAGAAATAAGTTTTTTTTGGTTGTCAGCACAGACTGTAGTCCTGCCTTACTGGGGGCAATCTGCTCTGGTTCTCTAATCAGCATTTTGTTTACAATGTTGTGATCTTTTCACCAAGCAAAGCTTGTGGTATCTATCTCACAATTAGAGAAAGATAGGAATGGTTAAATATGGAGCATAACATTTTTAACCTAAGCTGGAGTCTGATAAGGTGAAGTGATGCATCCTTTCACGAAGTGTGTAAGTGTATAGTTACATAAATAACAGGGCAAACAGCATCCATAGTGGATTCCAAACACTAAGCAAGCTGTGCAGACATTTGAGGTTCTTAAATGTTACTGGTGTGTGTGTTTTCATTGGATCGACAGCTTTTCAGAGACAGTGTCTGGAACCAAAACCCACTCATTCCTATTGTCAAGCCTCGAGTTAAAATAACTTGAAATGTCCTTCTAGTTCAGCGTTCTACTTCATGCTTAATTTTTTAAAAAATTATTATTAATTTTTAAAACATTAAACCCAAGCAATTTAGGAGGAGTTTGCAAGCCATGGTTAGTTTTCTTGTTGGAAAATGATTGCTGCCCTACCTGGGGCATTTACAGAGTCATCACAGTGCTTGATCTTAGATGTTGTGGCATTAAAAATGAGATCTTTCATATTAGTGCACTCTGTGGAGTGCACTAATGCTTTTCTGTTTCAAGGCAGTGAATTAGAGAGAGTTATTTTTAATGCAGGTAAGCTGTGTAGCAACTATGTTGAGTCAGAAAAACCTTGTTCCTTCAACAATGGAATCCTTAGGTATGTGAATATAAGAAACAAAATTATACATTGTCTCTGCTATAAAGCATTAGTTCTCATTTAGCAGCTCTTGGACCCTTGAGAGTTGCATTTGGAGCCATTGTAATTGATAGACATAAACGAAACAGGTTTTGGTAATTTTAAGAAGTAGTTAAACTTCTGGCATGTTCAGCTGTCTGTGACAGTGTTGTCCATAGTATAATGACACATCAAAAGGAAAACTTCCCTCTTAGACTTCTACAGAACATTAATTGCAGGTGAAAGGCTCAGAAATGCAGACAGAGGAAAGTTAAAATCTTGTGAAGGCTAGAGCTCATTCAGGGGTGAGAAAGGGAAGGATTAAATTTCTATCAAAATTTTATGCATGTATTTTTTAGTCAGTTAAGTAACATGCTCCTTTCATGTCTTCAAGGTTAGGGTACGCGTGCTAAACCAAACTTGTGCACAGTATGTCACAGCAGGAAAATTCCTCTTGTCAAAGCCCACTCGTGGCTGCTGCCCTCATCCATCTCCCTGCAAGTAAGGGAATGCAGGCTGAATTAATTGTTCTGGAGAAATGAGCCTGGCATGAGCTCAGTGTGGTGTGCAGGCATCAAAGCATGTTTGCAATGAAAGGGTGGTGATGTTTGGAGAGAGGTGGCAATTGAAATGACTTGTTCACTTGTGGTGGTCTCATTTTAGTCATCGTGCTCCTCCTGGGAGCCTTAGGAGCAGGAAAAAGCTGGTTTCTGTGTATGTTCAGGGAGTGAGGGCAGAGTGTCAGTGCTGTACACAGACTGAACTACCTGTTGGCAGTAATTCATGAAAGTCCTCTTGCTAGCAGAGACAATAGTTTCCCTTCTGATTAACATTCTGCTTGGATTCCCTGTGTTAATCAACAAGTAATCATATCTGTTAACTGGCAGGGAAAGTTGCAATGTTGCCATTAAATGCTACAGTAGTATAATGTGATAATATACATCAAAATATCGTGTAGTAGTAAAATCAAAGTCAAAATCTGTACAAAAATTTGCTCACAGCACTTTAATATGAAGTTAGTGGAACTACGTGGGCATAAGTTTATATATGAATAGGCTTAAGAGAACTAGTTATTTTAGCTAGCTACTTAATTGTGTGTATTTACACTGACAAAAAAAAGTTTGCTTTTAACACATACTGCTTGTCCTTTTGTTTGCAAGTCCTTAAGCCAGTTTAGCTCTTTCAAAAACAAAAGTAACAAACAGTCCTGAAATCGACAAAGTAAGATTAATTAGATTTACTGCAGTTGTAAGATTGTCTTTCACATTCTTATTTTCATTTCCTCTCACTCTTCTAGTATTTTGCTATATATGAACTACTGAAGGAAGGAGGTAGTCTGAGGAAATTCCCCAAGAGACAGAGCTGGATAGAGCTCTAAGCCTGCTGCTGCTCCAACACTTTGTGCTCTTGATACTCTGGCAACTTAGTATTTCTGAGTATGAGAAAACATGGTAAAAGCTATTTCTTTCTAAAACCTGTTACACTGGCCACTTTTAATATTAGACTTCTTACTTTCATGAATTTAGATTGTGTTAAATCTAAGTGAGGAAAACAGAAACTGTAAAGATAGGTATGCCTTTGCAAAATACAAAAAGTATCTTTCAACTCCTTAACATTATTCTGAAGGACTTGACTGGGGTGGATTCATGAAGTAGCCCTTCCTAAGGTCACAGCACATGCAGTTCTGGTTCCTGCTTTAAAAGGAAATTGGACTTGGGGTGGTTATTTTGGTTGCTTGTGGTGAGAGGCCGAGTCTGAACTGCAAATCAGGGCAGTTTGCTTACCTCTCTCCAGCACAGCAAATCTCCATTGGATGAAATTGTGTTTATATTTTGCAGAAGGCTGTGATAAAACCTGTTTGCTTTGGGGCAGGGGAGAAGTAAATGAAGAGTCAAACTTTTAGTAGCAAGTCTTGATGTGTTTTATTGCTAAACCATTGGCATCTATCTATCACTGTCTTGAGTTAACAGCATAGACAGTTGAATGTCTTAAAGATGAATTCTAAATTTTGGTGTTGAAAAACTTCCTTTTGATGTTGGTGATTTCATGGTGTGGAGAAAGACATTGTTCTTTAACATACACTGAAATCCCTTTATGTGTTTCACCATATCAGTAGATGAAAGTCTGGTGATTTTTTTTTTTTTTTTTTTAATTGATTTAGCATGGAGAAAGGTAATTGCTAAGTGTTAGAACTGTTCCTATATGTATCAAGGGACATTAGTATTAATATTAAAATACTTACCTGTGTAATGTAGTTCTGACTAAGTACTTTGAAAGCGTATTTCTTCCACAGTCCATCAGATTTTTATTTCTGTGTAAAGGCAAGATGCAGCCCTCTAACATACTACTCTTTCCCTGTGGTGTTGCTAAAGAGTAGTTTCTTCACTTCAGCTAGAAAGTAAAATCCTTTGGTAACTTACTGATCATACTCTGGCCATTTTTGTGTATGTTTGTAAACAAAATGGCTACTAGAAAAACTATTTCAGTGTGGGACGGAGAGAAGCAGTACAAAATCAACTTTGGTTTTACTTACCAAGGCAGTAGGTCAAATAATGGAATGAAAGTCCAAGATGGAATGAAAGTCCAAGATAATTTATTAGTTATCTGACAAATAGAGTATAAGATGACCAGAAAGTGAGGGTAGATCCACAATCAAGATAGTGAAATAGAAAAGGTTGGTGAATAAAAAGCAATGGAATTAATTGACCCAGGAATACACAAGACCCATTGACAATGTTATTAAGCTACTGTGCATTACTTTTGAGTTAATTTCTGCAAATTCGTGAGCTCCAGACACTTCTGTAGAGGAAAAGAAGACAGATTCCTCTTCTAACAAGGACTGACATTAACTAAAGTGTGTGTCTTTTTACATTGCTCACACTTTGTGGTACCATTCAGAGCAGACTTTCAGATGCACAGAAACAGAAAAGATAAAGAAAGCTCAATAGATGATACATGAACAAAATAATTATAACCACTTAATGTTATTTTTCTTTGTAGTGTAGTCTCTTTACCCCTGAATTATGCTTCTTAAAAAGATTTTAATACCTGACTGTTAAGCTCTGTTTATACAGCATCACAAGAAGCAACAGTGATGGAAGATGGCTGGTGCAGCCTGGGAAATGACTCAGTATCACTTTATACATCTCTGCAGGAGACTGCTTTTCTTGACTAATGATTCTATGGCTGCAAATAAGTGCCTAATGATGTCCCCAAAATCTTGATGCATCTGAAAATGGAGGGCAATCTAATTCTGGTAAATTAAAGCAAACTACAGATTTATTTTTTTTTTCAGCATAACCTGTACCTTGCAAAGCAAGCAAACACTTTCTAAGAAAGGCTGGAGCAAAAACAGTCATAAGGGATTGTTAAAGTTGCTACAAGTTGATGAGATTGTGATTGAATGTGACTGTCATGATTTTGGGGGTTTGGTTTTCCCCCTCTTTGTTTTCAATCCATGGTTTAGTTTTTGCTTACAAAACTAGCTGTTGGAGACAAATCTCTTCTTCAGTTATTTGCTTGTTTCATTTGTTACTCACCCAAGGTTGGCATGCTAAGGGTGGGGAAGAGTTTCTGAGAGGGCAGTGACAGCAAAGTAATGGTATCCATGTACAGTGGTAATGATTGTACATAGTGCAAAAGTGAGATCTGGATTGTTTCATTGCTGTGCAGTCAGAAAGCTGTTGGAATTCATACAAGGAATTTCATGTCTTGGTATGGTGCACACTAGGAAGATAGTTATGCCCCAGTGAGTTTGCTTAATTTGACAGAGATCATATGACATCATAGGAGCCTTACAGCAGCAAGAAGACTGCATTTTGCGTAGTGAAAATTGTGTATAAATATCACAGAGTTCTTGTTGTTTTATTAAATTTTGAATCTCTTGAGAAATATTTGATAATTTTTTATATTCCAGATTCTAGTAATAGTAGCATATTTTTCCTGGTTTGCAAATACCAAATATGAAGTATGTAAACTCATGTATTACTTGAGTCATAGGATTGACTTACCAGCCAAAAAAAACCTGCCTTGCTGCTTCCCCTTACCCTCACAAAACAGTTGAAATATTCAACATGAAATTGATAGCATAAGTTATGTCTCAGTCTTTCAGCTTGGGTTTTAACTCAGATGTTTTAGCTAAAATTAGATTTTTGTCTGAGGAGAGTTGATGACGATAAAGAATACGATGCCTATTCAATAAGGGTTTTTTTCTCAACAAAGTTTTATTATTTTTATTTAAAGCTTTTCGTCTGTGCAGTATATTTGAGACCCTTTTGTTGAATGTGGAACGTTTCATTCTTTCTCTCCCTTGCCAACTTTGCAGTTCGCTCCTTTGGCACAGAGGACAGACCGACGGACAGACCCATCCCCCCTCGTGATGAAGTCTTCGAGTACATTATATTCCGTGGCAGCGACATTAAAGACCTGACTGTCTGTGAGCCACCAAAACCTCAGTGCTCCTTGCCACAGGACCCTGCTATTGTTCAGGTAAGTCGAAACAGAGTTTTCAATAATATTTGCGGAAGAGGTAACTTGCCAGCTTAAGTGCTCCCTAGCTGAGTGCTTAAAAATTAAAGTGTTTATCACTGTAAGGTTCACAACCTAGTGTAAAGAACCCTGGAAGAATTTTCTCCTTTCACAGTCTTTGACTGTGAAAATGAAGGTTGAAATCTAACTCTAGCACAGTGCACTACATACCAAAGCTGCTGTCCTTTCAAAACCAACTTAATGATGTTTTGTAGGTCTTGATGCCTTTTTTGAAAGGGACTTGGCTTAGGAGGAAACGCAGTTCTTGGGAAGATCAGACTTGGTATAAATCAAACTGAATAGATGCTGAAATAGTTCCAGATCATTAGTAGCTTTTGTTTGCTTGTTTGTTTTATTTTTGTTTTAATGTTCAACATTTTTTGCTAATTATGACTTTGAAGTGTTTCATCTAGCTTTGTGTTTTTAAACAGGCTTCATACTATAAGGCAGTTTGTTATTTGAATAGTGAATACTTGGTTTCTGAGGGGAAAGCAACTTACAACTTAAAGCCTTCACATTTAATTAGTCTGTCATTTTGAAGTAAACAGACTGATAAATAGTTTTCTCAGAAATTTGTTGGCTTTTTGATTGTGCTTGTGGGGTATCTTAACATCATCCCTGAGAGCAAGAGGAAATCTCTTGCTTCAAATGGAGGTTGATAATCCCACATAATACGATTCTACTACTTTATCTATTCTGTAGGATAACATTTTTGAATTTCCATATGAGCTGCCCTTGCATTTCTTCAAGGACTTTTATTAAATTTGGTGCAAGTCCTTCTGTCAGTTGTAGTCAAGAGTGGTGAAGTTGCATTACTGTGAACCCCAATAATAGTGATAACCCTAGCCTCCTCCAGTATGCTTGGGTGTCTTATTGTATCTGTGGGGCTTGAAACTTCAAGGAAAAAGATAGGACACTTCCTAAATTTGCAAACAAAGCTTATATGTGTGTGTTGGACAAGAGAGTCTGCTGTCTGAGTTTACAGAGAAAAGATTGCAAAATTTTGTGGTACTGTTTCCATAGGTCTGCAGTGGTGGAGGGGTGAAAGTGCTTCCTAAGCTGTACCTTCTTGTGAAAATGTTTATTTTAGAGTTTCTACATTTCTTGCCTCACAGAACTATTTCCTAATTTTTGTGTAAATACGAATTTTTGCTAGTGTGTTGTGTGTTTTGTCTTTAGTCTTCGCTAGGATCTTCGACTACATCTTCATTCCAGTCTGTGGGGTCCTATGGTCCTTTTGGCAGGATGCCTGCGTACAGTCAGTTCAGCCCGAGCCCGCTGGTGGGGCAGCAGTTCGGCGCTGTGGGAGTTGGTAGGTTCACTTTGGTTATCCAGTGTTCTCCTGGGAGTGCAGCTCTGTGTGCACAGACAGTAAGCACTGCTTAGAATTTCATCAGTTTCTTATCCTAAGGCAGATTCAAGGTCTTCTATCTCTGTTAGCTCTGCAGTTTAGCTTGAAAGTAGAGGGTTCTTCATAGTCTTCGCATCTTAAATCAAAACAATTATGATTGAAAGCTAAACACCTATTGCAGATGGACAAGTGTTCATTGTATTTCACAAGTGGTAGAGGCAGCCTCTCCAGAAAAGCCCCATAGCTGTGCTGTTGGGTTGACCAGGTGCTGTGTGCCTTAACTAAGGATTTGGATTATTCAGCAATATCATGTGCCAGCACAGTCCACCAGCTGTTCATGAGGTGTTGGCTAGGTGGGATAGATGCTGGAAGTATTTGTGAGCTGCATGGGCTAGTTGCTCCTCTATACTGCACATTCTCTCTGAGACTCACCAACCAACTTTCCTTCCTCCATGAGAGTTTATTTCACAGTTTCGTTTTTCTCATAGGAACTTATAATTTTCTAAATGTTATGGCAGCAGTGTTACTCCTGGTAATGAACGTGCAAAATAAAGGCTGTAGAATTGACCATAATTTGATATCAGTTAATGAGATGTAGCAGTCATATTTTTGCTGAACGAATCTTAAGTGGAAAAATATACCAATAGTATGTATGGCTCTGTAAGATGACTGTGTTTTGTTAATACTTGTGAGGGTGAAGTTAGAAGCATTTGCCATTTTAGATTAAAAAATCAAGATACTAATGTTACCGTCTTATGTGCATACATCTGTTAAATTAAACTAAAAGTGTATGGGAGGGGCAGACTTACATGTACTCTAGAATAAGTGCCTAATAAAGCTTCACTAATCATTTAGTGCTAATTAAAAAAAGAAATCTAAACCAGATTTTAAAACTATATTATTTCTTTCAAAGCAGGAGGTTCTTTAACATCTTTTGGAACAGACTCTTCAGGCAGTGCTAGCATGTCCCAAAGCACTGCAGTTGGTTCTGCATTTACAACAGATGCAAGATCACTAAAAACACAGATGTCTCAAGGTAAAATCTTTTTTCCTGACTTCACTCATTTTTTGACCAGTTGTGTCTGTGTGATTTTGGTGGTTGCCAGAAATGCCAACCACGCAGATGAATTCTCTCATGAAAACACTTGGTATTAAACCCAGGAAACACTGAGAGGCTTTGTGTTAGCTCTTTAAATGTGTTTTGTCTATATCTTGGAGTGCTGCAGGTAGTAACACATTTATTGTTACCCTTAAAGCATGTGAACTGAGAAGCAGGGCTTAAGTGAAATACTGTTAGCAAACAGGTACATGTGGAAATGCAGTATTTAGTTTTATTGATGACAGAACTGCAGATACTTCATACTGATTGAAATGGGAAGTCGTTCAGCTTAAAATTTTAAAATATTTATCCCTAACTGTAGTTTTTCTGTTCCTGTATAGTTACATAGATGATATTGACAGCAGATCTGATTTCCTGTAGAGATGGTGACATGACTTTTAAGTCAGCTTAATAGTAACAGGAACTGTATGGATAGTTAATGTAATATTGGGAAAAATTAGATTCTGGATGATATTTGAATGGCAAAGGAAAAAGAAATTTAACACTGAGAACCTTCACCCTCACCCTTCATGCAAATGCTGCTAACATTGCTCTTTAAAAACCCAAACCCCATTACTTCCTGCTCTTCCACTTTTCCTTGCTGTTGCACTGTGTGCCAAGATACTTTCCTAATGCTGTTTTTAAATTATGCAGTCATGTTAAAAGGCAATAGCAAACTTAAAGCAAACAGGTTTTTTTCCTAAATTGCAGCTGAGATTTGTATACCCATTAGGAGTGTTTCTAGGACTAGTTGAGTGGGTTGCCAAAAATAGGTTCTACTTTGTTAGATTAATTCAAGGGGCAAAAGTATGCTGAGCATTTCTCTGTTGAAATAGTAGTTTACTTTTCTGTAGTTAAAGCCAGTATGATTCGTGGACATGTATGGATATGTATGACATATGCTGCAGATGGACATACATTCTGCCACAGCATTTCCTGTGAGACACTAGCAGGTTTTTTCTGAGTGTTTGCTTTTAGAAGTATTTTTTGGTTTTGTAAATTGCAAGTGTGGTATGGTTGGATTTATTGTTGTGTTCTGTTTTGTTCATGGGTTTTTGTGGGTTTGGTTTATTTTGTGTTTTCCTTTTGTTAGTTTTGTAATGAGATAGAGCCTTGTTCTTTTACTTACTGGGACTTGAGCCTTACTGTAATTTTTTAGTAGATTTACCTATTTGATGTTGTAAACTTGTCTGGCTGGATCAATGTCTCCATTCTGAAGGTGCTTTTGGTGCAGCCCCTGGTGCTGCACGTGGCCCATGTGTGAGCAGTGCTGTGTGGGGCAGTTCCCACAGCACCTTCCCTTCCCTGTCCTGAGCCTGGCCAGACGCCGCTGTCCTTGGCAGGCAGAGAATCCTGCAGCAGTGTCTGAGCAGCTGCAGCTGCCTTTGGGAGCAGCTTCTTCCCACTCAGCATCCCAGGGAGGCAGAAGGAGCATTTTTACTAATCAATGCCAAAGTTTCATTCCACAGCTAAATGCACTCCATTAAGGAGTTGGTAGGGATTTAAGTGTCTTACCCATTATTTCCTTTTGGACTGAGAGAAGGGATATTCCTAAATTACCTTTTTTTTTATTTTTTTTTGACACAGCTATCTTAACTGGTAAGGCAGATAAACCTGTTAGTCTAGATTGGTTGAGACCAGTAACTCCAGTAACTCACCTTTGAAGATGAGAAATAACCCTGTGGGGGTTTGGTTTGGTTTTATTTTTTTCCCCAGGTCGTTCAAGCCCTCAGATGGACCATTTGAGAAGGAGCCCCACCATGGAACAAGCTGTACAAACAGCTTCAGCCCACCTGCCCACCCCAGCACCAGTTGGGAGGAGGAGTCCTGTACAAACCAGACCTTTGGTGTCTGCAAGCCAAAAATCCCTAGAGAACCAAGAGCACAGACGAGGTAGCTTTGGATAGTTTTTATACAGCTTAATTCCTTCCATACACATACAAAGTGCTCTTTTGAAGGGTAATACATAGGAATTTTCCTGCTCTCTGTTACTGGTAGGCTGGCCAGCAGAGACCTGGATTAGATACATATATCTTTTTAAATTTAAGCATATATTCTAAATTACTTTTTTTTTCTTTTATGATTTAAACATGTGATTTACATTTATAGGTTTGGATTTTTTAAAAATCTGAACTATATATACGAAAGTATGATCAAAATACCTAATTGGATAAACAAATCATGTTTTTATTTCCAACTTTAGCTGAAGCACACAAGGTTTCAAGATCAGAAAATGAACTCAGAAATGAAAACAAACGACAAATTGGTAAATCATGTTTTGAGAAATAGCTATCATTGCTTTCAGGCCAATAAGTTTTTTTAAAATTTGCTAAAATACATCAATTCTTTCACATTTTGCTTCGAGGGGGTAACAACTTAGCATTGAGCCAGAAGAATACAAACAGATGAAGTCAACACTAAAGAGAAAAATCTCTTCTTGTTGCTTTATACTAAGCAATCAATTTAAATAAAAATGTAAATCAAGGACTATTCAGGGATTTATAAACATAATAGCATGAAATAAAAGTCTTTCTAGAAAAATACTTGACTGAAAAGCCACTAATATTTTAACTCTTCTTCCAGAAGTTTCAATGACTTCTAGAGAGTTTTAACACACACATTTAGTACTATTATGCTTTCTGTGTCACTACCATCAGAGCTGTAAGTGAATTTACAAATTAGAAGCTGCTCTGATGGGACTTTAAACAACAGGCATTCTCTTCCTGCACTTCTGAAGTCCCAACCTGTTACCCCAGGAATTAGAAAGCAAACCAAAAAACAAAACACCCTCCACCACCCTCAGAGAAAAGCCAATCCACAAAGCAAAACCAAACAGAATTTCCCTCTTTTCAGTTCCAGGTGCACCTGCAGCCCGGAGAGGCCGTGGAGGTCACAGAGGGGGCCGAGGAAGATTTGGTATTAGGAGAGATGGTCCAATGAAGTTTGAGAAGGACTTTGACTTTGAAAGTGCAAATGCACAATTCAATAAGGAGGAAATTGATAGAGAATTTCATAATAAACTTAAATTAAAAGGTAAATCAATTTCTGCTTTAGTTTTGAGCATGGGAAAACTGAGTTGCTGTTTTGATCCTACCTTGGAGTACAACTCTTAAAAGGCATATAGTATTGAGTCTTGTTTGCAGTCATTAAAAATAAATTTTGAAACCAGTTAATAAGTAAAGTGGGATCATATTTTAATTAAATACTTGGATCAGTGTTTGAGTCTTTAACGAATTTTAACTAGCAGATATCATCTGTGAAGTTCTAACAAGTCTGTGTTAAAATGCAGATTACTTAACCAGAAGTCCCAATAATGTTTGTTACTTTTAAAGTTCTGGAAAGGATGCAATTAAAGAAAATCTATGTTTTAGGTTTTCAGTTGTTAGACCAAAATTTTAATGTCAATTATAGACCAAAAGCAAAGGAGTTTGGGATCAGAGCTTCACTGTAGTATGCAGGAGAGTTTGTTTGAAAGTTTCTAGCATTTCCTTGCTTTTATCCTTTTCCAGAGGAACACAGGAGTAGTTAGAAACCATGCTGCCAGCACTTGTTTTCTAGCAGGCTTCTGTTTTGATTACCTCATTCTCTTGTGACCAGGCACCTGTTTGTTACACCGCTGCTACTATTTTTGGACAAAAATTGTTGCAGGTTAATACAGTGAGTTCCCTATTTCAGTGAATGATTGGCCAGAACCTAGGAAACAAAGGGTGGGAATAAATGGTCAGATTTCAGTGTAGAGTTTAAAACACCAGTTAAATCCCATAAGATTTGTCCTGTGGTGCTTGCCTGTTTTTCTGGAACATTTTTCAGTTAGTGGATGGTTTGCTGTTGATACTGGTTTTTTTCATAATAATAAAGAGAAAAGAGAAAGCTAACCATAAATAGCTATAGAAATGTTTGTGGGTGTAGTAATTCTTGTGTGTGGTGTGAAAAGGTTGAGCTGGTTAAATGAAGTTTATGCACAGCATAGTGAGATGTAAGCTGTAGACATTTAGGAGTGAGATTTAAAGATAGTAATAGCTGCTGGTGTTGAATCATCAGCTTTGTTTCTGGTACCAGTTAAAACATCAAGTTGAACTTGAGGCATTTTTAGGAAATAAGTACATCATAAAGTCAGAATGCTAGCCCTGTATCTCAAAGGAGATAACAGCAAAACCAGAAGACAAAGGAGAAGGAAAATGGAGATGAATAAAACCATGGGATGGCTTTTAGAAGGATTCACTGAATGAGGCTCTTAAGCCTGGGAAGGAGGTAGCTAAAGAGGGGAGAAAATAGGTGGCTATCAAGTCTGTTCTGACACAGGGTTTTTTGTTAACTAAACCCACAGGAAGCATAGAAACCTCCAAACAGCAGCTGCAATGCATCTTAATTTACATGTCAAATTATTTGTCTTCCACATTAAATTATTTTTGTAGCATTCAATGTAGTTCCTCTCTGACTGGGAATAAGTTAATAGTGCTGGTTTTTTTAGGCTTCTGTTTACTTTTTAATTTCCAGAAGACAAACTTGAGAAACCAGAGAAGCCTGTAAATGGAGAAGACAAAGGTGACTCAGGTGTTGATACCCAAAACAGCGAAGGAAATGCCGATGAGGAAGATCCACTTGGACCCAATTGCTACTATGACAAAACCAAATCCTTCTTTGATAACATTTCCTGTGATGACAATAGGTATGGCCTGCAAGGAAAAGCTTGTTAGTCTGCTTAATGCATGTTTATATCATAAGTACTGTCAGTGCTACCTGTTACAGTCAACTCGGAATGAAAGGTGATTAGAGCTTATTTCTACATGCAGCTGGCAAAAATAAAACAGGAATAAGAAACACAACATTTCTTCGCAGGCAAGTGCAATATGGTCAAAGGAAGGTATTTTAAGATGGTTTAGAGCCATGCTTTTAGAACTTGCTGCACAGGCTCTAGAGTCTCCTTTGCAGATTTACAAAGATGTGGGGGGAGGTTGTTTTGCTTTTCTCTTAAATTAACGCTTTAATTAAATCAATTATGACCCTGCTTTGATAATGGTTTCTAAGCAGATTACATAACTGTCTCAGCCAGTAGTGTTGCTCAAATGGGCAGATAGCATTTCAGGGAAATTAAAGCTTATCTTTTGCTGCTGCCTTTTTATTAGACACAATGATGTGGATTGCTGACCTATTTTGACTTGCGGGAGGTGTGGGGGGAGTTACTGGTTGTACTCACAGCCAGATAAAATAACATCTGTAACTGTAAACTGTTTCTTGTTTTAAACGATACTGTGTGCAGAGGATACAGAGTATGCTCTTCATGATGGCAAACTCTTGGAGCATTATTAATATCTAATTAATGACTCTGTAGCATGTTCGTTCTTGATGAGTCCAGTGAACTGTGGCAGACACCTGGGTTCTCGTGGAAGGGATACTGTGGAGCTTTATCAAGTGATTAATGTATCACTTTGCGTCTCAGGGGCGTTGTGGCACCTCTCTCTCCCTTCCCAAGTGTTTCACAGCAATCCCTCTTGGTTCTGTGCTGCAGGGAGCGGCGACCCACCTGGGCCGAGGAGCGGCGGCTGAACGCCGAGACCTTCGGCATCCCCCTGCGCCCCAACCGCGGCCGCGGCGGCTACAGGGGCCGGGGCGTCATCGGCTTCCGCGGGGGCAGGGGCCGGGCCGGCGGCAGGGGCGGCTTCCCCGCCCCCCGCGGCTTCCGCGGCGCCTTCCGAGGAGGCCGGGGAGGCAGGGAGTTCGCTGACTTCGAATATAGGGTAAAGTGCACTTCATTCACTCCAACCCAATCCGCTGCTCTGGGAAAGCAGAGGTCAAAAATCTGCCTCTACATTTGATGTTCAACTGGAATTTCTTGAGCGGTATCTTGCAGGGGCTCTGAGCTGCTTTTTTGAAAGTCCATTAATGCTGAAATTTTAGTTACATAGCATCATTTTACTATCAACAGCAACCAAAAATAGAGGTTACCTTTCGTCACATGCTCTGAGTAGCTATCTGATAGCTGGTATTGGGAAGGAGAAGAAAAAGAAGGGGGGAGAAGGTTCTACAGATTGAATGCAAGTGTTAGAAATGTAAATTGCAAGTGTTTTTCCAAGCAATATTGTAAAATATAAAGGATGAGAGGGAATAATTTAACTTGCTTCCAGGGTGCAGCAAACTTTTGAATTCTTTGTGAATGAGTTGGCACAAATCCTATAGTGTCCTGGTCAGAATCAGTAACAAAGACAACTATCCAGATAAACTAGGCTTTTAGAGTGCTGACTGGCACAGAACAACAACTTCTGCTAGTTTGCTGCATGATCAGAGTTTTGCAAACAAGAATCTCTGATTTTGGATAGAAATTCTGATTTTTTTAACTAAAAGAATGAGTTTCACTGCAGCACATTTCTCTCTGTTGTGAGACATCCCTCAGCTGTTCCTTGAGTTTGCAACAGTTAGTCCTATGACTTTAAGGAACTTTGGGTGGCTGAGCATGAATGGAAATGAGGGGTTTAAGATTAGCAATTTGAATTTCTGAAGAAGAGTTTTGCTGCCTTCCAGTTGAGTGGGAGGTGGTGTAAGGGCTGAGCATTTGTGCTGTGCTTGTATTTGGAGTGATGAGCTGCTCTGCTCAGTGCCAGACTGAGGGGGTTTGAGCAGATGCCAGCCTGATCTCCTCCGGAGGTCTCCTTTCTGCTGCAGGGCATGGAGAATACAGCACAGCACAACTGCTCCCAGGGCTGCTGCCCAGATTAGTTTGTAGGGTTTGTTTTGCAGAATGGATTTCAACACTGTGTTTTTGTTCCCTCTAGAAAGACAACAAAGTTGCTGCGTAGTCTACAAGAAAGCTGAAACCAGGTGAACGTCTAGATCTTCTTGAATCAGAGAATTAGTTTTGATCTCTGCAAAGAATGAAGTTAATTTGCTGTATACTTGTCACCAGCACTGGGATTTAACTATTTAATTTCAAAGGGGTGTAATGCAGTTACTTTTGAGAAATGGCCATCTTTGAAAACAGTAAGCATTAAATATATTTGAGACAGAAGGATAAGTAATTTCTTATGTATAGTTAATTATAAGCAGTACTTCGATGGAGTTTAAGTATTTTTTCATCACTGAAAGGATTTTTCTTATTACTAAACTGTATTTGATAATTGCTTCGAGTTGTAAGGACAATGGTATGCAGAAGGCCGTCGATACTGTGAGTGTTTTGACCCACCGAAGGTTGTTTTTTGGAAATCCTGTAAAATCCCTTTTGAGGTAGTCGTTCTTGTATCAACTAGGGTGCTGGACAGTAGAAAACTTGCTTTGTCAGTCAGATATGTACACACAGTAAATACTGTTTCTTAGGCAAAGGAAAGTTTTTATATAGTTGTAAAATTCCATTATATCCCATTGCCAAAGAAACATTACAAACTTTGTATAGCTGTATAAAAAGCAACTAATTTTTTAAAGAATAAACATTTTTAAGTCGGTAAACATACTGTTATTGCAGAAAGTTGATATGCTGAAGAACACTGAATTAGTTGGGGGTTTTTTTCTTTAGCAGCTTTTCAAGCTTAAATGTTTGATTTTATATTTGGACTATAATGAAGTTTTGAAAATGTTCTTCCATTACATGAGACTGGATACACGCTTCACTGCTTTTGCAAGAATTTGATTTTGTAGTTTCTGGCATATCACAGGATTTGACCAAGTTAAGGAGATATTTTCAAAAAAAAAAAAAAAAAGAAGAGGAATTTTCATATGTCAAGATTTGCAATTAATTTTACTTAGTGAGAAATATTAACTTTTTTTAATAATGGACCAGGCACACGAGTTGGTGATTCTCCTAGAATGCCTGGGATAAAAGTCTGTCTCCATTTGTCAATTCTTGAAACGTTAACTTTGTTGTAATACCTGTAGACATGAGCAATTTAAAGAATTCTTAGTGTTTGAAGTTGTTTGCATTTTGATAGACCGTAGCTTGGAGACATTGAGACTCTGGTTCTAAGACCACGAAGTCATAAATGACAGTACGGACTTTTTGCCAATTCTGGATAACTAGTTGCAATTTTCTGATATGCTGAAATAGAAACCTGGTCATTTGTGTCTGTGTATGTATATGAAGGCCACAGGAATAAAGGGATCCAAAGATTACATCACTTTGATCTAATTTGCTGATTTATTTTTTTTTTACTTCAAAATGTTCAGTGGTGATAAAGACGTGAAAAACTGCACTGTTGAAAAATTGGAATATTTAAAAGTGGTTGATAGAATCTTAATTTTATAACTTTTGTATAGCACTACAACGAAGTATTTTGTAATTGGTTTCCTTATTAAGGTCAAGTATTTGACAGCTGTAGAAGTTAGATAATATTGTTTAGTAATGTTTTTGCATGTTTAACAACTGCCTTTTGGGATCCACAAGTCACGATTCTGAACACCGGTTGAGGTTTTTGACCGTAGAGGCAAGTGCTGTCTGTTGCAATAACTCTTTACTGTCTGAGGTGTTCCAGCTGTAAATACCCGGGCCGGGAGCCGCGGGCGGGGCAAACCCTGCGTAGCCCCGCCCCGCCCGCCCAGGCTTTCTGTTTTTTTAATTTTAAACCAGAATAAACTGTTCAGTAAAAGCGGCACGGCGGCGGTGGTTTGTTGGGGCGCGGGCCGGGCCGGGCTCGGGGCGTTCCGGTGGGAGCGGTGCCCAGCGCGCGTGCGCGCGGCCCGGGGGCGGGGCCACAGGGCCCCTCAGCTGCAGCCGCCATGTCCGTGGCGTTCGTGCCCGAGCGGCAGCGCGGGAGGGCGGAGGTGAACCAGGACACGCTGCAGCGGGTGAGCAAAACGGGGCCGGGACGGAGCCGGGACGGAGCCGAGGCTGAGCCGGGCGGTGACGCAGGCCCTCCCGGCCTGCTTGGGGTCGAGCCGGCCGGGGCGGGGCGGAGGCCGGGGCGGGGCGGGGCGGAGGCCGGGGCGGGCGGTAACGCGCTGTGTGCCGCAGCTGCTGGAGGAGAACGACCAGCTGATCCGGTGCATCGTGGAGTACCAGAGCAAGGGCCGCGCCACCGACTGCGTGCAGTAAGTGACCGACGTGCGCGGGGAGGGCGGAGCGCTGGGGGCCCAGGTGTCGGTAATGGGACTGGAACACGGCTCGAGCTCCTAGAGCTTTCCTGCCGCTTACAAAGGGGTTTCCCCAAATCATTCTCAGAGATGAGTAAAGCAGGGAGTGGCCCTGCCGCCTCCGGTCAGGGTGTTTGCTCAGTGTTCGTGTGACGCCCGCTGTGCCCCTGTGCCCGTGTGCGGCACAGCGAGCGGTGTCCCAGCAGGACAGGCTCCAGCCCCGGCGGGGGCCGCTGCCGCTGCTCAGCCAGCCCGACGGGCAGCTCTGGCCTCTCCTCCTGCGCTGCCGTTCGGCGGCTTTCAGGCTTGCGAGCTAAATGTGCTGCTTCCCATCGAAGCTGCCTAATAGCACAGGTTCGGCTACCGAGTGCAGTTCAGTGCCTTGTACCGGGATTCAGAATAAGAACAAGTTTTCCCTGATTTATTATTCTAGTTTGCTATTTTTTTCCCTAACTGCAAATACTGATCAGAGTACACGAGTGCAAGTAGGGGGAGTTCTCTAGAAAAGAACCTCTCCCAGATCCTGTGTTTCCTTCTCTTATAGGTACCAACATATCCTGCACAGAAACCTCATTTATTTAGCTACAATTGCTGATGCCACTCCGCCCAGCACACAGAAGCCTGTTGACTGACTGCAAGAATAGAGTCCCATTTTAAGAGCCAAGGTGTGATATGGAAAAAAGTGAACTGTACTTTTGTAAATGTGAATGTTGTTTTCAGTGTAGTATTTGGCCAGCTTTTCCTGTTACTGTAACTAACACAGTTCAAGAAGGATAATTATCACATTCCCATTTCCCTCTGAAAAACTCAACTCAGTGTACTTCTGGGAATGGCCTGGTTGTCAGGAGAGCACTATGGGAAGAAGAGCCCATTTCATGAGTAAGGTTCTATAATAACAAGGTAAATGTTATGCTACGTGACTCCTACTTCCAACATGCTGGGAAATTCCAGAGCCATTTGTTTCATACATAAAAGCAGTAGACTCTTTTGTATCCTGTATCAGAGCAACTGTGCTAAATAAATAAAGATCTTCTTTGTAAATTGTAGTATATTCTGAATTCACATAATACATTAATGAAGGAGCTGCTCTGTGATTTACTCAAACAGAAATGTTAACTTTCCTAGGACTGTGCAAGGGAGAAACCAAGCCATTATTTTAGCAAGCTTTTGCCTAAGTCTGTTAAGACTTTTTCTCCATGCTTGAAAGGCTCTGTAAACAAGTTAATTCTTGCATAATCCAAACGGGTTCAGTGTGCTTCCTGGGTACTGTCAGCACTGCTGGCCAGCTGCATGCTTGTGTGCTCCTATCCAGAAGGAACAAAGCAGCTTTGCACACCCTGCATACAGCATTCCAGTGCCACAGTTAACACACGCTCACCTCACAGCCTTGATCGCAGCAGGGACGGGGACAGAGTTTACTTGCTGCTTACTACCATCAAAGTGACTTACTCTGTGATTCCTAAAAATTCAAGTAATGCAATTTTTGGCAATGTTCACCTGCACTACTGGTTCAAAGACCGTACTGAGGCATTGTCTGTACCACATTCTTCTGTGCCATCACTTGAGAAAGCAGCTTTAAAGATTAGATGTGCATAAAGTTCAGTTTTATATGATAGTCAGTAAGTAAGCAGTTGACAATTTTCAAACTGTTAAATAATCCCATATTAATGAAATAAGATCTTTGTTTACAAACCGAAGTTACAGTTTAAGGTGCTGCTCATTTTCAGCAAGGTGCATATTTTAAACAGGTGTGACCTATTAAATGTATATCTTTAATAAGCAAATAGTTTACTTTTACAGAAGCTTTAAAATACAAACTGTACAGTTCCAGTTCAGAAGCATTAGCTATTCACAAGAAGCACTGCAATAAGGGTAAGTTAACTAAGCACCAAACCCTTGCACTTGGCAGTGTAAGTGAAGTTTAAGGGCAAGACTCATTTGCCAAGTGCAACAATTCTTAAAATTACCAGTGTTCAGAACAATCGGAAGCAAAGGACAGAGTAGCACCCACGTGGTCAAAATGCAGACAAACTTCCTTTGTTTTCACAATTCACTTATGTAGGTCCAGAAACTTGCCAGCATTTGTAATTATGAATGAACTGCAAAAACTAGAGCAATCGTTTTGGCACTTGTTAGAAAAAAAGTTCAAAATTAAGTTGTTTTCATTGACTTCCATTTTGGTCTTAGTATGAATAACCAAGTAAGTACAACCAAATTTGGGATTTAATATTAGATCTAAACAACAAGATTTAGGAAATTCGAAACCATTCATGAAGTTAAATAACCACTAACATTTTCAGTGGAGGGTTTTCAAAATTATAGTAGTACAGACCATTAACAATTTACAGACAGAAGCCACACTGATTGTGCAAAGCACATTACTGTAAAAAGTCTATGTACAGCAAACAAATCTTTGTAAACATGGTAAGTATGAAGTTTCAGAAAACATGGTGACAATATCATAAATACAGGCAACATTGGCATCCTCAAACAGCACAAAAGGTAACAATCTGGGCCTGCAAATAGAGCCCGTCACCATACAAACAAAAAAGGTGGATGGGCTTTAAATACCCAAATGTTTAATAGTTTTAGTGTTGTGTATACTTTTTATTTATATATATATATATATAATGTATTTATTTTTTGGTATCTTTAGATATAGATGTACTTAGTTTGTAAAACCAAAACCAAAAAATGTGCTTTATCTTCATTGAAAAATTATGTAGTTAGAACCTAGTAGTTAACATATTAGAATGATATGACTTAAGAAAAATACAAAAATAAGATTAATACTGTCAAAACTCTTATACCAGAAAATATTGTGGTTTTTAGACTCTTTCAAAGATGAAATATGAAAATTTAAATAAGCTCTAACTATATAAAGAATCTTCTGTAATCTCAGTTCATATACAGTGGGATAGGTATACATATATTTACCATTGTTCTTCAATTTGTAAGCACCAGTCACTCGCCCCAATCCACTTTGGTTGGAAGATTATTCCTAATTCCACAGGTTCACTTAATGGCACATATTGACTGCAAATAATTACTTTATCCTTTAAAAAAAAATAACGTTCTTTTACCTAAATGCTACCCCACATTTCAGTTTTAGTATCTTCTGAGCCAGCTCACAATTTTTAATCAACTGTAGCATCTGAAATAAGACTTTAAATAAATCCAAGTAGTCTCTCAGGCTTTGCTTTCACACACTGCAGGAGCTCCGTGTGGACAATGCTTTTGGCCAAACACAGCCACAGGACACATTTGTGTGACAGCCAGGGTCCCACTGTCACACAGGTGTGTGATGCCAGGGTCCCACTGCCCAAACAGGGGTGTGACAGCCAGGGTCCCACTGTCACACAGGTGTGTGATGCCAGGGTCCTACTGCCCAAACAGGTGTGTGACAGCCAGGGTCCCACTGTCACACAGGTGTGTGTGATCCCAGGGTCCCACTGCCCAAACAGGTGTGACAGCCAGGGTCCCACTGCCCACACAGGTGTGTGATCCCAGGGTCCCACTGCCCACACAGGTGCCATCTACGTCAAGCAGCTCAGGTAATGCTGGCAACACAAGGCTGAGTGGTTCTGCTGATGTTCACCTAGAGTAAGGAAACTGCCACAAAACTCAGTTTTGCAGCAGTTCCCAAATGAACTCGCTTGTGTGGCACAGGAAAAGCTGCTGTTGCACTTCATTTTAAAAAAGCTGCCCACAGGCTGTAATGGAGAATACAAAGGCTCTACAGCTTGTCCTTTATAAATTTAAACATAAACAGTGTTGAGCAAAGTGACCACTATATATTTGCTTCAACATATTCAATGTGTTTCAGTAAGATGTTTTAACTATAAATCTATATGAAAAATAGCTATAAAATACAGTGTTTCTTGTATGGTAGTCCTTCAGCAGTTCTTTTTAGAAAAAAAAATGTCTTGAAAGTAAAGGCAATTACACATTTTTTAAAAGCATTTCTACATCACAGTTTTGGGCTGTTTCATGTACACCAAACATATTGGCCATATTTGCTCAGCACTGTAACTCAGAATCCAAGAGTTTGTCTATCTCACCCAAACCCCCTCAATCCCACATCAAGAGAGAAACAGGATACAGCCAACACAGCACTGTGGATCCAAGTGACATGATTTTCATTTGGCCCTGTGCTGCATTTTGCAGTCTGAGCAGCAGTCAGTACTGGTGCAGGTAGGATGGTCTGCGTTCGTGCTTTACTGGGAAGGATTTGAAGCCCTTGTTGATCTGTTTGTGCTGGGAAGCCTGCTGGGACTGCTGCTGCTGCTGCTGCTGCGCGTAGGCGAAGCTGGAGGAGATGGCGGCGGCCGGCGCGCAGTCGCTGGCCCACATGGGCGACTGCAGCATCTGCATGGTGTCGCTCCACTGGCTCACGGGGCTGCTCATGGGGTACAGCGACGTGCTCTGGCTGGGCAGCGTGCTGGGCACAGAGCATGTGTGCTGCCACGGGGCCTTGGGAGGCCACGTTTTGGTCTTGTTATCCTGACAAAACAAAAGCAGTTGGGGCTCGTTTGGTTTTCCTTTTTGAGACACTACTCAACGTGTCACCTTATCACCACCTTAAGATACTTTCACAAGATTAGTTTACATTTGAAAGCCGAACTGATAACTGACAGTATAGCACTCTCAATACTTAAAATAACTGTCTGTTAAAAAACATTTACTTCAGCTTGACATGCAGTGGCCCCACTAAAAGGGAAAAAGTAAGTGACTTCCAATTTTAATATAGTCAGCTTGGTGACTTGACAAAAGCATCTCATGCCACTTGAGTGCAGATGGTTTAGCTTTTCACTGAATAAGCAATCTGGAAATACAGATGCTTTTCCAGTTGACTGCCTCATGGAGACTCACCCCCAAGTGCCAGCAGGAGAAAGGAGTAAGCAAAGCCATGCTGAGCTCACCTGACTGCGGTCATCTGCTGCAGAGAGAAGGGGAGGTGATGGCAGTGTGCTGGGTTCCTGTTCACCACTGCTGTGTTTTCTGCCCAGAAAGAGAGAGACATTTACTTCTTGCTTTTAAATGGGTCAGCCTCATTAATCTGCCACTGGCACAGATCAGGCAGCCTACAATACTGTTTTCAGAAACATCTGGTTTCATGTACTTTTTGTTCAGTACAGGTAAAATCAACAATACAGAAGCTGTCAGGGACTTGACAATGCAGTGGTTCTTGCAGCTACAGCTTCAACATTTTCACAGAGGTGAAAGGAAACTGGGATAGACTTTTGCCTACTTTCAAGAAATCTGCCAAAAAATGTGGTTTTTCTTCTGCTACCTGCTCTTGTGGCTAGGTTTCTTTTGGGTTTTAAATATCTTTTCTGAAATAACCTTACAGATAACACAGAAGAAGCTGAGCAAGTGGAACATCTGCTGAAGCTCAGTAATTTTACTGAAAAAAAAAATTCCACCTTCAGTTTAAATTTGTAACCTAATGCCTATCAAATAGAACTCCTTGACCACATGTGCATTCTGAAAGATTTTTTTTCTTGGGTTTTTTGGTCTTTATTATTTGTTTGTTTAGGGTTTTTTGTTTTGCTTTGGTTTGTGGGTTTTTGTTCTTTGGAGTTTTTTTTGGTTTTGCTTTGTTTTTTAGGAGGCGCAATTAAGGGCATGAGTTTAGATTAAAGCAGAATCTTTTATTTCATCCTTTTCATAAAAAACCCGATCAGCACGTTCCAGTCAGGCTCCCAGGAGTAAGCAGCCCTTTGCAGGTCAGCTTTAGCACACTCAACCCTTCTATCTCCTCTTACTGCCCAGCTTTAGCTCTGGTATGTTGTCAGGCCCTCACCTACAGAAGGGCTCTTCCTACAAGTAACAGGAGACAGTAATACTGTTACTTAGCTGATCAATGAAGCACACTCTTTGGAAACTTTCTTCTGCTATTTAGAGCACTATATAAACCACAGACTTTTCTTGCTCCATAATCAGTCTCCAGCTATCTACTGACTTGGCATGTTAAGTCACCCTGATGTATTTGTTTTCTTTCCCTGCTGCCTTTTTTTTTTTTTTAATACAAGTAATTATTATTTTTTCTGACTGTTTATGAGATGGTTCTTTCCCATTCATTTCAATTTAACATTCATTGAATCTCAATTTTTGTTCTCTCCCTATAAAGTCTTGGCTAAGTGTAAAGATTCACAAAATAGCTACTCTTACTCCTTTCTGATAATGCATACAAAAATGGCTGTCCAGGTAGAATCCATGAGAAACTGGCACTGACTTGTTTTTCATTCACCAAAAAGCAGACAGACAATCTTGTATCCATATATTGACTCCAAATTACTCTGTGACTGTAAACATCAAGCCTCCAGCCCTTTAGGAAAGCAGAACTGCTCTAATTCCCAGTACTGATAGAAGTGGACTGTCCATAGCTGAAAACCCTGGCTTAGTTTTTTCCATTACTGAAATTATTCACAAAGGCAATTTGGCCTCCTCTTCCTGCTGTGAGAAACAGAGGACTAAGCAGGAGTGTTCCCACTCCCAGTTCTCCCAGTGCCACAGGGCTGCAGCTGAGTCCAGGGAAGACACCTGCTGCATCAGGCACTCTGCAAAACCAGTGAGGAGCTTGTCAAGCCCCAGGGAGTGGCATCCAAAGGAGACTCTCATGGAAGAGGGAAAGCATCACATTTTTCCAGCCATACTGACCCTCAATGAATGGCTGGCTGTTTGCTCAGGTACTGGTTTGTATAAGGAGAAAGCTGCTAATACAGCTCACCCCAGTCCACACCACAGTGTAGTACACAAACTCATGTTTGTGGAGACTTGTCTCATTGGCAGGAATTTCCTTTGTCTGGCTACTCAAATGAAATTATATATCAACAAAAGGAACCTTACAAAGTGGTCTGTTTCTGTTCAGTTTGCTCACCTCCTCTGCTTTACAGCAGCAACAAGGTCTGGCCCTGAGAACATGGAGAACAAACTGTCTCCGTTAGCTGAGGAGGTCTCATCACTTGAGCTGGCAGAGTCTCCTTGAGTACCAGACCAGCTGTTGGTCACATCACTGCAAGACAGAAAGCTGTATGAGTCCTTGGGCTACCGTGCCTGGGCCAGATGTGTGCCACAGTTGTGCTGGATCACAGGTGATACCTCAGAACACAAAATTTCAGTATTTGGTAAAATGTGCCAGTAATACAAATACTTTCACTAGTTCTGAGTGGTCACATTAACTGCTGTCTGTTACAGCCTCTTTATATATATTTTACTAAAATAATTATATCATTAGAAGCACCTCTCCTGTTCAGGAAGGATAAACAAGTGATGCTTGGGTTTGGAATCACTAAGTACTTGACTTTTTCACTGCAAAAGTGAGCTAGAACATATTCATCCTACTGGTTTTACACTAGAGAGTCACAGCTCTTACATTGTGGACAGATGGGCAGAGAATCTTGAAATACTTCTCGTGGAGTAAATAGTTATGACTTGGAAGAGATTAAAAACTACAAATGTACCTGCTGTGAGGTACCTGTCTTCTAGTAGCAAGATCAAGTGGCTAAAATCTGGAAAACTGAATTCAGTCAGGCACTGCAACTTTGACAGCATCACTTTTCATCAAAACTAGGTCTTAAAGCTGTTTTCAAAATACTCAATGAAAACTCTCCTGAACACATCTGTGCTATGGATTCCTTATTTCCTCTGCTGGCATCACAGTCAGTATCCATGCCACTCTAAAGATGACATCAAGCACATCAATGCCTTGGGATCAGCAAAGCAGGTGGGGATCACATTGCTCACTCTTAACAGTGAAGTGCAGCTTCCACAGATGCAGCAGCAACTGAAAAACCACACGGTATTCCCCCATTCTGCCAAGTCTGGGTGCAAAATAAACTCACACAATAAAAGCACAGAGCCTGGTCAGTGTCTTACCCCTCGGTGAAATAGTCAGGGAAGGGCCAGGTTTTGTGAGGATCATCAGGAAGAGGCCAGTTGCCACGCGTGGTGCTCGGACGCCGGACGTGCTGTGCTTGCCTCTTCTGTTGCATAGCCTGGTTCACCCCAGCAACATAGCGGGCAAACTCTGGATCAGAGCCAACTGAGGGAGAGAAACCAACAAGCCCATTGCTGGCACTCAGCCATTTCTGCTCAGCTTTCAATCCTCCAGCTTTGACCATACTGCACAACAAAGTTATTCCCTCCCTGATGGTAAATGGCAGCCAGCAGTGGATAGGTCCTTCATGGGGCAGTGAAGAACACTGAACAGGAAATCTTTTACAAAGATGACATACATAGCATCCATGGTGGATAATAATTATCACATGGAAGTACACCTGCCCCTTGCACTCCATCAGGGAAATTGTGTTTGTACTATGATCATGTCTATGCTGAAAGGTCCAATATCCATCAGCTGACACTGATGAAATGGACACTATGTGTACATTTATCCACACACAAGAAAAAGAGCAGAACAGTTACTGTAGTTGATACCACAGTGCAATATGATTTCCAGCCATGATCAGCTATGTCCAGCTTGGATCATACTAGAACACAGAGTGCCAAAACTGCCTCCTTCCTACAGGGATGAGACAATTCTGAAAATGTTCTGATTCTGATTTACAAAGTATTTCAGAATAAGAATTATATTTACAGAAAAAAGCACTAATTTAAAAATTCTTCCATTCTCAACATTTTTGTGTCCCAAGCATCCAATAAGGAATAAGCATGGTCTTGAGTAGACACAGCAAAAGCCTTAATCCAAAAGTGTTTCAAATGCTCCATTGATCAGAGCATGCAATTGCTGGATTCAAAAGACTGCTGACAATGAGTCACTGTAACTGAGTTTCCACAGCTTCTCCTTCTTTCGCCTTTTTTTCTTCCCTGAGAAAAAATTTGGCAATCTGACTGGATTTATGGAAAATGTCTAGACTACATGCACAGTAATTGCAGTGGGAAGTACTGAGCTGCTGGCTTGCCAGCCTCAGTTTGAGATTTGAGTGAAGACTGAAGAGCATCCAACAATCATGCACAGCTTGCAAAGCAGAAATTTTTCATCTGATGGCTCCCTACATTCAATACTGCATTTAGAAGACGTGTTTCCTTGCTCTCATTTGACACATCCAGAAAAGACCCACACAATGTTTTGTTGGATGCAAATTAAAAAGACAGTGAAGAAAACTTCATTGCTCTGCCTCCTTGATTAAGCAAGGGCTATCTGAGAGCCCACCTAGGAACAAAACATCCCCACTAGTGCTTGTTCTCCCTCTATGTCTATTTAGGATGAGGGTGGAAGCCAGACAGTTCCTCAGATCTAAGAATAGAGTCTAGATGGATTCTGACTTTTTTTACCTGTGGACAGCATTAAGTTCTGAAGTGCTGGCATATTCAAAAGAGAAGCCTGTGTTAATTTTTATCTTTCTGAAAGTTTTTTATCATGTAGTTTCTAAAAGACTGGAGTTACGAACATTCCTTCTGCTAGTTCTTATTGCAACATTCCTTCATCAAGTTCTTAGTGATGATTAAAGTACGACAAAATATATTGTTGGGACTAGTTCAAGTCTTCAACATGAAAAGCTATCAATTTCAATTTTATAAATTCTTAATCAGCAGTTTTGCATCTGAAGGGAGATGTCATTTTCAGACTCTAAAAGTACTTATCAAAAAAGTAATATGGTTTTGTTTCAAATGACAAATGTAAAGTCCTAGGAAAGCCTGGAAATGAAAAACCATTTTCTGTCTTACAGTTTTTTGTACTACACTAAAGCTTAAAATGAGTATTTGTACACCACAGCTCAACCTGGCAAGTGCTATGAAGAAAAGTTCTTTCTAGTGGAAAAGTATTCAGTTGGAGGGATTTTGTTTGGTTTTGGTTTTTTAAATGCCAGATCTGTGAAAAATACTATTTACTTACCACTAAAACTGCAGAAGTGTGTATCTTAATCCACTGAGCACCATTTATGGAACTTGAGTAAGTCATCTTTTCCAAGTACCATTTTCTATGTCCTTGACATTTACCAGATGGAACAAAACAAGTATTTTATGTAGAGCAAAAGGAAAATACTAAAGAAATATAATGGATCCAAAATCCTGACAATGCCAGTCCTTTGCATACCTGCTTTCTTTTCCCTACACACACACATGGATTTAGTGCTTGCTGAAAATAATTTTGTCCTTCCTTAGATGCTGTGACAATGCTTAAGTCTATACCCTAAGATAATGCTAATACAAACTTACAGTTATTAAGCAACAACATAACTATGGTGGCTATTTTTGCCACAGAAACTCCACTAATTTATCAACTAAGTTGACAAAATAACTATCATAATTATGAGTCAAAGGAGCTGGTTAGAGACGCCTACACATTCCAAACAGAGACAAATGCAAATGAGTGCGAGAAACTGAGCCCTCCTTTGATAAAAGGTTTCCCTGTTCTCCTGCTCCTGCCTCCAGGCAGTTGCCATAAATGCATACTACAACATTGCTGCAGCTGTGTTCCAGGCCAAGAGAAGTTACATTTACAAGGCAGCAGCTGTTGTTCTTAGTACTAGGATGAGAATCACACAATCACAGAATATTCTGAGTTGGAAGAGACCCACAAGGATCATCAAGTCCAGCTCTCAGGCCAATGGCCCACATGAGGATCAAATGTTCATCTCTTCTTTGATTTCACGGCCAATTTCTTGGCCTGGAGCTATTTGTTTATGACTTTAAACTTTTATCTTGCTTAATCTGTGAGAATGAATAATTCATCTATATTTACAATTTACTGGTGATCCAAATACATGCAGCCAACCTCATGGCACTTGCTCTTTAGTCTCTAGTGCTTTGACATCCAGACTTTTCACTGCAGAACCAGCTATGGAACAGGAACCAGCATGACTCCCAAGGAATTGGGGAGCAATGGAGGGAAAATGTAGGGATGTAGGAAAGATGCAACCCAGTTGTACCTCCAGGTTACAAGACTGGTAAAGAGCAGGAAGAATAATTTTAAGGAGAGGGAACACACCTGAGCTCAAGAGTTTGATTTTAAACAATTTTACAAACTAAGAATAGGAGGAACATCATGTATAAGTATCTTTCCAGTACTCTGCTGTGCTCCATATAGAAAAGGTCAGACTACCACAACTGGGACAAGAAACAAGGAATTAGTTCCCATGCTTGCTTATTAATGAATTTTAAAATCACCTTCTGTCAAAAAAGCAAATAAAAAAATAATAAAAAAGCAAATCCCTGCTTGCATTGGTCAGCACCCTTACATCCAGCGGACAGCATGGGGAAATGACAGTTATTGCCAGCAAGATTTCACAGTATTCTTTTACAAAAGACCCTTAAAAAAGCATAATAAAAGAAAAGACACACACCTGCAGGGTCAAAAGGCAGGATTTCTCCCAACATCCCAAACACTCCATCAGTTTGGTCACGATTTGGCCATGTGTTGTTTCTAGGTCCTTGTGGTTTCTGTCCTAACATCTCTGCCATCATATTGTCCATATAGCTGCTCACAAGACCCAGACTGTACAAATCAGAGCTTAAGTCTGAAAAACCAGGATTGTTCCACTGATTTATATGAGACAATCCAGCTCCAACAGCTGGGGCTTGCTGCTGTGAAGAATTACTGAGCCATTTGGCAGGTACACGTTGCTGTGGTCCAATAGGTTGAAGCAAGTGTTGGTAATACTGCATTTGCTGCTGCTGCTTTTGGGACTGCTGCTGGGACAAGCCTTGCTGAGGAGGATGCAGTGGAGTGTGAGACACAGACTGTGGCTGCTGTTGGACTGCTCCTGACTTTTGTTCTGCTGCTGTAGAGGATGCAACAGAGTTCCTTCTTTTCACCATCGGAGAAGTCTGCTGAGATTTGCCCATGTTAAAACCAGACAAGAAATCTATGACATCCTGCATTTCTTGGTCAGTTGGTAAATTCATACCTTTGTCATCCTTGCCATCATCTGGTTTGAAGAAGCTGTCCCGTCTCTCCAGCAGAAAGCCATTGACGAGCTGGTTATTGGTGCTCTGGGCTGGCTGCAGGGCATCTGCAGCCCGAGGGAAGTTACCCATGTTCAGGATGTTCTGCAGCCGTGCGTCCATGGTAGTGGGCACTTTAGCTTTCTCCTCTGAGCTGGAACTTATGAAGACGTTTTTGGAAGGTGTATTGGGGATTGAGTAACTTCCTGTGTTACTTGTACTGGTGCAGGAAGTTTTTTTTGTAAACCGTGAAGTCAGTTTTGAGAAAGTCTTTTGCAGACCCCCTGAAGATTTGCTTCCATTCCCCGAAGGCATGTCAACTTGGCTCCCAAAGTCTGAGATCTCACGCTGCAACTGGATCTGAATACAAGGCAAAGCTTGCTCCCTGCATCAACAAAAAACATGGGTATCAAACCACCTAATACACAACTGAGTTTGTATTTTGGGGGAAAACATGTATTTCCATAATAGCTCAAGAAAGAAACACCACCAAAGACTGCCAAGTCCACCAGCTACTACTTATGGTAACAAAGCAAATTATTCCTCATGTTTGCAATACCTTCCACTCCTTAAATTTTGGTTGTGCTTCTAGACCTAAATGGAGACCAACTTAATATAAATTAGATATTTTTGTAAGAGAGAAGCAAACATGTTTTACCCTTAGATATGCTGCTGGTTTGGTTTTAAGCAGTCTCCTGTATCTCTGGATGTACCCAGAAGGTATCTGTGGGCATTAATAATGTCTCACTCTCAGTTTGACTCCTGTTTTCCCCTTCTGATGAGCTGGCACTATCAAATCCCACAGCACAGATTATTCAACAATGACAGCTTAGTTTGAACTAGAAAAGAGATGTACCTTCCTTCCTTCCACCTGTGTATATCAAACACAGCAGTATAGAGCACATCTACCAGCCCCAAAGTCTTCTCCGGATCCAGACTCCTCTGTAGCAAAGACATTGTTGCTGGATCTTCTTTCAGACACCTGTCATCATGAAGTTTAAATGAGAGATCAAAATGCTCATTTTTTACATTAAACAATTCTACTGTATCAGAATACAGAAGGCCAATTGCTGCATTCCTGCAGAGCAACATGGGAATGCCTGGGGGTTCCTGGGCTGCAGCCCGGGCAGTCTGTGCCTGCTGTGGAGCACAGAGCTGATCTAACTGAGGGTTAGCAGCACATGGAAACCAGCACTGACGAGAGCTCTTCAGCAGGCACAGCTCAGGCACAGCAGCAACAAACACACCAGATACCCATTTCTGGAACAGACCAAGAGCCTGGCACAAGCCAGGGTCCGTGCGGCGGTGATCGCGCACATCCAGCGGCGGGGGAAGGAAGAGACGGAGCCAAACCTGCGCGATGTGCGGAGCCAAACCGGGAGCTCGGGCCCCGCGGTACCGCCGAGCACCAGCAGGCGGCGCTGCCCGGCACGATCCGCGGGGACGCTCCTTCCTTCCTTCCTCCTGCCTTCCTTCGCTCCTTCCTTCCTTTGCTCCTGCCTTCCTTCGCTCCTTCCTTCCTCTCCTGCCTTCCTTCCTTTGCTCCTGCCTTCCTTCGCTCCTTCCTTCCTTCCTTCCTTCCTTCCTTCCTTCCTTCTCCTTCCTTCCTTCCTTCCTTCCTTCCTTCCTTCCTTCCTTCCTTCCTTCCTTCCTTCCTTCCTTCCTTCCCTTCCCTTCCCCAAAAAACAGCACCTAGACACTCTTTCTTTCTTTCCTTCCTGCCTCCCTCCTTCCTTCCCCGGGGACTCTCCTCCTCCTGGCCATGCCAGCATAAGGAGCAGCTGCCTCCATAAGGAGCCGAGTGAACCAAATATGTTGTTCTGAAATTCCTAACCCTGACTCCTGAGTGAGGGACAAGTGCTGCCATTGCCTCCTGTTCCCAGTGCTCCCAAACTGCAGCTCAGCCATTATCCACTGGGCAGTCACCCACACTGGTGGAACAGCATCTCCTGGAGCCCAGAGGTCCGTGGTTCACAACAGCACCTAAAGACCAGCCCAGTGAAGAAAGAGCAAAGGCTCTCACATTAACTCAGCCCATCCTCAGCCTTCCTCAGCTACAGCTGGGACCTGCCAGTGGGAGCATAACAGGAGATTATTACTGCCACATTGGTTTTGAAACCTCCTGTTTTATCATCAAGCTTTTACATCTCAGTGCCCCAGCACTGCCTCTCTTGCCTACAGAGGCAGCTGCAGTATGGCCTGTCAGGAATGGAGGTGTTCAGCCACTGCAGATGGAGGAATTTAAGGAAGCTGTGCCATAATTGTGCACATTCTCTCTTCCATTTGTACTGCAACAATTTCCCCCATATATTTCAGTCACAATCTACAATACAGTATTTTTATTTACCAAGTTGATGGAACTTGCACCACAATTCTTGATCCTTCTAAACTTATCTGAGGAGCATAGGCTTCTTTATTTTCAATCTGTGCCGTGTCCACAACCACCTAGCAAATAAAATAAAAGGGAAAAAATCTTAGGGATTAGTTATTTTATTAGTTATTTTATACCCTGTAGTTAAACTCTAATAATCTCACCTCCCAGTCATGCTACAGGGACAAAAAAAAAAAAAAAACCACAAAACAAATTAAACCAACTCAAGAAATCATTGTAAATTTACTTATATTTTAATATAAAATTAAGTTTAGTACAAAAACCTCTATTTCAAAGGACTTAATTCTTCTCAGTTACATCCTGTAGTAATATATCACTATGTCATTACCAGCTCTACCTCTCTGCTGGTAGTTCTCAGTGGCTCCACACAACAGCCCTTATTTTTTTGAGTTTAGCACAGTTACTACTTTAAGAGCTCCCAAACACCTACTCAGCAAAATGCTTTAAATAACTTAACTGTAGTGCATGGTATGATATAGACAAGTAATACTCAGCCAGAAATCCTTCACCATTCCTCACATACACCACCCCCTCCCTTTAAGGTTATAAAATTCTAGACCAACTTTTCTCTATTCTACCTAATGAAACTGTATTATTATTAATTCCTGATTAAATAAAGAGAAGAAAAGTGACTGTTCAGTTTGTTGGACTCTGAGCCATCTGTAAGACACCATTAAGACATATGGAAGAGGAAAATCTTGAAAATCAACCCTGTGTCGTGAACCTTTCTTTTTAGACAATGGAAAAGGAATGGATTCACTTCAGCTTCATTTAACCTTTAATTTAGTAAGTTCCATATTTGGTTCATGCTTTCTGTTGTTGTCCAGTCTGTGTGGGTTGGCCTTTTTGATCATTTCCATAATTTCCTATTTTGGTCATGCTGAAACAGCAGCTTTTTGGCAGCAGTCAGCAGTTCCTGCTTCAGTGACTTGCAGATTAGCTGTATCATTTATCCTTGAAATGGTAAAAGTCCTCTGGTATAAATAAGCCTCAAGGGACATTACTGACTTTTTTGCCATCACCTAACCTAGTGGTTCTCTGTTAGTGGGTATGAAAAAATGTGAAACATAATGCTAGGTTTTTCTTCTCTCACTTCAACAAAACTATCAAAGAACACTTGAACATAATTATTTCCCACCTTTCAAATATTTTATTGTAAGGCCTTCTTTTTCCTTCAGTTGACTCCAAGCATTTGCCCAGGTTTATTCAATTTTAAACATGTCTAAACATGGTGACAGAAAGCCACACTATCATCCACCCATTAAAATACCTCTCATTTTGTAACAGGGCAATTCCAGTACTCTTTTCTTGGTGTCTGTACATTTTCATTTTATTTAATTGGGTAATCTGCAATTCAGCCCTATTGCAATTATAACTGTGATAAGAAAAAGTGAACTCAGCAGTGATTGCTCTCAACTCCCAAGAAAAATACAGTCTGCACCTCAGACCTGCAGTCAGAGGTAAAACTCTGATGCAGACCTGTGTCAGGTTCTGGTTGTGGTGCATGGTTGGTACCCATGGTCTAGGCTTTGTTGGGGTGTTCCTCCCCCAGGACAAACCTTCATTTCTTCCCTTTGCAAAGCTTTACATTTCTCAACATCTGTCAGAGTCAGGACATCTGGGATTTAAACTTTACTAGGGGATTCACTGCTCCTACAATCCATGTTGGTGTTTGCCATGGAAAATCTACTAGCACGAAAAAGTTTTATTTGTTAACCTCTTTACATGAGGTGAACTGGAAGTTTTATTTCTGCTCCTCCTCTGAATTCAGCTATTTGAATGTACATTATTTTTATTCAAACATGCAGATTTCATCAGCTGACCTAAATCTCAAAATGTAATTCTTATTATAGACATGTTAAGGTAAGAACTGCAAATCCACACTTCAAATTATTTATGTTAAAAAACTACAGCCCAAAGTAACCCAGCAAACTAAGTCACAACTCTTTGTGCTTTCCACACTTGATGAGTCACTTCTTAAAAGGTACATGGCAAGATAGGTTTGTAATGTTTTTTCAAATTGGGCATTTAAGATACAGATCCACCCAATTCTGAATGAATGCAGACAGCCCACTATGTAAAAGCAGTACACCAAAGCCTATGTAATACAGTGCCATGATTCATTTATCTGCCTTCTTCACAAAATAAACATAAAATAAACACATCCTCCCTCCCTGCCTGGTGGTTCTTAGAGAACAGCTTCCTGTACCTCAGACATCCATTGTTCTTGCTTTACAGGTGCTTCCTCTCTCCCTTCCACCCAAAGAACTCTTTAAATACCCCAATTACCATTTCTTGGCACTGCATGAAGCTACAAGCATAATTGAATGTTGTAAAAAAAGATGGCACACAGTTTAAAAAGAAAAACCTCAACCCTCATATCCCTCTAAACTGTAACAAATCAAAGTGAGAAGGAAGGAGAGCAGGCTTGCAGGTCTTCTGTCATGTGCACAGCTCATTATGTGCCTTTGAAGAGTGAAGCCTGCTACTTTCAGAACCTGAGGTTCATGCAAAAATCTTTGGAGACATTCAGGATTTAACACAAATAAAACTCCATAGCTCAGCACTGTCATTTGTGAGAATGTGTAAGTTTTATGCTGACACTCTCCAAAAGTGATGACAAACCTGAAGAATGTCAGTGCTTCAATTACCAGCAGGTCTAACTCGTTATGTCTAGACTGGGGGACACCAGATTTCCAGATTCCTGACTCCAAACGTGCCTTGTGCCACTCCTCAAACCTCCTCGGGGCAGGACTGGGTGTGCACAACACTGAAACCCCCTGGAAAGGAAATGGTGGAAGGTGCAGCATCCTCCCAGGCACTCCTCATCCAGACACTCAGGAGCCACCAAGTGCTCCTGGATTACAGCTCAGTCCCACAGGGCTGCTGAGAAACTCCTTCCTCCTTGGCCTCACTTCCTGTACCTCACTGCTGACTCCCAGCATCCTACCACCAACTGTGGCAGCTGAAGACACAATCCCATTTTAACCATATCCTTTTTCCAGTCCTCTTTGTATTTATTTATATTTAATACATGTTTTCCTTCAAAACACCTCTAAGTAAAAATTTGATAAATCCTAGTATTCCACAGTTTCTCTGTCCCTGCAAAGACACCACCTTCTTATGCCTCCCTGTAAAACTTCTCAGACAGAGCACTACCATCTCCTATCCTTCAATCCCTGTATCTCAGTGAAGTAAGGACTGACAGCAGGTTCTGCACCTTTGATTTCAGGCTGCCATTATATGAATAGTCAGTTGAATTCCAGTATAATTTCAACCTACTTCTCTAACAGTCATTTAATATTAAGGGACTATCTAAGATCTGGTATCTAGTATCAAAGGGATGCTGAAGTAGAAATATTTGGAAAATTCATCATTTCAAATTTATCATTCAACATTACTGGAGAACCTTTTAACAGTACCAAAAGCACATTAATTTGCTAGGATGAAAGGTCTAAGTCACCTAACCAGCTGTGTGATTTGTCTGAAAAACAGATTTACAAAATATGCAGCTATTTGGGTCCTTTAACCACAAATTAATTATGAAGCCCAAGAATACTTGACAAAACTCTCATAGACTACAGTGTACCTTTATCCTTGCATTTCCTTCCCATGTTGAAGGTGCAGGCTTTTCCCCTACTCACAGTAGTCCAAAAAACCTACGTGCCATGCAGAACACTTCACTAAGTGCAGAGATTGCAGTAATTAGTCATGGGAGCACAAATGCATTTTCTTATCAGATTTTGTTCCAAGCATCTATTTTTATCAGCTGCTTAGGTACTGTAAGCTCCACTGGTTTTCTTCCCCTCAAGAACACATATGCCTTCAGCAAGGCATTTAATTGCTCTGTCCTCTGTTGGAGATGTCAGGTAGCATTACCTGGTGCAGACACTTGCTGGGTTATGCTGGGAAGGAAACTCAAAGCTTCCAATCAAAGCAGAGAGGAAATGAAAAAATAGCAGGTTTTGAAGCTAATTTGACAGGGGGGTAGATGTGTGCTTGGGTCTGTAGTTTTTTCTAACATGATCATCTATAAATTTGAAAATATTTCTATTTCTCTATGAAGTTGAAGTTTCATGTCTTGTGTTCTCTCTTGAAACAGAGACCAGGAAGCACCTGGAACATTCTTCTGCTCCTGTCAACTCTGGACACCACCTACAGACTCCCATTCTACAAGGACACATTTTGCTCAGAAATCAAGTTAACTGCAGCACTAAAAACAGAGCAGCACAGAATAAGACACTGCAAATTAATTTTTAATCTCCAAAATATCCAGTTTCTCTTCAAGGTGTTTACATAACTGTTGCTTTCCTAAGACTACTGGCAGCCACCTACCAGTCCAGCCTGGCCAAACAAGAGCTGCACAGCAGTTTTGCAGGCTCCTCTCCACGTGGAAGGGCAGACCTGGTTCAGCACTTCAGTCACAGGAGAGTCATCCCGGGGTGTGAGTCCATTATGGCATCCAGCTTCCTTGATCAACTGCAGCATTGTGTGCTGGAAAAATAATAAACACTCTGTCCTACCCAACACACCATTCATCAAATGGTACCACCAATGCTTCTGCATGGATTTGTCATTGTTCTACATGCTTCTCAAACAGCTGTAATGTCTGCAGCCTCTGAATAGTCTTATATAACCAGGAGAGTTCCATTGCAGAACAGAACCATGGAAGATCATCTCTGCTGTTTCAAGCTCCAAAATCATACATAGTATTTCTGCTTATATTCTTGCTAACCAGTTTAATCAAAACTACAAAAAGCACTGCAAAGACAACAGAAAAGCAGCATTTGGAGCAACTCATTATTTCAACTATTTCAGGAGCAAGGAAGAGGGTTGTTCTAAAATAAAAAAGTGAAAGTGATGATTAAAATTGTCCAAATTACTTCTGAGTGGACATATTTTCTATTTGTTTATACTGAAAATACAATTAACTTCTCCATTATAATAATAATTTAAAATTATTTTTTAAAAATTGATTCCAGTTTGTAAGATGACATCAAAAGGAGCTCTGCTACAAATTATTTTTTCCAAGTATCTCCCTTAGCATCAGGCTGGGCTGACTTATTTGGGCACCTAAGAAGATGAAGGCTCTGACATCCATCACCTGGCTGGGAAATCTGTAAGAGCTCACTTCACTCTGTACTTCTTCATACCTAACACATCTGTTTTCAAAAAGTCCACAGATGCTTCATTGCCTCCTAGATCTCTATGCCTGTGCTTCTCTCAGATTAGACTGAAATTGTTCAGGTGGTCAAAATGTCCTCACAAACAGGCGTAGCCCTACAATGTTATCAATACCCTGTTTCCACAGGAAGCCAGGCTTTTAAACACAGGTTTGGCACAGAACTTCTGTTGCTGTTGTTCTCTACATTTTAATGAATTCTCCTTTCTCTCCCCACCTTTAATTCTGTGGTTAATTAGGAGTTATTACCGTTTTCAGCTTCAGGTTTTCTGCTGCAGACTCATTGAAGGAGATTCCTTTCAGAAAATGGGATCCGATCTGGACAGGGACAGTGGGCAGCTCACACTGAATGGGCTGAGGTGGAGTCTGTCTCCTTCCTGTTTGCTGGGCTTCAGCTTCACTGCAACAGCCCTGAAGGACAGAAGAACAGATCAAACAGAAGAAACTGCATTAGAAAATCCTAATATGAATCCAAACGTTTGTGTATTTTAAGTACCCGTTTTCAAGGTGAGGAGGGATGAACGGAGAGCAGGTTTAGCAGATCCTACCTGAAGACTTGCTTCAATTGCTTTTGGGTTCAAGTGGAAGCCAGCCTTCATTGCATATTCACAATGACCCAAGCTCTCCAGAGCCACTTTGTAAGCCTGACATTAAACAAAAAGTTGAGATGGCACAGACATATCAGCAAGGAAGCAGGCACACATCACTGTATCTGGGTACAGACAGGGACTGGAAGAAGGATTTACCCCACTCAGTTCTATGGCATACACACATTTATCAGGTAAGATTCCAAAGCTGTCATTCCCAAATACCTCTGTGCTGTCTGTGGTACACAATTCTGCAGGAACACACTCCTTCCCTATTTCACTCCTTGACCCACTGACTGTACTACATGCACATGAAAGCAGCAGACTTGAAAAACCACCTGCAAAGCACTGTCAATTTTCATATTTAGCTCTTTGAGCTGATGTTCAGGGATGGCCACACTCTGTGAGCAGAAAAGTTGCTGAACTTCAATTCCTGCCAAACATCCATCACAGCCTCTTTCTCGCAGTCGAGATGTGGCCTGTAAAGTAAAATAAAAATCCAGGGTGAGGAGGGTCAGCATTAAACCAGGTCAGGCTTAAGTAAATTTCAAAAAAGACCAAAAAAAACCCACAGACTTTAAAAACCTTCTACAGGAGATGAGAAGCAGCACCTGGGGGAAAGGACCTAGAGGAGACTTTATTATAACTTTCACAACTTCTAGTGCTGCTTTGGAAGCAGAGCTGTGACCTAAGCTGTGGAGCACATGGGTGTTGGCCAGCACTTGGGTTCAGCATTGTTTGCTGTTACTATTTCAGCTCCCTCTCAGGACCTGGGATCCTGTTACACAGACCACACCATGGCTGTGGTTACCTGAGGATGGACTCCTAACTCCAACATAAACAGAAAATATATTAAATCATGTGTATAAGCACTCCTGTGTTCATGGGATGATACATTTCATAAAGTTAGGGGTGATTACTGTGGTGCCATTTGAGAAGAGCCACACAATGCTAAGATCATCTTAGCACAGCAAGAAAATAGCTTTGTGTGTATGATTTTGAAAAACAAGAAATAAGCCAAATATCTACTTTTAGCTGTAAAATCCTACATCACTGAACAGGGTAAAGCAAATAGATGTGGGTTATTTTCCAGTCTAGGAAGGAGTCTTGCTCTAAAGCAGGATGTCCAAATTGGAGGGTTCTGGTACTGCAGCCAATGGACAGACATGGGCTCACCTCATGGGCAGAATTACTGCATTTCCCAAAGTAAATCTTAAAGAGCAAAACCAGTTTTGAGCTACTGACAAAGTATCACCTTAAACTTCACTCTGAAGCAGCAGTGTTCTCCTGCCAGAGAGGCTGATTTGATAGGAAAACAATGTATTGCCTTCCACTCCAAAGTAAAAGTTGGCAAGGATTTCAGTATTTCAAATCCCCTTCTATTTTTATATTAGTCTAGCTAGAATTATGCAAAAGATTTTGTTTATTTAGAAACTACATATTTTTCTTATGCTATCCTAATACCCCACAGAAATACTCCAAATCAGTTATTTCAGTCAATCATAAAAACTGAGAAGTTCCTTCTATTGTTATTTTGAAACTATGGAGAATCTGTATTTTATCTCTCTCCTCCCCTTGTACATTTAATACAGGATTACATTAGTATAACACTTGTACAAAACTATTTTGAAATATGGTGCTTGTGAAAAACTGAAATAGGTGAAGTGGGTTGCTCATAAAGTAAAAAATATAGTTAAGGTCCTTGATTCTGTGAAGCTGAGTTTAATTTTAACCACAGTTTAAACAAATTTTATAGGAATTGCAGGGCATTTCTAGAAATAGTAGTTTTAATAAGCTAAGTACATTACACATAAAATTAACTACTTTTCTGCCAAAGAAGTACAGCTATACCAGGATTAGACCTGTTACAATTATCTGTAAGACACCTAAAGCACTCCCAAATCCCCTATTTTATCCAGTGAAATAAATTTATCCTGCAGTAAAAAATTACACACAATCCTTCTGCATCCATGTAACTTACTGGCTTTCCTGTACCTTGCAGATGTTAGTGATAAATGGAGACCTTGACAAGATTTCCAGTCAGGATGACTAACAAGCCATGTGAGCTAAATGAGACTGCAAAAGCACATGCTCCAAGCCATCTGAATTTAGGGAAAACACACACTTTCTGAATCCATTCTCATTTATCAGTCTCCAGACTTCAATAGTGCCAGGAAAAGCAGAAAACCTCCTAAACCTGAATGCCTTTATAAAATACTAGTTTTGGCTGGCAAAGTAAGGATTCCACAGTTGACAGGTGTTTGTGGAAGTACAAGTCCAGAGAGTGGCACATTTAAGTAACATGGCTCACACTCCAACAATGGATGGATCAAGCAACATCAAGCTTAAAAGCATGAAAACAAAAGTGTTAAGAATTACCACAAAGATTTTAAAGTATAGACTAGAATTCATGCTCAAAATTTGAAAAAAATAGAAAATTAGAAATAAAATTAAAAGTAGAAATTATCTATTTTTCATCAAGATTTTGATCTGTTTTCACAAAAACTTGTTGAGTTTTTTATTTTTAATTCTCTCTGTCTGCTCTATTAGAATACTGGCAGTTCATTACTAACAACAAAAATGTTTGCACTGCTTGTGAGCTCCTTATGTAGAACCCTATCACAAAGAAAACTTTACACAGGGCAAAACAGTGCAATCATCACATGACTAAAATGAGTTTTAGTGTCTGAAACCAATTGTCACACACAGCCTGTCTTCAAAACCAGGTATTTTCTTTCTTTGTTAGGGCACCCAGGCTGACTTTAGGTTTCACTCAATCCACTGTGCTTACAGCAAGACTTCCATACCTCTGCTGCTCCTCTCCATGATCTTATTGCATCCTCCAGCTCATTTGTGGGGCTTATATTTGAGGCTCCAGTCCCACCAACATTCTTCCTCTCCTGAGCTACAGCTTCAGCAAAGCAGGAGTGTGCCACTGGCTGGACCTTCTGCAAAGCTTGTGACAGGAATTGGAAGTGGACCTGCATCACTGTCAAGAAACATCGCCCAAGTACCTGTGGGAGACAAAAAAAAACCAGTTTTAAGCACAGAGAAGAGCTTTCCCTTCTTCCTTTTTGTTTGGTGCTTGGGGTAAGGAACTATGTTAAACTCTGAACTTTTTTTATTAAAATAATGCAGATCATAAGTAAGGTATTATATTTAACAATTTACTTAAAATAAGAGAGCATTAGTTTCTATGAATAAAGGGGACATCAGACTAGTCCTGAGTCATTTTTAGTTCTGTACTCAAGTTCTGACTACTTGATGAATGAAAAGCTTGCTCCGTTACCTGGCAAAATCAAGCACAAAAATGGGAGTAGCATATTTTCACAAAGACCAAATCAACACCAAAACCCACCTGCACAAAGACCTGGCTGAATTTCTGCTAAAAATCCAAAAGAGCAACAACAAAACACGAATCACTTTAAAACATGAACATACAATGCAGGAGTTGGCCCAGCAGTTCACCCTGCAGGCAGAGTGGTTGTGGGCAGGCACTGGGCATGGACAGCCTCCTGCCCCAAAACCCCAGCCAGTGCCCAAAGCTGAGCCTGGCACCGAGCTGCCCTTGGGACACTGCACTGAACTGGCTCATGCCATGCTGCTCAGCAAGGCCAGGGCAGCCAGGAGCTCCCTGGGCTGAGGACAGGAGATGTCACCCTGCACCACATCCCCCCAGACACCCATCCCTCCAGCTGTGCCCAAGGACACCCAGACTCCTGCAGTGCCACAGGACTCTGGGGCCAGAACTGGCACATCCTGGAGAGCCAAGGGCCCCAGCAGGAATCCTCTGTGTGCCTCTGGGGATGCACTCCCTGCACAGGAAAAAGCTGACAGCCAAGTGTAGAACTAGAGCTGCAGAGAAAAGGATTTTCCACATCACTGTAAAAAGTATTTAAAAGCTATTCAAAGTGTTTCTTTTATGAAATTTATCACACAAAGCGCTTTAAAATGTATTTGACTTTGATTTATTAAAAAAGACTCAACTTGAATTCCATTTTAGGAATAATTCATAAAATACACAGATAATGTACAAAGCCATCATGCCTCAGAGCCATTAAATCATTTGCCTTATTTTCAGCTACATTCTTCTGGAATAAAACTATTCAGACACGATGTATCTTCCTGGCAGGACTCTCCAGTCACACCAACAGTTCTATGCATTTACTATCTACTTCAGAAGAACCAGTGGGGGCAATGTTTTTTCCACTGCATCCAGACTCCTTCTGACATTCCATTCTGGTTCAATCACTTCCCTTCTTTGTACGAGGCATAAAATTAAACATTTTTGGTACTTTGACTGACCTCTGAAAGTGGAGCTTGCCTTATTAAAAAAAACAGTCAGCAAATGATAAAATGAAGAAAATTCCAACTTTCCTGGGTACGAGATTAGAAAGATTTATAAGAAAACTGCAGGAAGAGGCAACTGGTGATCTGAATTATTTCTGTGTAGGAAGAATGCAGCTCTCAGGGGAAGATGAAACTAGTACTCATTAGGAGTTTCAAGCTGATTAAATTTCAAAGAATATTTAAGGTACAAAGGTTGAAGTTTCCCCAGCCTGGGAATAATGCTCAAAATAAACAAATGATTTAGGTTTTAAGTGGCAGCACACAACATTCCTATAACTTAAAATGTTAAACAGTGAAGATAAATAGTAACATCTGCTTTACTGAACTTTTGTTTTGTTTGAAAAAAATCCATTTCTCAAAAATGCCTTCCTCCAAAATGGGTAAGGATGGTTTAAACTGCTTCTCTATCAAAGTGGTGGAGGATTTTTGCACTGTTAAACACTCCCTTTGAATGAATGGCAGATGCCAAATTCACTTTAAAGCTTCAAAGAGTTCACTTGGTCAGATTTTCTGCCAGAGAGCCCAAAGTTTGCCTTATCCATGGGAAGATGCAGCTGGCAGTGAGCTCCCCAGGCAGGGCTGACCCTGTGCAGAGCAGCACAGGAACCTCTGCTGCACGTCCCTGCAACAGCATCAGCACATGGATGCAGCTTTCCACAGTCAGAGACACCACCAGGGCTTCTCCAAGTTTATTTTCCCTCTTTTGCCATGCAGAAGTGTGTGACTCTCCTCCTTCAGAGCAGGATAACAAACCCTGCAAACTGTGTAGGAATCAAAGCTGAGCTGGAATCACCTCAGGTGGCAAGCAGTGGGATTTCCTTGGGAGTGCTGATGTTTTCTTAATTTCTTAGATTCATTTATATTGCATGAACAGTGAGGTCTTCAGCTTTGAAACTTTTTGTCCCACAGAACACAGCTCCACCACCTTGACCTCCCTGACCTGTATCAGGCAGGACAGCAGAGCCTTACCTGAAGGAATCTCTCTTCCTGCTGAGGCACTTGGAAGCAATGGGACTTTTGGTTCCCTACCAACAGGAGCACCAGGTGAGATGCAGTGTTAGGTTACTCCACTTCATCCTCCTAATGGGGGCACACAGTCAGCTGTGGAATATTCCACTGGACAAAGTGTACACAAAATTGCCAGTTCTCACTGCTAAACAGGGATGCCATACAAATTGCCCAGCAAGAAAATCTTGCACAACAGATTCCTTAAAACAGAACACTACCAGTAATAAAGTCAGCAAATAACAAGTGTCAGTTTTCCACACTTGATAAAAACATTGGCTTGCAGTTCTCCAAGTACTATTTTATGCAGTAGAACTTTCCTTCTTTTTTTCCCTTTTTTTTTTGGCTATTTCCTGAAACAAGCAGTATGCTCTAAAAGCCAAACACCACAACAGAATTATTTGGTGGCTTCCCTTAACAGCATCCTTAGTGGCACAGCCTGGCTGCCACTGCACTGGTGTGCCCCATTATGAGCCAACAACCTTCCTGTATCTTCCCAGAAGTGGGCAGAATATTACTCCTTTTTACTCCCTAGCAGTTCCCTGCAGTTCCAAAGAGTGATCTCATGGACAGGACATATCCAAGGGAAGACACAGTCCTGCCCAGGGGCTGGAATCACCTGCAGGCTGAACTGGATTCCAGCAGAAGCTGTGAGATTTGGGAAACCCAACAGACTCATTTCTACCAGCAGTGACCCTAAAGGCCACTCATGATAATCTGATCCTGACAGTTACTGAAGTGGTCACTATCATTCAGCAGAAAAACAATTAAGTGTGAAGCACTTTAAAACTAAAAAGCAGCAATTAAAATGTAAGACAAAATACTTTTTTGCTACTAACAGTTCCTCAACTTAGAAGAGTCTAGAGCCAATCCCTGAAAATCCCAGGGAAGAATAATTTTAAAAATAGTTAAATTTGGCTTTACAATATTTGCTAAGGAAAGACATTTTTGTCTCACAAGATTCTTGTTCAAAAAAATCTGAGGCTATTTTATACACATAAAAGCCAAAAATTATCTCAATTTAATACAAAACAGAGCATCCAAGAATATATCTGATGCCCAACCATGCTTCCCTTTTGTACAGGAAGGCAACATGGACATTCCTCTCATCACTACCATTTACTTCTAAGACAATACATAAACCCTGTGTAACTAAAAGTCATCCTTTATATTTTGAAATAGTGAGGCTTCTGCAAAGCTTCACAAGAGATGGGGAAATATTCTTACTTTTACCAGTTTTACTCCTCCCTATGGGTTTGCTTTAATGCTTTTATTATCAGAAGCATGGAGTTACTGCATTCCCCCAGCTGACAAACAGACATGGAAAACACCTTCCATTTACTCTGATTTCCAAGCTGTTCCTCACCCATACAGGCACAGAACACCCAAGAATTCAAAGGTGTTTGAAAGGGGAAAAGCAAAAGAAGAAAATAAAAGTCAGCATTTGCATTTCTGAAATAAAGAAACCTTGGGAAACTCCCATCTGTCACCACACTTTGATCAAGAGAAGTCACCTTCTTACACAGCCTGGCAGACAGCTCTGAGCTAGCAAGCTTTGTTCTAAGGAACAATAAATAAATTAAAAACCTCATCCCATGGTGCTATAGTCCAGGTTGCACAACAGTTTTCAGTCCAAATTCAAGTCGGGTATGACTTGAACTTCACCAAAACTGAAGTTTTCTTGACATTGCCTCCCCTGGGGACAGAGCCCACTACAGCAGATGAAGACGTGGCACCTCAGAAAAGCCACAGCTCTGCTTGATTCCTAAAGCCAAACCTGCTCTGCTGGGACTTCTCACTCCTCCCAAAAACTAAAAACCATTTTAAGCAAGGTTTAGGAAAATTGCATTTTCCTTAGCTGGGCTCACACAAAGTCTCATTCTCAAGTCCTTCTCATGAATTTGGGGTTCCTCCCCACTGCACCCTGAATTCCAACTCACTCCCACTGCTTCCATAACACCAGACCTTCTCTAACCTCCATCCTTCAAACAAGAGCCTCTGCAGAGCCACTCTTAGGGTCCTGCTGAGCTGCCACTTGGGGGTTTCACCATCTCTCAATTCTCTCAGAGCTGTCAGTTCCTCCAGTCACCCACTAGAGAAGCTGACAAAGCAACTTCAGCTACACCTGTATTTCCCTCCTGGTATTTTCCAGGGGAACAACTACACTGCCTCACACTCTTCCCCCATCACTTCCCTGTTCAGTAAACTCTGATGAAGTCAGGCAAGCCCTTTATGTTTTTCTGCTTACATTGTGAATTTTTTAATCCTGCTGGCACTTTTATGAAATGTTAACTTCTCTATCCAGCAGGGGGGAAAAAAGTGAACCACTTTTTAAACTGAAATTTCAGCATCAACAGCTCAGTCTTCAAATCCCAGAAAAGCACAATGGGAGAGGATCTCACCAGGTCACCCTTCTGTCCCTAGCAAGGAGCAATTTCACCTAGGTCAGTTTTGTCAGATGCAGGTTCAACCTGTTCTGTAAGCTCTGCTCCCTACCCTTTGTAGCAATCTACAGCAGTGCTCCAGTAACATTACAAAGGATTTCCACAGCATCTAATGTGAATCTTTCCTTCTGAAATTTAGTTCCTTGCTCCACCTTACATGGACATGAAGAACAGACACTGACATGTTCTGGCAGCTTCTCACATACCTGAGCAATTTTGATTTTCCTTCTCAGCCTCCTCTTCTGTAGAGTCCATCTTTTCAATTTGTCCTCTGAATCTCCTATTTTCCTGGATGGCTAACTACTCTTGCTACTCTCCTCTGCTGCCTCTCCAGTTGCTCCCTATTTCTCCAAGTGCACCAGCAGTGCTGTGCATGTGAACTGCTGTGTTTAAGGCCATAATAGCCAGTGAAGAGTTCAGTGCTCAGCTCATGGTTCTTGCAGGTTAGGGGTGTGTTAAATACATGGTAGCAGTCTCTTTGCACACAGCAACAGCACTGATTTATTATTTCCAACTGCACAACACTGACCCTTACCCAACATCAACTCCCACAAGCCCTAGGACTGTTCTCCAGAACTGCTGCCCAGTGGGCTCCACTCCTGAGGCTGAAAAAGTCTATTTAAATATTGCAACATTCAGCTTTCCCCTCTGAATTCCATCCCAACTGGAAAACTCATTTGTTCAAGATTATTTTTAGTTCAGCAGGTCTCCCAGCATACTTATATCACCTACAAATAAATACATTCCTGTACTGGCCTCTGCCAAGGTCCACTTCAACAGTGAGCAGCTGCTGCTCCCTGGGCACAACCACCCAACCCCTGTGCCTGCAGAATTCACCCACCTACACCACAGTCCTGACTGACCCACAAAACAACCAAATCCCTGCATTCTGCTGCTGCTGCTTAAGCCAAAGCAGAACACAACACTTGTCTCATTATACAGAAGTTCCCATCAATCTTGCATACTGACTTTTTTCAAGGCCATGCACAAGATGCAGCTTTAATTAAGAAAAGATTCCAGAAAAGTACAATGAGAAGTGGTGGGACAGCCCAAGAGGTGCAGGCAGGAAAGCACAGAAGCATTTCTGCTCTGCTGGCGTTCTCCACACACTTGCTCCCACCACAGAGCAGGGGAGGGAGAACTGCAGGTGCACACAGAACCCAGAACAAGAGTTAGGCCTGGCCAGGTAAAGCTGGGACCAAAGGAAGCTTCTCCAGCTATAGGCTGGCAGGATCTGCACCCATCTGATGCAAACCCTGCCTGCACAGCACCCACCACTGCCTGCCCACTGGCAAAAGCAGTTCTACACATGGCTCCAAGTCCACAAAAACCCCTAGAAGACATCTAGTGCTTCATATGTTTTTTCTTTTTTTTTTAATTCAAAAAGTCAACACATCTATTAAAGATCAACTAATTACATAAACTCGCTCTTTTATATACATTGCTATAGCTTTAGCTAAAGAGTGATGTTATTGGGTTGTCTTTAAAAATATTAGCCTACAGAAGATGTTTATAGCAAATATATAACCCATTTTACTTCAGCCTGTATCAAGTATACAACACTGAGAACTGTCACACAACTGCAGGGAGAGCTGAGACTGACAAATTGCATCCTCCTCAACGATTCCATCTGGAAGTGGGGCAGTTAGAGAAAGCAGATAATGCCTGACAGGCACAAACATTCACTCTTACAAAGTCACCTGAAATTTAAATCAAAACCAAGAGAACTTAAAAGTTTTCCACTCAGGAAGTAGTTCTGAAGGAATAACTCTGAAGGAAAGACTGCTGCAAAGTGAAGAAATATGTCAAAACACAAGGAGCTACTTAAAACTCCAGGGATTTATCTGTGACTATCACTTAATACTGCCTATTATGTAACACATTTATTACAGGAGAAATACCCAGACCTTCCCAAGCAGGATGGTGGGAATCTGGGGATCCCCTCTGAATCCTGACTCTTGGGCACTTACAAATGAACATTACAGCAAAGTCATGACAAATTTTTACAGCACTAGTCTCTCACATAGTGTGTTATTTTCCTCTTACAACAGCTCAAAAAGACAAAGATGTTCTAAAGAGTGATAAAATATTATTAGTCAACTAATATGTAGTTCTACTGAAACACTGATAATATGCTACTCCCACGTGCTCAGGTTTCCCCTCAGAATGGATAATACCAAGGAAGGTGTAGGCTGATTTACAATACCATGGCATAACACTGCCAGAAACGTTAGCTAACAGAAAACAGAAAATGGTTTAAAACTTCTGTCTAGGTGGTTCTTCTACCGAAATACCTACCAAATAGCTAATTTAACATAGATGGGGGTCAGAGTCCACAAGAGAGTACTTGGTACTCTCTTAGTACATAAGAAATGAAGTTTCTTTCTCCACCAGCATTACCCACAAATCCACAGCAAGGCACAGAAAACTCTTGGTGCAGAAGGGATTTTGAAGAGAAATCCAGTTAAGAAGGAACGATACAAACCCACGTGCAAAACAGCATCCTCCAAGGTAACTCACCTCAATGTCCTGTAGGCTGAACTCTTTTTGATCTTTGAAGTTTGCAGCTCCTGCACTCAGTTCCATCAGCATTTTTGCTATTTCTGGTTTTATTGCTGCTGTGAGTCGGCTCGCCGCTTCCATGACATGTTCCTGCACGTCTTTCAGTTGCATAGCTGCCTTAGAGTAGTGCGAGTTCCTAAACACGCTGCTGAAAAGGTCCGTGAGGAAAGTGCTCGTCCGGCAAAAGACGTTGAGCGCATCCAGGTATTTGGAGATTCCCTGCTGGATGTCTGCGATGGGAGTGGTGTGGGAGGCGGGGTGGGAGCAGCCGCCCGCAGCAGCCGGGGACACCAGGGGGGAGCTGGGGGCGGCCGACGCCAGCGGGGCGCTCAGGGTCCTGCCCAGCTCGGGCAGCTGGTACTGCTGGTGTTGCTGCACCTTCTGCTTGGACCCGCCAAGCAAAAAGCGCCGCTTGTAGTCCATTTTGCTTTCTTGTGCACTGCAGCAATACATAAGTGAGTGCTTGTCCAGAGAGTTCTTGAATTAACAATCACTTGTCAAATTCCTTCCTCGAGTATCTATGTACAGTAACAATGCAGGACTGTGTACATAGGTTTCACAAAAGGCATTTCAGAAAGGCAAGCGTCTGTATAATCTGTATCAGCAGTGGGAATGGCAGCAGATTTGCTGACTCTGTGTTTTCAGTGTTCGGTGCAGCCCTGCTGCAGTTATAAACTGTACTCAAAAAGCAAGCCCAAGTATCTCAATAAAGCTCTGTCTCTCGTGTGGTACCCCCTCTGCACTCAGAAAAGCCAACTGGAGCAGAGAAGCGATCGCCTACAAGTTCTTCACAAGCATAACATTGTCACTTGCTGTTACATCTACAAAAGTTAATTTTGTCAATGCAAATAATAGGTTTAGAAGCAATACCTTAATACAATTCTCCCATTAGTAGTATCAGGAAAAGTGGAGCAAACCACCGATCAACAGCGATTATAAAAGCAGTGCAGAGGCTCTTTCCTTGAAAAAGCAAATCCTTATGTCAGCAGATCAAATATCTTCAAATGTCTTGACAGATCCAGTCTGCCAACTCAGTTTACTTGTAGTGTCTCTTCTTAATATCAGAGGGGGGGAAAAAATCTGGACTGTTTACAGAAGACTTTGCAAATATAAGCTATTAAAAACTCGAGTGTTTGTTATTGCAAGCCTTCTTCCCCTTTCCCTGTTTGTTGAGGTAGTTGTTTCTGTTGTAACATTAAGAAGTGGTGCTTCCAGACTGCGTTTGCCCTCAATTGCAGACTCAGAACAAAAATGCACGAATGTATTTGTAAGGCCTCTAGGTCATTTCCTGTGAAGGAGAAAAAAAAAAAAAAAAAAGTTTAAACATCAGAGAACAATGAGAAGGTTTAAAAATTTAACTCCTGCAGTGTCCTGGTTCACATTTCTGAGGCACACAGTCAACAACACCCAAGGATCCAAAGGAAGAGAGAGCTGCACTGACAGTTTCAAAGGCTGTTAGAAGCCAGTGTCATCCTGTTGCTAAACTCAACACTGTTTAATATTTTCTTGTTAATTCTTTCTTTCTAGGCTGTCAAACTTAAGAGTCTGGTAAATCCCCGGTGCAAGTCTTGCACAGTTAAGAACAGTGAAAGGTTATTACTGCAGAGCTCAAGGGGAGTTAATCATATTTTCTAATCTCATCCTTTAAAAATAATTAAAGAATGAAATCAAAACTTTTTTCATGCACCATAGTTTATTGCAGAACTTTCCCATTCACTTTAATAGTTTACTAAGTCAACAGACACAGGTCCTTAATTTTTTTTTTTAGTACAACAACACACAAATCTGTCTAATCCTACCTGAGATTAGCTGAGAAATACAACATTGTGTTCCATTCCAGTGTGATGGGCAGGCAGCATCTCTCATACACAAGGTGGTATACGAGGCACAACTGCCTGAGAATCTGACTGGTCTAAATAACACTCTCAGCACACATCAAAGTAGGGAGGAAATAAAAGTTCTGCACTGCCCTGCTCCTACCAGCAAACCCTGGTGCAGCTGGAGAGCCAAGAGCTCCTTGAAGGCATCTGCAGGGAGGTGAACAGAGCCTGAGAGTGGGAAAGGGCCAAGAAGGAGCAAGAGGTGTTCTGCAGCAGACACTGATCAAACAGTGTCAGGGCAATGTCAGAAGGATACAAATCCTCCCATCAGTGTGCCCAGCCCTAGCTCCAGCCACACTTCAGGCCACTCTCCCCCTCTCCTACACACACCCCACCTGATGCTATCAAACAAGGACATCCTTTTCCTTACTGCAGCAATTGTAATGTCCCAGGCACTTAGAAGAATAATCCAGGAACCCTTTCATTTAATAACAAAATGTTCCTTTAGCTATTATACTTGAGCACTGAAATCTGTAGCAATATTGTCGAAACGGTTGGAGAACAAAGATTTTATTTTCAGTCAAAATTTCTTATTTCCATCTGTCTGAACACACACAATATTCATTCATTACCATTTTGGCACATAGGAGGATACAAGCATCCCATACATAAGGAAGAAGGCAAGACACAGCAGGACAAAACAACCAGAGCTGGGTAGTCTCAGTTCCACTAAAATGACAGGACACAAGTTTTTCAGAAGTTGTTGCAGCAGATGGTTCTGCTTCAGAGATCTAGAGCAAATATTCTTTCATAATCACACTTTTTTAAACCTAAAACTCAACAAAACTACCATATGCATTTTAGCATCCTTAAAGTACTCCAAGCTGACCACTTACCTCCCTAATTACTTAATACTTCTCTCAATATTTACACTGAATGCATCGAAATGCAAGAAATTCATTAAAATCATAATTTTCCAGAAGTCTTGATGTCACATGCATAGCTGAAAGTAATTTTCTCCTTGCTTTACACGCTGGTGCCTTAGAGTGGAGAGCATAATTAAACTGGCTTCCTTGATTGCACATAAATGTAGATGGAACAAGAGAATTGGTTAATTTAAATGCAACATAGAAGTAAATTAGTGATTGTTTCTCCTAAGTAGACATGAAGTTTCTCATTGCAGAGGAACTTAAGAAATGATCATGAAAGAAAAAACTAAGAAGGAGGGTTTTCAAGCTCTAGGGCACTGAATTAGGTGGAATTATCAGAGATGCACCTCAGCTCAGTGCTTGTGATTACACACAGTGCAGTCAGAATCAAACACACTAAACTCATCATTTGGAATGGTCAGGTATTTAGCCAATACATAAACCTGCTGCATCCTAAAAGAACATAAATGCTATTAATAAGAAAAAAAAAAAAAAAGGCTTCATATTTTCTACAGTTATAAAGAAAAATGACAAATCGCTGTGTTTTACTTCTAGACAATTTTGTAGTCAAACTTGCAGGTACTTACTCAATTCTTCAGCTTCAAAATTTCCTTGTAATAAAACCTACACAGAAGTTTAAAGAGGACAGCTCGTATCTTCAACTGACATTTATTCAAAGAGAGGAAAGCTGCATGCCTCAACACCAGGCATGTGTCTGAATACTATGTTTGAAACTCTATAATGAGCCCTCTGACATGCTACATACAAAATAAACATTGCTCCTTTTGCATCTTTCCCTGAAAAATCGAAGCACAGAAGGTTCCCACGCTCTCCCTTCCCTTCCCCACTGCTTTTGGTGCATGGACTAAAAGTGAGAGCTCCACACTGAACTGGGGGACTTTGGCCAATCTACCTCTTGTTACCTTAGGGTAAAAAAGTAACCAAGGTGTTTCCTTCTGGTGATACAAGAAGTCGGTGTTACCACCCAAAATAGAAACTTAAGCCTAAACTTCATTTTGTGGAAAAAAAAAATACTCACAGAAATCAAGTGAAGGAATTATCAAAAAAGTTACCATACCACAAGAAAAGGTGTTTAGTCCTTTCCTTATGTCATCAAAACCAAAACAGTGCTGTTCAGGTACTACTGAAGACCACAACAGAACTAATATATAGTATAAACCCAGCTCCACACTGAACACTACCCTGCTCAAAATGGCAAAACACTATTGGAAAAGCTCAGCATACTCTTCACATTCTCACTTCAGGAGATAATGCTGAAGTTAAGGAACTGCTACTAGTTCAGACTGTTTGAACTTCCAGAGAATCAGACAGCTGCACAAGCTGCTCTAAAAATGGCCACATTTCCACAGAGGAAAGAGAAATTGCTGGAAAATAAATGCAAATGCAAATTGAGTTTGCTACTTTTTTTTAATGCAGCATCCAAATTTTTTTGCTTAGATACTTCCCAGAAAAATGCTTTTTCCCAACTTCAGCAGTCACAAAAGATACAAATAAAGAGGGAAGACTTTCAGACAAGTGCAATTTGCTATCCCCAGTCTGTTTCGGGCCAGCATGAAGGTTCTAATCCCCCATCTGTCCTGTTTGGGATTACCCTGCTAGAAGAGAAGGCAACTAGTTCCCTGAATCAACACAGGAAACTGAGCAGAGGAAGCAGTGCTTTAAAAAAGTTCTGACCTCAACTTTAAAAACTGGCAAAAGTTCGCCTTCAAATGGTGTTCTTCATGGATTCTGCTGTCCTTCCAGTGAGTATGAATAGAACACACAAGAGTAACATAGTCCAAAACACCTGAGCTAAATTTTTGGAATGTAACACTTCACGTTATTTCATGCTGGTTTTAATTTTTTGAGAATCAGATTCCAAATCTCAGGATGAACTTAACACCGCACCTACCACTGATGTAAAACAAACTAAATTCAATTAATGTTAAAAAAAAAAGCTCCAAAAGACACAACCCAGAGCAGTCAGACTGCTTACCCAGGAAAAGCCTGAACAAACAAACCCACTGCAAGGCCAAAAGGCCAGGAAGCTGCCAGAGCCAAAGGCCTCCTGGCAAAAACACACACAAGTCCCTCTGGCATTTAGAGACACAAATAGGGTGCAAATCTAAAAGTTACACCAAAAGCAAAGGTGCCATCCCACCTTCAGTCTCCTGCCACTAACTGTACATCCCATCCATCACCTGGCCAGGCCACCTGGGGTGCAAATGTGAATACCTTAAACCAAAGAGATTCTAAATGGTCCTCAACTCTTGCACAGCAAACTGGGAGCAGGGGAGCAAGGGAGGCATGTACAGCAATTCCTGAGGCTGCTCAGGGTCCCTCTGTCCCCACCACAGGTGGCTCAGGGCTAGGACAGTGACCAGGCAACAACAATGTGTGTGTGCCTCCAGTTACAAACACCCAGTGCAAGGCAAGCCTGGCTGGGGTTTGTGGGGCACAGAGCTTCCCAGCACAGCTCACCTCCAGCACACACTGCCAGGGGGCAGGCACAGCTCACCTGCAGCACACACTGCCAGGGATGGCAGCCACAGCTCACCTGCAGCACACACTGCCAGGGATGGCAGGCACAGCTCACCTGCAGCACACACTGCCAGGGATGGCAGCCACAGCTCACCTGCAGCACACACTGCCAGGGATGGCAGGCACAGCTCACCTGCAGCACACACTGCCAGGGATGGCAGGCACAGCTCACCTGCAGCACACACTGCCAGGGGGGCAGGCACAGCTCACCTGCAGCACACACTGCCAGGGATGGCAGGCACAGCTCACCTGCAGCACACACTGCCCAGGGATGGCAGGCACAGCTCACCTGCAGCACACACTGCCAGGGATGGCAGGCACAGCTCACCTGCAGCACACACTGCCCAGGGATGGCAGGTACAGCTCACCTGCAGCACACACTGCCAGGGATGGCAGGCACAGCTCACCTGCAGCACACACTGCCCAGGGATGGCAGGGATTACAGCCAGGCCTTCAGAAGGCAGCAGACAGACCCTGGCTATGGAAGTTTCAGAGCAGCAGCGTGCTTTCAAAGCATGGGCATTACTGAGCCAGGAGAAATGGGAAGCAGTCCCAGGTGGGGACTGGCAAAGGTGGCACCAGTGTGCCCAGGTAACCACACCCAGCCTGCATCCTCAAGGATCAGCAACAGGGCCCTTCCTGCTCCTCCTTTGACACAGGTCACTAAGTGCAGGTAACAACACAAGAGGACTAACACAGATGATGGAACCCCTCCAACTAAATTTCCTAGGATCCTCATAAATAAACAGGTTAAAAAAACAAACAAACAAAAAAAAACAGTCAGGTATCCCCAACTACTTTTGGTGAGGGTTTTAAGACAGACATCACATTTTTAACTGGGAGATGATTCCTTTACACTCTCCCAAACTGAAGATGGATTACATCTAAAAAACATATCCATTCAAAAATACTTGAAATTGGAATCCACAGACCAGGGATTTAATATAAAAAACTGTTGTAATTTCAGGAACAAACTACAACTTGATAAATTAAATTCTGACTTTGGCTACAACTTCTCCACTACACTCATCAATATACCACACCTATTGATATTAAAATTGCCACAGGAATGGCACCTGTCCAGTATATTCAATCCACCCATGAAGAGAAAATGCATCAAACGAAATGTGAGTGGACTTCTAAAATCTGTTTTCATTTTCTAACACTCTTTTGAATACAAAACTTTTCAGAATAATACAAGAGATGAAACTACATTTTAAAAATTAAACTTCTTAGTCAACAAGAAGAGCCACCTTTAAGTAATGCTGACTGGCAGAAAATACACATCCACCTATGACATCAACCAAGTTATTCTGCACCTGGAATTCCTTATCAACACATCATAAATACTTAAATCATGCAAATACTTTTGTAGGGGGTGACAAGTATCTTCATTAACAGGGCAAATATGGCTTTTTCTTTTTTTAGGGTTTTTGCAGACTCACACCCACAGCTGGCAGGATGCAGGCACAGGACAGCAGCCCCAGCAGCCTGGGAATGCCAGCAGAGAGAGGATCCTCCTCACCAAACCCTGCCTGCCTCTGCTATGGAGCTACAGATCCATGAAGGAAAGCCAGCATTGCTTCCCAAGGCTTTCTAATGGGATGGGCTGCAGCCCCCCAGGAGAGCCAGGCACCTCCTGGATGGACTTCTTAGTTTGGGAGTTTTTTTGTCACCCAAGTTGCAAAAATCTTCTATTAGAGGAGGATGGAGGAAAGTCAGAAATAGACCATTATACCAAAATCATTTTAGCTCTTGGTAGCTCATGAATTGCTCACTGGGATTCCTTTTTGGCTGCTTGCCCAGAACAGTTGGAGGAAAAAAAACAAACCAAAACAAAAAAGTAGTCAAGTGAATCCTTAGTGAATTCATGAAGCTCCTGTTGGGTACATTCTTCTCCCAGGGTGTCCATTCCCAACAGCAGCTCAGCAGAGCCCACCCTCCCACTCCCTGGAGGCAGTGGGTGCCAGCAGCCACATGGAACTGTCCCTGTGTCCTCCCTGCCCCAGCTGGGCACCAGAGCTCCCAGAACACACTCCTCAGGGCCCAGGGAGTCAGCACAGTACAACTAGAATCAAACTGAGCACCTCACATTTCAACAGAGCCAGTTATTCATTTGGAACCTGCTCTCACTTACCAGTGAAGCAGTTTCCAGTCAAAGCACTGAGATCTGTTAAAGCAGCAACCTGGTTTTATTAACTTGAAAGGCCAATTTCACTGATTTTATATATATATATGTCTATATACCTAGATAGATAGATAGATAGATAGATAGATATACCTAGTATTTATAGAGTCTCTGAACTACTTTATTATGCTTTTGTCTGGAGTTTTCTTCCCTTCAAAATGACATTCCTTAAAGCAACAATAGTAAATTATTTGTGCTGATTTGTGTCTTTTGCATTTGTACTGAAAAATCCTGTAGAGGCACATGCCTGTTAGGTGTCCAAAATTACAAGACAAAAGCAAGTCCATGCTCTGCCCAAAAAACCCAAATAACCATCATGAAAACCATTCAGAAACAGAGAGAACTGGAAAAGGCTGAAGAACATCAAATTTGGGGAGTTAGGTAAGTACTGATGGTCCTGCCTGCTCAGCACTATACTACCTCACATCCAAACCTTAACCCTTCAGAAAGCACCCAACAAACCTGTGTAGCTACACTCTCTAAAAGAGGGAATGTAGGGGCTCTGCAGTCACATTCAGACTTGTCAGCACAGTGAACTGGGTTTTTCCAGGGCAGAGCCTACAGTCCATCAGGAGACTTCCTGCATTTTGTTTGAAATAAAGCACATAAAACCCACTCCAAATAGCACTAACTCAAGTCTCAGCAATAAGATATGACAGCAAAGGAAAAGCTGGTGAAAGGAATGTGTTAAACCAGAGCTTCTCTCAGCCTTGTGTGCCTCCGCCAACATCAAAAATAGATGCCTGTGTCAGATCAGGATCACTGTTTCAACCCTGCCTTGGCAATAGGTGCTTACTTATCTATTTTGAAAGCAGGACCAGTTCCCCTTTGAAAAGAGAAATAAAGTAATTCCCAATCTTTTGAGGGAGCAGCCTAACAAAGTCCCTGCACACAGCAAGAGAAATTCCCACACGTGACTGTCAGCCAGGGAAGATTCCAGGCTCCATCTCTCATCTCCCAAAAGGGTGCACTCACCACAGGCTGGAAAATGTGCAAGGATGAGGAAAAAGCTCGTGGGACCAGCCTGAGAGCAAGCATAGGCAGCACCAATTTCTGTAGAAAAGGCACAGCTTTGCCTCCCAGAACAGCTCACCTGCAGAATTCTTTGGTCCTACAGGACTGCTCAGGAAGAGACACCCGTGCACATGGACAGCCATCCATGGGGAAAACACACTTCCCTTCCAAACAGAGGGAAAAACTGCAGCCCAGTTTCAACCTAGGGACAGTGAGCTGACAACTTCTAGAAAATCCTGAGACTAGTTAACATGTTCCTGCAAATGATCTTTTTTAGGCCACATATTTCACTTCCTGCTGAAGTGAAGTCAGGAAGGAAAGGCTGAGCTAGATAAATATTCAATTAAGCATGTGTGGAATAGGAATATTACTTGGTCAGGCTTATGCATCATGGTCCAGTTATGGGCAGCTGAGACAATTCCCAAGTCTGTCTTTGCACCCCCAGCCAGCACACCACATCCACACTTGAAATCCTTCTAAGCAGAAGCCACTCACGTGGCAATTCTTCACCCTGTCACTCCTGATGGCTGTATTCAAAAGGAAAAATGTAAACACAGAGTCCAGCATGTTGTTTTCTTTCTAAAACTTAACTGAAAAAAACAAGCACTAAGAAAACAAATTTAATTGTTTTTCAGTTGTGTGCTGAAAACTCCAAAAATTACCATTTCCCAAGTTTATGCAGAAAACCAGCTTTCACATGTGGGGTGAACACAATACTATAAAAATAACACTAAAAAGGCCCTTTACAGCAGACATCTTAAACCTCTGGGCTCACTTCAGTAATGAACTTAGGCACATGTTTAGTTCCAGGTCCAATTGGTGGTGTCTCCCACACAGGTAAGAGTTAAACTCCTTGTTACACCATCAATTGCAGCTTTCCAGCATAAGCAAATGTCATACTTCCTTTTCAGTAACATTAACTGGGAAGAGATGTTTTCAACACACAGTTTAAGATCCATGCTAAAAATTTCTACTAAAATTTGTTAAAGAGGTTTAGGAAATCACTTTGAAGAGCTTAGTTACTGCTGAGCCTGGGCAGATCAAGAAACCAGGCAGAAGGTTCCACACAGAGCTTTATTATCAGCTTAAAATGATTTGTCCATGGACTCAAACACTGCAAAAATGCTTCCACACCCAGAAAAATGGGAATTTCCACTCTTTGACAAAGTACATAGAGAATAAATGAAAGACATTCTTCAACACATCTTCTTTCAACAGTTAGGTTCTTCTGAGGAAGCTTTCATTCTCCTGTATAAATCACACCTTAAACAAGACTAAACTTCAGCCTGATGCTGAATGGCAGAGCCAGAAGAATAGATCTGGAAGGGAACAGCCATGTTGGAAAAGCCAGGCACACACTTATGCCACTGCATAAATCCATGGTTTACCCTCACTTCAAAATTAGTGTGCAGTTCTGGTCTCTCATCACCCTCCTTTACAGAGGGGCTCACTTGGGTCACTGAACAGCCTGACCACAAGCTCAGGAACCCAGATGTACCAAGTTGTTTGGGACAGTTTTAAATTAGCATTGCCCACAAATTCACCCTGCTCTTGCCTTCCCTAGGTATCCATTTATAACCTCCAAGGGATAAAGGAAATTGAGGTGGATCAATTTTGAAGCCCGAATCAGCCACTTTTACTTTGTCACTCTCTCCACCCCAGCAACCACTGAAAGCAGTGGAACAGTCACAGACAAAAGTGCCACAAGGACACACACACACTGTTTACAACTCCTCTGCAAACAGAAACATTTCCTCAGCCCAGCTCAGCTACTCCATTTCAGATTGCAGCCATTCTACTGCTCCTGCAAATACAGATACCACATTTTAGAAAAGCCCCAGGACTTGCACTTCCCAGCACACACACATTTGAACTTTCTCATTGAAATAAATATCCCTAAGCCAAACTGTTTTGTTTGTGATGCTACACAACTTTAAAAAACCCAAACTCAGAGTAACTTCAGTAGGCATTTTAATTATTTTAGTACTGCTAGATAAAAGTAGTATTTCAAAGCAGAGAAAATTATAGATGATCTACACATTTAAAGCTCTTCTATGAAGAAGGAAGCTCTGAGTACTAGAAACATGACACAGATTATGTACAGCAAATCCTGTAAAGCTGGTATGTGATTTTTTTTTTGGCCTGTTTGCAGCAAGGATGATGAAAGCTTTCAAAACATTTGGAGTAACTCAACACCAACAATCTTTCCTTACCCAAATTACTAGGCTGCTCCTGAATTCTCAACACTTGCCACAGAATTCATGTACAACATTCTTGATACCAGACTACATCAAAAAGATGAAAAAACCCTGCAAATGCACTTTCTTAGCTGCATTAAATGTACTAATCCTAACCCCCTCGTGTAAACGAAGTGGCAACTACTAGCATGTATTTCCACATGGAAACTATCCTCTTTCTCATTTAATAAGTATCACCATAAACACTCCTTTGTGACTGAAATTAAAACCTAATCCACTATTTACTAATATTTATTCTCTTCAGCACAGAATAGGAGCTTTATCTTAATGCTCTCCCAACTCATTCATTGAAAGTCTCCTACTTGAGAAGTATTAACTATTCTGAAATGATATTAATTTCATTTCCAAAAATAGGAAACAGGAGTCCATATCAGGAGAACTGACATCAGCACATCCCTTCAGTGCCACAGGACAGTTGCAACCACAGGGCTTTTGCTGTCTCTGCACACAGAGATTCTGTCTCCACAGCACAGCTCCTGTCCCAGAACAGCCTTTCCAAATGCTTTATGGGCTCACTCTATTTGAGCAGCAGTAAATTCATCACTCAACAGCTGGAGTTTTGCCCAGGAAAACAAACTATATTCTACACTGAAAAGAGGGACATGATGATTACGCCTTTCATACCCCTCTCATGTTGAAAATTATGGAATTACCAGAAAACTGTAATCATGAAAATGTTAAACTAAGGAGAATGTATTTTTACAGCAAATGAACATAATTATGTTTACCATATTTGGGCCCAAAGCTGGCTGGCAATTCAGTCTGTATATAGACAGCAGTATCTGATTCACTGTCACAGGATATGAATAAACCAGAGCAATCCAGTGTGAATTACAGTCTCCTCCCCATAATAAAACCAAACATTAGTGTGTACATAATACTATAAAAGTATAATACTACTGTAAATAGCAATTCCATTGACAGTCGTAGCTGAGTAGTTTTCACTTTAATTGTAAAAATTATTCTTGAACTAGACCTCTGTATGTCAAAATGCTTTATTTCTAACAAATCTATGGTTTATAATATATTATCTTATGTAGAACTAATCCCTGTAGCTAATGAAGGAACAGTGGTGACAAGTAATTTGAGATCATAAAGATTAGCAAAGTAGAAGCAGTAGCATGCATACTTTATAACCTTTCTTCATCTTTTCTGATCAAAAAAAGCTGCTTGTGTGTCCTGGGCACAGAATTCACCTCTGCATTAAGACCAGAATTTTTAAAGCTTAATTAAAAATAGATGAAATTTTTAAAATAGCCCTAACTCATACTGCATGGCTGGGGCCAAAATAGGATTAGTTAGAAGATCAAATACAGCACCCTTCCAGTTTATAAATCTCTAATAAAAATTCAAAGAAGAAGACAGAGCCCAAACTTTCCACCTGTAACACTTCCCCCTCCAAGACCACCCAAAGCTTAGTGTTCTGCCAGCTTTAAACAGCAGACAACTGAAAAAACCCTTCCCCAAGCTGCTCAGTCTTCTGCAAATGCTGTTAACAACCAGTTCAGTCACAAGCACTGGGGACAAAGGGATCCTGCCCTGTCCCAGCCAAGGCCACAATGGCAGCAGCTCCCATCTCTGAGACTCCAGATTCCAGTGCCCTCCATTAGCTGCTCCAGTAATCCCACCTGCTATTTCAGTCCACACAATAATTTGTTTCCTTTCATCCACCCAATGTAAATGCCAAAATAACCACAGGTCAACATCAAAAAGCTGCAAGCTGAGGAACTCTGCAGCAACCCTGGGTCTCCTCCATCCACTCCATACACAGAGAAAGCTGTAAGAAACTTCTGTCTTCAAAAGCAATTAGCTACCTGGAGTTTACATTTTATATGCTTCTCCTACAAAGCCTACCTTAATTATTTTCCTTTTATTAAGAAAAGCAAGTATTTTAATATTTTAACAACTGTTTTGCTGCTTCTTTCAAAACAGAGTTAACATTCTTAAAAATTAAGTTTAATTTCATTCAGTACAAATAAATTCACACATTTGGAAAATGGTGTAGATGCTACCAAGGAATATAAATAACTTCCCCCAAGAGCTCTTTGCTAACAAATGCATACACGGAATTCTGCTGGCACTCTCCTCCCTCCTGGCTCTAAGCTGCTGCATTAACTATACAGCAGGGAAAGGCACACAGCAGTCAGACTGATGTGCACACAAACACTGATGGGCTATGGCTGATGGAATGGGATTTTTTTCCCCTTTAAAAAAACTGCCTTGTTCTTGGGTTGAAAATTATTCACCAAAGAACTCTCAAATATTTCCCAATAAAATCATCAGCAGTTAAATAATTATCAGTCCTAATCTACAACATATAAAACACAGTCACACCACTTCACCATGTCCTGAAATTAAAAGTACTGATAGTTTTATATAAACAACTAAGCCCTCAATCATGGGCATGATTTGTCACCAGGTTATGTGCCAAATATTTCTGCACTGAGTTGTGTAAGAACTCTTTTGTGCAGCAGAGGATACAATGGGATATTTATGCTGGTATAATGCATTTTGAAAGAGAAACAAATGTAATGTTTTAATCCATAAAACAAATTAACACAATGGGATCGAACTATTCAGTAGAAATACAACATCCAGAGGCAAACCTAGAGACAAACTTTCATTATTTGTCAGATCTTTCTGAAGCCTCAGGTGTGTTCCCCAAGCACCAAATCCCAGCAGTGGCACACACACAGGTGCAAGATCCTAAGCCCACACCTAACCAAGCACATGCTATGGCATCTCTCCATACTCCTTAAGAGAGCTGGACTTTGTTCACAAACTAAGATAGGAAAAAAACATTTAAAATTTTAAGTGGCATATTCTGATGTATCAATTACACTTAAAATTTTTAGCAACCTGAAAGACTAAGCTTCAATTAAATGATATTTAGGTGACTTGAGCCAAATGATATTTAGGTGACTGACACTCCTTCCCAGCAACTTTTATTGACAAAGGGCTTTTCTGCTGCATAACAGTGACACAGTAAAGTTCTGCCAGCCATGAGACGTTGCAAAGATGCCAAATTCATTTAAGCAATGTCTCAATCCCAGCTGATGCATCTACCATGGACTTGGCCAGGCTCCTTCCAAACACATTTCCCCAGGATCAGGTTTAGACAGAGTGATCTTCTCAGCACCAGGACTGCTTGTCCTGGCACCAGGACACCCCTCTGCTACCAACACTGCCCATGACTAATCTGGCCCAGCCAGGAGAAGGCTACAATGCACAAGGCTCAGCATCAGGGCAATTCCTCAGCCTAGCAGTCCCTATTGTGTGTATTACTACAAACTCCCCCAGGCACCATTTTTAGCCACTGCTGGATTTCGTCCCTTCTCCCATCCCCCAGCCAGGCTCCAAACCTTGAAGTAACCTTGCTCTGCTCCCCCTCCAGAGACAGCTCCATGCCTGAAACATAACCTCTAATCTTATTTTCTATTTCTAGCATACAATTCACGACCCTTATCCCAATTTTTTAAATTAAATATCCTCCACATTGCACACTCTGCTTCCTACAGTCAGGACAGCACATGGACTATGTCAGAATTTACAGCCACATGTTTCTTGTCGAGGACAATTTAACATTACTTTTAAGAGCATTAGAAACAATGTATTTATACAATATAGGTTTAAAGCTTTCTCTGAAAAAGATATTTAATACTGCTGTCAGTACTCCACTGCAATGAAACAGCTTAATTTGTTGGAAGGTTTATCTAAAGACCTTAAAATACAACAGATCTGCACTTCAGGGCAGTTTGCAACGCAGAACATTAACTTCCAGCAATTATTCATACCTTATAGACTATCTATGGACATTAAGTTAAATCCTACAAATCACAGGGGTTTGTTACAAAGCAAACCTCATCTGACGCCATCAATTTACAAGAACTGTGCTTAAACTTGTTTGGGTTTTCACAATGACAAAATATGTCATTTGTTTGCCATTGATTCTGTACCATTTAAAGCCAATTAAAAGTGGCCTACTGGACCAGACAACAGCCATCTAGGCCTTAATGGCAGTGGTCAAGATCTCCACTTTTAATTAATGACCACTATCCATAACCCTCTTTCATATTTTTACCAATTATACCTGATCTGTACAGTTGCTAGGGCAAATGTTTTTCCATTAACAAATTCTGCCACAAAAGCACTTTGATACAGAACAGCTCCCAGAGGAATGAAGAAAGGTTCTTCTGTCTCCAAAGTGCTGAAAAACAAGAAGTTTCCAGGACACATCCCAAGCCTGGAGGCTGCAGCCTGACATGGGCAGGCCCTCTGGGAGCTGCCAAGAGGTACCAGCACATCTGTGTTTTCACCATCCCCTCTGAGCACACCTCTGCTACCCCACAATGAGGGATTTCAGTCCCAAAGAGCTCCCCTAGGAGTAGGAGGGAGTGCTGGGCACTGCTGAGCTGGGTCTGTGCTCACCCTGCACAGAGGGGCCCACCTGGTCCCTGCCCCTTAGGGAGCACCTCACTGAAACCCAGGAGGAAAAGGGAATTCTCATAGCCCCACATCCCCAAAACATTTATAACACACCAAGATAGAAGCAAGACTTCCAAAACAAGGCAAACTATACTGATATGACTTGAATAATCACAGAATTAGCCAGCCTAGGATGCTAAAAACAAAGAAAATGTCTCTAGTAGTTCACAAAATTACTTTTCAAATTGTATTTCAGACATAATCAATTTCAGGACAACTTGACCACAGAAGCAAAATTAAGAAAGAGGAATAATCCCTGAATCATGGCATTAGGTGTTACGACAAGATATGTTAATTTTTTTAGATATGTTCCTTATCACTGTGCCTGACAATCAATATGAATTGTTTCCCACTGGTTTGCACAGACAGTTCCAGTAAATACCATCAGTTTGTTCTACTTCTCTCTCCCACTCCTTCAGCTCCCATCCTATTCTCAGCAGGGCATCATTTGAATTTCTTACAGTTCCACACAAATTGAACAGTGTTAGTGGGAGGACAGCCTCCAGCAATTAAGAATAAAAGTAGATAAGTGAACACAAACCAGACTAGAGAAAACCAAGTGTGAGAACCTTTTAAGGTAGCAGAGCTGGATTTTGGAATGGACTGAAAAACAACAGAGAAACTGGGAAGTCAAGAGTCTCCTCATTAACATATTTATCCACCATTGGATATTGTGAAACAAAAGTTATCAATGACAGCAGCAGCACACTCAGGAGCAGCCCATGAGATTCATTCCTAGGTGACTCCTGGGGGATAACAATACTTTATTTACTTAAGAAAAAAAATAGATAAAATTACACTGTCAACATAAAGAAATACAATTCAGGAGTGCCTCATCCCTCAGCAAAAACATGATGTTAAAAACCCCTATTTTGAATGGCAACTTCATGGAGTCTTCAGGGTGAACATTTGAAAACTTCTCTACCCTACCACAAAATGAGGACTTCAAAGCATTTTAAAAAACCTCACTGAGATTCTCATGTCAATGAATGACAGCCACAAAAATTTATCATGCCACTAGGAAAATATGTGAAAATATGTTTTCAAAAGGATACTGTTAGTCAAATGGAAAAAGAGTATCACAACAGCACTGTCCAATAACCCAGCTATTTCAAAATACTGAATTAATTAAGTATTTTATGGACACCAGAATAATAAAATGCATCATTTAAAGAACTAATATAATATTGCCTGAGAGTGTAAATATAAGTTAATTTTCTCAGAGTCTCTGCCCTTACTATGAAAGGTACTGAAGCAATTCTAAGTCCTCATGGAGGAGAGCAATAAAGTTTAATTTTTTCAGCACTGTTTCCACTCCCATCTTTCATAAACTTGTGGGAACACAGCATAGGTGGTTTCAGTTATGCTAAGAATATTGTCCATTAGTCATAAAGAATGAAACCCAAGTTGTACCAGAGTGAATCCATACATCATATTTTTAAATCATCACTTTGTAGGGAAAGGGCTCCTGGAGCACAGTCATTGATGCAGGCTGGAGCTGCATGCTGATCTGTGCCTTCATTTCCAATAAAGCATGCAGTGCACATTCAACTAAGTCAAAACAAGCCTTTCAACACACAATCGTTTACAGGAAACATTCCAGTTACTAATGAGCACATGAAAAGCTTTGAAGCTCACTGAAAATTTAGCAATTTAAAAAAAAATTCTGAAAGGAAACCTAAGAACTATTTTTTGAAAAAGAAGCCTTTGACCTGGAGCACTCAAGCATCACCAGGTAGGTCAGTAGGTGCTGGCAGCAGTGCTGTTATCAGAGCAGGGTGAAATGGACACTGAGCACCAGAGTGCCTGATGGTTTTCTTTGGTATTTAACAACACAGTTGTTAAACTAATGTTTAAAAATTAATTGAACAATTCAGTGTAAACTAGTAAGTACATTCATACGATCTACCAGGATACAAGGTGATCTAGTGAACAGTGCATTAGCCACTGTGCCACCTGCCATGAACTTCCCTGGCACACCTGGCTGAGCTCACACAGCTTCCCTGCAGGGCAGCCTGGAGCCAGCTGGGAGGAGGACACTGCACATCCACCCCCCTCCACAACACAGCAGCAATCTTCTATCTGAACACTCAGCTCAGGTAAGACATGCCCACTACTCCCAAGTCCCTCCAGCCCCAGTGGAACCATCCCACAGCAGCTATGGCTCAGCCAGGCTGATTCTGGACAAAGCTCAATGGCCACACTCTTCCATGACCAATATTATGGAAACAACAACTTCCACAATGGCTCTGGAGAAGGTAAGTGAAATTATTATTTAGGGAAAATTTTCTCCTTGCATCTGCTTTAAGATAAGCAGCACAGTAACAGAGCCCAGGGAACAAGGCAGTGGTTGGGAAGAACCCTGCTGCTAGACCTTCACATCTAAGGCTTGAATTTTCACTGAAGTTCTTTATTATGTTCCCTGTTTAATGATAATGCCCCTTCTTCCACATTTTTTTTCCCATTAGGCAGGCTCTGACAAAAACCTGAATTTGTGTGTCCTGTGCCCCTGAATTACTGATGGCAGCAGAAAGTGCCAATGACTACAGCACAAACCAAACCAAACAAATACTTCTGCAGGAGGATTTCCATCCACTCCTGCTCCCCACAGTGCTAGACTGGGGAAAAGTAGGGAACTGTGTTCCTACTCTACTAATCCTCCTTCCTTCTACAGCTCTGCAAGGATTTTGCTCTGCCTGTAGAATTATTCTGTTAGGCAATTACAATATCTATATTCTACATAACTTCACAATATATATCTGTAGAAAAATCTCAGGGAACACTATAATGCATAAGCACAGTGATGCCACATTTATTTTCTGCATTTCTATTATAACATGAAGTTTGTAGTTTCCTGCAAATTTTGAATACTAAAAGCATATCCTGCTTTCTTGCTTCCAATTCAACAACACTGGTCTATTTTCAATTTCTTTTCCCTTCTTTTAGATTAACTGCAGCCAGCTTAAATCCTGCAGTATTAGACAAGGATCCTTACTACACACTGAGGTATTTATAGGTATGGTTTTATCCACAGCAATACAAAATATTGATTCCCTGCATGTACCTAACAATGCCTGTTACATGCACACCACACCACACATGTCCTGCCCACTGAGGGAGTCGAATTTCAATGAGATGTTTTCTCAAAATTTCAAGTCTAGAAATAAATAAAATAATTACCTTCCTTCAAAGCATCCAGTAACACTCTTCAGCTGGAGCAGGCCATACCACTTTCTGCATTTATTTTATTAGGAACAATGTGTTCTAAAGACAGAACTGGGACTAACCACAATCAGAGTATTATTGGATATATCAAGGGGTTTTATCCTCTGCTACCACTTGTGCATTTACATGAATCAAGGAGAGTTTAAGCAGTGCTTCAGCTGCCTCAGGGACACTAACTCAGCCAAACTGAGTAACAACAGGAAATCTTTTGCATTTTCAGCATGGCAGATTCCTCTCCCCATCTTTCAGCTAATATTCCAATTCTGTCTAACACATACAATCAGGAGAATTTTATATGGGAATTAAAGCCTAAAGCAGGAGGAAAAAAAAAAAGTAAAACTCAAAGTAAGAACAAAAATAACCACAGGGGAAAAAGAGAGTGACTAGATTCAGCAGCATAAAATATTGAGATGATTCTGTGCCTGGCAATGAAATTGATGGGTTTTTTAACAGAATATCAATATAACAATTTTCAAAATTAAGATATTTTAGGGCTCTCAAATGCTATTAGTGAGGCATCCTGCTGCTTTCTGAGTTGTTGCATCCCTATCAGCAAATCACTTTAAACAGTAAAGTCACTTGCAAAATAGAACCTTAGCTCCTCCTACAGCTAATGTTTTATTCTCTGTCTGAAACAGAAAATTCTTCCATGAACTGCTTTTCATATTTTTTTCAGATGATTATGCTGGTATTTCTTTGCCTCTGAAGCTGAAACATACACTCTGTTTAAGAGTCATCTCTTTGTCCACGCTTTGATCAAAACACAGGATTTTTGCTAGAATTAAGACTTATTTACTACTAGTAAGAACTATTTCAGTGTTACATTAAGCAATCTCTACTAGTAAGCACCTAGAAGATAACTACTCAACGAAAAAATCTTGTGGTACTGAGGTTTTTACCACATACCAATGCTGGCTGTAAATACCTGACTTATCTTATCCTGAATTCACAGAATGGTTTGGGTTGGAAGAACCTAAAAGCCATCTCATCCCACCCCTGCCATGGGTAGGGACACCTTCCATTATTCCCAGTTATCCTTGGTTATTCCAAGGTCCATCCAACCTGGCCTTAGACATTTCCAGGGATCCAGGGGCAGCCACAGCTTCTCTGGGCACCCCGTGCCAGGGCCTGCCCACCCTCCCATGGGTCATTTCCTCCTAATATTTCATCTAAATCTACTGTCTCTCAGCAAAGGCAATTCTCCCTTGTCATATCACTACACACTCTTGTGAAAAGGGACAGATTTAAGCTTGCTATTCAGAAAGGAAAGGGTTTTTACCTAACATGTGTAATTCCAAAAGATTACATTGAATAGTCTCAATTACTCATTGAGTTCATGACTATGAGCTTTGCTATGTTCTTACTGCAGTCTTATTGTATTTAACAAAACCCAGCATTTTGAACAAAGAAAAGAAAACAAACAAAAAAGGAGATGCACTGCAGTGGAAGTGCCAGTAAGCCACAAGTACCTGCCACAACCTTCAGCTCACCACCAGTCCAGGATGAGGCAGTATCTTCCACAAGGAGGGACATGAAGCAGCAGTTTTAGGAAAAAAGTTATTTTACCAGTGAAAACAAAAAGCAGTTCTTCCCTTCACATCAACTACAAAGCATCACTTTTGAAAGACTAGTCCTTTAAATGCTGGTTCTTACCAAAGAGGTACACAACACCTGACCTGCTGTGCTGGAACACCCCACAGTTAAGACAAAGGCATCTCACACACACTGATATGTGCAAGACAATTTGCCAAGTGTTTCCCCCTCCAAGAGTTATTCTACAGCTGCAATCACCATTCCCTGCTTTTTTTCAGAATATATTAAGTGGCTCCTCTGAGATCACCAGGTTTGGACTGTTTCAGACAGAAACCCACCACTCTTTGGCCAAAACACCACCTGCCTGTGACAGCATAAGGTGAGGGAAAGCCAATAAACTGCAGCACTCAGGTCAATGGTGTGAGGTAAAAGAAGAAACATTTTTAAACCCTCAACACAAATCCTTAGTGACAGCTAAATAACGTATTTTGAGTCCACTAAGGCAACAGTGCTTTGAGGCACTATGAGGTTTTTCACATGCTACTGAGCACAATAATCAATACTCACACACAGCTACTTGCATTTTTGCCTCAAGTCTACCGTTCCAAATTATACCAGTTTAACTTTGCTCACGTTAAAATTCATTTTAGAGAAAAATATTTAGCATAGACACAGCATGCAAGATGCCCTGCATTCATACTATAATTTATTCTTCAACACACTGAACATCTGAATCAAAACACAGCACACCTTCCTAGGAACACTCGTGATTATGAAGACTGGATCACTTACAAAGCTTTAAGTTAAAAGGAAAAGGAGCATGATTATGTAGTGTAGAAAAGTTCATAAACTATACTCACCCTTGTTTTTCTTAGTCTTTCATTTCATGTGCAGCAAAATACAATCAACACAGCAGAGAGGAGAACTCATGCTCCAGATCAGAATATATCAAATAGCATATGCAAAGAAGACACAAGATATTACCTCCCTGAAACCACAAGAATTTTTGGAAAGAAGCTGCCTCATCTGTCCTACAACAATTTCAGAACAAAATACAGATACAACTTTTAGCAGAAAGCAACTGACTGAAATCCAGAATTTTCTCCTGTTTCAGAACGTGACTAAAAATATCAGTAACCACATATTACATCAGATAGTGAAAAGCACCCACTGGCTGCAATGTGAAGATGAAAAAAAGCCCATAAAAACGTGAATGTCTCAGGAAAAAGAAAAAATTACAACATTAAGCCAAATGTTGTCAGTCATATAAAACCAGCAGTCTTCATCTCTCACAGTGCACAAAGTTAAGGGTCATGAAGGCCTTTCAAGTGAAACTCAGCAAAAGATGCTGGAACACAAGAGAAGGCAATCTAGACAGACATTTCCATCAATAATCCCTGTTAAGTGCAAGGGAATAATGAATAAGAGGGTAAGGATAGAGGAACCTGAAGACCAGTAACATGCCAACTACCTTAGGTTGCAATGCAGGATGTGACCAGAAATGTGTATTCCATCACCATCTGCTGAAACCAGGTGGGGCAGTGATCCTTATCTCCATGGGAGATATCCTCTGCTAATGGGCCAGCTGTTAAAAACCAGGTGGGGCAATGTTCTTAATCTTTCCCATGACCCATCCTCCCTCCAGGGAGATTTCTCCTGTTAATGGCCATTGAGTCCCACTGCATGACTGATAAAATTACATCATTCCTTTGGGAGATGCTCCACCCAGGGGGAGGAGCCAAGCATTTCCTACCTAGATAAAAACTGAGATTTTGAACACCAAAGCAGCCTTTTTCCACTGGATTCCAGAGGAAAACTGGACCCTTCTACATCATCCCTGGACCTTCAGAGGAAAACTGCACCTTCTACAGGAGCACTGCTCCAGCTGAACCACATCTGCCACTGCAGGAGGATGCAGCCACCATTTAATGGGACTGCTACCAACACCCTGACTGACTGATGGGGTGTCAGGTTGGATTCTGACTCTGGCAGTGTTTTGGGATTGTTCTTTGTAATACTGTATTTCTATTTTAATTTTCCTAGTAAAGAACTGTTACTCCTATTCCCATATCTTTGCTGAGAGCCCGTTAATTTCAAAATTATAATAATTTGGAGGGAGGGGGTTTACATTCTCCATTTCAAAGAGAGGCTCCTGCCTTTCTTAGCAGACACCTGTCCTTCAAACCAGGACACCAACCTCCAGATGTGTCCTCAGAAACTCACTTGAGAAGCTTAGTTTAAAAATCACTGCAAAATGTCACAACCTCCCCTATCAACAAACTGTGCAGCTGTTTAAGAACAAATTAAACTTATATATTGTACCTTTAAAGCCAGAGGAGCTCCTCAGCCTTGCCCTCTGCCACCCTGAGCCACAGCAATTCCCACACTATGTTCACCTAACACATCTGACCAAAGAACACCCTTCAGAAATGTGCCCAAATACACAGCAACCACCTGGCACTCCTGGCACCTGAATGACACCTCCTGCCATCTGACAGGACCTGATGATCATTGCAATATGGAAAAGGAGGGCACACACAGGAGAGCTCTCATCTTCTAACCCATGTTCAGCAGAAGCACAAGTACAGAGTAGACCATGGTCATTTGTCTGACTGCCTCAGGCAATCCCAATCAAACCTCCTACAACCCAACCATTCCAAAAACCAAGACTGGGAAAAAAAACCAAAACAACCAAGCTCTTTTCCTGCTGCACCTTCAAAGGAAGAAATGCACTTTACCCAAAAAAAAAAAAAAACACTTCCCTAAATCTTGTGTGTCAACTACAGATTTAATCTATTGAACCAATTCATCACCACAAAAATGTAACATTCCTATACAAAAACAAAAAAATGAATCATTAGTGGTTTTCAACAGATTTCATATCCAGAAACATCTGCAGAGCAATGCCTTCACTTAACCAGTCAAGGAACTTTTCTAACCACTAAACCAAGCAGCAGATTTACTTCAAAACAGCACAGGTCAGATGTACCACTTTTCCACATGGAAAAAGCTCTAAGTGCATTTGACCAGAGACTGCCAAACCAGACCATATACTGTCCCACAAACCAGCAGCTGGACTTAAAACTGAAATAGTCATTTATGTGAAAGACAACATTTAAATTAGGGTTGATAACTTGGATCTGAAGAATATCTTTTCTAAGAAGAAGGTGTGAATAGGTCCTTTGTTAAATTCATGACAAAATTTTATATAAAATTTGCTAACTATCAAAGTTAATTTGCAATACCTGCCTAAAACTTTATAAGGTTTGCTCCTCTTTGAGACTGGAATGAGGTCAAAGTGCTGAATTCAATATCACAATCTGCTGCCCTGGAAATTATTGCAATGTTTACACAAAGAAGTTTATTATGAGATCTAATAGGATTGCTCAAAAAAAAAAAAAAAAAAAAAAAGTTTTCATTCTCCTTCTGAAAGCAACACAAGACAGAGAGAAAGGCTCTTTTGAGTAAGGACTTTTCCAGCATTTTAAGAACCAAGCATATTCCCAAAAGCAGAATGTTGCTATAACATGCTCTGTTTTTCAGGGTTTGGTTCTAATAACTGGCATTTCCTTCCAGGACTCCATACAATTTTTATCAGCATGAAACAAAAATAAGCCATGGAATTAGAAATTCACATACACTTGTATTATTTCAGGAAATTTAATTTTTAGTTGACCTACCCTGCTCTTCTGTATATAACCTTCAGCAACTTCTCTTCAGAAACAGCCAAAACAAGTATAACACTACCAAAGCCTTAACCTTGTTTCTATCAGATGATGTGCATATATTCACACTGGTGGAAGGACAATTTATTTGTACTGCATCGTGTGGCACTAAACCATGCCCAATTTGCTCTCTGTATGTAAAGAACATCCAAGTACCCACTCACACCTCTGCTCTCCTGCCAACAATAGCAGACTTGGTTTCATCTGCACCACTCACAACTGAACTCAGTAAAACAAAATTCTGATCATTACCAAGTGTCTTCATTTGCTTTTGTTTATCTGATAAATTGAAGGTTTTAGTTTTTCCTAAAGAATACATGCATATTTAGCAGAAGACCTATTTTCCATCATATTAAAGTTTTTGACTGCATCACTTACTTGCAAACGCCCATCTCATAGAGCAGCAAGTGTTGATATTATTATTATTATTTAAATTATTTAATTAAATTACCTTACTATTTAAATATTTGCAAGCTGTGTTGCTCAGCTGAAAAAACACAAATACCTAACTATGCCTTTGGTAAGAGACTAAATAAAGTTTGTTCTGCAGCTCAGACACATGCACTGATGAAGCAGAATTCTGTAACAATGTCTTTGTACGGTTTTAGTTAAAGCTATTCCACACCACCAGGCCTTAACTCTTGCTTGGACCAAGAACTGCAGACCACTCAACAGAAGCAGCATTGCTGCTCTCCCCTTCCACCAAGTATCTTCTCTCCTCAGGATCTTTCCATCTTTTACAAAACAGAGGGGCCTCTAACAAATGATGAACACTTGTATTCATTTTTACCTGCATTTGACAAACATGGCTTATTCTGAGCATTTGCAGATGACAAACTCATCTTACACCAAAGTTCCCCTGAAGAAGAACATACAGAAATGGAAGAAGAACATACAGAACAGCAGTTTTAGGTACCCTCTTCCTCCTTGTATTCTTCCTCCTTCTCCATAACACAGTACCATCGGGTGCAAGACTTGCAAACAGCGTCCTGAGAAACATTTTGAAATACTCATCAGAAAGAGGTTACATTCCTCAAACCTTTTGGAGTCTGGCACAGAATTACATTTCCCCACTGTGATCCTTCCCCTGTGATTCCCCAGTCTTTTACTGCACCTGTGAGGATGCAGACATGAGAGGAGCCTTCCAAGAAGAGGAGTGTTTCTGTGTGTCCTTCCTAGGCACTACAGCTCTCCCTGCTTTTCAGCATTTTTGTTACATGATCACATAAAAAGAATATCTGGCTTCTTCAGGATAAGACTGCCCAGCTTCAAATATTTTTAAGGAACTTTTGAAAATATTACCTTCTACTTAGACTCTTAGGAAGCAATACTTAAAAGATCTCCAGATTTTCCTGGAATGTGAGCTGCAGACATTCAGGTGCTTTATCTTTCCCCGGGGAAGTTCTTGTGCTTGAACTCAAAGTGTTCCCAGGTACACAGCCAACTTCTGTAATATGTACAGAAGAGCAGGAAGTTCAACTTTCATTAAAAAATACCTAGGAACATTGCCCTGACTATCCTGGTATGAGACAAATCATGTGGACATGCTTCAAAGGATCTAATTTTACTCCAGTAAATCCAGAGGAATTCCCAACACCATCCAGAAACTCACAAACACACCAGTTATGAGAGTCAGGTAATCTACTTGGGAAACTAAAAACACTCAGTTACTGACAGGATTAGAGATAAATTTCTTTGGTAGACAACCTTCACATGAATGAATCACACTACAGATGCCTGTGGAGAAAAGTAAAAAAGGTCCACAACGGCCCCTTCCTCCTGCTCTTCTCCTCTACAACTCATTCTATACACTACTTTAGAGTTCCCAAATGTGTTAAAATAAAGCATCAAAGAAACAAAGTTCAATATTATTATTACTTTAATCAAGGGAAACAAACTTTCTCTCACATTCAGAAGCTGTTTAGGCTGAGGACACTTATTCTGTTCCCAGATTGCAGAGTACACGACACAGAGCCCGAGGAATTTTCTATAATTGGACAGTACCATTTAAATGTCAGCTTTGAGTGCACAACTAAACAAGAGTCACACCTAAAATACTGTTATTAAACAGCCAGTTGACATTTTCCCTTACAGCATTCTAACCAGCACACAGGTAGTGTGAGGAAAGAAAAAAAATAGAACAGCTCAACATGAGGAGTGACCAACAGGGTGGTGGGAGAATTTTCCTGTTGAAATTTTCCAAAGAATCTGTCTTTTACAATGCTGCTGTACAGAAATGCTTATCAGGAAATGTTAATGCCTGACAAGTACCCCACTGCAATATGACTCAATAAACCAAAACAGAGTCCTGCTGACCCCAAACCCCCAATCACTTAAAAAAGCAGAAAACTTTAGTTAGGAACTGATAGGCACTCACTAAAAAAGATCACGAAGAAGGGACAATGAAAATCTAGCTAGCCTAAGCCAGAAAATACTCCTCAGGTATTTCAGGGAGAAAATGTTACTAAAAACACCAGCAGGAACTAGTCACTATTTAGGGAGGTATTGTAAAGATGCATCCTAAGGTATTGTTTTGTTTGATGTGACCCTAACATGGGTCACATGGGTAAAACATGGGCAGTTACTCTACAGCCATTTGTTTTTAAAGTTTTTGGTTTGCTTTTTAGCTAATACAGCAAAAATTCTATCTACCAGTGCTGGCATGTTCTCCTACAAGGGCTTTCCTTAGAAGGAAGAATATTTATTTCCTTAGTGAAAATGGTTTTTCAAAGCCAAGTCCTAGAATACCACACTTCCAACTTGAGTTGGATAAGCTGCCGTATGTTATCACCAGACTGAAGCCAATTTGCCATTGATGGAATGCAGTATCACAGCTGGGAAAATGCCTGACGTGCTGCACAGCCTCTCAAAGATGCCTGAAAGCCTCACAGAGCCTCAGCTACTCCCACCTCAGACCCACCCATACACTCAGGCATCCAGGGACTCCCCAGCTGTACCTGGAGTCCTTTGCATTCCCCTTTTCAGCCCTTTTTCTGCCATTCTTCAAAGCTTGACCAGCATTTCTAAACCTTCTATTCTGCTTTTTCTCACACACACACTCTTTTTCTTTTACTCCATAGCACTCCAGCCTGAATCCCTGGAAGTTGTTTTGCCTCATGCAAAGCTCATGACCTTAACAGAATCACACAGATCAATTCCCCAAATTTTATCTTAAGTAACCAACACACTAATTCATTAATTACAGCAGGGTAAGGCAAGGTTGATATTCCAAGACTACAACTCTCAAAACAATTTGTCTTGTCACATTAGAGCTCTTCAAAGTGAAACACACCTCATTACCACCCAAATTTACATTTTGAAGTTTCATTTTTAAAAATCTTTTTTCTTTTCTCCTTGTTTTAATCACCTTTTTGACAAAATTCAAGGACTGGACTAAACCAGTTTATCCACAGAACACTACAAGACTGGAATGCTATCAGACCAAATTGGCAATTAACCTGCAAAGCACAATTTGTGAATGGAATGTGTCCTATTCCCACACATACACCTTAAGGGTTTCTTTGACAGCTGGAAGGACAAGTGTCTAAACAGCTCCTGATGTAAAATTGTCTCGAGGTACATAAACAGCAGAAGAGAAGAAACACAAAGCCAGAGGTGCAACAAACACCACTCCAAGCTTCTTCTCAGTGAGTTTGGAACCTATCTTTAACATATTCTACTTAATTTTCAAAGTACTTTTTCATCCTACAAGCCAGAATTTCAGATTTTACAGACACAAGACCTCCTATGGCTTAGATCCACAGTCCCCATTAAGTTTCCAGCACACACAAAATCCACACAACGGAATGAACCGTGGCCCAGGAGCAGGGGATTGCCTGCAGCATGTCACCATCACTTGCTGCCCAAGGGCTGGGAAGGGTATCCAGGCATCACCAAGCTCCAGGAGGAGCAGAGCAATTGCAACACAGATTTTTGTCAAGCGTAGCAGCACAGTTGCCCTCGGAGCCAGCCCCAGCACAATGCCCTGTGGTGAGGTTACCCATGCTGCTGGAAATGTCATCTTTCATGCATGATATAAACCCCTTCTGTAGCTACTAACAATACCCTGGCACTGTTTGCAACACATGGGGTGTTGCACTGGCTAACACCAGTAGTCATGTTCTATCTACCTACAATCACCACAAGAAAATACTCACTGCAGCAAGTTCTAGATCTCCCTGTGCAGTTATCTGTGCACCCATCAGACATTTCTCTAAAACTCTAGAAACACCTTGAGATCACTATGAATAAAGGAGCTCTTTTCATACAGCACAATTAGTCATAGCAGCAGTGATAGCTATTTTGAGCAGCACCCATTAATCACTATCATTAGCAGGATTTCTGGTGTACCAGCATTCATTGTACCAAGAACAAGTCTTTTCCTATTACAGTACTACTACATAAACAAAAGCAGCAGCAGCACAATTTCTCTTGACACAACCCTGTTTTGAGTAAGGCAAGTGGCAGCACTTGAAATGACTGTCAGTGTCAGGTTTAAAGAAAAGCTTACATAGGACAGAAAAAGACAATTGTTTTGCTGCATAGAAAAATCAGCCATAATTTGTATGCTGGGGGAGAAGGGGTGTTGGAAAACAATAAATAGTGGGAAGAAGTGAGGAATAAAAATCTCAAGCTGGAGACAGCACACCCTCAGAAAAATAAGATACCAGTGACCAAATTCAAGCTGACACTCAAGAAGCAGAAGAAATCTAGACTTCGCTTTGAACGTCAGTAGCGTATATTTGCCTTATTACATTTTATTTACCTGTTAGCCAAATTTCAGAGCCTCAGAATGGACTTTCAACTTGAGAAATATTCTCCATCCACATTATTTCTCGTTTCCTAACCACCCTGAGTAACTCTTGATGCAGAATGAGAAATGTCAGCAGAAGCATTCCTGCCTTACACTGATGGAGGAAGCAGCACAAGGTGCATGGAAAAGCAGTGGCTCTGAGCTGCCTCCAGCCAGGTTCCTCCAAGCATCAGGAACACATATCTTTGACCTGAAACACACCTTCATCACAGCCACAGATTAAATACTTAGAAAGTTCTGCTGGGAAGGAAAGAACAGAAAATACAGGAAGAAAGAAAAACCTTCTACAAGTCTTGAACTTGGAAAACTCGCCGTTCTTTACAGAAGGGTCGGCTTTATCTTCTGTAGAAACGTTGCCTGGTAGAAGACTAGAGCCAAGTGCAAAATCATGTTGGTACCCATGACACACAAACTGCACCTGTGCACATACCAAAATGGGCCAACACTGCTGATCCCATGAGCTGCATACCAAAACCTTCATGTGGCCAGCAGCCACACAACACATACCACATACCTCAGAGAGGTGAGGGAAGAGGAGCTTCGGCCGCCCGTGCCCACAGAAAACAAAAACAGCTCCTCAAGAGCACCACTTTGCCGAAGAACAAGAAACATCCAGCAACAATAGCCTTAAAATGCACAAGCCGTAGATGTGAGGCCGTCCAGCAGCCAGCCCGGCAGTCCCAGACGCAGTGCCACTTTGGGAGCCAAGGCTCCCCTGTGCCAGCCCCGCTGCCCCAAAGCCACGGCTGAGCCTCCCCAACACCGAGTTCATTGCAGCTCCGCACCGCTGAGCTACGGCCGCGCTCCACAGCGCCCAGACAGCTGTGCCTCCATAAAAACAGTAATGATAACAACAACGGCCAGTTTATACCCGTAACTGGGTTTATAATCGCACATAAAACAAACAAATAAGACCTTCTGACTGCTTTCAAGTTCCTAAGCCAACCCGACAAACACATACCTCTACCACTTCCTCTCCACTCAACGGATAAAATCCCTCAAGCAGAGAGAAGCAAGGGAACACCAGTAAAGTTTTAAGCTATAGCCCAAAATGCGTTCTCCTCTTCTGCTGGCAGCTACCATATATACACAGCACAAGGCTGGGCAACAACAAGCGGCACTCGCGGCTCGCATCGGGTGAACAATCCGGGGGCAGCCCCTGCAGCATCCGGGGACGCCGCTGCCCGCAGGCCCGGCCCGGGGGCGCGGAGGGGCCGGCGGAGCCCCGAGTCCGGCCGGGCTTTGGGCGGCGCCGCTGCCCGGGGAGCTCCGGCCGGCGCCGCCCGGGAGAGGCCGCGCGGCGGGGCCGCCCCAGCGCCGGGGGCCGGCGGGGCCGGGCCGGGCGGGCGCCCCGGGTCACCGCGGAGCAGGAAGGTGCGCAGGAATTCCCGCAGGCGCAGTCCCGGCCCCGCCGCGCTGCCCGGGCTGCCTGCACACGGGTCACGGGGGCGGCCGCAGCCCCGACACCGCCCCGGGCTGCCCCCGCCGCCACGGCCGGCCCGGCCCGGCCCCTCCGCAGCACCGCGGCCACGGCGCCGGGCGCCGCCGCCTCGCCTCCCCCGGCCGGGGCTTCCCCGGCCCCAGCCCCGCCGGCGCCTCCCGAGCGGCCCAGGGCTGCCCCGGCGCTGCCGCCCCCGCGCCGCGTCTCCCGGTGCCGCGGGCGCTGCCAGCCCGGTGCCTTCACGGCCGGGCCCGCGGGCCGCGCTGCGGGGCCGGGCCGGGCCGGGCCGCGGGGCTCGGCGGGGTCGGCGCGGCGCTCACTCACCTGCCCGCGACAGCCCCGGGCCCCGCGCCGAGCGCTCCGGAAACGGCGGCGGCTCCGCCGGGGCCGGGGAGGGGCCGGCGAGGGGCGGGCGGAGCCGCGAGTGACAGCGGGAAGGGGCGGCGGGAGCGGCGGGCGGCGCCGGCCGCAGCACGGGCGGGTCGGAGCGCCCGGGACCGGCCCCGGGTGCGGGGCAGACAGCCTGAGGGGCGGCCTGGCGGCACGGAAAGGGAGAAGGGGATGAACTGATCAGTGAATATTTTATATGAGCTCAAAATTGTGAAGGGTCTCGCTCTTTTGTTTCGGGGTCAGATGCAGTGTCCCGATTCGGGAGAGCTGTTCGAGATGGAGATCGCCGGCGGCACCTGCAAAGTTCTCTATTCCTTTTCTGTCCAAAGTCACTTGCTTTAGGAATTGTTCAGAAATAGGTCTGGTCTGGGGTGTGAGTTTAAACTAGTTTCATATTATTTCTCAGGCTTAATGCAGGTTTTATACAGAAAACTTTGCTGTACAAAATGATGTATTTTCAAATCCTATTTCCACAGAAAGAGCCTCTGTTAATCCTGTCTTCCGTAGTAAAAAGTGATTGCTTTTTATTTACATTACTTATTTACAATCTTACGTTCTAAATGGAACAAGAATTTAATAATGTACAAAAATGTTTAGAAAAGTTAGAAAATAAGATAATGTGTAGTAGAAGGACAGTAGTTAAAAATTGTTGAAATACGTGTAAGCAAAAATTTTGCTCACATGGCTCAGCATCCAATCACGTGGCTCTAATTCCCCCCAAAAAACCCCAAACCCACACACTTGGACATGATACTCATTAAGTGAAAATAACAGTAATTTCAGTGCTGCTAATCAGAAAACTCTGTGGGAAGAAGTGAAATTGTCAATTTATTGGACACCTTCTAGCCACAAGCTAGAAATAGTCCTCAAGTAGCATCTGCGGGGAGCTGCCTAGGAGCAATCTGTGGCTTTGTTTCCTTCTCCAGAACAGATGGTTGCTGGCAGACCAGGCTCCTCATCAGTGCCTTCCCTCTGAACTCTCCTGATTCTTGCATGTCTGCTAAGCATGTCTCTTCCTAGTGAATTTAGTCCTCAAATTAAGAGATACCTGGGAAATACTTGGAAAGACACAAGGTAACAGAAGGCTGCCTTATTGTTGGCTCCTTAAAGAGAGAAAGCGGTGTTGAGTATTTACACTGGAGGAGTACAATAAAGGGCTGGAGGTGGTAATTTTTTTCTTTTTTTTTCTTTTTTTTTTTTTTTTCCTGCTTTTAACTAAATGCTTGCTGAAACATTGATTTAAAAAAAAAAAAAAAAAAAAAAAAAAAAAAGACCGATGAGGTTTCAGCAAGCTTTTGTTTGGAAGAAGGTATAGCTATGAAGTAGAAAAACTGGGTGTAAAGGAAGTCAAAAGAAGCTGAAGAGGAAGGGAAAGAGAAAATAAATTACTGGGATGAATTTTCCTTCCTTCCTGGACAGATATTGAGGCAAGACCTAAAAGTAATCTAAAAAAACCCACAAAATGCCTCTTGTTTTTTTGTTTTAGCATTGTTTTGCTTTCAGGTTTTTTTCAGGAATTAAAAGGGAGATATTAACACACACAAGCAGACATATATTTTTGGGTATGCTTATCTTCCCTGGCTTGGGGAGCAGGGTGGCCCATCTGGAGCAGCTCTTGGGAGCTGGAGTGTTGGTGCTGTGCTGTGCTGTGTCAGCCTGAGCGGTGCTGCAGGAGGACACAAACCCAGGAGCTCCCCAGACAAACTCTGCACTCTGACTTGGGTTTGTGCTGCATGTCCCCTCCAGGCCTGGCCTACAATAAGCCTGGCTCTACTGAGCTCTTGCTGCCTGCCCTGCTCTCCAGGGCCCCTCTCCTCTCCAAGCCACGTCCCCTGTGGTTCCTGGCCAGCTGAAGAGTGTCATGTGCTGCTGACAGGACACAGCCCCTCCTGTCCTGGGGAACAGCTGGGAGTGCTGCTGCAGGAGCTGGCACACCACAACTCTTTGAACCATACCCTGTTTTACCAAAATGCAGTTTTACCAAGAGATCCCAAAACTACCTGAGCCATGCTGACTGAAGTGCACTGTGTTCACAGGCAGAAATCTCTTCCACAGACCCAGTCTCACAGTTCAACACACCAATGTGTTCTTTCACACTATCTGGAGGTGTCCAAATATGCTCCTGTTTTGTTATCCTACTGATTTAATTGTATTCAGTGGAGCATGCAGAAATTGGTTCTGTCAACACTAACAGTGGAGTTACACAAAACAGTCATATTTTTTATTTTGACTCCCTGGATTTATTTATATATTGTTATAGGGGTTGTTTTTACAGTTCTGCATAACAACTTTTAGCACGTAATTATCTCTAATGAGCAGACATCTCATTTGAAATTTACCACAGATTAGATTTATAGATTGAGAGCATAAAGGCACAAAGGACTTGTAAGAATCCTAGCCTCAAAGTTAGTATGTCTTGCCAGATGGCAGGAATTTTAGACAGGCTGTGAAATAAATAGGAAGTTCACACTTCCTGATATAAACAGGGCATGAAAATATGCAATTCAACAGAGTGTATAATAACCAATGCAGAATAAAGAGGAAATTCTCAAGGTGGTATGGGTATCTATTGTGACATTGTACCTTAAAATTGTTTCTCTGAGGTCTTACAATGCAATATTTATACTGAGTAGTCTATTTTTTTAATTTTGTGAATTCTACTTTGAAAGATGGTAATAGGAGTAACTATTCACTAAAGTCCTATGTAAATTAGCATAGAATAGATATATTCAGTTATATTTATGTTTTCCCCATTGATGCTACATATATGTGAAAAGTGCTTTCCAAGACCTCCCTTGAATAGAAAGGGAAGGAAATCAGTTCACAGTTTAAACAAAAAAATGTAGCAATGTTGTTTAAAAAAAAAGAGGAAAGCAGCTTTGAAACATATTATAAGTGCAACTCAATGTCACGGGCTGTAGGAGGAAGAAATCATTCAAAAAAAAAGCAGCACTGGCACAATAGCCATGTGCAGATGTTAATAAGGATATGCCTATCAGCAAGGTGTGGGATAAGATTAGGAGGATGAACGTTAGTAATATAATCCCTAAAGAGTGTGTTAAAGGAAAAACCCAATTAACAGGAGGTTGTTTTTGTTAACCAGATGGAGATACATTTTGGAAAAGGAAATGTGGGCAAACCCAGGATGGTTTAGAAAACAAACTTGACCACTAATGTTCCATTGTATCAGCAGTGATTTTCCCTTTGTGGTTGGTAATTACTGTGAGTGCTGTGGTGAGAGCATGTTGCAGTGCAGGATGAGCAGCAGTGCAGCCCTGCTGTTGGGCTGTGTGTGCAGTGCAGGATGAGCAGCAGCAGCAGGGCTGCCCTGCTGTTGGGCTGTGTGTGCAGTGCAGGATGAACAGCAGCAGTGCAGCCCTGCTGTTGGGCTGTGTGTGCAGTGCAGGATGAGCAGCAGCAGCAGTGCTGCCCTGCTGTTGGGCTGTGTGTGCAGTGCAGGATGAGCAGCAGCAGCAGGGCTGCCCTGCTGTTGGGCTGTGTGTGCAGTGCAGGATGAGCAGCAGTGCTGCCCTGCTGTTGGGCTGTGTGTGCAGTGCAGGATGAGCAGCAGCAGCAGTGCTGCCCTGCTGTTGGGCTGTGTGTGCAGTGCAGGGTGAGCAGCAGCAGCAGTGCTGCCCTGCTGTTGGGCTGTGTGTGCAGTGCAGGGTGAGCAGCAGCAGTGCTGCCCTGCTGTTGGGCTGTGTGTGCAGTGCAGGAGCAGCAGCAGCAGTGCTGCCCTGCTGTTGGGCTGTGTGTGCAGTGCAGGGTGAGCAGCAGCAGCAGGGCTGCCCTGCTGTTGGGCTGTGTGTGCAGTGCAGGGTGAGCAGCAGCAGTGCTGCCCTGCTGTTGGGCTGTGTGTGCAGTGCAGGATGAGCAGCAGCAGTGCTGCCCTGCTGTTGGGCTGTGTGTGCAGTGCAGGATGGGCAGCAGCAGCAGGGCTGCCCTGCTGTTGGGCTGTGTGTGCAGTGCAGGATGAGCAGCAGCAGGGCTGCCCTGCTGTTGGGCTGTGTGTGCAGGTGCAGGATGAGCAGCAGCAGGGCTGCCCTGCTGTTGGGCTGTGTGTGCAGTGCAGGATGAGCAGCAGCAGCAGTGCTGCCCTGCTGCTGGGCTGTGTGTGCAGTTCAGGGTGAGCAGCAGCAGCAGGGCTGCCCTGCTGTTGGGCTGTGTGTGCAGTGCAGGATGAGCAGCAGCAGTGGCTGCCCTGCTGTTGGGCTGTGTGTGCAGGTGCAGGATGAGCAGCAGTGAGCACACAGCTCTGGCTGGGGCTGTGCTGTGCAGTCTGCACAGTGTGTCACAGCCTGACCCACTCCTGCTGCCTGCATGTTAGACAATGCAGGCATACATGTAGGCAAATCGGGCTTCTAAAAATACATTTCACAAATCATCCATTCCAGCTGCCAGGGTGAGAGCAGTCCTTTTGTCCTGCAGCCCTGGACAACGAAAATCCCATTTCAGACAAATTAAATGTACTCCTTTACTGCCTGCCAGGAAAGCTGCTGACCTGTGCTTTATGGCCTTGGTCCTCTGCCCCACCATTGTGTCCAACCTGAGGCTCAGCTGGCCTCTTGCCCAGAGCCTCTGGAAACAGCACCAACTGGCAAAAGCAGGCGTGGGCAGAGCCCCCAGTGCTCTCTGGAGCAGCTCCTGCCCCGTACCTCCACAAGGCCAGTCCCACTCTGGAAAGGCTGAACATGGCTGGCTATAAATGCCCACCTAAAAATAAAAATAGGGACAATCACCTTTTCTTGTCAGAAAAATCAAATATCCAGGTCACCTTAAAAAAATGCTAGGCTCCAAGCCATACTGGTTATAGGGAAAATAAATAAATATATAAAGTAAATAAACCTCTTAATCCTGCATGGATCAGTTCAGTTTTGATGAAACTGAACGGAGGCCACTGAGTTCAACTGACACTGAATGTGTCCCATGACCTTCTGGTTTATATATTTAGACTCCCCATACTAATCTTCTCTTCTACAGGTCTGATGTCATCACCATTATTATAAGCAGAACTTGTGACTTGATTGACAGCAAGCAACCTTTCCAAAAAGTAGCCAAGGAGTAAGAGTGTTTTGTCAGAGTGACATATGATCATGACTGCCTGCAGTCCATTTTTGTTCACAGGCAGTGGAAGAATTTCAGATATTTATAAGGTCAGTGTCCCTAGTCCAGAGAAGAAGGAGAAGATGTCTTTGGTTTTAAATTGTTGTTCTGCTTAAAAAATGGACTTCCAGTTGGGCTTGAATGAAGGACTAGGCTGACGTAAATGCTTTGCCTGTTGCAGCCTGGAATGGGCTGCTCCCAACTGCACACACAAAGGGGTCACTGGCATGCCATAGTTTTGCTTTAGGAAGTCAAATACTTAAACATATGCATAATTCTTTTTGACTGTCTGGTGATTCAGATGTCTGGGATCTCATTTTGCTTGTTATTTTGAAAACTTTCACAAAAAGGAATCAGCTTGCAAAACCGCAAAAATGTACTTCTCAGCCAGCTGTGGTAAAATAGTTTGCATGGCCATCATGATACTGGAAAAATCTTGATATTTAAAAAAAAATCATTCTGATGAGTAATAAATGAACGTGGATTCATTATTAGTAAGGCATTAGCAGTTGCCTTAGAACTGTTCAAGGTATGGTGCAAACACAGAGGTGCTGAGAGAATATTTATGAGAAAAAAGAACTGTTGACATTCAGTCATACTAGAACTTAGAATATTGTTTTTAAACAGATATGCTGCAAATGTGGGAGTGAGTGCTAGACTTATTTTTTTCTACTTAATTTGACGTTTAAGTAATATGGCGCCTTAAGGTTTGACAAAAAATAAAATATTAATCTGTGTAACTGACCCCACTTATTAATAGGGTATTAAGAACTTGTAATATTATAGAGTCTAAATACTATTTAGGAAGAAGTGAAATAGAATTAATTCTAGAACATTTATAAACAGGTATAGAAAAATAGTGTCCATTCTACTAAATGTCAGAAATTAGAGGCTACCTACCAAATGATGTACTTGTTTGACCTTGTTCAACTGATTCCACTAAAGTGCTGTGTGTGTTTCAGATAACAAAATTCAACTTTTTAGTAAGTGCCTTATATTGGATATGAAATTGTTGTTTTAAATCTATGCTAAATGTTTTACCATAAGAATGGTAGATTTTATTTAACTTATATTAATATAAATACACAAAAATAATACATGTTTATAAATTATATATAAATATTTAAAGTGGTCTAGAAAGAAGCCTAAATTGTAGTTTTAAATCATTCCCATGTGGTAATTCCTGCAGCATGGGATTGTTGCAGGGGGACTGGATAGGGGCCCAAATGCTATTGCATGGACTTAGTTTTTGTCAGGGCACTGTAACAGAGGCAACTAAATTTCAGCTGCCTTAGTGATACTGTTCTTACCTTTTGCCTATACAGATTTTTATTGTAGAAGACTGCCAAATAAGGAGTGATTTTGTAATTGAGAACATGGAATTATGAAAGTAATTTGAACAGGAGGATAACAGGGAAATATGTAAGTTAATATTCCATGGATGAAACTTTGCTGATTTACTTGATAAGATAGAGAAAAGTGAAGTAGATTCCTCATTAATTACAGAAATGCTCAGTGTTTCACTGTGTATCATAGATCCATCTATGCCTGAGATTGGGATGCAAGAAAGCTCCTTAGAGGAAGGCAGGAATCCACTTCAGGAACAAGCTGTGAGACTGACAACGCTCCCTTCCTCAATGCCTCCTGCTGTACCTGCCATGCAGAGCCTCTTCTGGGTGTCCTGTCCAAGCCAGGCCAGCTCTCCTGGTGACATCATGAAATTGGAGATGCTCATGAGCCCCTCTTTGGCCACAGCAGAGCTTTGGCCACCTGTCTGTCCTGTGCTTGAGAAGGCATTCAGGATGTTGACAGAGAAGAGTGGGACTTACCTACAAAAACTTGGCAACCCAGGCTCGTCTGTTTTCCATGGGAGAGTGCAGCTCTCAGTGCTTGATTGGCTGAGGACCATTTTCCTCTGGCTCCAACAGGAAAACCAGCATAGGTGACCTCACTGGCTGGTTTCAGGTTCCTGATTTGTTTAGTCAGCTTCCAGTGCCTTCATACTTCCTCAGTGACTGCTGCCAAGAGTGTACGTGGTTTGTTTTTATCCTTGGCCTCCTACGGGGCTGGGCTCTCCTCACATCTGATACCAGGTTTGAGCAGCTTGCTCCTCTCATCACTAAACTAAAGTTCATGATACAGTGCCCAGTCTTTTTTTCTGTTGTTGTTGTTTGTTTGTTTGCTTGTTTGCTTGTTTGCTCTTTAAGCTTTCTCAGCACAAATGGTATCCAAGTGGCTGTGTTATTAGGTACAGATATCCTGCACTGCTGGACACATGTCAGGGGTGCAGAAGCAGAGCTCACAGGGGTTATGGTTCACACTGCTGATGTCTTTTTCCACAGTTGAAAATTAAGGGCTATCAGAAGTTATTTCTCTGGCATCCCACAAAACTGAGGTCCTGTGTGGATACTGGTGAAAGCCAGGGAAAGAAGAAGTTTGGATTTTCTCAGGCTGCTCAAGGAAAACATAAAAGAAAATATTTTAACAATGATTAAGCACCTGCTGGACGTGTGAGAGATGTGATGTTTTGGTGAAAGCATGTTTACCAGGGGTGTCACATTCCTTGCACCAATGAAATCCCTTCTGTCTTTGGTTACACAATCTACTCTATAAAAGTGCAGTTTGTTTCTTTAATAAAGGGCTTTTTGCTTCTCCTCTGCATGAGGGAAGTATTGTTGCTACATCCTTTTCACTGCTCTCCTAGCTGAGCAGGAACAATCCTGCAGGTGCACCAGGCAGAGATGCCCTCAATGTCTGAGTGACTGCTTAATGGTGCTCTCTGCATCCCCTGTCTGAATTTCTGTGCCCTCCTTTTTCAAGAGGCACATACAAACCTCTCTATTGTCTTTGGGCTCCAAAGGTCACAACTCATCTGTCGATATAAATTGTGCGCAGCTTTGTTGAAATTGATAATTGTGGTTCCCAGCTCTTTTGCATGACGGTTAATCAATTGCAGTATTGCAAAAGAAGGTAGAATAAGTTAGCAAGTCTGTATCAGACTATCAGATCAAAGTTGTGCCTGGTGTGAGAGGCAGGAAACAAACCATCAGTCCCATCAGAACTGCACATATGAATTATGCAGCTCTTGTGTGAGTTGTCACGTTTGTGAGAGCGGGAGACCGTGAGACAACAGTCCTGTGGTACCAACTGACAACTGAGGGAAGGAAGATCTCCCTTTGTGTGTGCACTGCTAAATAATTCAAAGACAAGATAAGCACTACCTATAGATGCATCTTTTTTTATTTCACAGTAATGAGTTGAGATATTCTAAGTCAAATATGTATATTTCAGATCCTTTAAGGCACCCATCAAGCCACCAGTTACTAATAGATAAGGGAGATAAGACAAAGTGATCATAGGCCATATGAATTCTATACATCAGTTGTTTTCTGTTGTGGAGTTTTCATATATTAGTTTTTCTTTCAGTATTCCAAGACTAAGGAAATCATATGATATAATTCTTGCAAAGTTAAGCTTTGATAGTGGTATTGAGTGCCAACACACTGTATTCACATTTCAAGGATCATTGTAATTCGAGGAGCTGGCAATAAATGAGAAGGCAATAAATAATAGGATACAGGGTAAGGTCTTCTTCCTTTTTAATGAGAAAATATTTCAGCCATGGTGATGTAGTTGACAAACATTTGGTTTAGCATAAAAGAAAAAGGAGAAGAAAAGAGATTTAAATGCATAGTCATATAGGAAATAAAAAGCCTTATCAATAAGTAGTCACAAAAGCAGTGAAAAACTTCTCCTATAGTGTTCTTAAATTACAATGTAAAACATGCACATGTATCCCCCTAATCTGCTCGATACCGTTTGTAAAGAATAAATCATCTGTAGATTTGTTGGGGTAACATGATTTGCTGTTTCCTGGGATAATTGTCCCATGTGTTAAACCAAGAAGCTCTTGCCTGTGTATGGAGGATGAACCCAGGGAGGGATGGTTACAGAAAAGTCAGATTTGGACATTAGACACACATGTCCCTAGCAGGAGTTGGGTTTTTCTCCTCATATATATTAAAAACCCACAGACCATCTTCAGAGTTGCTAATTTAGGCCTTTCTGATTGCAAGTTCCAGGCAACTTCATGTTTTGTTCTTCTTATGATTCTAGGAATGGTGATTTCTTGAGAAAAACAAGCTCATGTGACTTTGGAACTCTCTCTCACGGTTTCTGTCTGTGCAGAATTGGCAAACCAGTACAGAACATAACAAGAGTGAAGTTCAATCTGTAGTGGTTTTACACCCTATGTTTTTAAGAGTCTGCAATCATTTTTCTGAAAACATATGAACAGAAATCCTCATCAAGCTGTTTTCTCCAGCTGCACAATGGTACACATGTAATTTGGGGATTTTCTGCTGTAACTATAGTAGCACTAGCAAAAGCTTGTAAGCTTCAGTCATGTTTTTTCTTAATGATTTTAAAAATCATGGTGCTGGTCTTGCAGTGAGATCCATTTGCACATAGATCTCATTGAAGGCCCAGGACCTGCAGTTAGTATGATTCCATCCTTATCTAATCACACTCCCATTCTACATAAAAGGAAGGTGGGAAGTTGTTTCAAGGTCAGCAATTTATTTAATGATAATAATATTTGTAAACATCCTCAAAATCCAATTCATCCTCAAAAACCCAACTGTGAGGACCTCAAAAGTGCAAAGATCTGGAGAGTTTATCCCCAGAAAAATTGGATAGCACCATAAATGATGAGATATGAACTTGTATCTGGAATTTAAGGACCTGCAGTTATTTGCAGTGTGGTAATTTTTGCCCCCTGTATGACCATGCCTTTTAAATTCAATTATCTGATAATACAGGCAAGCAAAATCAAATGGGCAGGTAGCTCAAACAGAATAGAAAGGACAGCAGTAACTTGTAGATCTTTTTGAAAAGACTCAGTCTACAGAACCAGGATTTTAAAGAGAGAGACTGGCAAAAGAATTAGGCTCATCTGATATGCAGAGGTAAAAATGTCAACCTGAGGGTAGCATCTTCTGGAACAAAACCTACATTTCCAGAGAACTTCCTTGAACTGAAACAAGCTGCAAGATGGGCTCATTTCTTAAAATATTAATAGTAAACTTGGGTGAGACATTCTTATTATGCTTCCACTGATGCAAATTCATTAAATTGCAATGATAATAAATCTTGAGACCTTAAGTTTGTAACAGAATATCAGACGGTTGTTTCTGGGTTTTCTAAGACCCTGAGATTTGTTTGGCATGCAGCTGAACCATCATTTATCTTTGCTGACAGCCCGGTTTTCATTCCCAGGCTTTGTGCTGCTGTGCACCAAATGACACTGTCCAGTTGGGGGTATTTTTAGTCTGTTTTGTAGCAGATGCAGGCTGGCACATCCCTGTCTATTCCAGTGATGTGGGTCATATTCCCAGCAGGAGCCCCACCAAGAGAGGAGGAAGGAAACCACTTGCAGAAATGGGAGTGGTGCAAAGCCCAAGCCTCAGAGCTCTGCTTTAGTGGGTCAGCTGCCAAGAACTGCGTGTGAGTAGTGCTTTAAAGCTGTCTTTGCTTCCCTTCAGGGACTCCACTTGCAGTTGAAATATCACACATGGGGAATTTGCCAGAACTTTGAATTAATATGCACATGACCAAAGCAGTTAAAGTCACCTCCTGTTTGGTGCTACAAATTCCTCATCCTCAGATGTGTATTCTATTCACTGCAGCAGTGAGGGACATTTAGAGAAGGGAGTGTAGAATAAGGAATATATTCTTGAGAGTTTAGTTGTGCTGCTTTTTAAATGCACACAAAATTAAATGTAACACTTTTGTGTTAAATTTATCTGAGGAGATCAGGCTGTATGACTGCAAAAAAATTATTTTTCTAGAAACCAAAGTAACTGAAATGTCTGTATTAAAACATTTCCTTTGTGAGAAATGCCTCTAATCTGGAAAGATGTAGCATTTAATCTCAATAGCATAACACCTCTACTGTCTATTGTATAGAGTATGTTCAAAATCAGTACAATGTGTAGTATGTATATAATTATACATAATTATAATGATTAATATTTAATTAATGCTAACACAACAAATAATAAATATAACAATTGTTTGGAAAAGTTATAGGAACTGACATAATTAGATTAACAACAGAATGAATTCCCCATTGTTTTCAGCAGAACCCCATTTCCCCAGCTGCTGGAGTCACCTTATGAAAACAAGAGCAGGACAGCTGGATCACAGACCTGCAAACCAGACTTGGGCAAGGTGAAGTTCTGCTTTTACTGTAGCCTAAGTAATGTAGCCTAAGAGTACACATATTTTAACAGCTTTGCTATCCTTCTACATGAAAAAAATACCTGCTTGTTTTCTTTTTAGAGGAGTCCTTCTCCTGCTGGTTTGTCTCGTTCTTGTGTCACCACTCAGGACTGAATAAACTCCCTGGCTCTTGCATCAGGAGCAGAATTATTGCTTGCACTTCCTGAATTTATCTTCATTTTCATATTGAAGTCAACAATAGTAACTTTTAATATTAAATGGGCCAGGCTGACAACTAGTAAATTGAAACTGTAAACAAAACGTGATATAAAAATCAGAGGAGTCACCATTACTTTTCTTCCAAACACTTGAAATAAGAGTAAAAATTTTATTTCAGCTTCACTGCTTGTAAAGGGGAAGAAATACTGGGTTGCAAGAGATGAAGTTTGTGTGATGTCTAAAAATACCTGTGAAGGAGTTTACCTGTCAGTGGGCCTGGCTTGTCCTGGTAATGTCTGTGCCACAGCCACTAATTGACCATGAAATTTTAACCTCCAGTCACATGAACATATCTGAAGGGATTTTGCACTACTCAAATAAGTGTTCTTGACCACCATTAAAAGCTCTGCCTTCTGTAGCAGTGTTACTGAAAATTCTTGGTTGTGTGCTTATTATTCAAAAGAATCCCCTTACTTTCTGATATAATGGAAAATTTTAAGTTAATCTCCTACACAATGGTTAAAATCAATTGTCTAAAGAGGAATTGTACCCAAAATTAAGGTATTCTTAGGCTACCAAAACAGATTTATATCTGGTAGCCAGTAATTATTTCATCTAACAAAAAAATCATTCTTTGTTAGAAAAAAAAAACATTTTAGAAATTCTATTACTTGGTAGCTTTAGCAAAACAATAGTTAACCAAAGAGATTTTTTCTTTTTTCTGTACTAATAGAAGCGATTTATTGCCACAATTTGTAAACTCGGGAAAAGCATTTCCTAAAAGAACTCTTCCAGCTTTCTCAAATGTAGGATTCTACTGCTGGGTTTGCCTTCCATGATCATATAAACAGTGGTACCTGTGCTCCCCTCCAAGGAAATGCAGGGTTTAACTACACATGCATCTTAGCAGAGATGAGACCTAAATGTGACCAAAAGCAAATTGCTCTCATCTTTACAGATTGATTAAAGCTTTAGGCATAGAGCTTTTTAAATGACAAATGCTCAATGAAATAATATTATGTCTTTATACTCCAGAGCATTATTAATCTGAGGTTCTAGGACTTTGAGAAATGTTAATTAACTCATTACCATTCACATAAAGTGTTGCCATTACATTCATTTTGTGGGCTGATAACTAAAGCATGGAATTACTATGTTTTTTTGGAAAGAATGAGATTGGGGCTCTCTTCCATGTGTGCTCCCTATCAGGTATTTACTGAGATGTTAACTGTTCATGCAGAAGTGAGCTCCATGGATCTTCAATCAAGTTAGCCCAAAGGAGCAGCAACAATTTTGGGAGAGACTGAGCAACTTCAGCAGTACCCAAAGCAGGGTGTCTCTGTAGCCTGAAGCCTTGTGTTGAGTATTTGGGAGCCCAGATTTGATAATCAAGAAGCTAGGTAGTGTTCTTAGGGTTTGAAGAAGCTCCATGCTCCAGGAAAGATCAGAGACATTTTTGGTTTTTCTACGGAAATGTAAAGCTTTGCATCACTTAAAGCATTTTTTTTTTTCCCTGGGAAGCTGCCTGCTCATAGAATTTAGGGCAAATAATGGGCAAATTAGGAAGCTGCTGTTTGGTCCATTGAATTGCATCTCAGGCTTGCTGCAATCTGTGCTTTCAGTATAATGCAAGAATATGGTCACTGCAAAACTCAACTCACCACAGAAGTGTTGTGCAGTGTGGGTACAAAATTTGTTCACCTAGTGCACCCACAGCCTCATACTTTGTTTCCAGGGAAGCCACCAACAGATGATTTGGGGGAAGATGTAGGAGACCCATAGGTAAAGAATAATTTGCTGTATTCATTAGATCCCAGTCTTAAATCTGTTTGTATGGTAAAAACATGAAGCATGATATTTTCATATACTTCCCATAAGTTTTTAGTCAAAGAAATCACTGTTTCCAGTCTCACTGGTAACAATTTAGCCACTGAAGCTCTTTTGAATCTTGTGAAACTGTTGGTCTCAATGATTTTTCTTAAGAATTAGGTTTTGTAATATAATTACGTTTGTATTATTATTGTTGTTTTTACATTTCACAACAATTTTCCCCTTGTTTCCTGTTACAAGGCAGCAAGAACTGAGGCTCAAGATCTCCCTTTTCTGTAACACATTGCAATTTTTTTTTTTTTTTTTTTAAATCAAGGCCTTTCATACCTGATTCATTTTTAGGGTAAAAACCAAACATCTTTCAGTTTGCCTTTTCCCTTGCCCAGGTCATTCTTCTCATCATTTTATTAATTTCACCTAACCCTGAGGCATTCTTTATTGAGATCTTTGAGCTCATATCATTACACTTCCTTCCATATGAAAATACGGATTTATCTAACATTCTTCAACTTTTTAATTATCATTTCTATGCACACCAACATTTTGTTTACTTGTTTTGACCACAGCTAAACATGACCTCAGTCTGCTTTCTAAGTTGGGATCCTTTATAAGAATGAATTATACAAGTAACTCCTCTTCTTCCCTTCCATAGCTCAACACTTTGGACTTAACAAATTTGAGTTTTGTGTGCCACCAGCCTGCCCAGGTGATTCTACACAACAGGGTCTTTTGAAATTCTTTCTAGGCCTTTCTTACCCTCACATAAATAACCTGTCATCTACAGATTTTGCTGCTTCCTTGCCAAATTTTGCGTTTTTCCAAATCAGTGATAAACATACTAAATCACAGAGCGCTATTATTTTATTTAGTACAATTGCTAGAATAATTCCAATATTAAAAATCTGCAGTTGGACAATTTTATGTCTCTCTGAAAGTTAGCCCATTTCCTACCTGTGTTTTAAACTTTAGTAGCCATTAGCTTTTTTAGAATGGCAAGTAATTAAAACATGGTAGTTTAAAGCTCACTTCTACTCTGGCTCCCTTTTCCAGAGATGAGAAGCTATCTGTAATAAAAAGAAACTGATAGAAAATACCTCTGTTATACAAAATTGGATTTTTTTCCCCACAATAGTAGAATTTATGTTCTTAGCTTGCCAGTGTTACAGGGGGTTTGACATAATTATTTCTTTAAAGGAGAAAGATTTTTGAGCAGTCTTGGGAATCTGCAGAGGTCCCAGCTGACTGGAAATTGGTGAATGTTGTCCCAATTTTCAAGAAGGGGAAGAAGGACCCTGGACTAACACAGGCTTGTCAGTGTCACTTCAGTGCCTGGTAAAATCATGGAAAAGGTTATTCTGGGAGGTGCTGAGGGTCTGCCAGGAGCAGGCAGTGATGGCTCACAGGCAGCACAGCCTCAGGAGGGGAAAGCCCTGCTGGTCAAACCTGATCTCCTCCAGCAGGGGAACCCAGTGCCTGATCCAGGGAGCCACTTGATGGAATCTTCTTGGACTTCAGCAAAGTTCTGAGACCATCTCTCCCAGGATCCTTCTGGACAAAATGTCCAGGCCACAGCTGGATAAACACATGGTGCATGGGTGAGCAGCTGGCTCCCAGCTCGGGCACAAAGGGTGGCAGTGACTGGGGTGGCACCAGCCTGGGGCTGTCACCAGCTGGGTTCTGCAGGGCTCCATCCTCAGCCCTGTGCCTCCAACGCCTCCATCGTGAGCTGGACCCAGGACTCAGAGGAACACCAGGGGAGTTTGCTGATGACACTGAGTCAGGAGGAGCTGTTGGCTCCTTTGAGGGCAGGGAGGCCCTGCAAGCAGACCCAGCCAAATGAGAGATGAACAGTCCCCAGCCATGAGAAGTTTAACAGGCAGCTGCTGGGTTCTGCACTGGGACAGGCCAGCCCTGGCTGCCTGGGTGGGTGGGCAGGGAGAGGCTGAGAGCAGCTGCAGGAAGGGACCTGGGGCTCTGCTCAGTGCCTGGGATCTGAGCCAGCAGTGCCCTGGAGCCAGCAGGGACATCCCTGTCCTGGGCATCAGCCCTGCCCTGCCAGCCCAGCCAGGAAGGGAACTGCTCACTCTGCTCTGGGCTGGGGCAGCCTCACCTCCACTGCTGGGGCAGCTCTGGGCACCACAGCATAAAAAAGACATGAAGGCATTGGAGAGTGGCCAGAGGAGGCCCTGAGGATGGGGAAGGGTCTGGAGGGGGAGCCCTCAGTGAGGAGCAGCTGAGGGCACTTGGTGTGCTCAGCCTGGAGAAGAGACTGAGGTCTGACCTCACTGGGGTCTTCAACATCATCACAAAGGGGAGCTCTGACCTCTTCACTCTCCTGACCAGGGACAGGACCTCAGGAAATGGCTGGAGCTGTGCCAGGGGAGGTTTAGGTTGGATCTCAGAACAAAGTTCTTCCCCCAGAGGGTGCTGGGGCACTGAACAGGCTCCCCAGGGAACAGGCATGATCTGGAGCTTGCCAGGGCTCAAGAAGAGTTTGGCACCACTCCCAGGGATGCACAGGCTGGGACTGTTGGGGTGTCTGCAGGGCCAGGAGTGGGACTGCATGGCTCTGATGGGTCCCTCCCAGCTCAGCACAGTCTGTGATTCCATGGTTCTATGATAAGATTCCCATCATGGTTTAACCCCAGCATTCCCCACACCCCTTGAAGGGCTCACTCTCCTCCCACCAGTGGGACCAGGCAAAGAATGGGGAGGTGAAGATTGAGAAAATTCCTGGGATGAGATAGAGACAGTTTAATAGGGAAAGTGAAAGCTGTGCACACAAGCAAAGCAAAACAAGGAATTAATTTCCATGGGCAGGCAGGGATTCAGCATCTCCAGGAGAGCAGGGCCACATCCCCTGGAACTGTGACTTGGGAAGACAAACATCATCACTCCAAACCCTTCCTCCTCCCTTCCCCCTTCCCATTCTGATGCCATAAGGTGTGGGATACCCCTGTGGTCAGTTTGGGTCACTTGCCCTGGCTGTGTCCCCCCCAACATCCCAGGCACCCCCCAGCTTCCTTGCCAGCGTGACAGTACAAAAAGTAGAAAAGGTCTTGGCTCTGTGTAACCTCAGTAATAACAAAATAAAAAACATTTCAATGTTATCAACTCTGTGCTGAGCACAAATTCAAAACATACTGTGAAAAAATTAACTCTACCCCAGCTAAAACCAGCACAATGTCTTACTAAAAAAAAAGGAGGTTTCACACTTCAGAAATTGAGTTTTATATATATAAAAAGTAATTTCATGCTTTGGACAAATCTCTAGTATTCTAAGGATGACATCTTTCAAAAATGTTTATTACTAAGAGAACCCCCAGTGAAACCACGGATTCTCCCATTACCTGCCGTGGGTAACGAGATGGGCAGCCCTGATGGCATCCAAAAGCGCCATCGCGTGTATGAACAGCGGAATCAGGGAAGTTCAGAAGTCCTATTCAGGGTCGTTTGGCAGCTCCCGAGCAGGGAAGGACCGGGAGGGCCCCACAGGCGGGTGGCGAATTCTCGGTGCGGTACCGCCATCTCTCGGTCCCGCTCAGCACAGCAGTCGCGAATTCCTCACGGCATTCCGCGCTCCACATCCCGCAATCTCGCATTCCTCACTCTGCATTCCGCGCTCCACATCCCGCAATCTCGCATTCCTCACTCTGCATTCCGCGCTCCACATCCCGCAATCTCGCATTCCTCACTCTGCATTCCGCGCTCCACATCCCGCAATCTCCCATTCCTCACTCTGCATTCCGCGCTCCACATCCCGCAATCTCCCATTCCTCACCCTGCATTCCGCGCTCCATATCCCGAGCTCCACGTCCTGCACTCCGCACTCTGCATCCCGTACTCCCCGCTCTACATCCCGCATTCCCCGTTCTACATACCGCATTCCGCACGCTACATCCTGCATCTCGCGCTCCGCATTTCTCACTCTACACCGCACCTCCACACTCCGCATCCCGCACTCCGCACCCCGCTCTCCGTATCCCGCATTCCGCATCCCGCATCCCGCACTCCGCACCCCGCTCTCCGTATCCTGCATCCCGCACTCCGCACCCCGCTCTCCGTATCCTGCATTCCGCACTCCGCATCCCGCGCTCCCATCCTGCACTCCGCATCCCGCATCCCGCACCCCGCGCCCGCCATTCCCGCACGCTCCGCTCCGCATCCCGCACTCGGCGCTCCCGCACTCGGCGCTCCCGAGCCGCCCCGGCTCGCTGTCAGTGATTCCCGGCCGCCGCTCCCGGGAGGCGGCGTTTCCCCGGCAGGGATTGCCCTGCTCTGCCGGGCACGGCTGGGCGGGACAGCAGGCCCGGGGCTCCAGCCCTGCTCACACCCTCCTCCGCACCGGGGGCTGCTTCCCAGAGCAAAGGCTGCGGGCACCCGGCAGGTCTGTAACAGGAATATTTAAGAATCCCCCACCCCTCCGAGGGGGAAAGTAGAGAGTGCAATCTGCAGAACTCCTCTACATGAGTTTTAGAACCTGTAAAACCTGTGATAGATAAAAAGCGTATTGAAACCACAGTTCCAGCCAAGACATGTTTATCTATCACGTATCTAATCGACAGCTGTACTTTTAAGTACAAAAGATGTGGAGCAAGACCTGGCATTGGGCGTGTGGAGTCCCAGTTCCCAGTGACTCACCAGGAACCCGTCAGAGACCCGAGCAGAGGTTCACTTCCTCAGCACTGCCAAACAGAACTGCTCTGCAGCAAGTGTCAGGAGTGCCAAGCATCTGGGCACTGAATTCAAGGTCCTGGAGGTATCTGTCTTTCCTAGACCTGGACATGCTAAAATTTTCTTTTATCTAATGAATCAAAAGTCCTTATCAGGACTATATGAACCACACAGTTACTAGAACCAAACAATTATTTCATAAATAAATTAATTACAATAGACAAGCAACACAACACAGAATTAGCAGTGGGAGCCTAAACCAAAGCTAGCATCACCTGAGATTGCTCTCCTGACCACTAAGAAAGACTTTAAAAGTATTCTGAAACACAAGCCCAGGAATAAAAATGACAACATGGATATAATGGAGACATTGATCTTACAGTACATGACATTTTCCACATACAAATCACATCGTGGTCCAAAGGAAACAGGTAACTGCTGTTCTCTGTTCTGTATAAGACCCATAATACTTTTCCCCTTGCAAGTTTCTTCCACTGTTGCATGTGCCAGGTACTCTTTTCTTTTCCACCTCATGTTGTCTAACTGATTTACCAAGCAATATTAAATTCAGAGCAATTTCCTCCTGTCTGTGCCTAGCATAAAGTTTGCTCTCTCTGTGCCACATCTGAAGAGGAGTTTGTATCTGAACATCACAGTCTGAAAAAAAAAAAGCCACCAACCTCTCCTTGCAAGACATCCCACCTTCAAAAGTGCAGGACACTTACTTTATCAGAAATACATAAAAATGTAGGTATAGACCAGCAGCTCAAGTATTTCTGAGTCAGTGCAGTGACACAGCCCCCTGCCCTCAGCTTGCTCTGTGCTTTTGCCCTACAGCTGTCCCAATGCCTCCAAAGTGCTCTCAGTGAGCCCTAGTCCACCCAACTCCTCCCAGTGAGCTGCAGCCAGGTTTGTCCCAGAGCTAAAAACAAAAGCTGATGGCTGTGAAGCACTCTGCAAATCTGGGTCCTTTTTTGTCTTTGAAACCAGGAACTGGATTTGAATGTTTGATCCCTTTTTATATTGTCAGTCATTAGGAGAATCCATTCTACTACTTTCTATTGTCCCTGCAAGTATTTTGTTCCATTACTGGAAGAAGAAAGCAGGATTCAAGACTAGGTTTGTTTGCTTTTGTATAATAAGTTAGTACAATGGATTTAAACGGAAGTAGAATTATATATGAAAATTTTTTATCATGCCAGAAAATTTCAATTAGGGGAAATTAGCCACTTGGTTCTTTCTGATAAATTAATCATAGAGATTATCTATTAAACGTGCTACTTAACCTTTCTGGCATAAGTGCCTGAGGCCATAGTATTTAGGCTCTCCATATTAATTTGGAAATATTAATTTCTAGGCAGCTGTCTTCCAAAATGGAATTTTCACTTGTCTTTTTTTATAAGTAGGTCATTGTGCAGCTGTTGTTAATAGAGGCTGGCATTTGTGGAATGGTAAATCCACCATTGTACCCTATCGGCCACAAAATTGATCTCCATCAATTACAGAATATCCTTTACTGAAATGCCCTTTCTCAGCCCCAAAGAGAGTCATCCCTCACTGTGGTAGCCTTTGGCCTTTTCTGGAATGGGAATGTGTTTCAGTGGGTTATCCTGCAGGAGCTGAAGCACCACTGTGTTCACAATCTGCCTTCCCTGAGATAAGGGATTGCTCTATATTATCACTTCTATCTACATTAGAGCTGCCTTAAAATTAATCCTGAGGAAAATCGGTATGGCAGATCTCAGCTGTCAAAGGAACAGCTGGTTCAACTGCTGAACACCCAGTCCAAACCTTCCCTAGACCTCCACAATGGAATCAATTGGTGCTTTCACTGGGGACAAGGCCTTGCTGTCCCTATGGTGCTCAGCTTACAGAGAGACAAGCAGCTCCTGGAACTGCTGCAAACCTTATCCTGTGCTCTTTCAGAATTAGAATCAGGACCTTGGCCTGGTTATCTTCATCACATGTCATAAAATTTGCATAGTCTGCTGCAGGAATAGTTTGAACTCTAGAACTCTCTGCATTCTAGGGAAAAAAAAAGAAAGTGTTGGAACCAATGGAGGCAGTCTAAGGAAAGAAAATACAAATGGACGACAATTTCTATAATTTAAGGTTAGTGAAATTCAAAAGAATATCTCAGAATCTTAGAATAAAATGTTACAAAACTAAGACAATGGAATATACATTATGTGAGCAGCAGCCATACTAGTAATGGGCAACCAAATCAGTGTCTTAGAAGGGAGAATTGGTAGCCAGGCTGGGATGCCACAGTCAGCTTGTCCCTACTGTGAACTAGAATCAATAGATTGTCAATTACCTTAATGATTACCTGAAACTATAAATTCTTGCACTGATACAGTCAAGTATAAGAATGCTTGCAGACTTAGGATGTAAAGTTAACAAAATCCAGCTTACTTTGGGATTGGGTCAGATAAACTTGAAGATCTTTGAGGTTTAAGATACGGAGGATTTTGAGATGATTCAAGTAGTGCAAGGACTATGATATAATAAGACAGGGAAGGGGAAACAAAATTGACACGTGTCTCAGTCAAAAATGAGTGAATTGAAATTCAGACAGAATGAGATACACTTGAGCAGCTGTGCTGCACAAGGCCATGGGATTCATATTTTGTGTGAAAAGGGAAAGAACAGTTTCAATAATGACAGTTTTTGTGGCTCTGTAGTTTAGAAAGAAAGTGGCCAGAAAAGAGAAGTATAGTAACAAATGAGAAGCTAAGAATTGTCAAAAGACCTTTCAGTAGGTCTTGTAACTTGACTGTGAAGTCCTCAACATGAAGAGAGTAACAGCTCAGACACCATCCAAATTTTACAGGGAAAGGCAGGATGGGAATTGCCAGTTTTGAAATAATAAAGGTGGAAAAGTTGGTGCAAAAATGAGACATTATCATCATTTTTAAAACAACAGGATAGCTGGGAGGACCTGCAGAAGTGACTGTTGGTGTGTAAATGTGGCAGGCCTTTGGCTGATCATAGAAAGAGGTGAAAGTGCTCTGAGAACAATCTGACAGGTGAGTCAGGAGTGTTTCATGGCTGATTATCAAATGCTGTCAGTAAGATTAACATTTTTTAAGAGGGTGTTTGCTCTCTCCCTGTGACTAATAGGAGATATTAATTAAGCCAAAGAACTTTGTATCACAGGTTATAACTGGGTTACAGTTCCTACTGAACAGGAGACTGTGATTACTCAGTTTTATCCCAAAGGTTTGGGATAGGAAGGAAAATATGTAAAGGTAACATGGCACTGTGGTGACCCATCTTCTTAAAGACTTACTGGGCACTTGTGTTCTCCTCTGTGGAATCAACTCTAAAGTTTAATTTTTGCCATTTTATTTTCCAGCCTTACATGAAGGTAATGCAGGGAACCGCATGCACTGAGAAATGGCCAGGTGGCATGGAAGAAGCAGCTTTGTCTTGGGAAAGATGTCCAAAAGTTGTCATAGCAAGGCTGAGAGTGGCCTTCAAAAATGTAAAAACCCCAAGAAGACATCAAGTTATTAAGATTTATTTTGCTGAAGAAAAATGTTTTGGTCTACTAAACAGTTAATTTAAATCTGAAAAAGCAAGTCTTGGAAACAAGCAAGAGTGAGGTATAGAAGGACTTTTGTTAAGGGACAATCATGAATATTTTTTGTTTTGCAGCAAGGACAAGATACTGAATCTTCAGCTTAAAACTTGGGCTGTGATTTTAGTGCTCTGAGTCAAGTTCACGCTCTGTGACTCTGATTTGGGCCCATATCCATAAAGGGGCTTATGTATTTAAAACATGACTTCACTGGGATTTGCTCTCCTAAGCTGCAGAATGCAATCTCTGGAATTTGACAAGCTCCTTTATACACCCATGTTTAAACAACATCCTGCTTTATGCCCAGGACAGCTTTTGCCCCCAAGGATGGCACAGCAGCTGCTCTGCCTGCCCTGGCCTGCCCAGAGCTCAGCCAGGTGTGGTGGACAGGGGCCAGGCAGGGGTCTGGCACCCAGGGATACGGGCAGGGATGAGGGCAACAGGGACACAGACAGGGGTCTGACACACAGGGACACGGACAGGGCTCTGGCAAACAGGGACAGGGACCTGGCACACAGAGACACAGACAGGGCTCTGGCACACAGGGACACAGACAGGGCTCTGGCAAACAGGGACAGGGACCTGGCACACAGAGACACAGACAGGGCTCTGGCACACAGGGACACAGACAGGGCTCTGGCAAACAGGGACAGGGACCTGGCACACAGAGACACAGACAGGGCTCTGGCACACAGGGACACAGACAGGGCTCTGGCACACGGGGACACAGACAGGGGTCTGACACACAGGGACACGGACAGGGGTCTGGCACACAGGGACAGGGATCTGGCACACAGAGACACAGACAGGGCTCTGGCACACAGGGACACAGACAGGGCTCTGGCACACAGGGACAGGGGTCTGGCACCCAGGGACAGGCATCTGGCTCACAGGGACAGAGACAGGGATCTGGCACAAAGGGACACGGGCAGGGATCTGGCACACAGGGACACAGACAGGGGTGTGGCACACAGGGACAGGGGTGTGACACACAGGGACACGGGTGTGGCACACAGGGACACGGACAGGGGTCTGGCACACAGGGGCAGGGGTGTGGCACACAGGGATGAAGGCAGGGGTCTGGCACCCAGGGCGGCCCCGCTGCCCCGGCGGTGCGCGGGGTCGGGGTGTGGATGTCACGCAGCCCTGTCCCAGCGTGGTGCTGAGGCCGCCTCCGGGCGCTGGGGGTGAAACCAGCCCGACAAGGGACGGTATTTCCACGGTGCACCCGCACGGGCAGCGGCCCCGCACAGCCGGGGGCGGACACTGGCACCGGGAGCGCCGCGCCGTGACGGGGACGCCGCCATTCCCTCACACGGGAGGTACAACCGGGAGCGCTGCGCGTTCCCCGGGGCCCCCGGCCCCAGCCTCGGCTCCGGCTGCAGGCCCCGCCGCCGCTGCCGCCCCGCGCACGGACCCGCAGGCCGCTCCTCCCCGTCTGGCGCGGCACGGAGGGAATCCCACGGCGGAGGGAGGGAGGGGCCGGGCTGGGCCCGGCCGGGGCGGGGCGGGGCGGCCGCGGGAGGCAGCGTCGCCGCTATAAAAGCGGAAGCCGCGGCGTGAGCTCTGCTCGCCTTGCTCGGTTCATTCCGCCTTCCCTGCTAGCCCTGCGGACATGGCGCTGTCCGGCGACCCCCATTTCAAGAAGCTGGTGGAGTGGCACAAGGCCAACTCTTCCAAGCTCGTCCTGAGGCAGCTCTTCGAGGCCGACAAGGATCGCTTCCAGAAGTTCAGGTGAGGCCGGCCGGTCCCGCGGCGGAGCGGAGCAGCGGCCCGCGGGCCCTGGGGCTGCCGCGCCCGGGCGGTGGCCGCGTAACAGGGCCAGGGCTGCGCTGGGCGCGGTGCGGTGCGGCCGGGCCCGGGCGGGCAGGGCTGGCGCGGCCGCGCTCCGCTCCGCTCGCTCCCCCGCGCACCCCGGGCGGGAGCGGGGTCGGCACGGAGCGGGTGGCGCAGGACCCGCGGTGGTGGGGCCGCGCCGGGCGGTGCCGGGGCCGATGGCGGCCTGGGCACATGGGCCGGCAGCGCCGCCGGGGGCCGGGGCCGGGGGCGGGGGCAGCTCCTCGCAGCCCCCGAGGGGCGGCCGCGCCGCCTGTCCTTGACTCATCCTTGCAGCAGGGTACGTGCCGGGCAGCACAGCGCCCGCTGCGCTCGCACAGCCGCACTGTGGGGCGGCATTCGCAGCCTCTCGCACCCCATGCTTAGTCATGATAAGCTCCGCGATAGAATCGCGAGGGGCCGCGCATCTCTGTGAGCCCCCTCCGTCCCTGGACCCTGCCCTGAGACCGGCAGCGGAGGTGGTGGGGGAGGTTCAGCCTTGCCTCGCCTCACGCCATCGCTGCTACGGCGAATGCCTTGTAGCGCATAGAGGAGGAAGTAACAAGTGGAAGCATCGTGATACCGTTCAGCGCCTTCATCTTGTAAAGTGGGACGCGTATTTTTTGTACGCTGGAGACCGTGCTGAGAAGGCATGTGTGCGGTTACGTTGTTGTACTATAGCAGTAGTCGGAAAAGTCTAATATTATGAGATGCATCCCAGATTTGAGTTTTAAAGTGAGCCTGAGTACTAGAGATAAACTGACCCTCTGTTCTAGAGTGTTGTGATAAGACTTGTTGCGTGCATCAAGCTTTTCATTACTCTCCTGCATAAAGGAATTTTTTTCCCCCTTTTGAGCTCATTAGAAAATTCTTACGTTGTAATTTAAGATTGTATTTGAAGTCCTTCATATCAGTATATGAGATAAAATATCATTTGCCTCCATGGGAAAAGTATGCTCAACTTTGGAGTACTGTCTTCACCAGGCCATTTTAATAGGACTTTTTATATGATTAAGAAATTGATCAGTAATATCTTATTAAATATGCTAGATCCTCACTAATAGACTTAAGTGGCATTGCAGGTTTTCCTTATCTCCAGTATTTTTGTGGTGAAATGGTCTCTACTGAGGTTATTTATTTCAAATAGCTCCCCTAATTAATGTCCTTTTGTGCTGCTCCTAAAGTAAACAGTTGAAGTGTCTTAAGTTTACTTCATCTATCTTAATCCTTTCTTTTAATTATTTCTGTCCTGTTTCCTGATAAGCAATCTCATTCTAGTCTAGGAGAGCTTCCTCATAGCAAAGTACAATTGCAGTGTTGAGTACAGCTCACTGGCCCTTTTACCAGTGCTGGCCACTCTGAGCCAGATCAGCTGGAGGATGGTAGTTAATATCTGTTGGAAACCTAAGTAGTCTGGAGGTTTGGCCACATGGCTCTGTGTAGTTTGCAACTTCCCTCACGTGAACTTAAGACTTACGAATATATTTCAGTTCTGCTAGGTGTTGTTGTAAATTCATTGACTTCTTTCCTTTAGAAGGAAAAGAGGAATTCTGCTCAGATGAAAGTGCTTCCTGATACTCATTCTGGAGGAATATCAGCCTGGTGTGAATAGTTTTTAAACTGAATTTTTTTATCTGGGCACAAGTGTCTATTTAATATTATTTTAAGAGCCTTACACTCACTACATCATATTGCGTATCTATGCAGAAGATCCTTTCTTCCTGTTGTCCTTTTTTTTTTTTTTTTTTCCTAGTTCAGAATTTGTATATCCTGTTTTCCTGATAGGGAGTGTAGTCACACCTGTAAGAGATCTTTGCCTTCTTTACCACCCAAGGTGGTAAGGTAAGGTCGGGTAGGAACAGGAGTTCTTATCAACATGGGTTGTTCACTGGAAACTGCTGGTTCTGAAAGGGTTGGAACAGATAGGATGCAGCCGTCATAAAACTCAGTAGGTAAGAGGTATACCTGGCTGTTGACAAAGGTACCCCTGATGCAGATAGAAAGTGTAATAATGACACTGCTGCTGTTTGGCTTGTCCATTATCAAGGATAAGAGCCACCAGTGTAAATGGAAAATGTGATGGGAGATGAAATCATTGAGGTGCTGCAGGTTGAGGGCTGCATCACTTAGAAGTGGCTGTGGCTTACGTGACAAGGCTCGTGTCCCCCCTGAGCAGCACTGCCACGAGCTGCTGCATTGCAGAGTGGGCACTTGGGCAGAACACAGCTCAGCTGCAGGCTTTGGGGCTTGTGTTAAACAAAGGGTGGATGGATCCCTCGCTAAAAGGGCTTAACACAGGATTACATTGTACACCGTGTGCTCCACCTTGTGCGTGGGAAGTTAAATCTGGTAGCCATTACTTGATCTGGTTTTGCCTGAAAAGTCTTGGGTAGCACATTTCTGCAGTTTCCTCAAATGAACAGTGGCTTGAATCCAGCCATTACTTCATGAGATGTTGTCTTCTAGGTCTGGTGAGATTGATTTCATTCATATATGTAAAATAATGAATTGTAGGTAGAAGACACATCAAGTAAACATGAACTCCTTTTCTTTGTAATAGAACACTGGGAGAAGCTATCATCTGCAGTTTAATATAGAAGGAGAATTTCAATAGTTCTGCTTCTCTAAACTGGAGAAGTGTTAGTATGCTAATGGTCTTGTTGTATCATTAGTGAAATGTGTTCAAGTCTGAGATATCTGTAAATAAATTGCATCAAGTATCAAAGACTTGTTATTTTTCTTCTGTGCTGTATCTGAGTAGCAATTGTGGTAGGTGAGCCAAACAGTCGTTCCATTAGCCAGCCGTATTCCAGGGTTCCTAGTGCTGGATGGTCAGGGTTTCAGGAGCCTGCTGAAGAGAAGGGTGCTCAACGGCACTGATACTGCTTTTCCTTGCTTGTCTGTGTTCTCACTTATTAAAGAAGCATGGTTTTACGACTGTGCTTGAAACCACCTTCCTTTCCTTATTCACTGGTATACTTTAAGACCATAAAGATGATGTTACTGTTAATGAAGTTAACAGTAAGTGAAACCATTGAAATGTTAAGGCCTTACTAGTTATTACTGTTATTGCAAGTTCAGCTCCATTCTTCCTTTGAAGAATCTTGTCTGCTCTGTCATGTTATGTATGAATAACAATTGTGCTGTTGTGTGTCCCTGTGAAGTCTCTGGCATATGTGGTGGCTAAAGTAAGAGCATGTTTCTGTGCTCAGGTATTGAGAAAGGAAAAGCAGATGCGACAATGAGCAAGGCAGAAACACTGAGAATTTAGGTAGCTGCCATTTCCTGTGGGGGGCTGTGTGGAGCAACAGGGAAAGTAAGATGTGCTTTTATCAAAGGCTGACTTACAGAATTCAGCTCTTCAGTTAGAGAAGTTGTATAGATTTGTTTGGAAATGATTGCGGAGAAGAAATTGATGAAAAACCCAATATTGTAAAGGACTAGAGGAACTACAGAACCCATCCCATAGATACAAGGATAGTAAATACAAATGGGCTCATTTGGTTTCTGCTGGGCTGCCATTTCTGCTTCCTCAGATATGAACCTACAGGTGCCTGCATTCTGAAGGGTTAGACTGTAGCATGCAGATCATTTGTTAAATAATTTGGACACCTCCACTGAATCTATGCGGACTGGGAGACTAAACCATGAACAAATGGAGTTTAATTCTGCATAGTAGTTGGCAATGTTTCTGTTCATGATGTTATATTGATTTTTAAATTAGACTTGTTCAAGACTCTGTATGAAAGAGTGATGGGACCTATAGGAAGATAGTTGAATTTTTCAGCAGCAGAAGAACGTGACAAACTCTTCAATGATAATGCATAAGGAAAAAGCTGATTATTGCTAAAGAATGCTGGTGCCTCAATGGGAACAGTATGTGGTTGCTCAACTATGCATCAAATATACTTCATTGTGTTTGGGCTTTCACAAGCAGGAAGTGGACACTGTGATTCAGATTATTGAAAAATAGGGTTTTCAAGACAGTAAATTTATGAAACTTGTTAGGCAAATTGGTCACTCACATTTTCTTTACTAACTTAGTCTAATTAGGATTCCCATTATAGCAGAGTTACCATTGTCTTGCTTAAAACAGTCACCCCTCAGGAATATGCAATTAAACAACCTGTTGGTTTTGACAGCTTGACCCTGAATACTGACCATGGAGATATCTTACTGGATTACTCCAAGAACCTTGTTACGGAAGAAGTGATGAAAATGCTGATGGAACTGGTAACTATTTGAAATCTTGCATTAATAAAGAAAATAGCTTTTACCTGTAGCTCACTATTCTAGCACTGTTTATAGACATTAGCTAACATGTAAGTTAAAAGGCATCTGTTTACAAATCTCGGCAGGATTCAAATTCTTGCATTATCATCTAGCCCCAAGTTACAAAGCCATTTTTCAATACATATCTGCATTAAAAAGGAGAAACAATTTTTTTACCTAGAATCTAGTTGGTCTTTTAATCTATCATAATTTGTTTCCCTGTCTTGTGTTAAATGTTCATACTCTTTAATGTAGCTGGACCTTCATAATGCATGTTGACTTCCACTATTTTAAGAGACATCTATATTTACCTTTCTTAGGCAAAGTCAAGGGGTGTGGAGAGTGCCAGAGAGCGCATGTTTAGTGGAGAGAAGATCAACTTCACTGAGGTAAGGCTATTTCTGTCCATGGTTCTTTCCACTTAAGTTGTGCCTGTGTATTGTGGATGTTTGTGCATCTGTGTAAGCAGAGTATTGAAAAAACTTACTTTAAATACTCCTTTGAAATCCTGAGTGGTTGTGATGTTTGTGGCACTACTTAGAAAAAATTTACAGCTCTTACTAAAAAAAACTCTCCTTCCTTCAGTACATCTTATTTTGGAGATTTTGGTGGTATTTTTTTTTTCCTTCTCTTCACTCTGTTGTGGAGAGGAAGATGAGTTAGACCTTTCAAAGGGCATGGAGCAGAGTATTGCATGACAGGTATCCAGAGTTCATAAAGCTTATTAAACTGCCTAGGGAGTGTGAGGGAGGATTGTGGTAGACCATCTTCTCTGGGCTGTGATGCTGCTTGTCTTTGGGTACATTTAACAGTTAGGACTATAAACAGTCTTGGGAAATTAGCCATGTATTTCAATATGAGGATGAGTACCTTCCTCGTTTTGTAAATCTGAGGGTTGTAGTTATGGTTAAATCTTTTCTAAAACATAGAAAGCCAACTGTACTTATTCCGATATTAAAAATCAGATGAAAACTGGAATGCAACAGTACAGTGAGTTTGATTAGTCTGCATTAAAAATTAAGGCTACTTAGTATGTTTGAGGCAAATTCAGAGAAACCAGTATTTCCTTTGACTTGGCTATTGAATGATTTAGCTATTGCACAAGCTGTTTGCTTAAAGTAACTCAGCTGTTGGACATTGTATTGTTTGTGAATGATTCATGTTTGTAAAAAGACACAGAAACAGATACAATTTCACTGGAGGAATGGTTCCTGTTCCTTCTGTATTAATGCCTTCAATTTGTAGATAGAGCTGCTGAAAAGAGAAAGCAGGGAAAGAGGGTGAAGAGTCTTAAGTCTGTCTGGAGGGTTGTTTTGTCTGATACTGCCTGTCACTGCCCATCTCTGACTGTATTATGGAGTTTTCTTCACTGTGTATTGAGAGCAGGTGTAGCAGTTGAAGTCTCAGAACTTTCACAGAAAGCACCTAAACACAGTATCAAACTCTAATGTGTTTGGTTTCTGCTGCTAGCTCCCTCTTTTCCTACTGTCTTGATACCACTTGATGTATCTTACAAGTCTAGAAGCACCTCTTATCGGGCTGTTTCTCAGTTACTACTTTCCAATTCAGAAGTTGACTTAGGTGGGGTTTGCCTAATTTTTCTGTTTGTATAGAATATCAAATCAGGTTGGTTTGGCTCTGAAATAGGAGCATGTGGACAGTGTGAAATTGTCAGATGTTAAGCAGGATGCTGTCAGCATGAATAAACCTAAAGCAGTAAGACATAAGGGAGCTTCTTGATGGCAAGAGCTGACTTGTCCACTGCTCTTGATCTGCTTTAGAACATTCTTTGCATATTTGTCTGAAGTATTTTAGACTTGTCTGTATTTGGTGCTGCAGGCGTTGGCTTTGGCTGCCTGTTGTGTGCTTATGTGGAAGTTCTTTATAGTGCCCCGATGGGTGTCACTGCCAGGTGTTTGTCCCAGACGAGTTAAAACGTGGAGCTTGAGATGGTACAAAGAGCATTACAAGGTAATTCCTCTGACCACTCATCGTGGGACAGTCTTCATAGCCTGCACAGTGTTTACAGAATACTTGTGCTTAACCACAGAGATCAGGTTAAGTAGGCCTGCTCTTGATTAGACAAAGCATCCTTCTAGCTGATGGCGAGTGGTACTTACCAAATACTATTTTATGGCTGAGTGCTGCAAAAAAAATTCTCTGTTCACTCCAAATTTGAGTGGCTATATTCCAATTAGCAAGTGAAAGAGGTTTTTTGTATTCCAAGTCAGCAACCACAAACTCAATGATTTTTGAATTAGCATTTGGTATTTAAGTTATAACTTGGCGGTTCATATTGTCTGTGTTGTCTTTGTCTCAGAGTGCCTCTCATTGTAGTAAGGAATAGTGAGGTAGAGCAGACTAATTTTTAAATTTGTTCATGAATATTGACTAATTCCTTCATTCAGGATTACAGCTGTTAAGCTCTTAAACAGCCGACCCACAGGCCAGATTTTGGTGCTTTGGCTTGTGTGTAACTGTGAAGAAGCAATATAAAATTGTGCATACTAAGATTTTTGTCTTGTAGTACCACCACTGCCTACATGTTTGGTGTGCAAGTGTTCAGACAACATTTAATTGTGGGTAGTGGATAGAGGGATGTGGCTATTGTATCCTTTGTTGTCAAATGTTTTTAAATTATTTGTCTCTTCCTATATGAAATAGACTACTTAGGATAATTGAGAAAATGCCTGAGAAAATAACTTCAGCTGCTTGTAATTGTTTCCTATTGACGACAATATAAAAAAATCTATTTCATTTTTGTATACCTAAAGCATGCCAAAATAAAGGTCACAGCATTGTCAATATTGCTGAATTCTGAACTTCAGTCTCTAAATGCTTTTAAAGAGATTCTGAGCCTTTTTTTCTCCCAAGTAAACTATTACTTTGCATATTGTGCTGTTGTAAGCCCCTTGCATTGAGTTGGTGGAGTGAGAGGGTGATTGAGGTAGCTGCTGATGTGTCTGTGCACTGAAAATACTGCTCTACTAATCCCAGTTAATCTAAAGGATTTTTAAGTCTTGATGGTTGTACTGCCTTCTGGATGAGACATCTGAGGCCCTGGGGTGTGACCTGGACAGAGCCTCATCTTGATATTTTCCCTTTGTTTCAGAACCGAGCTGTGCTTCACATTGCTCTGAGAAATCGCTCCAATGTGCCAATCCTTGTGGATGGGAAGGATGTTGTTCCAGAAGTAAACAAAGTGTTGGACAAAATGAAACACTTCTGTCAGGTATAGTACCACCATAGTTTTTTTATACATTTGTTCTATACCCAGCCAGGTTCTTACATGGGGACTGTGAAGTGTTGATTGTAGACAGGTTCACATGAATTATTGTCCTTCTTTGAGGTTTACGATAGTTGTGGCTCAAGCATGGAGTTGGAGCTGATTTTTATTGACTCATTCTTTTCCCCTGTTTCCAGTTGGGTTTTTCTTTAATGGGCTCTCTAGATTTTGCTCTTTCAGCAGTAATCTTGTGTGTACTTTGGAAGTCTTGTAAATCATTAAGTACCATTCAAATATTGCTTTATTTCTTGCTAATTTTTCAACTCATTGGCTGCACCATTTAGAAACTGGCTCTTAATATTTGTGTAAAATCAGGAAAGTGGTAGAAGTTCCCAGCTCAATTGCAATTTGATTGTGCTCTGTTTAAATAGTTTCTTAAGGACCTTCTGGTTTTAGGTCAAATTACTTTGATTCTATTCTGTTTGCAGAATACCCACCTGTGTAGTTTTAATGCATTTTAAACAAGGCTGTGAGGACCTGGATAAATGATAAATGTTAAAACCACAGTAACTGACACCCATTGGTGTGAATTTGGTATTTTCCTCATGTGCTGTGAGAATTGAATGTCCATGGATATTCTGTGGTGTCTGCCACCATAGAATTTGTAGCTGATTAAGGTTTTGATAGTGCAAAAACAAGAGTTTTCACTGGTGCCATCCTTTTGGTTACTCTGTGGTTTCAATTTTCAGAACCTGTAAATCACTTTCATGCAGATGTATCTTCTCTGCAAAATAAAAATCATGTTAAGCAGTTTCTTTGAAAATATTAACAAAGATGATGCTTTCAGTTGACTAACTTAGCAGATGGGATTTTAAGACTGGCAATATTATCTATGAGTTACAGGAATGCTCTTACTAAAAATGGATTTTCTGTTTGGAAAAATGAAGAGCTTAAGCATTTGTAGTGAAGGACAGAAAATATCAGCATAACTAAGTGCTATGTAGAAAAATTGCTTTAGAATGAGTACTTGGAAATACTCATGATACCAGAAAGATTGCTTTTGTATTTGTAACAGATTGAATGTATAGGTGATGGACAAAATTCAAGGTAGAGTTTGTTATTTAATAATTGTTTTTTGGAACTTTCAGTGATGCTTTAAAGACAAGAATAGAGCAGGAACTTGTACCATGTGCTATTAAGGTGCAGCCCAGAAATAAATCCTAATGCAAAGCATATTTGCAAGAGAAAAGCTTTTAAAAGGTTTGACTTGCCAATAAATCTCTTCTCTGTGGTTTTATTTGTACTGTCTTCCAGTTCTGTTAGTGAAGTGCTTTCTAATTAAAGACACTTAAAGTATTGCTTTAGGTTCAGATACTTGTTGCACATAGTTTAGTGCCCAAGATTTTTTCATTTTTGGATAGATGGCTCTTGCCTTAGCAAACACTGTAAATCCTACAGCAGTCCACACAAAAGGGGGAGAGTTTCAATTTCATCAAGTGTTTGGTGTTGTGGTGTGTTTTTGGTTCTATTGTAGACATAATGCAATATCTAGCTAAGAAGGTAGCTCTGAGTGTAGGCTTTAAGGTCTAGAGGCTTGAAAGCTGTCTTTGGCAGCTTTCTACACCAGTACCTGAAAACAAAGCCTGTTTCCAGCATTAGCATCAGTAACTTTAGTGTAAGTATAAAATAGTCATTGCTGCTTTTGTTTTTTTTTTTTTTCATCACAGAGGGTCCGCAGTGGTGAATGGAAAGGCTACACTGGAAAGGCAATCACTGATGTGGTCAATATTGGGATTGGTGGCTCTGACTTGGTAAGCCCTTGACTTCTGTACACTCTGACCATCTTTGTGTACATGCTTACAGTGAGGATAAAATCTAATTGTGGCTTCTATCCAGGGCCCTCTGATGGTAACTGAAGCCTTGAAACCGTATTCCAAGGGCGGCCCTCGTGTTTGGTTTGTATCCAACATTGATGGTACTCATATAGCCAAAACCCTGGCTGAACTCAAACCAGACACTACTCTCTTCATCATTGCATCAAAGGTATGTCTGATACAAGCACTGCCTGTGGCTTGCTCTGCCCATAAAGAATTCTGTCAGAGGGCTGTCTGCAGGAATATCTAGATCAGGGTCTTCCAGTGTGGATTATTCTAAACAGGCCTGTTATGATTCTTTCTAAACTTGCAGTACAAGGTTGTCTTGCTGCTGAAATACTTGGGAATCTGTAAGTGAAGTTCTGCAAGTGCTGATAATTACTTAACCTAAATAAGATACATGAACAATTTCATGTTGTCTGGGGTTTATTTCTCAGTCAATGCAAGTTTTAGCTTTATCCATGGAAGTTTGTTTCCCTGCACTCCTCTGTAGGTGGAGTATAGAATCCAATGTAATTATTTCTTTGAAATTCTGGATATTATGTAATTCCTGAAGGACTTTTGATCCTTTTAGTACCGTGTACTTGCTAAGTGTTCTGTTTTTTGGCATTAATGAATTGCATGTACTTTAAGAATCTCCATTTTATAGGGTAGTCACAAAATACCTTCACCTAAATAACTTAAATGCTGAGTTCCTTGAGCACTATAAATGCTAAGCTGCTTTACTTAGAGGTAAAGATAGTCTGCGGGTACTTCATAAGATGACACCTATTTCTGATTACAGACTGAATAGCTGCCTTTAAGTCTTGCCTTGCTGAGAACTTACTCTGTAAGCAGTAATTGCCAGCAGCCCTCTCCCTCTGAGGAATGCTTCTGTCTGAGCAGAGGAAAGAGGTGGAGACAGACTTCATGGTTATGTAACTTGGGTCGCCTTCATTTGTAAAGTACAGTAGAACCTTTCTGCTGTTGGAGACAATCTGCAACAAATGAACATGTGCTGGCCATGCTCTGCACAGTCCTCATTATCTTATCTTGGCACTGCTGCAGCCGAGCAACAGCTTATGGAGTAATAAGGAAACTGCACAAAGTAATACTAATGGTCACTTGGAATAATTGAGTCCAGGGATCACGGTTCAAAGGCTTAGAAAACTGCCAAATTGAAAGAGTAACACTTGAGTTTGTTTGCCAGACTGTACTTAGATAATTGGATATATTTGGAAGAGGATGAATGACATTCTTTTTCTTTCCATAACAGGCTTATGTTTCATAATGAAATATTTCTGGAGATGGATGAGAGTAGGATGAATCTAGTGTTCACCCTTAAAGCTAGATTTTGATGGCTGAATAAATCAGAATAGTTGTAGATATTTGCAGAACTGCATGACTGAACTTCTGTGCACACTTCATGAAGCAGGAAAATGCTTTCCTCTAATCAGCAAAAGAAGAATTATGACAAGAGTCTTGGTAGAAATGAGTGTTCTTCCATGAAAAATAGGAATTAAAGGACAATAGGACAGCCCAGCTGGGTTAATCTGTTTAGATATTCAATTAGCTGGGTTTTTTTATTTTAGTTAAACAGTAAAACTTTAATTTTTTAGTAAAAGACTAAAGTAGATGACTTTAGTCTCAAGGTTTTGCAGAACAGTTTGGGGAGTGGGAAGGCAGGAGATAGAGAATAATTATTCCAGTTTCAGATACATACTAGTTTACAGGTAGATGGGTAAACCCAGCTATGTTAGTGTTTTCTGGATTCATAAGCTTGCTTTTTCCTGTAATCTGGCAGCAGCTGTGTATTATGAACATCTAGAATCACTCTGCTCTGGTTATCTGAGCATATGATGCTTTAGTAACCTGAAGTTGCTTCCATTTGAAGAACACTGTTTTACTTATTTGCTTGTTTTCTGCTGTGCAGACTTTCACCACGCAGGAAACCATCACCAACGCAGAAACGGCCAAAGAGTGGTTCTTGCGTGCTGCTAATGATGTAAGTCTGAGATGTGTAGCTGAAGTAACAGAATGTAGCAGTTTTTGTTGTGCAATTTCTTCCTGGTCATTCTGTGTGCTTTGGAGAAGAGCCAGTAGCTGCCCAAACATAGCAAATTATGTAGTTAAGATCATTTTAGTGCCTTGGAAATAATGGACTATTTTGTCCAAACAAAGTGATAACCCACTAGTTTTTCATTATAAATGGTTCTCATGCATTGTTCTCCAAGTCTTGCCTGTTAAGTAATAGTGTAGTGTTTGCCTTAAAGCTAACCAATAATTTGGTAGAACTACTGGTAATGAAAATACAAGAGTAGTGTGTGTGGCTCTACCTTTAAATTATTGCCAAATATTTAAAAACTAGAAATGGCGCTATGGTTGGAATGATACACTGACATTTCTATGGCAGATGGCTGTGCTATGAATAGAAACCTTGTATTTGGCTCATTCTCTCCTATTTCTAACTCTTAAAGGATAAAAAGCAGTTACTGCCAGTTCAGGTAATTAAGATGGTCTGTAACCTCTTCCAGTCAGTTTGAAAGCTGGGCTTTGAAATTCCTCCTTGCACTACTGTTCAGGCAACTTATCTTTGTTTACCAGAACACCTTTTGAAAGACTGAAGTCTGAATCTGGAGCTTGACATTTATCAGTAATTCTGGTTGTCTTGGTTTTTTGCCCCTGGCTGTAAGGGCAGTGGGTGTACATCGAGCTCCATCTCCTCCAGAGCTGTGGTGGTGTCCAGACTGGTAACAGATTCTGGAGGTGAGGGTGTGCCCCTCTCTGGAGGGAATGCTCCTGGAGGGCTTGATGGGAATATCATCAGAATGTTCTTTTTGGGTATGCTGCCAAATCCCACACTGAATGTGAAGATGATGATTTTCAATTAATAACAACTGATGACAGTCAACAGCATTTTGTTTAAATAGTAGCAGATAAGCTTTATAACCAGAAATGAAAATGATTAACATTCTAGATCTAACTATGTGTTTATTTTTATTAAGCCTTCAGCTGTGGCCAAGCATTTTGTTGCCTTGTCTACCAATGCTGTAAGTATAGTCAATCTAGTTAATTTTTTCTGTGTATCTTTAAGGCAGCCTTACCTTAAAATCTAGTAAGGAAGCCTATCCTTTAAGATGCTTGAATACCAAATTTTAGCATTGCTCTTGAAGGGAAGCCTTTTTCTTCTACTCAAAGTGACAAACACTTCTAGAGTATTGAACTATACTAAGATTGGACTTTGATTATAGATGTGTGCTTTTTCTACTAGAGCTTTACATCTGAAATCAAGAGCTCTTGTGCTTGAAATGACTTGTTATTAATGAGTGTTAATTGCCTCTAATTGCCTAAGTTGTGTGTGAATGCAGTTACATAAACAAATGTTATTCTGAACTCCAGGTAAGAGCCAAAATAGTGCAGGCAGTTTGGAAAATGCTTATGACGAGCATACTCTGATGTGGTACTTCATGCAGAAATATGAAGCAGAGAGACTGGCAGCAATTTGAAGAACAGTGCAGTCATTGGCAGGCTGTCAGGGACTGATATTATGGTTCTGGTAAATGTAAACTGAATGTCAGGCCAGCTTTAACTATATGGCCACTTATATTCATCAGAGAATGAATGTATGTCATTGATTTTTTAATAGTGAGTAGTGATAGTTATTTCTGGAAATGAAAATGTAATTTTTGTGATGGCTGCTGTGCATTTTTTAAGATGGATGTAGTTGTAGGATTGTTTATTTAGTAGATACTAAACTTGTATTTGCTTGCTTGGTATAAAGCTTTTTATGACTGTTGGTTTTACTTATGGTATTTTCTTATGTTTATTTTAGCCTAAAGTTAAAGACTTTGGAATTGACCCAGAGAACATGTTTGAGTTTTGGGATGTAAGTAAATGTCTGATATGTGGTAGGTGTTAACTCAGCTTTTTCTGAAGCAAGTAAGGGGTTTCCAGCTAGATGTCTGGAAACTGCAGAAGCAGTTTCTAAAGCAGCAACTCCTAAATTATAGGAGCTGTATTCAATGAAATACCTGAAAATGCTTAACTAAAGGCAAATTGAGAACTCTTGCCCATTCAGTTAAAATCTTCCAGTCAAAGGTCTGAAGAGGAGTCTGTGTTCTTAGATGTCCAATCAGCTGTTGAGTAACAGGAGATAGTCTTGGCTTATTACTCATTTCAAGTAGTTATTATAAGCTGTGACATTTGCCTCTTGGTGTCTATGGTATATAACCTAGGCCTGGTAAAGGTCAGATTCAGAAATGGGAGCCCGATTGGAGATTTTGTACCAGATGCATATTTTAAGTATACTGCCCTTTGGAATGTTACCTTTTCCAAGTGTCAGAATCTTGCTGAAGCAGGCTTTCCCTGTAGAGGAGTGGTACTATGAAAGCAGTTATACAAGAAGCAAATTTGGGATTTGGAAGTGAAATGGAATCAAACTCTCTACTTAACAGATGTTATAAAAATTGGACAAGTTAGGACAACTTCAGACTCTCAAAAATAGCATTTGTTAGGGTGCATTGTGAAGTGCAGGTCCCCTTGACAATGCCAAATATATACAGTGAACTGTCACCAGAAAGAGTACTGATTTTGCTGGGAACAGTCTAAACACATGCTGCTGTTTTCTAATGAATGTGAAAGCCTTGCCTTTCTCTATCTCAACCATCTCTTGTTTGCAGTGGGTTGGTGGCCGCTACTCCCTGTGGTCTGCCATTGGTCTCTCCATTGCCCTGCATATTGGTAGGTATTCCTTGGCCACCATGCCAAGAATTGCTCTGTTTGCTTCAGCAATGTAACTATGGATTGCATTAACAGTAGTGAATTGTGAATCAGATTTGGGACAAATACTGTTTACCTGACTGCTCTGGGTGTTTGGATGTGGGTGCTAAAAAATTATCTGAAATGTAATGGAAATGTTGATATTTTAGTACTGCAAATACAGTTTTGGGAATTATCCCATACTTGGGGACATACAGTCAAATTGCATTGCTTTAGTCACATAGCCAAAAGTGCCTGATTTATATAAAGCTGTGTCAGTGGTGAAAATCAGACCTTGCAACTGACATTCCCAAACTTGAAGTAGGGTATTTAGTATCTGTAAGTGTACACACACTAACACCAAAGTCCTGTCTCTGGTTCTGTGTCTCTGAGCTCTGTGTAGTATTCTTAACTATGTTCCTCTGCTATTAATTCCTTTTATTCCCAATACTTTGTCTAGGCTGGAGGGTCTGATGATTACATTTGTTCCCTCATCACTGCTTTGAGATATTTAAAGTCTAAAGCTATAATGTAATTTATTTTTCTAGGCAAAAGCTAGGATTCCCTTAGACTGGGGTTAGAAGAATAACATAGGGTTTGGTGTTTTTTTGAATTATATGAATAGGAGTCTTCATGGGTAGAAAAATCTATTATAAGAGCAAAATAAACAAGCCAGGCACTTACTGTTTCATCTGCAATAAACTGTTCATTGCTGCTGTCAGACAGATTTGGTGCTGACTGCTGACATGGCAGCCTACCTGCACTTCTTCCTCTTAGACTGCTCAACTCCCACAGCTGGCCTCTGACCATAGGTAGAGCTGCTGCTTTGAGTCCAAACATTTCACTTCCCAGTTCTTATGTGTAAGAATCAGGGTTTCTGTTTTTACAGGGAAGGCTAGCCTTTGTGAAACTATTCATTTGGGAAAGTGAATGGAGATGTAAATACTTAACTACAAAGCAAAGGAAAGCTCAGGTGGATTGTTGAGAGAGCAGGGAGGGGAGGGGTAGCCTTTTCTTTCAGAATCTCTTATTAGAGCTGTTTCTCCTACACCAGTGCAGAAATCCCTGCCATGCTAGCCTTGAGGGGGGATATATCTCTCACTGGCTGTGGTTAAGTGTTCAAAATTGCTAAAAACTATGTGGCCTCCCTATTAAAGGCTTCTGTTTTCCTTCTGGTTGCTCATTCTGCCTGGATGGGGATTTTAGGCAAAGGTTTTTGAATTGTGTTTCAACAAGTTGGACTTGCTCTGAAGTCTGGGCATTAGGCATAAGCCTATGTCTGACTGAGGGGATGAAAAATTCAGGAGGAGTCTAAGAGCAGCTTCAAACTCAATTAGTAGTTGGGAGGCTTGCTGCATACAAGGAATCAAAACTTTTGCAGTTGTCTCTATAAGAAAAATCAAGTTTGAGTTAATAGTAAATACAAACTGACTTCTTTCCATTGTTAGGTTTTGACAACTTTGAGAGTCTGCTTGCAGGAGCCCACTGGATGGTGAGTGTGGGATGCCCATTTCAGATTTGTTCCTCTGAGTTGTTAGTAAGGAAATGGAAGGCAGGTTGATTTCTAAAGTTCAGTTTCCTGTGTTGTCCTCAATGATGTTAAAATTAAAGTTAATGGGAAGCTCTCACTGGATCAACACAATAAAAACAATGTAGGAGTTGGGAGGGATGGCAGCTGCTTTATCAGAAGCATAACTCTGCTTTGTGTCGTGCAGGATAATCACTTCCACACTGCCCCCCTGGAGAAGAACGTGCCTGTTCTGCTGGCCATGTTGGGGGTGTGGTACATCAACTGCTACGGCTGTGAGACCCACGCCCTGCTGCCCTATGACCAGTACATGCACCGCTTCGCCGCCTACTTCCAGCAGGTAGGGCTCCCACAGCACGGCTTCCTGCCCAGGGCACAGAGTCTGCCCTGCTTCACTGTCCTGAATGCATGGCAGATAAAACTGCACTCCATTCATGGAGTCACTTGCCTAAAGACTCTGGTGCCAGGAATCGATTTCAGCTTATTTCTTCACTTAAAGACCTTTTCCTCATTCCTCTTATCTTGATGTCCATAAATTAAGCAGCTGTATCCCTGATGCTTAGAAAATTTCAGTAAACAAGCTCTGTTGTAGTTGAAGTATGTATAGAATTGTACTGAGTGATCCTGCCCTTTCCTTCTTTAGGGTGATATGGAGTCTAATGGCAAATACATTACTAAGAAAGGCTCTCGTGTGGACTACAGCACGGGCCCTATTGTGTGGGGAGAGCCTGGCACCAATGGGCAGCATGCTTTCTATCAGCTCATTCACCAAGGTAAAGAAACTGTTTAATTCCTTCTCCTGGAATTAAAGTCTGAATGGCTACAGAGCTGCACGAGGCAGCGGAGTTTGCACTTCTTTAGAGGTTGGACTCATCTCTAACCTAACATTACATTGCTGTGGGGTTTTAATTAGTGGCTTGTGAAGGCTACAAGATGCAGGTTTTAACTACAATAAGGGGGTCAAAGCTGACAGTACTGAGCTGTATGTTACTTCCCCCTGCTGCAAATAATAATGCTCTTCTATAAATCTTTTAAAAGTGACTGAGTATGCCAGTAACTCTGAAAATGGGGTGAAAAGTGAAGGTTTTCTAAGACTTACCTGATGCAGGGTTATTTACCTGGCTTTTTTTTTTTTAATAGGAACTCGCATGATTCCCTGTGACTTCCTAATCCCAGTGCAGACCCAGCACCCCATCAGAAATGGCTTGCATCACAAGGTAAGTGCTTTGTCAGGGCACCATATTTCTTGTGGCTCAAGGCATGGCAGCTTACTGCCACACATATTGCCTTGTGTGATATTTCTAAATGTCCCTTTGAAACTATGCACAAAAGCTCTGTCAACACTCACAACAGATTTAAAAATACCTAGATTATAATTGCAAGTTATTTGTAATATGTAATGTGGTGGTCTGTTTATTCTTGAAGCAATTGCAGTAACAGCTTGAGGCCGCTCAGTGGTGTTTCCTGTGAGTCTACTGAAGCTGGAAAGAGCTGAGCAATTATTTGAAGAATTGTAAGGAATGTAGTTTTTGGAGAGTAGGAAGAAACAAATTCTCAGACCTGAAGTGACACCATCTCTGATAAAGCTTTCAAGTATTAAATTCTAGGACAAAATTTGGTGATTCTAATGATATGGCTGAGGTGATAGCCTTCTACACACATGTTTTTAACCTGTCCGGTTTTTAATTTATCATCTAAGAATTCTCAATGAACTAAGATTTTTCTTAACTTTCAAAGGTGGAAGCATGATCAGGTTAACTATTTACTGCATACTTAACAAAAAGCACTTTTTTTTCTCATTGAATTTGAGTCTTGTCATTATTTCAGATTACAAGGGCTATTTGAATTGTGTAATAGTAATTTTTTTGTCAAGTAAGACCAAATACAGGTGAAAATATAGAGTATGATTTCACAAAAGGGGAAAAGTTTCATTTGACTGTAAAAAAACTCATTGTATCTTCAGGTAGGACTAAACCACAGATAAATTTGCAGGCTAACATTAGACAGGGAGCAATAAGTTAAAACCTTGCATTGGTAGGTATTGGTGTATGTTAAGCTGTGGGGAATTTCTGGCATACAGATGAATAAATGCATCTTAGCTGGTTACCTTTGACAAATCTTTGCACCTGACTTTCCATGAGATAATGTAGCGTGAGATAAAATTATAGATTATACTGAGTGAAAGGATTGTGTGAAGTCCTGTCTCCTCTGGTGCCACTGGGAGACTTGCTTCAGCAAGATCCAGCTTCAGCAGGAGCAGGATTTTGCAAAACTGTCCTGGCTGTCTTTGAATATGTATACTGTAGAATAGTAATGACATCTCCTTGGCACTCTGAGGGAAGAAGCAATAGCTAAAGCAGCTGCGTATTTCACTGCTGCAGTGTTAAAACTGACTTGTAAGTCTAGACTAGGTCTTGGTGTGGGTTCAAGCACCAGGTACCACTATTCCAGCTATGCAAATGGTAATTTGTGTTTATTTCTACCTGCTAGATCCTTTTGGCCAACTTCCTTGCTCAGACTGAGGCCTTGATGAAAGGGAAGACAGCTGATGAGGCTCGCAAGGAGCTTCAGGCGGCCGGGCTGAGCGGGGAGGCTCTGGAGAAGCTCCTTCCCCACAAGGTACCTGGGCTCAGGAGGTGCCCTGGCACTGAGGGCTTTGCTGGGGGCGGCTGGGATGGGGTGACACTGATGGCACCTTGGCAGGGCACTTGGAACAGACTGCGAGCACTGAAGCCTTGGAGGTGTTCCAGGGAACATGGGCTATCTTAGCACTACTCTGGGCTAGTGACTTTTGGGTTACTTCTTGTAGCCCACAGTAGCCAGCAATGGTGCTTGGAGATATATTTTTCCATTGTGTTTGTTAAAAAACATGGGAATGATACAATTTCATGGTTGAAGGCCTTTAAAGCTTTCAGGTTTTTGTATTTGCTGCTAATGCAAATAGTGTAGTGTGGACTCCAAAGAAGATAAAACATGCAAGTTTCTAATGGAAGTGTTACAACATACTAGGTGATAATGTAACTCTTGTTTTGAAAGGTCTTTGAGGGAAATCGACCAACCAATTCCATCATGTTTACAAAACTCAACCCCTTCACCCTGGGAGCCATCATTGGTAAGTAAATACATTTCTCATGTGTGAATGCTAATGAAGACTTTCTGATCAAGTTTATTGATAAATCTCTTTCTGCTTGTAGCCATGTATGAGCACAAGATATTTGTTCAAGGAGTTGTCTGGGACATTAACAGTTATGATCAGTGGGGGTAAGTTTCCTTGGTTTATTTATTGTATGCTTCTTGACAGATTCTTGAGTCTATCATGAATTAGAGAAAAGACATCAAAAAGGTTTTATACTTGGAGTACATCGTTATGGGATAGTTTTAAATGAAAACAGGTTTTCTGGGGATAGGTTTCCATGCCACAATGCATTATGCATAGGTTAGCCATGCATAATAACTTGTAGATAACAATTTTGACTAAGGACTTAGAAAAACACTATGAATGTTAAAAGATGCAGTAGTGAGGAAGATAGTCAAGCAGGCTGAACACATGCTCTGTGAACTAGGAAGGAAAATGCTTTCCCTGTAGCATGTGAAAAAAGTATTATTTTACCTCTAGATTAGTAGGGAGTTTGAGTGGCATCTGTGGAGCAAAAGATTGATTACCTCTTAATTTTCCTGTGCTGGAGAGACAGCATTCCTGGCAGAGGTCTGTGTATGCAGCAGCCCTTGGTTTCATGCAGGCTTCATCTGTGACTGAGGGCTGAGCTGGAGCTCCATGTGTGCAACAGCAGCTTGGAGGAGTCTGTCACTGTGTCACTTAAAAATTTAATTGGGAGCTAATCAGGTTATTTCATCTGTAGTAATATGAACTGTAAACATACTGTATGTAGGCTTAGGTAGAGGGATTGGGAAATAAGATTTTTCAGGTGCAGCCTGCTTATACTGTGAGGGGTTGTTTTGAAGAGCACATTTGCTCTACAGGTGTAGAATATCCATTTAAACTAAGCTACCTTAGTCTCTGTATGTGTTCTTTTGTGCTGTGCTCCCACAGCATGTTCTATTACTAAATGCTGTAGCGGAACCTGAAAAAAGAATACTGTTTAGTACAAGCTGATGTCTGGTATTAATTCTGAAATCAAGAGTGCAGTAGGAGTAAGTACAGCTTTTATTGCCATATGTGAAGTTCCAGCCAAAACTGCCAGCCTTGTTTCTTGCAGCTGTTGGAATGTCCCAGGTTCTTAGAGGTGAGGCTGTAGCTCCTGAGCAGTGCTGGGGGTGCTTCCAGGCTGCAGCTCAGCTGATCCTTGTTCGGGTGACACACATCAGTGTTCTGAGCACTGCCATGTTCAACAGTGAACAGGAGCCAGCTGAATGCATTCTGCACTGGGGCAGGCTGTGTAACACAAGTGAACACTGAGATGAAAAGACTCTGCTTAACTTCTAAAACATTCACATAAACATCTGTGCTGTGTGCTCAGCTAATGCGAACTGAGTTTTTTGAGTGACACTGAGTTGAATATTTTGATGGTAATTTTTGAGGGGTAAAACATCATGGTGTTCACTGGGAAATTCCTTTTTGCTGGCATCTTTTTAATATCAATGGCTTATAGCAAGTACTGTAATTTGTTAGTCCTAATACTGCTTTTTATTTTTTTTCTTCTCCTACTTTTGCAAACACAGTGTTGAGCTTGGAAAACAACTTGCCAAGAAAATTGAGCCTGAGCTGGAGTCAGATGCTCCAGTGACATCTCATGATAGTTCAACAAATGGGCTCATCAATTTCATCAAAAAACACAGAGCTTGAAAAGAAATACTTGGAGGACGTCGACAATCTCACCACTGAGTACCCAAATCTGTTGTAGTTGTGCTTTTTTTAGCCACTTTTAACAAAAATAGCACTTTACAGATGTAGCTCTCCTCACTTGTTGCAGTTCATCTTGTTGCGTCAAGTGTTACAAATGAAACTAGTTCTGTGAAACCCTGAGATTCTATAGTTGCTTTCTATTTCTGTGGCTGTTAATCTGTAAAGTGCAGCTGGTATATTCCTCAGTTCTTATCCCTCAACTTCCTTAAAGATGGTCACCTACTGATACTAGAAAATAAAAGGTATGATGGATGAGTAAAACTTCTTCACTTTATCTTTAAAGTGCAGCCCTAGTAACATGTGCCTCACTGTGTAAGGTCCTCTGAAACCAAGTGAGCTGACTTTCATCATTTTGGACTGGTTCTGCTGTATGCTGGAAACTAGAATGTGTTTAAAGAATCAGACCTACAGCTGTAGGTTGTTTGGTTACATTTCATCCCTTTGGAGCAAGGTACAGAGCTTTTTTTCCCCCCAGTGCTACTGTGAAAATGCAAGTTTATTGATGTTTGGTAAAAGATTTCCTGTTTTGTCTGTAAGATATGTGCACAGCTATCCAAAAAGGAGGAAAGTTCCTGAAGAGACAGTGGCATCTTAACAGGTTTTCAGAGTTTGTGAAGTAAAAGCTTAGGATCACTTGGAGAAGAAATGTGGTTTAGATATCCTCCGGGGTGATTTCTCACTGTTTAATCAGCATTGCTGTCTCACAACAATAATGAAAAAAATAGAGAAACCTGTTGTCAATAAGTTGTTGATCCTCTTTTATTCCCTACTACTGTTAACCTCTTTGCTAGCAAACTGGCATGCTCTGGCTATTGTTCTGTAACACCTTTAATAAAGGTAAGACACAAGCATTGAAAGGAAACTTTTGGTTCTCATACCCCCAGTGCTGACTACACTGTGTGAGCCGGGACCCCCTTAGTGCCCCTCTTTGCTGTGCAGCTTCAGTGGCAGGGCTGGTGCTGTGGGCTGACCCTCTCTGCTCGGACCGCTGGAGCAGTATTTTCATATGCAGCATGGTGAGGAAAGAGAACCCGCCAGAGGGAAGCGCGCTGTTCACGGTCGCTTTACCCGCGGCTCCGGTGCTGAGCCCGCTCGCTGCTCCCGCGCTGTCCCTGAGGGGCCGTGGCCGCGCGCGGGGCGCCCCCTGGCGGCGCGGCCGCCGCGCTCAGCCCGCCGCCTTCCCGCCCTGAGGGAGCGGCTGAGGGGAGCGGGCCGAGGGCTGCGGCTAAAACACCATCAAAGCGCTAAACAGGCTTTACAAACAGCCGGCTTTCCCTGCACTGATCCAGGAGGCTGCAAGTCGTGTGCAAGGGAGGCTCTGTGGCTGCATTTTGAAGGTGGGCTGCTGTGAAGCCCACGTACGGTTCAGGAGCCTGCTGTCACTGACTAGAATGTTTTTTGGCGTTTGAGTCTTTGCTATTCCCTTACAGGGCCTCAGTGCTGTTTTCTGACCTGCACCCTCACACACGTCCTGTGGGGCAGCACAGCTACTTTGTGACCAATTCTTGAGCTCCACTGAACTGGTTCAAATCTTTGTTTCATATCAAGCCCCCACATTCCTGCAAGAATAAAAGTGATTTCTGCATTAATTGTGCTCTGGTAATGAAAAATTGCAACCCATTCAAGTATATCTGGGAAATTGTAATGGGCATGGCTGAGCTCTGATAAAACTGTTGTCATACACAAGTGAAAATGAAAGGTAATGATTGCCCAGAGCAAGCAGAAACCTGTCATACCCCTGAAATGGCACACAATTCCTAATGCTCAATCCCATCCATTGCCTGTAAGACCTATTCCATGTGAAAGCCTCTCAGGAAATACTGAGTGGAGATGCTTCAGTCAATGTAAGTTAAGTTGATGATATATTTTATACTTGCAATGCTAATTTGGCTATCTACTCGTAATAGCATCTTGACAAAATTCATTAATGTATTTTAGGAGTTCTTGAGAAGGTAATTACTGTAATCATGGGAGAAATCTAATACTTAAAATTATGCTAAGTTCATATTGTATTCCCACTGGACATCTACTTAATATAGATTGCATGGGTTTGAGTTTACCAGAGGGATATGTATGTATAGCAGTTGATCTAAAAAGACTATCTTAAATGGACTATGCCTGTGAAGGTGTCTTCCAGTCGTTTTGTTTAAAGAGGATTTGGCAGGAATAATCAATGAGTGATCCCTTTTGCCCAAGTCACAGTGACCTGATCTGTTGGGGCTGTTCTAATTCCCAAACTATCCTGTGCTACAGGCAGAGTTCTGCAGACTCCGTGAGCTTAGGCTGAAACCTTGAAGGAAGATAAGATGATAAATAAAATTCCAAATTTTATTTATCTTATATCCAGGGTTCCCAAACTGTACCAAGAACTTCACTGGAACCTGTTGCTGTTATGGAGGAATAAAGATCACTTACAGATCTGCAGTGCTCAGGTCATGAGTCTTTATGGGTCAATCAGGTAAAAAGAAGATAGCTTTGCCTCATTTGTTCTTTATCTTTACCTATTTCAGGTGTAGTGTTTATGTTTAGATGCTCTTGAAATTATTCTGCTTTGGCAGTTCCTGCTGTTATTTTTTTGTTTGGCTTCCAGAGAGAATGATTAAACAACTTGGATTATTAATGAAAATTCAGCAGAAAAGAGCTTGCTTCTAGCTCAGTCTAATGCTAGTAGCTGAATTGCTCTACCCTCTCTGAAAAAAAAAACCCTTCAAGTTTTTGCTAGTTTTATGGCACAGGGATTGTCAAAATAGATCTGATAAAAAGTAGTCCTAAAGCTAAACATTTCCAGAGGGCTGATAACGTCCAGACAATTTTTTACATCCTTGCCTTTTCTTTTGCGTTCCTTAGACAGATTTTTCTGAGAGAAGACAATTATAAAATCCTGGTGTTCTATTAAAACAAGATTTCCCAAACCTGCTGACTGTATTTGAAATTTCAGAACGTATGCTCACAAGAGAATTGGTACTCAGGTTGTCCTTGTCCCTGGACTTGATGATAGTTTACAAGTAGGCATGCTTTCAGGCTTTCTCCAAACCATTTTTTGTGATTTATGTGGTCTTTTCCCCCAAGGAAATATTTTGAGCCAAGACTTGTTGACCGATAAGTGTTAATGTGGAGAGGGCATTCATTGTGGCTGGCTGTGCTGAATGGGGCTATCCCTGGCCAGGGGCAATGAGAGGAGCTGGGGAATGGATAATCCTTGCAGAGTCTGGAAGCTGGCTGTGCATGCAGGATGCAGCTGAGGGAAGAGCTGGATGTCAAGGAGCTGGCCTGCGACCCTGCATCTGGAACACTCTGTGGTAACTCCCAAAAAGGCTGAGCTCTGCCTTTCATCATTAGCAGCAGCCACAAGGGGAAGACCCCTCACACAGGATAAAAGCAGAGCATGTTGTTTGTTGTTCTGAGTGCTGGTAAACTGTGAAAAAAGTTTAGTCTGGAGTAGCAGGTTTTTGTTGAATATTTCTGTGTGGCTTTGGGCTTATTGAAAACACCAGTTTTGTCATTCTAAGTTGAGTGGGTAACCAATGAGTTTGGAAATTGCAGACCTTGGCTGTGACTTTTCATACAGTTTTCAATTTACAGCCAATTTAAATTTATTTGGAAACTGCTGCATTAACTAAAGGGTTTTGCTGTCCTAGCAGAGCTGCTCATTTTAGAACAGTTTCTCCAGGCTTTTCAAGGCATGCAATACCTTTTTTTTTTTTCCAGCTATCTTGAAAAATTATTCAGTTTTGTTGTGGTATTGGTACTTTATCTAATAGGTCTTTTTCTTTCTTTATTTTCCAAAACCCATACTAGGCTTCAACACAACAACAAAAGAGTAGTTGGCATAGCTCTGTGGCTGGATAGTCTGTGCTTTAGCAGCAATGTTTCCTGAGCTGCTTCAGAAAATCAGTGTTCCAAGAGCCAATACAGGGCATCAGGACAGAACAAGAGGGGCCAACACTTTACTCCCTTGCAACAGGACACGGGAAATGGCCTCCAGTTTCTCCAGGGGAAGTTCAGATTGGATATCAGGATGCATTTCTTCACTAAAAGAGTTATCAAGTATTGGACCAGGTCGCCCAGAGAAGTCATTAAATCTGTCCCTGGAAGTGTTCAAAAAGCGTGTGGACCATGAGCATGGTGTAGTGGTGGACCTGGCAGTGTTAGGTTAATGGCTGGGCTTGATATTAAAGGTCTTTTCCAATCTTAATGATTCCCTGATCATCTAAAGCCTCATTGGAGTTCTCAATAAATAATTCTCAGTGTTGATCTTCAATGGTCTTTTAAACATTAATTATTGGTTGAGTGAGCGTGCTGGTTTTGCAATAATTGACTTTTGATGAAGAGGAAGAAAATCAGCCACAGAAGTGATAATATTCTATTCACAGTGGGTGATAATGGTCTTATTGCCTAAATCGTGCTCAATTCTCAGCTCATACACCTGCTATGTGTAACCACAGTGGATTTTAGAATGACAAAGAAGTGAAATTAAAATGAGTACAGGGACTTCACCCATGCTAATCTTAGAGCTGTGAGCATGGTATAAGGACTACTGGTCAAGGTCCATATGTACAGCTTGAGTCAGGTCCTGCTTAGTCATATTTCCACTGGATTGAGACTTTACTGGGGAGATTTACTGTCTTAGAATTCATACCTAGGATTCCATGGAGCTGTAAAAATGCCTCACTGACTTCAGTAGGCAGTGGTCTGTGCGTGGGATTATTAAATGCAGTTGTGAGGTCACCTGGATTATGAGGCAAAGATCTTTTGGGCTATTTCAACCTGGTTACAGATCTAGCTCCCCACAGAGTAAGAGTTGAAAACAGGAATCTGCAGTAAGAGGCAGATGCACATGCAAAGAACTTCCAGTGTAGCCTATATGGTTTTTGTAATCTGACCTCGTAACTCTTTTCAGATGAGCAGTATTCAATAATAAAAAGCACCAATTTTGTTTGAAATGTGTACCTTTGGAGCTAAATTAGAAGATGAATGATGCTCTAACTGTTTGATGTGAAAGAGATCCTGTAGTAATACTCTTCCTTGCTGAAAACATTTTGCTGTTAAATAAGTTTAAGATGGATCAAAGAGAATATGGTGGTGTCATTAATTATTTTAATAAGAAAAAAACATACATAGATATTTTAAATAGACATGTGGGTTTTACATATATAAAAAGTATATTAAACTTATTTTCCCTTTTTAAGCCTTGGAGATCTTCCTTGTGGGAGATACTGACATTCCCTTCATATTGGGTGGATTTACCATGAGGAAAGCTGGAGAAAACTTAAAAGTGTCCAGTTTTATTTAAAACCTTGGTGGTCTTTAACGGCTGCCCCACAGTTCCAGCCTGGTACAAACTTAAACAGAGCTCTTTGTTGCTCTTGAATGTGACATAATCCTTTCATCTGGCATGCTGAATGAAGTATGCACATGGCTTTTTTGCTACCCCTGCTGGGCTGCCTTGTTACACCTTCAGAGCAAACCACCCCCAGTAAAAAAGCTTGGGCTCTGTCATCCACCCTAATGCCAATAAACAACAGATAACTATGGCATCTTTTGGCTTTAAAATGCTGCCCCTCATTAAACTTGTGTGTTGAGGAAGGAAACGGCTCCCCACATCATTGTTTCTTGTAGATACAGAGTACATTTCTTTTTTTGTTGTTTGCATGTTTGCTAATTTGAAGCTCTTTGAAGAATCCTACAGAGAGATCAAAGACAAAAGATTAGAACGTTTTTAATAAAGTGAAGAAGGATCAGGTTAGATCAAAGGGACAAGCTGACAGGAAATAAGTAGGTGCCGTTGTTGGCTGACACTTGCATGCTGTAGGGTGATTTCTGTGTTAATGTGAGGTCAGAAGGAGGATTGCTTTACATCTTATTGTCTCCAGACTTTGCTGACTGGGTGTGTCTTTGTACTTCACTTTAATCTCAAAAATTAAAACCCATAAAGTCACAGTTTGGCTCAGCCGCATGATTTTTCTAGTTATTTAACTTTGATTTTGAAATAAAAATAAAATTTGGAATGCACCAGCAGGGTATGGAGGTAATTAATTGGCCTGCAAGGGGATTCAGCTACAGGAATATTTGTTATCAGAGGCACTGGGCCTCAATCACCCCCACTGTCCTGACTTTAAGGGAATTAAGTCTTCCCCCACTGTCGCAAGAGGAAATGTGTTTTCTTTACATACACACCAAAGCCTTGTATACTCATAGGTTGTACTGCTGTAGATAAACCAGTAAAATAAATTAATTTAGCCCCTTCAGTTTATGATGCAATTTTATTAGTATAGAGCTGCTAATTGGGCAGAATTTATTTCTCTGAGAGATTGAAGTTGCAGCACTAATTGGAATGGGCTCACTGGCCTCCTTGTGAACTTCAGTGTCTAAATTGTGGTGGATGCAGGGCTGCTTTTGGCAGCCTGGTAATCTGTACATTAGAAATAAGGTGCCTCACAAAATACCCTTTTCTTCTAACAGTAAATCACCTTTCTGCCTGATGTAGCTAGGAGCTAATTTGATGAGTCAGGAAACAAAGCAGATTTCTTTACTGTGTGATCCATAGGTGATTTTGTAGTTCCACACAACTTGATCTCCCTGTATGTCTTCACAGGGGAAGAAAACAAGTGCTCAAGAGGTTTCTATGTCTTTGGGATCATGAAACCTCCTCTGAAAGAATGTTTCCAGGCAAAGCTGCAGGACTGGGGCCACAGAAACTATCTTGTTTTGTCCCACAAAGGCTGGAAGCATAGATTTTCTGCCCCACTCAACTAGGTGTGGAGCTGCTCCTACAGCACTGAGGGTTCTGCTGCCCCAATGCAGAAGGGCACACCAGTGGTTAGGTACCTTGTTGGGCATGGTACAAGCAATAACTAGCTGTTCTTAATCCAGTCATGTTAGATCAAATCAGGGTTTGGTATGGCCTTGATAGAAGGAGCTGTGCTCAGCTCCTTGCTTAGGACTATGTTACAGATAATAATCATACTTTATTAGAGAAATGTATTTTTATTGTATTTTGTTATTTTTGTCTTGCAGTTGGTTATGTAAATGAGTGATCATTCTACTAAAACAAAGTATTCTGTAAAATAAAGTTACCCAAACTTCTTGTTGCAAAGGAAAGCTAATGGGAAGAGATACCTGTTTGCAAACTGAAGAAAGTTTGTCTCAAAGGGATGCAGGAAAGAGCACTGGGTTGGACTAATGTGCACCAGTTGGAAACAGGGTTCCTCTGCTCTGCCTGTGGTGTGGCTGAGCAGAGCTGTTCTCTCCTGGGGCCCATGGCTCCAAGCCAGAGCTTCACATGCTGCACCACTGCTGCTTCACACCTTCCTGACTGAGGGATCCAGTGGGGAGTGATGGAAAGACACACGTGAGATTGTGGGAAGTGCTGCTGTTGGGAGCTGCTGCTGTGCAGTCAGGATAACTTCACAGTGCAGTCTGTGAAGGTTCAGCTTCAGGATACACTGTGACCCTGGGGGTGCAGTGCCATTAAGCCAGTAGAGAAAGACACGGGAAGGAAATCACATGATTTCCTTTTGAACATTGTCTCATTTTTTTGTGTTCCATGGAGCTTACTGGGTTGCCCAGCTCTTAGTTTTTGTGCTTGGTAGAATCTAATTAAAATTGCTTTTAAGTCAGAAATGTGCAGCATTCAGACAGGAAAAAGACTGGAAGCTCCTCAAATAGCCCAAGTGCTTCTTTGTGCCCCTTGTAACAGCCATGTCCATTTACCTCTCCACCCAGACCTGACCTCTCACCTTAGGCCCTGGTGAGTCCCTTGCTAGACTTGGCTTTCGTGGGAAATATGGCCTGGTGTGCTTCTTTAAGCTTTTGGATTTAGAAGTGGCAGGTCATTCTTTTTGAGATTTATCTGTCCAGTTAAAACACTGGAATTTTGCCTAATTTTAGGCACTGCATGAAGCTCTTCTTTTGCAATCATAGGAAAAGACTGATTGAAAATAGGAAAATACAATCTACAGAAATCTATTCAATTCTATACAATCTATTGAATCTATTCCTATTGAAAATAGAAAAATACAATCATAGGAAAAAGACTGATTGAAAAAAGAAGAAGTGCTTGTGTAGCAGAAAGCTAGGGATCTTTGGGATCTCAGTAGTGGACAGAAATGTCTAAATCCTGCTGAAGTCGTGAGAGATTCTAATGAATCCATCTGAACATAGGCTTCTGGATGATAGAGGTGCAGGAAAAATAGGCCATCTCCAAATCAGAATAATCTGGAGTTGTAAATTGATTCCGTTAAATTTGTGCAATCTTTTAATACATACAACACCATAAACCTAGGGCATTGCAGGAGACTGATAGGATTGGAATGCAGCAGAAATTCAAGGTACTCAAAGCACTGTAAGAGTGTGAAAGGAAATGGAAGAAAAGGAGAGTCTCTTTTAATGGACTTTGCAGAATGAAGGTTAACAATTCAGGGAGAGGTGCAAAACAGGGAATAATGATGTTGACAAAGTGTTATGGTAACAGAAAATTCAGTGATGAAATGCAGAATTCCCTGAGGGAATCATAAATCAGCTTTAGTCTACAAGGTATGTTGGTTCTTAAATCAGCAGGAGTCTGGTACCTAAATAGCTTTGCAGTCCAGTCCCAGATGCTTCACTTTGGACTTTTCTCTTCGCTTTAGGTTTCATGTGGTTTTAAATTTAACAAGGCACTTGTTCCTTTTGAACCAAAGCATGTTAATAGTGTCCTTAATATATCTATAAAGCAAAGAGTCTTGAAGGGTAGCTTGGTATTTTTCAGAGTTCAGAAATGGTAAGTGTTCTAATAAAGTAGAAAGCATTAAGAAAAGGTTGAAAAATGATGGGGAGTGTCAAGCTGTGACTGAATACTTTGGAAAATTTGATTTATCCCATGCTTGAATTTTTAATGTGTCTTTTTGTTGTTGCTGAATGTGTGGCTGCAGTGGTAGGGGACTCCGAACAAGTAAGTGTGATCCAAAGACAGACACGGCAGTTTATGGTCGATGCATACATCAGCCAAGGGCGATGGGAGGTTATCCCGCGTGGATGCAGCAGGCAGGGCTGGAGCGGAGCCGCAGGAGAGCAGCCCGTGTCCACTAGGTGGTAATGCTGGTGCGGAACGGGCTCCTTCCTGCTCCGGGGCCTGCCGCTCCCTGCTGCTGCAGGGGAATTCCCAGCAGTGATTTAATGCGACCTGGGATCCGGGAATCCGCTGCCTTTCCAAGGAAAGCAGGGCCTGGTAAACATGGAGCTGGTGGCAGGGCACCAAAGCCTTGTATAGATGTGCCTTATGCAGTGGTACCTCTCTGTGATTTCTCTGTGCAAGTTTTGGGATGGTTTCTAAAGTTGTTGACCATTAACTCTACAACAGCTGCGTCCAGCATCTGGGGTTTTGTTTGTTTGTTTGTTTGTTTTTAATTTCCTCACAATAAATTATAGACTTTGGTCTAAATAATACACAGAACTGAAGAAATAGCTGGATGACAAAATGTTGTCACTGGTGTCTGTGTGAAGGAAAACTTACTTGAAGCAATTTCTGGGGGAAAAAAATGCTGAGACATTTAAGATTAACTAAGTACAGCACTCTGTATGCTGAAGCCTTTGTTTAATAGTAGATCCTGGACTTCTACAATGTCAGGTTAGAAACTAACCCAAACTGAACTTGGGGAAGGAAGAACGTGATTATCGGATTTAGAATCTGGAGAAAATTATTTAAGAAAAATTTTCTTGGGTCTCCAGACTGTAGAAATCAGCTACATTTCTATTCTTTTTCATGAAGACAGAGTTACCAGAAGCAAAATGTTTTGTTTATCAACATTGGGTCTTTCAAGATTAACTGCATAATTACTCTTTCCTGCAAGCTCTAGGGATGCCCACTGGAAAACTCCTGCTTCATTCTTGAAACATCACAGAGCAGTTTCATCTTGCATGTCTTGGGTGAGTCCATGAAACAAGGCTGTGTAGTAGCGCCATAGAGATGGGCTCTGCCACGGTTCTGCTGTGAAGGTCTGTCCCTGGAGGGGCTGCAAACTTACGGTGGAGTAGAAAGTAAAAATTCTGGGATGTTTATAACAGAATTTCAGAAAATTCTGAAAAATGGATTTGAGACTATCACCCTGGAAAAAAAAAAAACATAATTTTGAACAAATCTTTAAAAATGCAAAAGAAAATGCAGCTTTCAGCTGACAAGTGTTAAGGTTCGGTGTTGTATTCTGAGTCCTCTGGTCCCGGCTTTGCCCAGGCAGATCTCTGTGCTAATGAGTAGCACTGATTTGAGAGGGACAGAGGATGAGGAACACATTGGCCACACTTACTGGGGAAGGGGGAGGCGGCTTTCCGCGCCCCTGTCGGGGAATGTGGGTGGCAGCGGGCAGCCCAGGCTGGCGGTGAGTGCCGGTGTTTATTTGAACCGGGGTGTGCGCGGCCGCGGCTGCGGGCTCTGCCCCGGGAGCAGCAGCGGGGCTGAGCCCCGGGAGCAGGCAGGGGCTCCTTGTGCCTCCCAGCGCCCAGCAGCCTCTTGTCACCCCACACTGAGCTTAGGAGAAATCTCTAGGGCTGACACAGTTCCCCGTAATGAGCAAAACTGCAAGCCAGAGGGGAGGAGAACCACTATGCTATTGCGTTTTGGGGGAATTTGCTGTATTTTATTTTTTCCCCGGCAGTCTGAGCTCAGTCTGGAGTCAAGCTGTGTGATTGCTGCTTTCATCATCTTGTCTTTTCTCTCTCAATCAGGTGTTTATCTCCCTTCAAGTGTCGATATAGTTCAAAGTACACTTAAGCCCCAGCATTAACTCGACTCAAAACAGACCGGTAATGTCACTGGTATAAATGAAAGCTTACAGGAACAATAGATGTCACTGTTTTAATGCTGGCAATAGAGATTACTCATATCCTTTATGAAGCAAATTTTGTATTTCTGCAGTGCACCTTATTTTTCCCAATTAGATTTCTTGTCAGACTGTGCTATGTAACTTAATCTAATTTTGCTAAGCCTGTCATTGTAGAAAGAAACCAACATCGACAACACTAAAACTTGCTTTTCATTTTCTTGTTCCTGCAATCTCATCCAGAGAGATGGCACTTTTGGTTGGTATAGAGCCCACTATTTAAATGCATTTCTTTGTGTGCATAATGACTCGATTGGGCAAATCAGTGCCCTGGTCAAGAGCTGTACTGCCAGGGTTCACTTGGAGTAGGAAATATGTCTGTTAAAGCCTGTTAGGTCTACAACATACCTTCCCCTGCCCAACTGCATTTTGACTCTGAGCAAAATATAGTTCACCTCTCTGTGGGAGATTTTTTCCCTTTAAAAGAAAAAAAATCCCATTATATAATTTTGTTTTTACTTATCTTTTTTTACTTAAGTTTTTGCTACCTGTATTTGATGTCATTTGCTGTTTTAAACTTATCTCTAATAACTTATGTTTGTGTGACTGGAGAAAAAAACCAATTTTCTTAGCAAGTCAGTATCTTATTTTGGCACTATTAAGCTTCTCCCTCAAAAGTAAAATATTAACACTAGGTGGAATGAGGCACATCACCTAATATGTTAATTATGGAGACAGACAATCATTAACTTTATTAAAGATCTTGAGGCTGCTCCAGGATTATAGAAAACAAATTGTATTTTTTTGCTTATATTTTGTTATTTAAAAACATGTAAATGCCTTGTGGATGGGATTTGAAGAATAGGTACAACAATCTCAATTTTGTAAAGAGTATGTACACTCTTCGTATACAACTCTGACAAAATGTAGGATTTAAATTTAGGATAAGTTTGCTGAAATATTTGGGGAGGCACTTCCTCAGCACACTTCACTTTTTGCTTCTCCTAAGTTTTGGCTATCATTGATTAGAGACTCTGTGGCCACTGAAGAGCAAAACCTCCAAAACCAGCAGCAACCTGTGGCAGGTCTCACCTGGAGGAAAGGAGCAGTTCCAAAGGATGGTGTCTCATCCCCAGCAGTTATTTACAAGCTCCACTTTGGGCTGTTTTGAGGCATGACAGGGAACTTGTTTAAGCCTCTTGTTTAAGACTACAGGTGTTATCATCTCTGGCTCTCAAGGGGAAACTGGTGCTTTTTACTGGGGAGTTCTGTGTCTTATTTGCCCGTTTTGAAAAAAAAAAAAATTCCAACACTTATACTTTTTATATTGAAAGGTAGAGCATTCTGTGTGTACTGTGGAACAAAGGATTTGTTACTTTTTTCTCACCCCTTATTAATTGATGGTTAAATCACATATTCTCTTGTACTCCATATTTCCTGTCCTCTTGTAGAATGTTGTCTTTGTAGGTACATGTAATGTTTGTTCAGCCTTCAGAAGACAGATGAGAGAGAACTGACCATGAGACATCAAATGCTTTAGACAGTTGCTCTGTGTAGTTGCATTAATACAAAAGGAGAGATCATCTTGGCATGTGTTCCTTTGCTTTTAAATAGTAGTAGATGTTTCTTAAAAGGCAATGGGCATGTGATATTCAACTGCAACTGGACTAAAACAAACACAGGCTTTCTCCTTTGAGAAGCTTACAGTTCATTAGGGTAAATGACTCTGTACTGAGCTCCCTGTATGATTAGATGGTTATGTGATCCAACCTAATTAGTTTAAAGCTGGCTTGGGTATCTCTGCACAACATGGCTGTTATTTCTGTGCTGCTGTGCAGACTTAGTCTAAATTCTTCATTTGAAGTCCATTAAAGTCAAAGCAGCTCTTTCTGTTGGTTGAATAAGCTTTGCATCAGGCTGAAAACATGTCAGGAGTACAGTACAGAAAACAGAGAGCCTGGCAACGTGGTTCAGGCCTGGCATGTTTATGGGGATGCAGTGCTGTGGGGAGGGGCCAGGAATGCAGGCACAGGGGCCACACCAGGGATGGTGAAGGGCTCTGGTGTGGAATGGAAAAGCACAGCAAGGAGAGGGGGAGAAACTGGAGTACCAGAGAGATGAGGGGAGACTTCTGAGGAGTTTTGCCAGCAATGGGAGAGACTTGAATTTTCTCTGGAGAAAGCCAGAGCAGCACCAGGTGGAAAAGGGCTCAGCCCTTGGGAGAGGTGGGTGAGCATAGGCAAGGTTGGCAGCCTGGGGGAGGAGGCAGCACAACCAATCTAGTGGTAAATATTCAAGTTTTCTTTTCCCACTGCATCAAGGGATTTGCTGCAGCCAACACTCCCTTTAAAGAAATCCATCCTGACAGCAGTGGGGGAGCAGCAGGTGAGCCCCAGGGTCTGGAACAGACAGTTGCTCCTGAGACTGGTGGAGACATGACCATGCTAAGGAGTGATATGCTTCTGAAAAAAAAAAATCTGAAAAAGCATAGCAAGCATATTTTAGGGCAGGATGGAATGTTTGCTCAATTAACTAGTCAAAACAGGATTTCTTTGTGTTCCTCACAGCACTGCAAAGGGAACTCCCTTTATGAGAATTAAGATCTTTGCCTGTATCTTTATTACCAACATGCACTGTCTTTCAGGAGTTTCACTAGCCTTAGCTGATTACACTCCCTGTTGTGGATTAAAGAAATTGTTCTGTCCTGACCTGACAGGATACAGAAGCAATAGAGTCAAAATTAGACAGCTTGCTCAAAACCTGACGGATTTGTGATCACAGTGAATGTCCCAGTACTGTTCTGCTCATGTAAGCAGGACCATAAGATCAGCAGAAATCCTGTTTTCATCAAGGCTTGCCCACTGCCACCGTGTGTTTGGTGTTTTTTAAAATTCTAGAGCAGTCTTCAGAACACCCACTTCACACTCGTCTACAAAATGCAGGTTGCAAAACACACCCTACAACAAACTTCAAACTGTTAATCTTATATAAAAGATCAAAAGCAGTGAATTACCATGTTCCAGTAAAAGAGATCTGGAGTGAGAGCTTCATTCTGATCTTAAGTCCTTACATTAACATCAAACTTGTTAAGTGACATTCCCAGATTGACTGGAAAGCAAACTATGCACTACAGTACACAAGAAGACAAAACAATTATTGTCCTGTCCCTTAACAATATGATCACACTTAAAAGTTTTACCTAACCCTGTGCATCAAGGTGTATAATACCATAAAGAGCATGAATATCCTGACTCTATAAAATGTTTGCTGCTTCAGGGAAAAGGCATCAATTTTCCCTCTTTCACCACAAGTCCTAAAAAGTTGCATATAAAAGGGAGAAATATAAGCAATTTCCTAGCTTAATTTGGACAACAGGGGTGCAGCACAGATACGGTGCAGAACCCACAATCTCCTTAACATTAAAAGATTTAAATCAGACAAGACTAAACTAAGCAGACCAGCCTCCCTCAGCTTCACACCTGCTCTCTTGTATTGGACTTGACATTGCCTCATAAATCTGAATCTTCTGTCCTTTTTTATATTTCCTGCTTCAATTAAGGTTATCAGAAATATGGTATTTTTTTCAAAGTTTATACCAACAGAATATGCAGGAGGAGTATGTCATCTCTGCTTTAGCCAGGGTTCCCACTTTGTGACCTGAGGATTGGGTGAATAATTTTGGCCATCATTTCATGGGATGCTGCTTCTCCTGCAAACCTCCCCATCAAGGAGGGAGTTGTGGCCTGCAGTTCTCATATCAAAGACACAAACTTACATCTGACTACTTACAGCCACTCTATCAAGCAACTGGTTTGTCTTGGAGCCCTGCTCTTATTACTATTTGCCATTCTCAAACAGATGTGTCATCTGTGGATTTAATATCCAAACAGTTTGAATTTTTTTCCAGTGTATAGGTACAGATACTAAAAAGCCTACTGTCAAGAACCAATTCTGTGTGATGCCATTAATGATACAGCTAATTAATGATGACTCTCCATTGACCGTGGTGTTTGTGGAGCCACTGCTGAAGTGATTAAAAGGACTGAACTCCAGCCAGGTTGGTTGCAGTGGCTGTTATTGCTGTTTCCTTCTCACCGGTGAGAAGAGCTTCCTGCTTGTTCCCAGCTGTGTTACCAAATGGTTTCTTTTTGGGCTAAGAGCTTTGGCTCTAGTCCTCACTCAAACAGTGGGATGAGAGGGAGGACCTGCTCTGTGTGAGGCTGACCCATCCCTATGGCCTCAGCTGGGCTAAGGCCAAGAGAGCCAGTCTAGGGCATGTGCTGTGCCTGCCTTGGCCCTGTGAGACACTGCCCCTTCTGCTTGGTGCTGGGACAGCTTGGGTTGGCTCTTTCACTGCTGATTCCTGAGCACTGGCAAAGTACCACTGTGGGCCTTTGGTTCAGGCTCTTCTCAGGGTCCATACCAGGCCTGTGAAGTGTTTTCCCCCAGCCAGGGGCTCAGCCTATGTTGTCAGTGTATATCTGCACAGTGCTGAAGACATGAACCTCCTTGATGTCCAGGGAAGAGCTGTGCGCTGATGTTTGCACAATGATGTGCATCTGCTTGCTGATCACCTTTAATGCACAAGAGACTTCAAGAGAATAAACACTGGCTTCCTCCAAAGAGGTCTGTGCCACAAAATGCAGCTCTGGGCTTCATAACCGAGGGGACTTTGGGCAGTTCAGAAGAGCAGCATCAAGTGCAGGGTCAAGGCTGGGAGGCTCTAGAGACCACACCTTTAGGGGCCTGTGGTCTCACCACACTGAGTTATTGCTCTCCTGCAGCCTATGATAAACCATTTAATTCCTTTATACTGTGTTTTGCCCTTGTGTTTCCATATGCTGTAGAGCTGAAAGTAGACACAGAAAAAGATGGAATATTGCCATCCCTAAAAATGGACATATTAATTTCTCTGTTAGCCACCTATTGTAGTCTTTACTCTTCAGAGTTGATGTTTTAACCTCACTCCTGCTGTACTGTAATGAACAGGGTGACTAGGAGACAGGAGATGAAGCTAGAATGAGTGCTGAGGCTGAAGGCTGAGCAGTAATTTACATGCATGCTACAGTCCTGAGCTCTGTGGCTGTAGCCATTTTTATATATGGTTATATGTAGTCCTGCCACATTTCTACAGCATCTTAAGCAGCTGCTGACCAGAGCCAAGGCCAGTTTGCTGTTGTAGCCATGTGAAACTGGGAGTGTGAGTGGTGGCTGCTGCCCAGCAAGGTGGCAGCATTGTTGACTGTGCATTGGTAAAGAAACAGAAACCTTTTTGGTGTCATTTTTGTCTGCAAAGCCCAGACACTGCAGTGCAGTTCAGTGACTGGCTTGAGATGTGCAGACCACCTTGCTTGTCTTGTTTTTTTTTGGTGGTGGAGTTTTTTTCAACAACTCAGCTTTTCACTTTACATTGAGGAAAACGTGGGTTGCACTTGCTAAGAGCAATTGAATAAAATGTAGCTTGAAGTATGATAATAACTAATAAGCAGACAAACATTGTTGGTCCTTCTCTCTACTAAACATGTCATATGAAAACAGAAATGTAAACTGGAATAGGCTTCATTCATTCAAAAGTGAGCAAAATTCCTAAAGGCCATTAGCTATAACATGGGAAATCTGTAAGCCTAATACACCTCTTCTTTAATCCACAAAAATAGCATTCTAATAATACTGCCCCAAAGACATAAAGCACCCCCTTATTATGGTCTTTGATTTGGATTAACTTCCCATTTTTAGATATAATTTCATTAAGGGAATCAGTAGCTCATAACTGTGGATACTTCACAGTTCCTCTATATGTTGCTCAGGAAATAAAGTATTTCTTTGTTTTGGTGGAACCCTTTGTACTAACCTTGAGTTTGAAGATTTTTTTTTTTTTACTTGTTTTAATATAGTTTAGGTTTTTTTTTGGTTTGCATTCCTTCTGATGCTGCCCTGGCTACCTTTATAAACATCTGAACAGTTACTCTGTTTTCAGATACAAAGAACAATAGCACCTCGAGTGCAGTGAAAATACCAAATATTGATCTGTCTCTTGAATGCCAGAAAAGCTCAGCAGGAGGCATACAAAATATTTCTGAAAAATGATAGCTTATCACCTGCAGACCTGGAGATTGCTGTCTATTATTACAAAGACTTGATGGGGGGCTCGAGTGACCTCGAGCCTTCAGCTATTTGTGTCTCTTTCAAGGCAAAGAGAAAAAAATCTCAACCCTCTCCACAATGTTTGCATTCACCTCGTTTCCTGTGTCTTTCACCTAAGTTATGGAGGTGCCCTGAAACACATCAGCCACAGTGATGCAGCAGCATCAGAATTTCACAACAGTGGTGGGACCTGATGCATGAGCTGCTTTCAGAGTAAAGACTTGGCTGCCTTGTTTACACCCTTCCAATATCCCTATCACTTAATCAAGTGGGGTGGTTTTTGGAGATGTGACTCTTGCTATATATATATATATATGTTTAAAATCAAGCTGCACTTTAATGCTAATTACACAATGTGTTCTCTGAAGTGGTAATTATTTCCCTGTTAAAAACATGCTTGTGTTAACCTGGGGATACCAGAAATGTTAATGCTGCTTTTCCAGTCAAATTTGGCCCTGTGGGGGCAATGAAGGTTCCTATTTGGTCTTCCTGTTCTGTTGGGTGGCAATGGCCAAACTCTGCTGCTGAGGGGCACTCACTAGCCAACACAGGTTGCTCAGAGGGCTGGAAGAGTCTCTGTAATCTCCAGAGTCACTTATTTTGGAGAAACAGAGACTACTTCTAGTCTGGCCTTCACTTTTCCCTTTGGACAGGTCTTGTGTGGTCCCAGCAGCCCGTTTCCCCAGTTCTTGGTCTTCCCTTGGTGTTTCGCAGAGGGACAGTGGGTTCTGGGCTACTGGTCTCTCATAAGAGAATAGAAAGTGTAGTGTTTGAGTGAACAACTGTTGGTGAACAGCTAAGAAGAATTTGAACCCTGAGCTTGCAGTGGAAAGTGGAAGAAAAAGTGACTGTGAACGGTGAACCTGCCACAGGATGAAGTGTGCTTGAGAACACCCACTGCACACAGCCCCTGGGACCGTGCTGCAGGACTCCAGCCTGAGGGGCAGTGTGCCTGTGTGCTGTGGGAATGGGGGTGACAGCATGGAGGTGGCAGTGCCACCCTTTGGTGTCACACAGCTTTTCTGACTGCCTTCATTTTTGTCTTGTTGTGGTCATGAGATAGTAGTAGTGATAGTATCTCCCTTTTAGTGCTGTAACTCTGGGTGATAACTTTATAACAGCTCCACAGATGTGAAATTCAGCTGGAAGAGCTAACCTGAAGGTTTGTATGGATACATGTGATGTGCAGTCAGTGTGTGTGCCTGGTTGGGGGTGCAGCAGGAGATGTTACCTTCAGTTTACAGCTGTAAATTAAAGTGTGCCTGTCCCTGGTTCCACTCAAAAGGAAAGGTGCTGACACTCTTAGGTCTTCCGTATTTTCTGGGGAGAAAATGGGGAGAAGGCAGTATTTGGAATAGGGTAGGTTCAGCTCTCAGCTTGGCAGGGAAGCCTGCCTGGTGAGCAGAGGGAGAAACAAGAGCAGAGCACAATTGAATTTGGTTTCCTTATGTGCTTGTGAAGCTTGAAAATACCAACACAGAAGGTAGGTTTGGCTGAGTAAAATGATTAATCTCCATGTATGGCATAAATCCACATGAAATTACTACTTTAAAAAAAATTGAAATTAAAAAAAAATATCATATCAATGTCTGTTATGTAATAAATCTGCAATCCAGTTGTTTTGTTATGCTCTACTGCCAGGTATGCTCTAACTGCTGTCACAGCCAAGGTGATACCTCTGTTCTCTTGCCTTAAGCACAAAATCAGGTATCTTGTGGTCTTTTCAAAATGTCACATCAGTTACTATCACAATGCAGGCTTCTTCATGTTCTTTTGGTTTAGCTTACTCAGTCATTTCAGTACACTCATTGTGTATACCTGTAGTGTTCTCAGGACTCTGCTAACATTTCACTCAAATTGTTAGTCTGAATAAGCCATTAATGTCAAACATAGGGTTATATGCACCCCCACTGCAACCCACAAATAATGAACAGAACACTAAAGCTGAGTTTATCCCAGTCTGGTCAGAGCCTGTCACTGAGAAAAGCTTTTTGAAAACTGTGGAAATAAAACCCAAATAAACCAATGCTGCAAGCCACAAATCTCTTTTTTTTCCTCTCTCTCTATGACACAAACCCTATATATATTTTCCTATGGTTACTAATACCTGAGATAATTTAACTCTTTTTATATCCTATAACTTGTTTTCCTCTCTGGTATAAAAATGGTCAGTGCTTGCAAAATTTGCTGTGAGAATTAAAATTTAGGATTTTTCCTTCTGTTTTTCAACAGAGGGAGCTCTAAAGAAGCTTATCTTTTCATTGAAAGAGTAAACAGACTACATCTTCAAAAATGCTTGAGGAAACAGCAACTCCAACGTGCATACCTTTCATGGTTGTGTTTCTAAGTGAACTAACTAAGGCCAGCCTTGAATTCTCTAACAAGAGAATTTTCATTAATTGGTGTGTGGCTTTTTCTTGCTTGATGAGAGTCACTCTGGAAAACTCATCTTACAGACCTTCGTCCCTGGGAACACCTGGGGGTTCTGCTCCTGCTGTCCTGGGGGTAAGGTGGTCCTTGTTAAAGAGATTTCCAGAGAGCAGGGATATCAGGGTGGGTGTTTTCTTAGGGGTGAGTGCTCTAATGGGAAGGTGAATTCACACAGACTGGTTAGAAATCACAGCCTCTGGGGCTGGCAGGGCCCAGGGGACCTGCACCAGTGACCTTGGTGATGCTCAGGTGTTCTGTGTGCAAGAGCAGACCCATGGGGTGCTTAGGGAGCCAGCTGGAATGTGGGGTCACTGCCACTGGGGTTCTGAATGCCTTGTGCAGCCATGTGCTCCCCTGAGTACAAAATGCACACCAGAGGGCCTTCAGACTTTAAAGACACAAATGTATTAGGAGTCAGGCTAGTACTGAGTGAGTGTGTGTGTAGAAACTGGGGCTGGTTTTATCAAAGCCATCTGTTGACAATGTATACTTAATGTCTGGCAGGGAGCTATGGAGTTTTTAAAGTATATTTGTATATACAGTACCTGGAAACACAAGGCCAAGTTCTTCCAAAAATCATTTTGATTTACACTTTTGGGAGGAAAAAGGCATATCGTTGTGAAGAGCAAGGTTTTTACTGTAACAATGCAGATATACATTTGGCTATGTTAATAATGCTTTTACAAAGGGTTCCTTTCACCAAATATACAGGCAAACAGATCTGAGAAAAATGACAAATGCCACCCAGCCTTGCTGCAGCTTCAACTTTTAGCAGCAGCAGCAGGGTGTGGTTTATGGACTCACTATACCTTTGTTCTCATAAGATCATCTTTGCTCTTGTCCTTGAACCAAAGGTTTTTATTGACAATCACAGATTCATTGTCTTTCAGACACTGTTGTACTAAAATAAAATTACTCTGTTTCTAAAAAATGAAAGCCTAAAAAGCCTCTGCTCAGCTGACAAATACTCCTTAAAGTATAACAAGGTATAGCAATCTGTGCATTCTGCTGACATACTAGAAATTATGTTCATACTAGAAATCTTTCTCAGCAGTAAAATGGCAAGACTAATTACAAAATTTTTGTACTTGTAAGTCTTCACCTCTGGGTTAGTGTAGTGCTTGTTTTCTGTTTTTCTTTAGTCAGCCAGCTCCTGATATGGCTAACATTGATGGTAGATGTGTGTCAGTTGGGAGGTGACTGTACATCAACATAAAGGATTTCAGATGTGACTAATTTAGGTTTTTTCTGGTTTTGCTCTGCACAATTCTGCAGCATTTTAAAATACAGTCTGCTTTGTACATTGAATCATATGATTAAGGAATGCAAACTCCTATACTATTCCACTGAATTGGAGTTCTCTCCCCCGCCACAATGGTGACTGTAGAAGGCTTTTATTGTTCTCTTCAAGTCAGGCCCTATGCAAGCAAAGGTCAGGCTGCAGACATAACTGTATGAACAAAAACACTTGCTAGTAGAGGTTGTTTTGCTTGTAAACTGATACAAGGTAGGTTGCTTTAAAAGCAGACAAACTGTAATTTTTTACTCAAGATAAACTGCATGCATTCTTAAGATGTTTTATCCACCGTACATGCAAACTGCAGGAATGAGGCTTGTTTTGGAAGGAGGTATTTCATGAGTGCCTCCTTGGAAGTTTCAGGAGTGTGTGTATTTGTGCAGCAGCAGCAGCTCCGGAGCTGTGCTGAACCTGACACCTCACCGGGCGGAAGCGGCAGGAATGCTCTGTGATCCTTATCAGCCTGGCTGTAATTATGAAAGCTTAGCGTGAGAGAAAACTTGTATCACCGCTGCTGGAACCCCGTGGAAATTGTCTTAAGTAATTCAATACATTTTGTCCATAAAATCTTGGGGGAGCTCTGTAGTTCTCATGCACAATCAAAACCCCCCACGCTGTTACTGAAAGAGAGGCTCTAGTTAAACAACATTAAATGTGCATTGCAGGTGGGGTAGTGTCTGTGACCAGCATGAACAGTTCAGAAAAGAGCACGTCCTGGTCCAGGAAGCCTCGTCCAGGCAGGAGGAGGAAATGTCAGTGAGAGAAGTGTGCTCAGGACAGAAGGGCCAGCACAGTCTCTGGTGCCACTCTCATCCTCTGCACTGCTTGCAGGAAAGCTCTGCTTGCAAGATGTACCCATGGGGAACTTAAAATTTTGACTCCCCAGTTTATCCTGAGGAAAGGCTGAGCCAGGAGAGGTTTTTTGACTGCCAGCTAATAAGTTGTGGACTGTGACACATGACATCCACTCCACGTTTTTAATTCACTCCTTTATTGTGCTCAACTGAGTTTCAGTTAAATAATACAGAGCTGTTAAGGTAAGAACAGCAGTACAAAACCTTTAAAGTGGGAATAATTTGAAATAGATCTAGAGATGTCAGTCTGACTTAAGAAAACTGGTCACTGTTGTGGAGCAGTGTCTTCCTATACAGTCATTTGTATAATTTACAGTAACTGTGCAGTTCTCATAGTCACAAGACTATCAGCACTCTTTTAGACAATATTTTTGAAAACATATAATAATAAATCCCAGTTGGCAAAAAAATCTCTTCTTTTAACTTTTAAAACTATTTCAAGACCACAACAATGTAGAGCTTTATAGAAATGCCAGGTTTGAACAAAGTCCATGTTCTCTGAATTAAAAAACTCCTTCAATACTAGAAAATAGGAGTAGGCAGAAATATCTTCCAAGTAGCGTGTTTGAAATTTCAATTTGCTGCCAAGGGCAAAGGGAGATACGAGGCTGGTGCCTGTGCCCTGGTTCTGCCTGGTTTGCATCACCTGAGAGCTGCCTTGCCTCTCATAACTGTGCTCAGCCAGTGCCAGACACCTCCCTCTGCCGAGTTAGCTTGGCCCAAAAATAAACCCTGGCTTGTTCTCCACGTTGCTTTTCTTCTAGAAGATGTTTAAGAGTATAGTTATGCTATTTGTAAAAGTCAAGCATGCAACCACCAGCTTTCTCAGATACTGCCATGTACTTGTGAAGCATAGCCCGTTGCAAATGGCAATTATACAGAAGGATTCAACTGAACTTTGCATACATGAACTAGAGTAAAAAAAGTAGGTTTTGAGGTTGGTTTTTTTGTTGTTTGTTTACCTTTTTTTTTTAAGTGAGGCTGATATTAAGACTATATTTTTCCTATTTAAATATTAATGCTGTATTTTTTGTTTTAAATGTTAGTAGCTAATCCTATTTATATTTGCCCAAGATGCCCACGAATATCAGTGGGCCAAATTCTTTCAAGTTTATATTTGTTGCATCAGTCACATTGCTTTCAAAAAATCAGCAACTTGGTATGCAATATGAATGCAAAAGCTATCCTGCTTAAAAATTTGAGAAACAGAGTTCATTTGAGGAGCACAGTTGAGGTGATAATGGAAACAGGAGAGAAGGATGAGAGGGCTGTGGGACTCTGGGCTGCAGGAGGTGCATTTCAGGTGCTGAGTGTGGCAGGGTCATCAACTTCTTCGGCTGGGATCAAGGCCAGCTCTGATATGGGGGAACTGTGTAACTGTGGGTCTGGCTGATGTGGAAAAAAAAGCTGTGCGAAGGCTTCTTGAGGCCTCTCTGCCTTTAGGAGTCCCTCTTAAGCTCAGTTCCTTGCCTGAGTGCATGCCTGTACCTGGCTGTGTGCCTGGCTGACCCTGAGCTTGGCCCTGCCTCCTCACTGCAGGCTTGTCTGGTAAGAGAAGGACTGGGGCTGACCCCAGGTAATGCCACTGCACCTGCTCTGCCTGCTCAGAGCCTCTGGGACTGTGCTGCTTACTTGGGAGGTTTCTGTCTGCCTTGCTTTGCCCTGGCCCTCCCCTTGTCTCTCTGGCCAGAGGTCTTGCTGCTCCCAGGTATGTGTTGAGGATTTTTTCCCCAACTTTGTTGTGAGAAAATTGGTGTCCAGTTGGTTTGAGTGTCTGTGAGAATGAATGAGTTTGCCTGGGAGAATGGACTTGTGGAAACATGTGAGTGGAATTAATCTGATGTGGTATTGATTTGGTTATTAAGGAAATTAATTGTACTGATCTGTGTTTACAGATGGTGCTTTTTGTCAGAAGGGTAAGTTGTGTATATTTTGGTGATGTGAAAAAATAAAGAGAAGGCAGGTGATTATTTGTTACACTGGAAATTCTACGGACAAGAGGCTTGACCTCTCTTAGGATCTAAGACAAGGAAACTGTATCAGATATTTAAATTTTTGTCAATTTGGTGGGTTGAAAAATTCAGAGCTGAAAAGGGATATGGTAAATATTTCTATTGGGGGATTCCTAGCTGTGAATTTCACACCTCTTAGGTTGCTTTCCATGATGCCCAGAGGAAGTCCTCCTCAGCTGTGCAAGTCAATGAGCTGATGTTGCCTGTGCCCATGGGAGGCCTTAACCAGGTTCATGTGTGCAAAGTATCCAATTTTAAGAAGAATAAGAAAATATCAAGATGGCAATGAGAATTTTGTGTAAGTCCAAAAATAATTTGCTAAATCTTGGGGAATAACATCGTGCTTACTGTCCCCTAAAATAAAGCTCATGACTGGATAGCAGGTAATTCTTTCACAAGAAGGAATTCTGCAATAAAAAGGGTTCTTTGATGGTAAAAACCTCACACTTTGGGACAAAGCTCCTTCTCTGGCTCGCTGCTTGTGGTAGCTTTGTTGGCAGAGCAGGGTAGAGGAAGAACGAATTCCCTGCTGCGTGCCAGGCTGAAGGCTGGCAGAGCTGCTCGGTGCTGCCCTGCCTGGAGGGCTGCCCAGGGGGACAGGGGCAGAGTTCTCCTCCTCCACAGTCGGGTGCAGGGTCCCAGCTACAACCTCATTTACACTTGGGCCTTTCTTGAAGCAAATGCTGCTCCTGCTCTGTGCTTGGCATTCCCCCTCCCAGCTGGCCCAGAGCCACTCTCGCCCACCTGCCCTCACCTTTGGGGATCCTTTCTCCAGGACTGCTCCAGTGCTCTCTGGTGACTCCTCTGCTCTCCCCCTGCAGCTCTGAGGGTTTGGGGCTGGCTAAACTAGTGGAGGACTTTGAGAACCTCCCAGGGGCTGCTGTGCCACACCACTGGTTGTGGCCATGGGGACAGCCTGGGTGCAGCCCTGCCCTGCATCGGCTGGGCCTTTCCTAGAAAACCCTCTTCAGGGAATGGGGAGCAGTCAGCACGAAGGGACAGCCACAGGAGCTGAGGAAATAGCTACAGTATGCATAACAATGAAAAATAATGGATCTACTCTATCGGTGGTTGCTCTTAATTTTCAGTTTTGACAGGTCGTTATTAAAGGACCAGACATGTTTTAGAAATGGTGGGTGTAAACATTACTTCATCTCTTTGCTATGAGTACTTGGTGGAGCTTTGCTCCCTCTTCTTTTTATTCTTCTTCTTTCTTAGGAAAAGAGGAATGTTTTCTCTTTGTGAATAGGTGTAAAGTACTAGCTTGTGCCAAGATGCCTGGTATTTGGCCTCCTCACATGCTTGCAGGACATGGGCTGCATGTAAAGCAGGAGAAATGTAGAGGGTTGGGACAATGGATATTGGGGAGTAATTGAAAGATTAAAAAGAAATCTCAGACATCGCAGGCAGACAAAAATTGGAGGGCAAAAGAAGCATTCTTTTTTTTTTTTTTTTTTTTTTTTTTTGAGGGACAAACACAGTCATGCAGCTTTTCTTTGTTTCTTGGCATTTATGTACTTTTAATATAACAGGAGCATTGCAGTGCAGTTTTTTGGCAAGAACCTAGGTTAAAATAAAAATCTACAGTGCTACTGTAGCCTTGTTCAATTCTGTGCAGGCAATGATGGAGAGAAAAAGGTAATGACACTCAATGTTTTCCATGCTTCTCTATGAATCTCCTCTCTTCTGTACGAATTATTATTTGAAACCCAGAAAACTGTTTTCTAAATAGCTCAGGCTTGAGGCTGGTTCGAAACTCCACACTAAGCAACAAAAGTGATGAAAATCTCCTGTTTCTTCCCGTTCAGCTTGGTAAATAGAGGGCTCACTCTGGGCTCAGCCTGAGCCTGGCACTCCAGGGCTCCTGCTGCAGCCTGGGATGGGCCAGCCCAGCCACTGAAATGTTTAAACACCCAGAACCTGCCAAAGATTGGAGAATTCATCTCTCCACAGAGGAAACAGGAACCTTCGGCTGCCTCTGACACTACAAATACACTTTGAAATAAATAAAGGTGATTTACCGTTTCCTAAATAGAAAAACCTTTCCAGAATTCTTGAATTCTGTAAAAATTTCTTAATGTAATTTTTCCCCCCCACAAATGAGCATTAGTAAAACTTAGCAGAAGAATTAATCATCTTTAGAAGAATGTAACTTTAGAAGCACAAATTATTGTTTGGAATACCTCAATCTAAAAGATCTCTTTCTGTTATTGAACACCCTATTACTTCTTAGAAGGAATGCATAAAAATGTCATATCAGGTTCTGCCACAACTCAACAGACTTCACAGCCATTTAAAATAAAAATTAGTACTAATATAAACAAATAAATATACTTCCAAGTTTATCTGAACAAGACTTAATGTTTGCATTTTCTTTTACATAAAACCTCTTGAACTTCTAAAAGCACACGAGTTTTTTCCCAGAGTAACTGTATGCCTACCTTGGAACCCAAAAGAAATAATTATCTAAACTACTGTAATGCAATATATGCAGTGCTGTACCACTGATACTGTTGCATTAGATTTTCCCTGTAACACAGAAATCCCAAATTTTCACCTAAAACAATTGAGGAACCTAGAAAATAATTTTTATTTCCTACTGGAAACAACCATCAAGATTTTATTTTAAAAATAGAAACTCAAGTTTTACGTAGCTACATTAATAAGTACAATAAAGACATTTTAAGAAGAAAATCCCTCCTTGTATGTAGGCTTAGAGAGGACTCTGGGAAGACCTTATTGTGACCTTGCAGTATTTGAAGGGGCTTATAAGAAAGATGGGAACAGACATTTAAAAGGATCTGTAGTGAGTGGACAAGGAGTAATTGTCTTAAACTAAAATAAGGTCACTTCAGCCTAGATACAAGGCAGAAATGTTTCATGAGGAAGGTGATGAACAGCAGAACAGGCTCCCTGAAGATGGGGTGGATGTCCCATCCTTGGAACCATTCAAGGTCAAGCTGGACAGAAGTCTGAGATGCCTGAACTTGTTGAAGATGTTGCTGCTCATTGAAGGAGGTTTGGACTTGATGACCTTTGAAGGTCCCTTCCAAACCATTCTGTGATTCTAAGAATAATTTTTGGAAGTTGGGATGAGTTTCCCTAAGGATTCAAATCCTTATTTTGTTTATCAGATATGACTATTTGGTTGACTAAGGAATCAGCCTTTTGGGTATGGAAAACGAGGATTGGCTGTTGTACAGGTGTCACTGAGATTTTTTATTTATTTTAAAAACTCAGTCACTAATGGGATGCAGACCAGACACACATTCATGCTCATGAAGATTTATGAGGCTGCTGCTGTTCTCCTCTCATTTCATTAACCCTGCTGGGGGCCAGTCACATGCTCTGAGTCAGGTGAGGCAGGGGCTGAGCCTTTGGGCAATATCCAACTCTCCCAAGGACAGGAAGGTGGATGAGGAGGGGAACAAGTCATTTTCAGGAAGTTTCCCTGCTATGGTCCAGTTCAGAGCAGCTGCCTGAGCCTCACATGCACTGACAGGCTGCCTGCCCTCCCTGTGCAGGGAAGCATACCAGATTGACATCTCTTGGTGGGAATGTCCTAGAAATAATTTTTCAGAGGTCTTCTACTCTGACAGAGATCTATCATTTTTCAGAAGATGACTCAGAAAAGCCCAGCTTGGTTCTGGAGGGCTGACACAGCGTCAGGAAGTGGAGTCACGGCTCGCTGCCTGGATGGAATTCTTTGAAGATATTGCTGCTCAGGACATGTGAGGGACAAACTATAAAGACACAACCTGATGCTTGCCAAAGTGTGTCTGAAAATGGTGTTGTGCTTGATCTGTGTGTCAAACCTCTGCCCTCTGTAAATGCCTCTTTTAAAGCTGTATGTGTAACCCTGCATTTACAGAGTACAGCCACAGCCAGTTTGTGAGCATCACTGATGACATCTCACAATTACTTATATGGTGTGCCAAGAGCAAGATTTTTCAGATTAATAGTGACAAATACTGCCAGGAAATTGAGCCTGATAGCACAGTATGAAGCTGCAGCAGTAAATAGTCATTTGAAAACTTCACACAGTAGAAATAATTTAAATTCCTTTTCATATTTATATCAACAATAAAGGAATTCAAGGACAAGAATGAGAGATAAAAGTACTGTTTCAAAGAATGGATGGCCCATTGAATGTCTGAGTAAACAGATCAGCTTCAGGTTGTTTTCAGGAAGAACTGGAACTAGAGAAGCTGTAACTTCCCTCCTCCGTGGAGTCTGTCAGCAGCTGCTGCATGGGGCTTCACGTTCTGCAAGTGCAAAATCAGGCCCCAGGGGCAGCACCAGCTGTGTGTGCTGTCCTTGTTGGAGTCATGCAGACCTGAGTGATTTTACCTGGGAGCTTGAGGTGATTCTTTTTCATATCAAGTTCCACCCTTGCTGCCACTGAATGCTGAAGGACCTGTGAGTCCAGGAGGAGGAGGAGGCAATATCCTGCCTCTGCTTCCCAGAAGACTTGATTCTAATTTCTCAGCTTCACACATCTAGAGAATCTGGACCAAGTTTCAGTGTCTGGTGCACAGGTCCTTTGCTGTTTACCAGGAAGAGGAAATGTGACCCCCAGTAACCCTTTGTGCTGATTATGGCATCTTTGTGAATATGGCATTTACTACTAAGGTTGTGCAGTTTTAGTCAGATGGCAAACTTGGGGAATAGCAGTGTGCAGAAGAGCCTGTGGCCTTGAGATGTCATTGTGTGTGTGATGGAATGAGCCACAGGGCTCTAGGGGTAGCAACAGAAACTGCTGGCAGATGGACAAACCAAAATGTGTGTTTTCTCAGAAAAAAATGTGGAAACCCCTAGGATATGATAATGGGAGAGGGGAAAGAGTTAAATTAATGAAACTACTTCACCTTCATATGTCAGAAGAAAGGAAAAAATGGTGGAGAAAATGAGGATAGGGATCTAGATTTCAGGTTTTCACCTGGCAATTCCATTTACACAGACTAGACACCTCCTTTACAGCTGTGGGTTTGGTAAGGTCTAACACAGGTGTTATGTTAGGTGGGTTTTTTTAGACTTCCATGGCATTAATAAGGTTTTTCCTAAGGAAATTATGCCAGAGAAGGATTTTTTACATTGCTTTATCAGTCCCCTTATAACTTCTGAATTTTGGGCCAACTTCTAACCAAATTTGGTTGTTCTTAAAAGTGATGTGAAAATAGCTGCAGAGAAAGACGCAAGAACTTTAACTTTTTCTGAGGGAAAAACTGTATTCATTAGAGAATCCTCTGAGGACTTCAATCTTGGGACATAAAATCTATGAAAAATAATATTTTATTTTGCTGCTCAAATAACTACTTGTCTTAGCATCTTAATAAAATCTTTAAAAAGTTACATTGTAAGAGAGCTCCCTCTCTCATTTTGAGGCTATTAATCCCTTGTGCTACAAATGTTTATGTGCAAGACTAGTCCTGGCAGATCATTGGGCTTTAAAGCTATTCCCCATTAAGCCCATGTATAAATACTTGCAATATCAGGTCTTTGATGAAACTAAATAAATTCTAGAAAGAGCTTTTTACTGTGTCTGAAATGAAATGTCTTCAGTGATGGTGCATCATGCCCTCCACGTTTTGGGGTTTTTAATGAAAGGAAAACCAGTAATGTTCAGCTTGCTCACCGTACAGAAATCTGAAGGGATATTCTTTCTAAGGAGACATACTGACCCTCTGCTCCAGCATAGTATAATGGGAAAAAAAACCTCTGATTAAATTAGATAAAGAAATTTGATTTTATGAATTATGGTAGTAGAAAAATGTCTTCAAAGTGCAATTCTGTTTACATAGTTTAAAAAAATTGATAAATGTCTGATGGCTATTTACTCAAGGGAATGGAAGCTGAATCAAATGTTTAAAAAAACCCCAAAAACAACATAGTTTCTCTTGATTATTTAGAAAATATGAAAAAATACCACACTGATGTCAGACTGGCACTGTTTTTCAAGATTTAAAATTAGCATTGAACAGTCTGTTCTGGAAGCCCATGGTTTTGGTACATTTTTTTTCCACCGCAGTCAGCCTGGATTGACTCGCTCTGCTTTCTGTGCTTTGAGTACTGTGGCTGTTGAGTCAGGAATGCAAAACTACAACGAACAACAGGGAGGAGGAATTATTGGGATTGTTTACAAATTTCGATTTGCATGAGGGAGTGGAGATGTTGACAGTTATACTTTGAGAATCAAGCTACTGCAGCTGGATAAACAAGTACTGGATATCTCAAGGCTTTGCTTTCTCCCACTCCCATGGCAGAGAATGAACCAAATGCAAGTCCAAGCTAATCTGAAAAATAATAGAACAGCTTTCAACAAAACCTATTTATCTATGAGGTCAAAAAGCCTCAGCCTAGTTACACTCCTAGACAGGCTCTACTTGACAACATGGTCATACTATCTCAGGGGCTGGGAGCTGTAGAGTTACAGACCACCCAGAATTATTGCTCCCACAAGGCAATGATAATGCTGCTATGATTTCACTGCCTACAGACCTGATGTAACATTTAATAGCTTGGGTAGCCATGGGAAACCTGCTGCACTTTGGTGTTTCGAGGATCACTTTTCCTGGGTACTTTTTAGGCACCTATAAAACTATGCTTGTAGATGAGAAAAGCAAAGAAGGGTCATAAGAAAAGAAATGAATAAACAAATTGGTATTGGCATGCAGAGCTTCAGCAAAGGTAGCTGTGATTAATGGGCAGGTTTTATCTTCTTGGACTTCTGTGTGTTTAACACACCAGAATTCTGTCAAACTCCTTATGGAAATAGAATACCTGATGAATTTATTGGTTAAAACATAACAGTGTATTCTCCAGAATGAGCATGTGAATGAATCCCAAATGCAAAGGGTTCTGAATCTGTAGACAAACCTTCTGGGGCCTTTGGGTGCATCAGCAATGTAATTATGAGTGCAGGCTACAGGAAATAAGCACTTGTGAAAGTTGTTCTGACCTTGTGTTGAGAGAAGTTTGTAGAAATAAATTCCCATAAATTAAATTGCTGACTGATTTTCGAGCTGATGGACCATTCGCTATGTAGGTCTGTTTGAAAGAAAACAGCAAAACCAAAACAGGCCCAAACACAAACCCCAAACAAACTTGAGAATGTTTTTGTAGAGGTTGGGTTTCTATTCTTGCTTCCTCTGAAGTCAAAAGAAATTCTGTCATAGGTTTGAATGGGAACAAATTTGGCTTAAGAAAGGAGCAATTTTCATGGGAAAATATTTGTACACATGGAGATCTGTTTGTGTAAGTGCTGATTTACATATTCAAGTGCCTGTTTGCATAAAGAAGTTTATTTGGGCCCAGCTGTTCATAAATACTGCAAGGTGCATATAAGACTCCTTTTCTCTATTAGTGTTTGAAAAAGTCTGTTACCATCCAGCTGGAGCTGCAAAGTAACATGATCTCTTTTGTCTTTTTCTTGTCCTCTGAGCTGTCTCACATCCCAAATCCAATATGATAGCTATGAATTATGGGAGCTATCATGTTGATTTCCAGGTAAACCTTTCATATCTACAAATAGCTTTTTGTTACAGTCATGCAGGCATGAGTAATGTTACCTAGTAGGCTGAGATGAATCTTTTTATATCATGTTCCACTCTGGGTAATTAATAGCTCATACTTTAATCAACATACTTTCTTCTTTTGTGGGTTGTTGTGTTGGGTTTTGGGTATTTAGATGGTTGATGTTTGGCTTTTTTTTTTTAGTGCATTAGGATGTAGTGACTCACATCTGTATGTTTGTGGTGGGTTTTGAATTAGTGTTTTGTTTGCTTCATGGGACACATTTTCAGCTCTGAACACTGAAGTCATGTCTAGCACCAAATGGGAATGGTGCCATCATTGTCTTCCCAAGAAGCTCCCAGATTTGTGACTGCAATTCTACTCTCTGAATTGTAACTTAGCATAAGAACAAACACTGCCATAAATATCAGATTGAACTGAATTCCCAGTGAGTCTCCCATGGCCACACCTGGTGTTGGGATCCCCAGTGTGTGAGCACTTCCTTTAAAATCTGCTTTCCAGTGATTATTACCTCTGGTGTCAGGGGAAGCACGCATGGAGGAGGAAGAGGAGGCAGGAACTGCTCTGATGTTTCCCTCCCAGCTCCTTCAAGTGACTTTGATCCCAAGAAGTCTCAGAATTCAAAGCCCTTCATAATCCTCAGTGGTTATAAAGTAAGACATCATACAGTTTTTAGTTCAATCTAATCCCTTAAAAAAAAAAAAAAAAAAGAGAGAATGTTAGGTGCAGATTTTCAATAATGCCTCTGTATGGCTAGAAATGTTTAATTTCCATCAGGACACTGGGAACTAAAGCTGACTTTCCACAGTCTGTGATCTACTTTGAATGCTGCAGCTCTTGTTTACTATTTTGATATATATAAACCTTGTCATAGATAGAGATTTTTGTTGATTTTCTTTTTTGAATATATCATATTAGTCATAGATTTCTTTGGGATTCACTTTTTTTCCTCCTTGTTTTGTAAACCACAGAGAAATGTCCCACTCCTTGTGTTGTTGTTGACTCCTTGAGCAGCGTGCCAGAAGAATGTGGTGTCACAGAAACATCTCTTCCCATCTGAGCAAATGGATTCCATGGTCAGGAGTGGGTGGGATTGGTGTGCTGTTCTCAGCAGCCTGACTCATGCAGCCCAGGAGCAGGGCTCCTCTGCAGCACTGATTTGGTAGCATGTGGCCCTCATAATATCTATACAAATTGGAATAAACTTGTAGTGTTCTTCCAAAGATGGATGGTTTGGGCTGTGATGCACTCCTTGGTCTGATCTCCAGAGAGAACTGTGGAGCCTTTCCCAGGTTTTTTTTTCCAGATGAAGAAATTTTTGTGTTGAAGGAAGACCCAGACTCTTGGTCTGGTTTGAAAACTGGCCCCAGTGCTTTTGTTTGAGATAGTGCAGGATGGGATAAGTGGCATCAACCCCCCAGTGATGTGATCCCCTGGTATCAGACTGGGCATCATCTCCAGTTTCTGCTCTTTGTTACCTCTCCCATCTCAGCCTGGGTGAAGTGTCCCACTCTGCTCTCCTGGGCACAGCTGGAGGCACCCCAAACATCCCCCACTCCCCATGAACTCTTTAGGCCTGACCTCAACACCCTTCACCACACAGCTGAGTCTCCCAATTTGGGAATGTGCAGTTTGGGAATGCCCAGTACAGCTGAATCCAGCAAAGCACTTGTGTGTGACTCATTCTCTGTGTGGTGTATTATCTGTTTTGATGGGTTGCTTGAAAAGCCTTAAGAAGTTTGTATGTTTTCCAGCTATCTGGCATTGCCCTGCATGTGGGTATTCTCTTCTAAGGGGAAAGACTGAGCTGCTCATACCCCAAAACACCAATGAAATGTCCCTTTCTGAGATGTCCTGGTATTTGAGTGCAGCTTTTTCTCAGAGAGTGCAGTGTAGTGTTGCATGTCCTGAGATATGAAACAACCTCCTTAAAACCTGTACTGGAAAGGCTATAAAAATACTCAAAGATGTGAAAGGAATAAAATAATTACTGGGGGAAAAAATCCCTTTTTGTTTTCTCTGGATCATCCTACGCTTTATCACCTTTCCCCCCCTGATTTTAGAATGGGACACAAATGGTAAAGAGGCATTTGTTCCATGGGAAATACCCATTTTGAACTTGCAAAAAGATGATGGTTATTTGTGATCCTAGGAAAATCTGATAAATTCAGTCAATTTTGGGGAAAGGTTACTGTATTCTTATTGCACTGGCTAAGGGATATGTTTGATGTTTTCAAAGACTCTCTATTGCTTTGGAGAAAGCTCCAAGACTGTTTTTGACTTAGTAGTTACTCAGGTGGGTTTTCATGGCTAAAGTTCACTACTGAGAGAAGAATCCCATGTGTGCCTTCAACATCAGCAAGGAATCTCCTGCATCTTTCCCCCTTGCACATGAAGGTTCCCAGCCCTGGAAAAGGAGCCCTCACACCCCAAGGCCATACAAACACAACGTGTTCGAGTTTTGGCTTTGCTTACTTGTTTGGTTGGTTCTTCTAAAGGGAATGGTAGAGTCCTTCATTACAATTTCCTGCTCCTGCTGTTGATTTCCCATTTTTCAAAGCAGTCCCTGGCTCTTCCCTTGGAGATGAATCTCATCCCTGTGGCAGCAGGAGTTGGTGAGTTTTGGAGGGGCAGAGGGAGTCTGTGCAATCACTGCAAACAATGCAGTGCTGGGCAAGAAGCACTGATGTGTGACAGCACATGGAAATGCAGCAGACACGTGGTGACCTCTGCTTTTTCAGAAGCATCAGTTTGTGTCCAAGGAAAGGAATGTGCTGCCCTGCTCAGGTATTCAAGTATTCAAGGATCATAAGGTCCTAACCATAAGTCCTCAGGGGATGTTGTACTTCTGCCAGACACCAAACATGGACATTGGCCTCTTTTAATGTTCTGGAAGATGAGTGTTGATTTATATTATATCTTGGACATTAAATTAAGCCACTGTATAACTGTAACTACATTAAGGACTTCTTTAAATAAAAGAAATAGATGCATCTAGTCCTATGAAATATTTTAGCATTTTTCCCTCCGAAAACCAGGTTTTGCCTTGGGAAGGAGAGCTATTTTTAACTTCAGAAATCTGCTATTTATCTTGTAACCATAAGAGATGCAAGCATGGATCTCAGTTGACTTTCAAGTCACATGAAAGTGTCCAAAATACTTGCAGTGAAATGTTCCACTAGGAAACAGCTTTCAAAATTTCATCTAATGATGGAAAACAATCTGTCTTGCCAAAACTTTCCCTACATGCCTAATAGGATTTTAGTTTAAAAAGTGTATTTCTTACTTAATAGCAGAACAACTGCACTTGGAATGCAAGGTGTTTTCAGATTTTGCTGTGTGGGAAACCTGTATTCAAACACTCCTGCAGTAAATGTAACTGTTTCTTATGTTTATCTGTTTGCCAAATGTAATATTATTCCTCAACTAATATTTGTCTTTTGGTGTTTTCATGGTTTTTCTCAGTTATACCAATACCTGAGAAATGGACACATAAACGTGAAATTTGAAATTTAATTTTGATGCAAGATAATAATATCATCTTAAGAAGCATATTTTTTAAAGCATGGGGGGGTGTGTGTGTGTGTGTGTGTTTATCAGATTTTAAAACACAGTGTGATTTTTATTTTTCTCCTGAATAAAACTATAAATTGTACTAAATACATGGTGGGTCTGTCAGGCACTGTCCCTCATGCAAGGAATACCTTTGCAAGGAATTCACTGACCCACAAGTCACTGTTAATTAATTTTAATATACATGGTAAAAGGCTCTTCCTAACTTTAAGATTTTTGCCCTAGTTTTGCTTGTACATGTGGATTTTATCTAGTGATTCTCTGTGACCAGCAACACAGAAATTTGCTGGTCTCCTAAGTATTATAAATATTCTGTCTGTGCTTTTGTATCCAAGACAATAACTTTTCACACAGCACAATTCAAAGTGATGTGACCACAGGGAATAAGGAGAGGAGAAAAATGCTAAGATTAGAGATTGTCAGACTATTTGGGGCTAAAAAAAATGCAATTGAAATGCATCACTTTACTTGAGCATCTCTGGGACTGGGAGATGGAGGAGGAAATATTGGGGGAAGAAAGATTGCTTGCACCTGGGACATGGGAAAATAAGTGTCTGCTGTTTCTGAGATAAAGTAGATTTTCAGTCTAGGTCTCTGCAATATGGCAAGAGAAATCTTGAATTTGGGGTCTCACATCCCAGTGAAGCCCTCAGCAGGTTCTCTTGTGTTTTTGGTAGCCATTTCTGTTTGTTGAGGGGAATTGTGCCAAAACATCCATGTTTTGTTTGCAGTGTGGTTCTAAGGAAAAAGAAAAAATGAGTGCAAGATACAGATCTTTCTGGTTGGACAGAAGACTCCCCTTGTCCTTGATCTGTTCCAGTTCAGATTGAGACAAACTACTTATTAGATGTGGAGTGACTTGTTCTTTGAGAGTGATTTTTGTGTGAGTTAACAGTGCTCAGCTGCTCTTTGGGACCTTCTGGCTGGACTCACCTTGGTTATCCCTCTCTGTACCAGTGCATTTCTCTCCTGAGCCTTGTGTTCCCCACAGTCTCCACCACTGCAAATGTTAAGAAAGAGATCTTGTGTTGCTCTGCTGTCATTTTTGGGAAATGAGTGAGATTAGAGTTACTGACGAGACTGGTTACCAAAAGAGTGAATCTGAAACCATGGAAGCAGCTAGAATTGAGGCAAGAAAAGCAGTAAGGAAAATAGATGTGAAACAATAGCACCAAATTTTGTACTGCAGAAATTTTTGTGATATTTGTCAACTGTGTCTTGTTAGATGTTGTCAGCTGTCCTTAACTGAGCTGAAAAGTGGTGTGGGATGATTAAAAGAGTGTATCAGTAACTAATAATAAATAAAATCTGCCACATCTGAGCTCAGAAGTGCTTGGCCCAGGAGCACCCTTTTTTATTTGGCTCACTGAAATGAATGACTTGTAATGCTCTTAAATTGTACCTCCCTTGCAACTGGAGTAAATGCACATCACCCAGCCAGTTTTAAGTCTTGATTAAGGTTTTAACTGGGGCATCATTATTTTTTTCTGGTGTTGAAGAGCCAGGTTATTATGGTCTCATTTGACTTCAGTAAGACACCACTCTGAATCCTCCATTTAGGAACAGAGCAGCAGGGATGTGCTGGTGTCTAAGGCCAGCAGCCCTGTGGAAGCCCAGATCAAGGCTTGGTCAGATACAGGAACTTCATGAGACTCTCATGTCTTACATTTGCTGATAATGTTATAACTTTATTGATTTAGACCAGAAATCTTTCCACCTTAAATATCAGCTGTGTGATTCTGTGTGGTTTGTGAGTGTCTTTACTAGTGGGGATGGAAATCTTAATCTTGGTTAATCTTCACACCAAGTTTGCTTGCTGAAGTGCAGTCCTTATGTCCACTTGAATAGTTCCCTTTTAACCTCATAATTGTTCTCAAGGAGGGAATAAATGTCCAGTGCAAAATATCCTCTCGGTTGTCTCACAAGCACTGGGGGGGATACTGCCATGGAAAGCACAGTCCTTGGTTGGAATTCTGCCAGGAAAAGCCACAAAGACCTTGTGTTGCAGTTCAATTCATTCAGAAAATCTCCTTCAGTTATATTTCTTAATTAGAAGCTCTATGTGAGACAGAGTTGGATTTACATAAGTAGTAAATATTATTCATTTGCCCACCCAGAGTTGTATTTTTCTCCCTTTCCACAGGAGAGTTTCTAAATCTTTTTCTAAATCTTACCTGGTGTCCATCACCACAGAGTCAATCAACATACAGACATCAACAAATCATTTCTTGGGATAGCACTGGGAGATACATGTGGCTGTTCCAGCTCCATGCATGGGTTGCTGGGGCTTAAGCAAATTTCTCAAAGACAGGCAGTGCAAGAAGGCAGGAGCAGATGTGTGAGGTATTGTCCCTGACCCCACTTCTTGGGCAGTGCATGAGGGAGCTGACAAGAACCCAAACTGCCTCCCTTCCAAACTTTATGATAACAGACTTGGAAACAAATGTCTCTTTGCGCTTTGTGCCCTATCCCTTTTGGAAATCTCAGCTTTGGAAATTTGTTCTGCACAGAATTGGAGGGAGGCTCAAGTTTCCAAATGCAGTTCTCATCTTTGTTGTCATTTTGTTGACTCTTCAGCACTGAGGTTTGGTGTTGCCTTACTTGTAGCTGTAAAAAGACTGCATAGAATTCTTTTTAGTAGTGTGTTCAGGTCTGGGCAAAATGTCTTGTAACATTATGAGTGGTTTTAACTAAGATAAAGAGTTCTTGGTGTTCTTCATATAAAACTTCATAGTAGTTAATGAGAATGAAGCTATTCCATCTATTTAATTCCTTTCAGTATATCCACTTGATATGTTTATTTGTGGAGCTGCAGTGCTTTCTTGGTCCTGTGTATAAATACTGCCCACCCATTCTCTTTCCCAGCATGTGATCATGGTTGTAATTTGCTCTTCAGCTCCTTAAGATGAATGCCAGTGTAACTACAAATGATGCAGTCTCTGCAGCTAATAGCCCTGTTACCTGTGTTTTGCTTTGTTTGTGAGAGGTGCATGCTTAGTGTTACCTGGGTGAGTCCCAGAACAACACCTTTATTGCTGCCTGGATTCCATCAAGTCTCTGTTTTCACAGTGGGGAATCAGGAGGACTAGATCCTGCAAGAATCTATTTATATAGGTGAAATTAGCAGCCAGGCTTCTGCTCAGAAATTATTTACTCACTGTCAAATACTTGCCAAGGGATGCTTTGATCCATGAACGGGATATCCTTGTGACCTTTGTAAATCTCCTCTCTATAACAATGCTTATTTTAAAACTTCATAAAAACATCTGAATTAGTTTCAATTTCTAGAGTGAGGCTTCAGAAGGTTGAGCATGCAGAATCAAATAAAAACCAGCATGGGAGGGGTATGTGTGTATTTGGAAATTACTGATTGTACCTTTCCATTTTGTCTCCAGGATTTTCCACTCAGTCACAGGGAATTGATTTGTCTCATGACAGGGCACACCAGTGATTCCTGCACAGGAAACTGTGATGGGCACATGTGGTCTGTGCCTGCACCCCTAGAGACAAGCAGGAGATGTGGGAGACTTTTTTCCAGAGGATTCTGCTGGATTGCCAGAAATGTTCCATTTCCAAAAAGTCACAGTACAAGCTTTTGCTGTTTTGGCAATATTATCACATAGTGGTGCTACAAGCAAAGCAAGAAAACACAGATGCATACATCAGGTGAGTGAAGGTTTGTGTATGGACAGAGAAGCTCTTAGGGATGGAAAGAAGGCTCAGAACTGCTGACCTTGCTGGTGAGGCCAGCTGTGGTGCTCCCTGGTTGCCTACAGGAGGGACAATATGCAAGAATCCAAAAGGAAGAGAAAGAAGGATGGGACTGGGATGGGCTCTGTAAATGAGCCATGGTGAAAGCTGTCAGCAGGGAACTTGGGCAAAGCCAGGCTGGTGCTGCCAGCTCATCTGGCTCTCAGGGCTGGGCAGCCCTGCTGTCACTGGCAGCTCACACTCCTGGGGACAGGCAGTGCACTGGGAGAGGTGCAAGAGGCTTCCTTCACACCAGACCTGTGCCAGGTTATCTTGGTCCCTCTCTCCTGCAGAGGGGTATCTGTGTTCATGCTGGGCTGGTTTGGCTGGAGTGAGCATGGCAAAGTGGTAACAAAGTAGCTGGAAAATAAAAGAGGCAGGTACCTAAGCAGAAATTCTTGAAACTCTTAAAACCTCACTTGAAGTCTGATTTAGCAACTAAAATCTTTTTACATGCAACTGACTTCTCGGGCCTGCAGTCAGTATAGTCATGGGCTATACTTTCAGGTATTTGAGCTGTAGTTATACAAGCCTCCATGGAAACATCTGAATTCCTTTTTCCATCCTTGTATCATTTCAGAGCTTGTGACTATGGCAAAAAATGGATGTGGAAGAGGAGAGTATTCCTTAGGCTTTATTTATTTATTTGTTTGTTTACTTACTGACTACTCCTCATGAGCCCTATGAAACATTCACAACTATGGAAAGACTTCCTCAGTAATTGGTGGGGGAGGGGGAGGGATGGGAAAAGAGGCCCTCTGATCTGTTTTAATCATTCAAGATGGCAAAAAGTACCCTAAAAACTGCAAGAGTAATCCAGGAGTAGGAGGTTTACTATTTTCCCTTTGTATGCCTCCACTGCTGCTCTGGAGATTTTTAAAACCCTAAGTGGCTTGAAAGGTAGATGTGACATTGAGCAGGGAGCTGCTGATGACTCTGCCAGGCCCATGGAAGTAAGAAAACGTTCTGGGGCAGCTGTTGTGTGTCACTGCTGCCACACTGTTGTTTAACTGCAGGCAGGAGCATGGGAGGGACAGAGCTGCCAGTGCTGCAGGGAGCCTCACCTTCCTCTGGTGGAGAAGGAGAGTCTGACAAACACAAAGGGCATCCTTAATAAGGAGTAATTCAGGACTCTGCTTGTTTCACACCACGGTGCTCTGCTGTGGGGCTGTTTCTGATGTGGTGAGTTATTGATGGCAAACTCCAAAGCTCCTGAGCACCATCACCCCTGTGAGCTCCCTGCTGCTCAGGAGATGACTGCAGGACTTGGTGCTTGGAAATGGTGATTTTTCTGCTTATTTATGGCATGATTCATAGGCTTAAAGTTAAGCTGATACTTTAGGACTCTACTTGATATCCTTTGTTGGAGAAAGAGGGTTCTGGGGAAACCCAAAATATTCTGCTGTCTTGAGTTGTCACTATCTTTCAGTGATAAGGTGTCATTTAAGACATCTTTGATAACTTAATTCTCTGTTTTATAGTTATTATACACAAGCAAAGACCAAGAAAACACACAGGCTTTTTCATTAGTAAATTTTCCTGAAGTTTAACAGGTTTGTTGGAAAAACAGGGCATAAAAGAGGGCTTGCTGCTGAGCTACAGACATGCCAAAGGGCTTTGCTGGAATGACATATATAAATGAAGATTTGAGAGGAATTTTACTCTTTGGGTTAGCGTTGCTGTTTCTTATTTTTCAGTACATTGTAGACTTAATCATGAAACAGAATAACTAATAGACTGTCTGACTCTTAATTACAAGTGAAGAGCAGAGTTGAAGGAACTTTTGTGGGTTTGGCCAAAAGGAACATTTGCCTTTAATGTTCAGCATTAAAAATGACACTTCAGGGAATTTTTCCATTTTTGCTGGTTTGAGAAACAAGACAAGCTGAAAAAAAAGTCTCAAACAAGTCAACAAAAAATAAAGTGACCACGGATTAAATTCATATTTTTTATACAGTACAGGAAAACTAACTTCCAAAGGCCATTTTTAAAAACATCTCTCCCATTCAAGGCAGAGCTGGATTTGTTGTGGTTATGCTTTATTATACAGCCTTATCTAGGAAACTGAGATTTGGGGAGATCTGCAAATGGGTTCCCATTGAAATAAGTGTTCCACATCCAGTCGGAAACACCACGGCTGCTCTGGGAGAGCACTTGCAGGTGTCTCTCCCTGCTAACCAGCTGGAGCAAGAGCACTGGTGCTGACTTTCATTTGAACACTCTAAGATTTAATATTTCTTTGATGTCCTTCTGATCCTTTCTCTTGAGGAGCTGAACGAAGTGAAACCATTACTGTAAACACAGAAGACATTCAGTGATGTTCCAAAGAGCACATTTTTGGCAGCAGCAAGCTTTTCCGGATAGCTGCCTGGGAATTTACAAATCTGTCACATGTGAATCCTTTTTGTGAACCTTTCTGGAGGCTGCACCTGCCTCCCAGAGACAGGGGGAAAGGGAGGGGCTGTAGCTATGTTATGCATTTGCTGATGCTTCATTAGAGCTGAAAAGGAACAGCCATGTGTTGTGGTCTGGTTACAACAGGGGTGGCAAAAACCTGGTGTCACTTGTGAGGGAGCACTCAGTGGGTCACTCCTGCTTTCTTGTGTTTGCCCCAACCCGGAGTACAGGCATGGGGGTTTTCTTCTAAGTGAAGTGTAACTCTCTCCGAGTTCTTCTTGCTGATGAGAGAGAGCAAATGGTCAAGTAGTGGAGATTGAGTCAGCGGGTGGGAGGAAGATTCCTGGCGCTGCTGTAGATTTCTCTGGAGCTGCTGCTGGAATAAAGAGGGCAGCAGCGAGTCACGATGGTGCAGCACCGCACAGGGTGGGATGGGCACTCAGGTGACATAGCAGTGACATCTTTGCAAAGTCTGGAGCCCGAATTGTGCTAATCATGTTCATCAAGTGCCTATTTGCTGGTCAAATGTAGGTCACAGTAACTCCTAACTTCAAAATTATTTGTCTATAAAATTGTTTGTCTATAAAATATGAAAACTGTTTTATTTTTAGGAGCTGATAGGTTGTGTGTTGTCCTGTTAGATTCAGGTATAGAAAGGAATATAAAGCTTCCTAGTGTACTTCCAAAGTGAAAAAAAAAAGCGATTTCCAGCTCATCAGCTCTGTAAATGAACAGAATTTCTTTCAGAAACAAGACAGACTTCTGTTTGCTCCTGTCATTTCTGCCTGCAGAACAGTTGCACCCTGACCTCACTGGGTGATGTGACTGTCACAGGAAGACTGCAGCTCATTTGGTTTTAAAGTTTCTCCAGTTCCAGGTACAACCAGTTTGATGTGAGCAGGCACCCACTGGTGGAACTGAATGCTCTGAAATGGCAGAGGGGATCAAAAGGCTCATTTCTTGGTAACAGCTTTTGGCAGTCAGAAAAACAAAACCAGACTGGTGGAGTCTGGATTTAGATTTTTTGATGCAGATGCTTTATAAACAGAGAGGTACAGATCTGTGAGGAATCAACAACTCATTTCTTCTCTTTTCCACAGTTTTGGGAGGGATCTCCTAATCTACTGAATGCCTATAGACTTTACTAAAAATACACATGGACATAGATATTTACATATATACAAACACAACTTCTATAAAACATAAATGCTTTCTAATTCTTTTTGAAGGTGTTATTTCAAGGCTAGCAGTGACTTGAAGGTAAAGAATCTACTATTTTTTACTAATTCTAATATCTGTTTTTAAACACCTATTACTAGTGGGATTAGAATAGAGAAAGCCCAGAAAGACCTTAAGGTAAGTCCTGAACAGTTCCAAATGTAATTGATGAGGTAGCTTTACTGAGGCTAATGTAGCTTTACAGACACAGAAGGTATCTGTACAAATGCAAGGCATTTCTTTACTAACAAAGAAGTAGTTCTTTGCAAATAACTGTTGGGTTTTATTAGTTCTCCCTTTTTCATGGCATGAACATTTTGCTAAAATAGTTTGAGGCAGCCTAAATCTTTACCACAAGTATTTGTGACACTCTGTACAGTGCAATCTATCTCCACAGTAATGCATAACAAAACACTTTGTTCCTTCTCCTGCTTGTTCCTGCTCATTCCTGCACAAATCTCCTCATAAAAGCCTGGGTTTATCTGGGAAGGTACCAATATATATCTTTTTCACACCTAGCTAAATAATTTTTCACATGGCAGCTTTAAAAGCCTCTGGGCTTATCAGTGGAAAAAATGCTTGGAAACAGATTTAATACTTAAATTAGTTCTATCAGCACTCCTTTTTTTTTTTTTTTTTTTTTTTTTTTTTGGCTGGGACTTGTTCTCACAGGACTTCAAGCTGGATTATTTGTGTTAAACTTCCTGACTGAATTCCGAACAAGTCATCTTTCCCCACAACGCTGACCTTTAGTACGAGGCCAGTATAATTTTAATTTGTTTCAAGTTTCCCTTATAAGCAAGAGAACAAGAAACCATATCCCTCTAAGACCTGGTTAGCTAGCTGCATGGCTGAGAATTTTCAAATTCTGAGGGGAAAACCTCCCAATAAATTTGGATATTCCAAACTGGCACTCAAATAGCATGCATCCTGAGTGGGGTTAGCTCTACCATCTTCCAGGCAACTAGTCTAGAAGCTATGGAAAAACACAGGCTTCAAAGAAAGGTTCAACTAACTAACCTGATTTTGATCAGGGTTATGCCTCAGGAGGAGGCATGGCAGGGCATATTCCAGCTTTCTGCTGGCTGTTTCTGGCTGTGGTGGGGCAGAGATGATGACTGGGGCTGCATTTGCTGAATATATCAGGTTCCAGTGCTGCCCCAGTCTCCTGCTGGCATAAGTGTCTCTTTCCCAATGCAATGACCAGGACCCAGGTAATGGATCTGGCTGAATGCAAACCCTTTTTTCCTGTCTTTTCATCTTTGATGGAAGAGTTTTAACCCAGATTAGTTCTCTGATCTATTCCACTGCACAGCTGCTTGACTGCCTGTGCCACCCCACAGGAGCAGGTGATTGTAGGAGCAAGTGACTTGGAAGCAGCATGCTGGGCTTTCATTCTATAGCCAGGATTAGATATGAGGACAGGTCTCAGTCCTATCATGGCAAGGAATTGCTGTGAAATTAGATGGTTTTGACTGAAGAAAATCTTGGTAGCTCCCTCTTAGGAAGAGAGCAACATGTTTGGTGGGACAGAGTTGGGAGGGCCAGCAGTGGGGTGGGGAGCTTGGGTACCCTTGAAAATAAGGAGATCTGCTTGCTACTCAGCCTAGCCCAGGGTACTGAGGAGATGTGCCCCAGATAACAGAAGCACAATCATGTTGTTTGTGGGGTTTCTTTCCTTGCCTTTATCAGGATAAAAGCGTGTTTCCTGTGTACAGTTCATCAGCAGTTTTGTTCTCAGACTTGCTGCTGTCCATAACTGGAAGTGCAATCATGACTTTTGCAGAGACTTGGCTTTTGTTCCTCTTTGCTGGACGCTTGGTCTCAACTGCACTTGTGGGGCTGCAGAGGACAGTCCCAGATATGTGGAAGTGATTTGTTTCCAGCACTAGGTGGCTGTATGGCATTCTGCAGTGTCCTGTACACAAGTATTTTAAAAGCTGGGAAGTGGGCCATTCTCAAATGGAAAGGCTTCTATGTTTTCACACCTCTACTTCAGTATCAACTTTTTGGAAATTAAGAAATCAAGGAATGAAGGCATTTTAATTATATAAGCTTATCACAGGCTGCAGGCACTTTTATCTGTGTGGAACTGAGGTAGGCATGCAGCCCACCCCAAAAGTGGTGCTGGTGACTGGGCTGTGACTGTCACAGTTGTGTGGCATTGCTGCTTTTGCTTAGAGGCCTTGATATGAACGTTAATGGCAGAGTCTGCATGTGGAATATCTGGTCCAGATCTCTCCAAATGCTCCCGCTCCTTGGAGGCCACATTGATGCTCTCCATGGGACATGAGGATGGTCAAGAGGGGGTGTCCACTCTGCCAGGGGACACAGGGCAGTGGGTCTGTCCCAGACTTCTGGTGATCCTCAAGTGTCCTGAGGGGTGGGGAGTTGCACCAAGCTTTGCTCATGGACCAAGAGCTTTGAGAGGATTAAGTTGTCCCAAGACCTGGCTGTGCCCCCAGGCTGAGTGGCTTTGCCAAGGCCAACACATTCCCCCAGGAGCTGTGCTTGGCTGCTGTTTTTCATGCAACCCAGCCCTGAGAAGCAATTTGTCTCCAAATGAAAGGCAGTTGTTTTCCTTGGGCGCTGTCTTCTCTCCTTGCTCTTTTCTCTGCCATGTTCTAGTCTCTGTACATTTCCCTGCCCATGCTCTTCCCCTCTCATTAGCAAAAAACAAGAACTAGGTTTTAGCTTAAACATGAATATAAAATCCCAATGTAGTGATCTGTGGAATCCTACATACATAAAGGCTGATGCAGCAGGGGTTTGACAATGCTCAGTGGTGCCTCTGATTATTTCTTCACAGTGAACAGCAGTGAAAATCCTTTCACGACTGGAATCCTTTATGTGTTTGAACTTAATCTTCTGAATATTTTGTTGTGATTGAAGATACTGTAATTTTCTTCCTTTCCAGAGCTCTCTGGGGTGAAATTTGTGCAACCCTGCACCAAAAAACGTAACGATAATGAACATTAATTTTGCATTTCCATGGTGGCACATCCAGTGTGATCATACTTATTTTTAAGGAAAGAGGCCTAGATGAGGATTAAAGATCTTGTGATGTTCAAAGCAGCTGTAATTCATGAAGGTGGGACATCTAATGAATTAGCAGGTCTACTGAAATTGTTTATTAAGCCACTACATCTAGGGGCACAATAATACATTAAGTCTCCATTGTGCTGGGTACTGTATGTGGGTAGCAAAAGGTTGGTTTAGGCCCCCAGATGTTTTTTGTAACTCTGCTGAAATTCTTAAATGATGTCACTTCGCAGCCTTGTTTCATGCTTGTTTTCTCTGAATGATTTTGAATGAAGATCCCCAGGACATAAGAGTAATGTGCAGGAGTATTTGTCCCCAGGATTTTGCACAGTTGATCAGACGTGAAAAGGAGACGCTGCAGTGACTCATCTGACCTTGTAGACCCAAGAGTGCCGACAGTGATCTCTGCTAAGGTCCCCATCACAAGAATGCAAAGCATTCCAGAAGCTTTCGTCAACAATTCTAGATAGCAGCCAGCAATTTTCTCACCAATGTTACATAAAATGGACAGGGAAAGTAAAAGGCTAATTGAGTAAATTATTGCAAACTGCTTATGGAATCTCTTTAATTTATACCTAGCAATGTAAACCCACTGCAGGAATGGTATTGCTAAAGATGGCTGTGATGCAATTTTTTTTTTTTTCATTTTATATTTTTCATTTTTAATAAGGACAGCTTTCAGTTGTAGATATAAATTACTTTTCCTATAGCATAACTGCTGTTACATTAGGCCAAGATTTTGGCAAGACTGAAAGATTTGTTGGTGTTTACTTGCAAGACTCTCTTCCTTGTAATTAAAAAAAGGTGGTTTTTTTCCCCTCAGACACTTAAGTGGGATAGATAGATAGATACAGGTCATAGCCATAGCATGTTACCATCTCTAATTGGCAAAATTCATTTAACCATAGCAGCAGATGAAGGTATTAGGGAGGGATTTTAAGAAGGATAATGAGGTAAAAAAAACTTTGCAGCTCCTTCTAAATGTCAATCCTCCATAATCAGGAAGGGCTTTTAGGAGCAAGGCAGTGAGCACAAGCAGGCAGTGGGAGAGGGCACCCTGGAACCTGAGCTGGGTCAGCACTGCTCACAGGCCAGGGAGCATCAGCCAGCACTGGGAGCAGAGCAGAGCAAGGGCAGAACCTCTGTGCTGCCTTCTCCAGCCCCAGCACTCATATACATCGAACTGATGTCTTGGAACATCCTTCATGGAGAAACACTTGGGCTACAGCTTGGGTTTTTTGGTTTTTTTTTGGTTTGTTGTTTTTTTTTTTTTTGTGGGGTGGGAGTCAGTTTGTTTCAGTGTCTAATTTTATATTGGAAGCAAACTGCCTTGTTTGCCCTCTGAAGGCAGCAGCTGAGCCTGATGTGTCTCGGGGGGGCAGCAGTGCTGGCCGGAAGTGGCCTGCCAGGGCTGCTCTGGGATTTGTTTTCTTTTGATTATGGGAAAAGTAACCCAAGATATTTCTGTGCATACAGAGCATTCTTCATGACTGACAAATCTGTTGTCAACTAGGCGCAAGGGGGAGGTGCCATCTTGAAAGACGATACAAATATATTTGAATCAGGCTTAAAAACCCAAACAAACTTATTTTTAGTGACTTCCAGAATCTTCTATCTCCTGTGGAGATAGCTCCACAGTTAAACATGGTCTTGCTGTGATGGGACTCAGTGGAGCTCAATACAGTTCATAGCAGAGCAGAAGGCTCTCCTCTCTCCTCCCTGTCCCAGAGAACCATTCCTGTTCTCTTCCCTGTCCCAGAGAACCATTGCTTCTCTCCTCCCTGTCCCAGAGAACCATTGTTCTCTCCTCCCTGTCCCAGAGAACCATTGCTGCTCTCCTCCCTGTCCCAGAGAACCATTGCTTCTCTCCTCCCTGTCCCAGAGAACCATTGCTGCTCTCCTCCTGTCCCAGAGAACCATTGCTTCTCCTCCCTGTCCCAGAGAACCATTGCTGCTCTCCTCCCTGTCCCAGAGAACCATTGCTTCTCTCCTCCCTGTCCCAGGTAACCATTGCTTCTCTCCTCCTTGTCCCAGAGAACCATTGCTGCTCTCCTCCCTGTCCCATTCCTGCTCTCCCCAGGCAGGAGCACAGGGGCTCAGGGAGTTCTTGCTCTGGCCCTCAGCTTCCATCCATTTTGGCAGAGGAGGAGAGAACTGGAGGTGCTGTTCTCACCTTTCTAGTGCTCACTTTGGTAGCTGGCTCTGCTGGAAGCACTGGGAGGAGGATGAGGATGGTCCTCAAGGGTATCTGCTTTCAAATATCTTTGGTATTTCTGCTGGAAAAGGTCCTCTGGTGATATTCCCATGTCCTTCAAAGTTGCTGCACTTGGCACCATGCAGGAGGCTGAGTAATGACCAACTGCTCTCAATCCAGCCCCTGGCTGGGTCACTTCTGGCTCTCCCACCTTTTGTCCACATTTCCTTAAGTTCTACGTGCTGCAGTTTTTTCTTCTACCTGAGACCCAAACACAGCAAACCCCAGGAGGTTCATCTTGCTTTGCTCTCAGACCTGTGCTTTGCTGGGGGAGGCTGTGGGGCAGCACCCAGAAACAGCCCCCAGAGCAGCACTGCAGTCTGGTCCCTGTCTTTGGCCATGGCCTGGCCCCAGGCTGTGCCCTGCCATGGCCACAGTGGGCATTGCCTCTGCTGCCTGTCCTTGGGTGTGGATCTGCAACTCAGACAGGAAGAATTTCCTCCTGATAAACTGGATATTTGGTACACTTCAGCTGGAGAGGGAGTGAGGAGTAACTACTGTCACCCAGTGAGAGGAAATGTTCGTGTAAGTGGTGTTATCATCTGCCTCTAAGGAGTAACATTGGGAAACATGTAAAATACTCTGTAACCCTTTGTCAGCGAAACTGATGTGACCAGCTTCCCTCCAAAAGGAGAACTTTGCACACAGCGGCCCTTCAGCCCACTTACACCTCTACATGCGGATTTTTTTAGTTGCATATATTGAGTACAGTATTTACAGTGTGTTCATAAATTTGGGATTGGTTTTTTTTTTTTTTTTTTGAGGTGAGAGGTGCTGTAAGGACAAACAAAACCTTTGGACAACATGCGGTGATAGTAAAGTGCCAAGATTTTGGACAAAGCATGCAGAGATGCACCACATCAAGAGCTTTGCTGTTCTTCACAAACAGGGGCAGCTGGCATGTCACACCCAGCTGGGCTCTCCTGTCTCTCCTGTTTCACACAGGAGCACTGCTGAGCCTCTGCAGCAACCTCTCTGCAGAGTGCTCCTCGCCTTGGGGCTGCACCCACAAGGCTGCAACTGAACATCCAGCTCCAGGAAAACAGCAGCTTTTGGTACCTCCTCCTTCATCCTCCCTGGCTGTGCCTGCTGAGTCTGCAAGCAAATTCCTGCTGCAGGAGATCCTTGGACCTGGGTGCCAATAAAGCCATAAAACTTTTGGGAAAGGTGATATGGAAATTATTGACTGCAGTGCAGTAGCTGCCTAACTTCACACTATCTTTTGGCTCATCAGCAAAGGAAAATATTTCACCTCTGAAGATATTGTGATTAATGCAGGAAAAAAAATCAGCTATATTATACCCTGAAATCCATCATGCTTTATTAAAGCATTGTCTGGTGGCTGCCAGAGCCATTGGTTTAGCAGGTTTTCTTCTGTATGTTGCAGAATAAAATGAGAATCAGAGAATGTTAGGACTTGGAATAGACCTTAAAGATCAAATCCCAGCTCCCCTGGCATGTGCAGGGATACCTCCCACTCCATCAGGCTGCTCAAGGCCTTATCCAAGAAAAATTGAAAGAAAACTATATCTTGCTCAACCTTCCTTCTTTTCTGATCCTGTCTGAATTGCACATTCTTTAAGGACTTCTGCTTCTTTTCAGGGGCATTAATGGACTCTTCCATACAGACATTTTTGTTAATTTTCCCCCATTCTGATGGGGCTTCTGGAAAATGATTGGCCAGTTATATATTAACTGGTGGTACATTCATTAAGAATAGTTTTTATCTGGAGATTTGAAAATGTGCTGTGGGTAGGTGAGCAGCTAGCAGCTGATTGCAAGTAGAGTAAGTAATTTAAAAAAAGTTACAAATATTTTATTTTAAACAGAGAATGAAATAACATTTATAGCCAAGTAAAGGCAGATCTAAATACAGTTGCATGTCTGTCACTTTTACCATTAACTGCAGTATACTGGGGTGATAAAAGAACAAAGAGCCAAATAAACTGCAGCTGCAGCTTTAATGGGTGAGGAATGTAGGTAGCAAATGAATTATTCCACAAGATAAGACATCACTAGAAGCAGTAGAATGTGTTTAAAGTGACCATAATGTTTGTTGGACCAAGACTTGCCATTTTTACACAAGGATTCACGTGTGAGAGTGACCTTGTGCCCAGGAAGAAGTGAGAAAAAGGATGAACTCCCAGGTGAGCCCAGGCACAGCCATGTGTGGAGGAGTGTCATCACCATCCTTTTGGGAGAAGGCAGCAATTCCTGATGCAGGACACCAGCCCCTTTTTTGCCTCACCTAATAAGCTCTGTGAAAAAAAAATTTGGGAGCTGTGTCCACTGATAAAGGTAAGTGCAGTTAAAATGTGGCTTGCAGGTCTGCAGATAACCTTTGTAATTCTCTCCTTGGCACTGCACCCTGCCACACAGGCCATTTTAATTTTCTGCCCTACTTTGTTGTGTGTCCATCCATAGTGTGTAAGCTTTGAAAACTGCAGATCAAGAGACAGAGGTGAGACCAGAGCCCCACTATACCTGACCCTCACAGAGCAGAGTTTATCACTGCTTTATTTCCCTCTGGTGTGCTTGTTGCATTTGACTCAGGAAGTTTTCAGCTGCAGGCCTGAGATGGTAAAAAAACAGCTTGATGCAGTGATTTCCTCTCCTGCCCCAATGCCCTTGAGGACTCTCAGGCAGCAGGACTCAGCACAGTGCCAGGGTCAGCAGTGCCAGGGTCAGCTGTGCCAGGCCTGCTGACACTGTTTGGGAGCTGTGCTGTCACCATTCCCTTCCTGTGCTGGAGGCACTGAGGCTGCCTCTGCCTTTCACTTGCCTTGCCAGAGCAGGCAGTAATTAACTGATCAGTTGGCTTTAACATTCCTGCAATAGTTCAAATGTGCCAAAATTTTAATGAATGGGTTTTTTTTTTCTTTTGGATAGTCCACTTAACCACTTGAATTACTGTGCCTAACCAAAGCAGACCTTGTTCTTCAAGGCTTCCCAGTCATGTACATACAAATGAGGGGGTTTGAGGATTTCTTTTTTCAGCTGTGATGCAAACCTTAAGAATTTGTTCTTAAATGTGTTGCTGGGTAGATACTTTATCACTTCTGGCAAACCAGATCTCCTCGTGGTTTCTTACTTTTTGTACAGTTTTCAGTTTGCCCCTCTCCTATGCTCTTTGTGTAAGCACAGTGATTTATGCTCTCTAATGTTTTGCATTGTCTTCAGATAGGACAGAAACCGACAGCACAGGGACTGCAGACATGAGCTAGTTCCTAATACTTGTTCTGAAACCACATGGGAACTTGTACTTGTTGTCTCAAAGTGTTAAGGGATGGTGGGAATTGTATCCAGCAATATGGGATAGGATCTCAAATGAATTTTTAACAGGAAGAGAATATTTTTTTGTCTTCTGGAGTTTTATCAGAAGTTATGGTGAACCCCATAGCTTTTAAAATACATAAATCAGCTGCTGATGAGCCCAGTAGTGGTGACTGACCTGCAATTTATCCTAGAAACCAATGCCCTCTGTTTAGAAGGTGACATTTTCATGTCCAGCTTAGACACCAGTGAAAACTGATGTCTCCTACTCCATGTCCAGTAGCTCTTGTTCACTATTTCCAGACCTTGCTTAGTAGTTCCTCCTTCAAATATTCTTCTCTGCAAGTTGCCCCAAGCATGAGGACTGTTGCACCAACTGGGATCATCATTTCAGCAAATTCAGCTAAATCCAAAGATGACATCAAGTTGGGGGGAGTGCTGACTTACTGGAGAGTAGCAGGCTCTGCTGAGGGACCAGGATAGGTTTGATGGACGGGCTGTGAGGGCCAACAAGGTAAAATGCTGGGTCCTGTCCTTGGGTCACAACCTTGGGGCAGAGGAGCTGGAAATCTGCAGAAGGAAAGGCCCTGGAGGTGCTGGTGACAGTGGCTGAACACGAGCCCAGGAGTGCCCAGGTGGGCATCAGGACCAGGACAGTGACTGTCACCCTGTACTTGGCACTGCAGAGGCCACACCCTGACTGCTGTGCTCAGCTGTGGGCTCCTCACCACAGGAAAGATCTTGAGGGGCTGGAGCATGTCCAGAGAAGGGAACAGAGCTGGGGAAGGGGCTGAAGGAGCTGGGGAAGGGGCTCAGTCTGCAGGAAAAGAGAGCCAGGGGGGCCCTTGTGGCACTGCACAACTCCCTGACAGAAGGGGACAGCCAGGGGGGGCAGGCTCTGCTCCAGGGAACAGGGACAGGAGGAGAGGGAATGGCCTCAAGTTGTGCCAAATGAGGTTTAGGTAGGATAATAGGGAAAATGTTTTCACAGAACAGGTTGTCAAGCATTGGCATAATTATCCCTGGGTGGATATAAAAGATGTGTGGATGTGGCATTTGGGGACATGGGTTAGTGGTGGCCTTGGCTGTGTTGGGTTTATGGCTGGACTCAATGATTTTAGAGGTCTTTGCAAACCTAAACCATTCTATGATTTATGTACACATTTTGCTTCGTGTGTGTGTGTGTATGTATGTTGGTGGTGAGATGTTGCATCACATGAAATCTTGTCCAGCCTCATTTATTCTGAGTCTATGAACTGGGGGACTGAAGACAGCCTCACCAGCCTAGTTCACATATGCCTAACAGTTTCTATAACTAGCCAAATGTCTCTGGCTCAGTCCTGGGATGAGCTGGCAGAATCCTGCTTCTGTGCTGCAAGGAGAGGGCTGCACAATTCCAGGGACCCAGCACAGGGCCAGGACCCAGCACAGAGAAAGGAACCAGCAGAGGGAAAGGGACCCAGCACAGGGCCAGGACCCAGCACAGAGAAAGGGACCAGCAGAGGAAAGGACCCAGCAAAGGGAAAGGGACCCAGCAGAGGGAAAGGGACCCAGCAGAGGGAAAGGGACCAGCAGAGGGAAAGGGACCCAGCACAGGAAAAGGGACCAGCAGAGGGAAAGGGACCAGCACAGGAAAAGGGACCAGCAGAGGGAAAGGGACCAGCACAGGGCCAGGACCCAGCAGAAGGAAAGGGACCCTGCACACTGCAGCCTTTGGTGGTGATCTCCTGGGAGCTGGGGCCTGACTCACACACACCCTGCCATGAATGAATGCCCATTTTTCCAGAATGTGCTTTCTGCACAGAGGCCCACATGGAACAGTTAAGATTTTTAAGAACTTTGTTCTTTTCAGGCTGATTATGAGTTGGTGTAAATTCCTGCTGCATTAAGATGTCCTAGATTTTTATTAAGTACATTTGTGTCACCCATGTAGTAAGGCCCTGTTAAAATGCTTTGAGTTGGCCAGTCTTTGTGCCTTTTCTTTTTTTTCCTTCAAGGAGGGCATGGATTGCTCATTTTGAATGAATTTTTGAAAATAATGAGTGAGAAAATAGAATGTATGCGAAGGCCCTACAGAAGTATGGTACATCTGTTTCAAAGCACCAAAGTGCAGACTGTGTCTCTAAAACAATTGTGGCATCTGTAACTCTTTCCATTCTGACTGTGCAGAAGAAAAAAATAGCCAAAATAGCAGTTGTGGCAAAACCTCCAGGAAGTTTCTTTTCCAGCTGTGAAGTCATTTGGGCTTTGCCAAGCCAGGGTGGCAGAGCTGCAGAGACCCCTCTGATGGGAGGGTGGCCACACACCCAAAGAGCAGCGTGTGAGTGTTTGATGTCTGCCAGTCACTGGAGGGAGAACATTCATCAGGAGAGCAGACTGTCCAGCCTGGTGGAAAGGAAGGCACTGAATATGAGGGAACAAGGAAGGAACTATCCTCTTTCCCCTGGCCAGCTGGAGATAAGACACCAGTGCACGTTCTGCCCAGTGGACACAGCTGCTCCTGCAGAACTACTGGCTGAGGAAGGTAAATGTGACCAAGCTCCCATCTGTGCCATGAAACTGGAGACAGAAAAAGTGGCAAAAAGCTTCAGAAAGGCAAAACAGATAAACATGCATCTCTTTGATCCTATCAGAGCTCTGGCCACAGTTTCTGGGTTACTTTCTGTGACTTAGCAAGAATATAGAGAAAATTCCCCAAATCAAGGTCCAAGTGCTTCAGGCTGTCTAAGTTCATAGCCCAGGCAAATATTTCTCTTGTGGAACACTCCAAAAAATAATGAGAGTTTTGAAAAGAAGTGCTCCTCAATACTGACTGTCCGACATGTGAACTAGCCAAACTGGTTAAAGCTTAATTAAAAAGTGCCAGAGTGACTAAATTCTTTTCTAAGTGCAGCTGCAGAACATTAGCTGTGGGCATATTTTAGACTTTAATTAGTAACACTTGCACTAGAGGACCAAAATCCTTCATGAATGCAGCTGCAATCAATTAATATCAGTTAGGCATTTCTGTAGGCAATACAAGGGTTCCTGAAAATTGTTTTGATGCCCACCTAGATTTAAAAAAAACCCAAACAACTTACATGCAACAGACTGCAAAACCAGAGATAACTACAAAATGACTTTATTGAAAAAAGCAGATTATAGCATCTAAGGTTAAATGAAACTTCTGACTTTAATATTAAATAACTTAAGATGATAGCAAGTAGCTTCTTCTTTAGATAAATAAATCTACATTTCCCAATTTTTTTCTTCAACAATCAAGGGAATCAAACACTGAAACACAAAACCACAAGTAATTCTAATGACTAAAAGACAGAAGCACATTGAAAGGTTTTACAAGGATATATATATATACAAAAATAGTTAACTAATGTATATTTTCAGCATGTAAACTAGTTACATGATATACAAACTGGGAATTCATATATTTCCTACAAAATAAAAATCAATGTTGGTCCAAGTTCTTGGAAGAAAACTATATTCTTTTAAAGAAAATGAAAATATTTTTTAAATGAAAACTTAATTTAAGTCAAATTATATACTCTAGTTACGGCATTAGTTACAGGATGAATCACAAACTTTTAAACTTTTCTTGAAACACAAGAAAGCAGCTTTTGTTTCCTTTAGAGCTTTGGTTTACTTTACTACTCTGGAATTTCTGGTCTTAAAGAGTTCCTCTAACCATGTTTTCCTTTTGAAGCTCCACCTTACAAAATATATACACACACGTGCACACAAGTAAAAGGAAAAAGGAAAGAAACCCAAACAAACCCTCTCTGTAAGCTCAATTCTCTGAGTGCATTTTGTTTTCAAATGATTATTTTGGTCCTTTCTTTGGAACACATCCTCCCATGATGAGGGACCCTGCACTGCCCACAGCAGCTTGTGCTGGAGGGGCTTGGGAGGATTCCCTTCCTACATGGGAAGGGGCAGGCATGAGACAAATGAGAACAGGTTGTTATTGATGTAACTTTATGGAAATATTTTGAAAGTACAGTAAAGGCTTCTGAAGAACAACTGCACCATAAGATGAACTTAGGAAGTTTTCATCTGTGCTGAACTGATTTAACGTAAGAATATTCTGTAAGAAAATAATTCAAACAGGATTTCTCATTTACATAATTCCCCAGGCAGGAGGTAAAATGTGCAGAAACTGTCAATAGCTCTAAACAGTACAGCACATTATTATTTTAGGTTTGATTTTATTTTTCTCTTTGATTTGAAAAAAACCCCAACCAAACCTGGCAAATCTCACTCAAGCCCCAGTTTTTATAGTAAATGCTGGAAAAGTAAAGCTGTACTTTGTAATACAGTAATGGAATGCATCTGTCTATTGAAAATACTAGAACAACAACTGCTGCTTTCTGGTTTTAAACAAATTGCTTAGTCTATATTGACATATTACCTTTCAGAATTTTTACCATGATGACACTTAATAGATCAGAACTGCACAGAACTACATGAGACTGAAAAATCAGCGTGTGAAATGAACTTAAATATTATTCTGTTCTACAGGATGATTGTTTTGAAAAAAAAAAAAAAAGAAGAAGAAATGGTCTGGTATGTACATGTTAGAAAGTGTACTGGCCCTTGGAAAGCGTGTTGGAAACTTAAACCTGCCCCTGATGGAGGCAAGTGTCCAGGAAGGTGCTGGCTGAGGACTGGGCTGATTGCCAGAGTAAGTCACCTCCAGCTCTGTCCACTGTCTCTGTGAAGGTTTTGCTTCCCTACTGGTAGAGCAAAGCATTTTTCCAGTTCAGCAAGTAACTGTTATTTGTCCCCAAGAACAGACCCAAACCTCCTCTATGTATTTTAATGATCTTTTCTTAATCTGAGTCTCTTAATATGTATTGTAAAGACATGCAAGTGAAAATGCCTCAAAGCCAAATGTGGTCCAAGGCACCCTCCCACAATGGAAAAAGTTTATCCTGAAGCTCTGGCACCCTCCACGTTTGTAATAACCTGAAGGAACTGACCTTGTCATACAATCAGTTTAAGACATTTTTTCCCCTTTCTCCAACATTTGCTGGCACATGTAGTTCCACTTCCTCCTGAGGCTGGGCTGCTGACTGTGGGCACAGAGGGAGTGTCTGCAAATGCAGAAGTGCACGTGCACTCCTGGCCTCCCATTTGCAGGCCAGGCCTCTTGGACCACAGTGCAGAAACGGGACACTGATTGCACTGTAGCTCCTTCAAATCCTGGCATTCACATTAAACTTGTGAATTAGGAACTGATATATATTAACTACAAAATGACTTTGCCCAGGAGCCTTCAGTAGGACAGGTTAATCTAGGCCAATGGAAGTCTGGCAGAAGTTCAGGAAGCATCCCTTTTGCTCCTTACTAACAGAAAAAAATAGTTCTCAGGAATTTTTTCTGTTCCCCTGCCCCCACCTTTTCCCATAAGGAAATTCCAGACTATCAAAAAGTTCTGTTAAGGGAGTTAATTATTCCACTTAGGAATTAGTGGCCATTGGATGCTCTTTGTGCTTTTCAAGAGCACCACAAATGGCTTTCAAAAAGTCAATGGAGCATAAGGAACTAAACTGCAATGGTGTTGCCAAATAAGTCATCCCATCAGTCTGCATGCTGAATTTAACACGGGATCATTTCCGAATGGATCGGGCAGATTCTCAAGTGTTGAGAACTGGCATGGAAATGTCCCAGTTTACACATGCCAAGAATCTGCTCTGCTATTTCTACTTCCTCTGGAGCTGAAGGATTTTATTTTATTGTAACTTTGAATACAGTTAAAGACAGCAATGATAAATTGCAGCTTCAGGAAGGCTGGGTCAATTCTCATGAGAATGCAAGGAATTTTCTTGACATACAGATCTGTGATTTGCATGTAAAACATCAGCACATGGTAGAAAACAAACCATAAAAAAAGATTCATCTAACTTCCTATATGGAAGACATATATTTCTCCCCAGAGGTCTGAGGGTACTGTAAAAGCTTATGCAAAACATGAAAGTGTGTACATTCTATGTACAGCTAATACTTGTTGTAAACACCGATGTTTCGTGGTGTGACTCTCTAAATTACTATTCCTGCCATACTGCACTTTGTTTTCCAGTGAAGACAATCACCATAATCAGTTCCAAACTAATCTTGAAAAGAACACAAAGCTGAAAAGGTAATACCAAACCACTGTGCCTCTCTTTAATAATGTCTCAACATACAATCATGAAGCAGTTGGTAACAAATGAAGTCTTGGATAAAACAAGCAGTATAAAGACAAGTGTACTTTTGCATAGAACCCTATTGAACAAAAAACAGGTTTGAAAGATGAATTCTTTAGTAAGTGCCAAATGGTCCAGTTGATAGGAATGCATTTTAAAGCTATGGCTACACAGCCAGCAGTTACAGAGGGCTGCAACTGCTGACCCTGCACATGCCAATCTTTTGGATACAATCCTCTGTACCATGGGTTTTACATCAAATGCTTGCAGAGTTTCTTGAAAACAAACTAAATAATTTGTCTTTGGATGACTGTGGGACCCTGCAGGGTGGAGAGCTGGCCTGACACTTATTCACAGAACACCCTTCTCTAACCTTGCTGAAAACTGCCCTGGCCAAAACACCTGCTTGCTGCCTATTCCCTACCTCTGGAACCTAAGTATTCTCTAAGACCAGAATTCAACAAAACTAGCTAAAATGCTAGCATTTATCTTATCATGCTTGCTGCAATATGATAAGGTGCTAACTTTTGGAAAGTAATTCTACACTCCTTACTTGGGTGAAATCTCCACTGAATGAAGTGAGTAGGGAGTGCAGAACAGCCCTTTGTACCATTGTTTTTAGAAATGCTGCCATTTACAGTTACAGTTAAGTGGAATTATTTATTCAAGTAGACGGTGTCTCAGTGAAAATGTCTAGATGAAAGAATGCATATGTACAAGATCAGAAAAGGACCCCTCACCTCTGATTCAAAAAATAAATAGCTGGTTTAGATGGTTATTACTGGAACCTCATCTTTAAAGGAACACGAAAGTAATTTTTATATTTTTGTCTTCTCTTTCAAACGGCTTATTGATGATGGAAATGTCTTTCAGAGTTCTGTGACATGCATGGGGTAGCTTGGAGGTGGATGTGATGGCAGTTTGATATTAAGGCGCCTGGATATGACAGCTGTGGCAGAGCAGGTGGCCCTCTAAGGGGTAACAGCGATGGCCTTCCTCATCATTGAGCTGCAAGCCACAGTCCTGGAAGAAAGAGAGACATCCCAAATCAGTGAGTGACTCAGGCAGGGCTCTCACAGAGCTGCTGCTCTGTCCTGCACGGCCCCAGGAGCTCCCTCCCCACCTCCAAAGCCAGCAGCCTCCACAGCCTCTGGGAGGTGCACCCTGACCATCTCCCACTGACATTACTGAAATCCAACAGGACAGGCTACAGTAGTGCCCCGTCTTTTTTTCACCACTGCTTCCCATTCTGGTCTCTTCTCCGTCTAATTAATGGTGATGCAAATCAAAAGCCTAAAAGCAGGCCAGGGGCCTGACAAATGCAAACTGGAAGGGGCTCAAAAAGAGACGTAGCTAATTCTATAGCAAGGCAGTGAGCAAGATGTGGGGGAGCATAAGCAGAGAATGAGGGGGGAAAAGGAGGGACAGGTGACATATCTTATTTCTGGAGCAGGTCTACACTTTCTCTAATTTGGAATTAACTTAAAGACTTCAATGCCAGTGGTCCACCTTTAGTGGAAATGCTGGTACCTCTGGGAGTGACATGCAACTACAGACAGAGACAAACAGAAAAGCAACTACCAGTGATCCTGCCTGCTGACTCTTATGTACACTGCACTAGAGACCACCCTGATTTCCAGCTGCCATCACTGTAATTCTGATGGCATTTGGAAATCATTGAAGTTTGGTGCTCAGATTTCATGTTTTAAGAATGTTAAACACTTAGGAATTATTATTGTCATCAGTTCTGAGAAACCAGAGATTCTGAGTATATATCTGTGCACTTAATAAAAAAAACCAAAAAAAACCAACAGAACAAACTGGGCATATAGGTGGTTTTAGTACTGAAAACAAATGTAAAGCTTTTCACTGAACACAAACTATATTTTTTCATCTTTCTTTCACAGCTCAAGTTTAAATCCTCACATTTTACAGTGCTGAAGTCAGACTGAAAATGGGGTTTAAAGTAAGCTTTAAAACTGGAGTTTATTTTAGAGAGGTCTTAATCCAATTATCTGCCAAGGTAATTTTCTGTGTATTGCTAGATATTATACACTGATTTTATAGCAACTTATACAAGATTTAAAACTAGAATTTACCAATTTCAGGTGCCCTACATATGTGCCAAGTGTTTGTATCTTTTTCCCTCTCCAAAACTGAATTCCCTTTCTGCAAGGAGAAAGCCTGCCTTGTCAGTGGATTCCAGCTTCAGAACGGGGCTCCAGTGATCTGCAAAAGGGCTTGAACTCCTCCACAGAAGTCAAGTAGTTGCACATGAAAGAGATGACACAGAAAAGCTGCAAAGTTTCCAGCCTAACCACTGGCTGTGTGTGGCCATCAGGTGAGGATGACATCAACAGCAGATGAGAAGTGGCTGCCTAAGTCACAGCAGCCTTTGCTAAAGTCTTCACGTGCGTGCCTCAAAATACAGACACTGACTCTTCCAGCAGCATTTGGGGACAGCAGTGTACAGAGAGCCTGATGTGAGAGCATCAGGCAGTAACCCACCCCTGCTGACACATGGCTGACTCTGGATTTCTGTACATAAATGCAATCTGCCTTCCTGGGCAGATGTAGAGGCAGCTTGATTTGCCTCAAATGGGAAGGAGAATGGGGAAATGAATAATGAAACAGAACGGAAAATAAACCCTCAGTGGGACATTCCAGCATAAAGTCAATAGCCTGAGAGCAGAGGAGGGAGCTGTCATCTTAGGTGAAGCCTGCACAAAGCAATAGTTGGGGGAAGGAGGAGGCAAGTTCAGCTCTCCAAAATACTGTGATTTCCTGTGCCAATTCCTCCTGAAAAAGCAGAAGAAATGGATGGAGTATCGGTGTCTGATGAAATGAGATAGCTGAGTGGATGGGGCCTTCCTTCCATTTAGGTACAGAACATTTCAAGGTGCCCTGAATTATTTTATTTTCTCTCTCAGTCAGAAGATTCTTTGTAAAACCTTTGCACAACAGTGCATGAAGTCAGCACTGCTGTATTGTTACCCCTGCTGCTAACAGGGGAGATCTGTGTGGATATTTGTGTGCCATGTCAGAATGCCAAACCTACAGCAAAAAGTTTTTGGTTGATCCCAACTTAGTGAATTTCTTTCCCTTCTCACATTCCTGGATGAAGGACTAAGGATGAACTCAGGTCTCCTCTCTGAAGCAAGAGCACTACTTCCACAACTTGAACTGGGGCAAAAAAGGTTTAAATGTTCTGCACAATATGAAACTACTCCCCAAGAAGTGACAGGAAGTCAATGGTAGACCTGTCAATTTCCTAGTAAAGAATCAATATTCATTCAACACGGAAAAAACAGATCCCCAAAAAGGCCACTCCTTCCTGAACAGCCAATGGAAACTCAAGTCTCTTCAGAAGATCAGAGCCCTACAGACTGCACGCAGAGACAAGGAAAAAGAGAACTGGCATGTACTCTGCTCACTCCCCATCTGGAAGTACTGAGAAAATTCAACCCAACATACCAAGCCCAGCTTTGAAGTTAATATATTGGAAAAAACCCCTCCAAAACTAATTCAGTACTGGTGATGGCAGCACCACTTCCAGCCGAGGCAGCATTCACACCTTTGTCCTCCTCCAGGAGCTCTGGGGCAGAGCTCTACCTACCCAGGTGTGCAAGAGCCAGGAAGTGCAGCCCTTGGGGTGAGTCAGGGTCCCCCAAAGCAGAACAGATCCCCCCAAGGCAGAGCAGGTTCCCCAGTGACAGAGCAGCCCCCCAGAGCAGAGCAGAGCAGCCCCCCAGAGCAGGGCAGATCTCCCCAAAGCAGAGGCTGCGCAGGGCAGGTTGGCACACCCAGGCTCACCTCGCAGTGGTAGCACTCCACGTGGTAGTCCTTGTCCATGGACACCACCCGGATGGTCTCCTCGGAGCCCTGGGGGGAGCAGACAGAAGGTGACAGGGGTGTGTAAGAAGCATGTTTTCAGTCTTCACTCACTGCACTGAGTGTTGCTTTGGAGGGCTGTTTCCCTGGGGGGTCCTCTCTTCCCCCTGCAGCACAGCTCTGTGACCACTGGCACATGGCACTGCACCACTCCTTAGCTCTGCAGCAGCAGTCTGGGGGCCTGGCACATCTAAGCTGCACAGGTCATTTGGGAAGTGTAGCCAAAACCTCATCCTCAAGGAACAAATCAGTCTTGAAATCAAGTAATCTTCCAAGGGCACCCAGGATCTGCACAAATTACCAGTCAAAAACCTGCTCATTGAGTAACTTTTCCTTGTATACATCCTGTTCTGTTTTCCAGGACTTGCATTCCTCTCAAACCATCTTCTGCACACTGTGTGTCCCCATAGGGACTGACATACCAGTCTGGCAGGTAATTACAGGCACAGGCCAAACCTCAGCCTGAGGGTGGGTATAGCAGAGTTGTGCAATTCCTGGCTGAGCCCCAGGCCCTCCAGAGCAGCCAATACCCTTCTAGTAACCTCACAGGCTCTTTTCCTGATCCACTCTGAAGACAGAGCTCATTAAATTGGTTGCCTTGCATTGTTTCCAGCTCCAGGTGTGGTTAGAGTACCAGATATGATGTGGACTATGTCTGAGAGAAGCTGTGGGCAAGTTAGCACCTGTACTACTAGACTTGAACTAACCTAAGAAATCTCCCTGGGAAAGAATATGGAGTGTGTCCTGCTAGCCATCAGGTGAGTCAGCACTATGCCTTTTCTTTCTTTTTCTTTCTTTCTTGGAAAGAAAAAAACATTTTTTAAGACCCAAATTCAGTGACATTTACATAGAGGTTTTCTCATCACAACCCATCAGGACAAGCAGTTCTGGTTCAGCCTTTATAGGGTTTTATTGGTTATATAAGACTTGGCAAATTAACAAATACTAATGACAAATGAAAGTAATGTGCGGAGTGCTGGAGATAGGCATGTGAGAGGCTCTAGCATCAGGCTTCACTGGGGCACAGCAGCTTACAGGAGGGAAGCTCTGGTTCTGTCAACATGACCAGAGGAGAAGCAGGGAGATGCTGAGGCCTTTGTTTACAAATGAGCTGGTCAGTGACCTCAGCAAAGGCTCAGAGGGTCCTGCAGCCACCAGAGCACGAGGGAGCCCCACTCTGGGCTACCTGTGCCAATAACACTGTCAGCACAGACTGAGCTTGCAAGCAGGTTTCACCTCGTTCCATTTTTGTTGTTGCCTTTTCAACCCTTTAAGAACTTTTGTTCCACGTCCATGACCTAGGGACAACAGACTGTGTGGCCTTCTCACAGGGCCAGAGTAACCATCAGATGCCTTTTCAAAGGCTTTTACTCCCCGAGTTGTTCTTGGAGCCCCAGTCAGTATTTTCAATTAAATGAGGTTTCTAACAGATTAATGAAGACCTGGAAAGCACCCTAAAGATATAAAGTACTATGCTGTAGAAGTAGGATGACTATTACAACCTCTGGGAATGTTTGGGAGTGACTTTACTGCTGAACTGTGTTTAATTTAGTACCTTACATAGTACAGATTCTGGAAGAGGAAGGAAAAGCCTTTAGTGTGTTTTTAGAAAATGCCCATATATACCAAGATTCATTTTCCCTAAGAGTCAGTGCGTGCTAACACCTACCTGTGCTGGGAGGATCGGCTGGTTACAGGAAGCACATTTTGGGGCAAAAACCCTAGGGTGCAAGAAGAAAGTGTTCCAATCACATTTAAAACATCTTCAAACAGTAGAACCAAGAGAACCATTCTAATCATGCCTTGTTTTTAGTAAAATGGAGATCCACAGGATTTGAAACATCTCTAATTGTTTGATGATATTCAATGAAAAGGAGATTTGGGAAAGGCTGATCTACCCCAACTTTATTGTCTAGGTCTTCCTGACCTTGAGGCATAGTGAATCCACCCCTCTTCCTGTATATGCCATTTTCTTTCCTTCCCTGATTTATAAAACCATTCAAATTCCAGAGCCTTGATGCTTGACTCTACAAAGCAGCTCCTGACTTAGGGACTGTCACTCTCTGACATCAGAAAGATCATGCTAAACAGGAGAGGGACTGACTGTGGCCAGAATCTACCAGCTAAATACACAAATGGGCTTATGGTCCACAGCTGAATTTTATGACAGTCACTGGGCCAACACTCACTGTGTCCTTGTGAACACAGACAGATTGGCACCAATAGAGTTTAATTCAGGGTGATTGACTCCTGCTGCATAACTAAGTTATTGGTTAACTGAAGTTGAGAGCAGGATCCCGTTGCCTTTGAGCAGAATCAGGAACAAGTCCAAAAGCAATCTCTTAAACTCTACCTTTTGTCAGGTAAAGCTCATATTGTCCTAACACTAACTGTTAATCACATGTCTTCTGTCTCAGTTAACAAAACTTACACCCATGTTAAGCACTGCCAGAACCTCTGCTCTTGAACCAGCCAGCAGAACCTACCAACACTTGCAGAAGTGGCCTGGTATAATTAGTGTTGGTAGTCCTGAAGGAAGTAGAGGAACAGCACCAAGAAAAGCATCCTCTGACAAAATTTGATTTTCAGCCTCACTTGGCCACTGTATGCCATACTGAGCCCATGACATACTACTTAACAAACCTTAAAATACTTTACAAATGCAACACATGAAAGAAGCAGTTTAGAAAGAAGCAAATAGGAGTGACCTTTTATCTATCACAGGGCTTATAACTACATCAATGATTTAACTAGGGTAGTTTTTTGGAGCATGCAGTGGATTTGTGTACTCACGTATGGTAGTCTTTGACACAGTAAATATTGTTCTCCACATCTACAGTGAAGGGGACTCCATCCAAACACTCGTTACACACCACACAGCGGAAGCAGCCAGGATGGTAGGACTTTCCAAGGGCCTGTAAGATCTTATGAGGCAAACAACAAAATAAGTGGATGCACGATTACATGAGATATTCTCTCCCCATAAACTGCTGTGTCTCTCTCATTCTTAATAATGACAGTGAGAAAAGCACTTCAGGATGAAATTACCACTCTGCAGACTTGTCAGCAAGGGGCCTCTTAAAACAATCAAGTTGCTTATTTTAGTGGGTTTCAATATGCTCCCAATGAAGAGCAAGAACTGAAAAGCAGGCTAAGCCCACGAGCTCTGCAGGGCCAGTACTGCCCATGGAAATTAAAAATGGCTTCACCGCTTCTGGGGAAATCCCAAATACAAGTTACTGGGATACAGAGTTACTTTACAAAACTTAACAGGCTGTGACAGATGGAATCCAAACTGGTCATCAATCAAAAAGTTAAATAACAAAACAAGCAAATAAAGAGGTGCCTCTTTATTAACTAAGGATCCTAATCTCTCTGAGTTACTGACTTGGCTTCTGATAAAACTCCATCACTATCCATGTGTTTGGATACTGATCCATGCACTGCCCAGGCTTTTCCCATGCTGACCTTCCCTACTGCATTTTAAAGGTTTCAAAGAAAGGTCTGATGCAGCCTTGGCTGCACTGCTACAGAACAGATCCCCCACTCCTGACACCCTTGTATGTAACACTCAGTCTGGTACAAGAACATCGAGGAGGACACTGCAAGCCCACGAACAAGCCCCTGGGAAGAGTGGGCTCTCACAGTTATCACTTTCAGGCAGCTCTCAACAGGTTGTAAGACCAACTCTATACATTTTGGGTGTAAGAAGTATCTTAGGAAGGTAATTTCAAAAATTCAGCTGCTAACATAGTGCTCAGCTTGGAGCTGCTGGGAAGGTTGAGATGAAAGATCAAGATCAAGCACAGATCAAGCACCCACAACCCTACAGGTGATTCTATGAATAAAGATCAAACCAAGGGGAAACAAGTACAGAAAAAAAGAGGCCAATTTAATTTAATGTTTTCTTTCCTCTGTGATGAAGACCTGTAGTTCAGTGAGTGGTATCAGACTCTGTTTGACTGGTAAGGCCATTCTGAGGCAGAACCTGGTCCCATGCTGGGCTTGGTGCTGCTGCAGGAGTGTTGTGGTGCCAGCCTGGCACAGACAGCTGTGCAGCCATGGGACAGAGCACAGGGCTGCTCCTCACCCAACCCTGCACTGCCCTGCACTGCCCCTGCACAGCCCCTGCACTGCCCCAGGCCAGCACTCCCACTCTCATGCATGAACCCACTGGAATAAGCCAAATAGGAGTGTTTGATGAATGCTGAATTCCTGGAGCTCCCAGAGCTGTTTCCTTTTGTCAGAGCACACTTGCTGATGGGAGAGAGGCAGACAAGCACCTGCCAAGCTTCCAGCTACTGAGCTCCACCAGTGAGATATTATGGACTCTTGCCTGGGATTCTGCAATTAAGGGCCAGCTCAAAGCATGCAAGTCAGGGTACCCCTCCCCCTCCCAGCATGACACAACCCTAGAGATTTGCTGTTGGGCTAAAACGAACAATATCCTTGTCCAACCAGTGGTGCCAGGATATGAGCCAGAATCCTCATTAGTGAAGTCTCTGTTCCAGCTCTGAACCTCTGTGTGTGTAACACAGCAGCTACCTCTCTTTGGCACACTGAGCTTCATGCACACTTTGAAGCAGGAGGGAAACAGATACACTACAGAATCTGCCCTTCTTCGTCGTGCAAACCATTCTGTTTGGGAATTTCTGCTTAGGAAGAGCACACAAAACTCTTCCTACTTTCACTCACTGAAATGATGCCAGCAGTATCTGGCCAACCCAAAGCCCTTTGATTTTCTTATTACGAAAGTAACTCTGACTACTGGCTCCCTACAAATCCCAGTGGCAATAATGCATTTTAAATGATGTGGAGCAAGCAACAGAGGGTAAACAAAGCAAGTCACAGAGCAAGTGACAAACCTCAGGACTATTGATAATGTCCCTCTCTGCTCTATCCCAGTTTCCACCCACTACTCTGAGCTCTGGTTATCTACTGTCTTACAGAGCACACCCACCATGTTCCTTTACCATGTTCTCACACAAAACTGTGCTGTACATTCCCCCTTCAGTAATAAAACTTTATTTTATTTTAACTCACAAATGGCAGAATAACAGCCTTCCATATTATTAGGTAGCAAAGAAGCCCAACTTTCTATACTTAATAGTAGTAATAGAGCATGAAGGTATTTTTATTTACATCCTCAGTTTCAAAAACTGTATTAACAGCAGTGAAGACACAATAGCAGCCTGGGTAGGAAAAAGCAAATGTCTCACAATGCATTTCCCAAGTTACCCATCATTAGGAGTTTAGGTCTCTTACCATTTCCATTATGAGGTGTCCACAAACAAAGCACTTGTCTGCTGTTTGCTGAAAACCTGAATACTGTTAAAATGACAGAAAAGAAAGGATCATTAGTAGCCACTCCTCTAGCCACAGAAATATCTTTTAGGTGAAGGCTGTGCTATTATCCAGCCTGTGCTGTGTATGACACAGGTTTGGGAGATAGATTCAGAAGCCATTGCTCAGCTCTTGCAGCATGTTCAGATACCAGTTTGGCCTTCTGATCAACTGCAATATTTCCACTGAGATTCCCAATGTAACAGTATTATTGTAAGTTTGACTTTTTTATTTTTTGAAGTCTATATGGAAAGTTTTTGTTTGATGCATGGAAATTAACTTGAATTGACTCTTGTGGTGGTTTTAAATAACATAGGACTCACCTCCCAGATCCTGCTCAAATTAGTGACCTCAGACTTTGGACCTGCATTTCACTCAGTGCTATTTGCAAGCTAGAAAAATGGAGACAGGCCCAAGAAGGATTCAGCTGCCTTGTGGACACCAAGCCTTCCAGCCAGGGAAGATCCAGCAGTGCACTCCCAGGAGCCTGGGCTCACTGCACAATAAGGGCAGCAGTAAGGTACCTCAGAAAGGTGGTCAGTGCCAAGGGCAGGGCTCTGGGGAGATGCCTTGCCTGCTTGGGACCAAAGCTCTGTGCTCCCTGCCTGAGTGGTCCTGTCCTTCACTCTGTGCTCCTACCCCCAAAGCAAATCCTGTTTCAGATGCCAAGGTGTGCTTTTAGCCCTCTGTTTCGAGGTACAGAAAAACCACTATGGTTATCAGACGGACCTGCCAAACCACAGCCTACAAACAAGAGACACGTTCCTGAGGAACCCCAGCCATGTACATTTGAAACTGGTGTTTACAGGGGCTGAACCTTCCCCTCACCCTCTGCAGCCCCATCCCAGCTGGGAGCTGTGTGTGCACCACCCTGCCAGGGGGAAGGGGTGCCCACCCACCTGGGGGTGCTGCACAGGGATGCTTTTCCAGCAGAGCACATTTCGTGCTTTAGTGCACAACATAAAAGACAAGGAAGGGGAGGATGAAGGCAAACCAGACTCTTCTCCCAGAACACAGGTTAATTGGCTCAGGCACCTAATGCATCCTCTGAGCTCCAACAGAGTGTATCTCTTGCTTCATTCTCCCCTGGTTTAGTGGGGATTAACTGTCCCCTCACATCAAAAGCCTGTGGTTCCCTGCCTGGAGCTGCCATATGTTTTCCTTTTTATTGGAGTGAGGGGATTACATGTTATGTTGGATCAATAGGTTGGAGACAAAATTATTGTTGCTATGCAACAAAGTGATTCTGAAGGAAAAGGTCTCTTAGACACTTTGATAGGCCCAGAAGTCAGTAAATGATATAGCAGCTGTCACAGCCCAAAAATTACTGTGCCCTAAGAAACACAGCTCATGCAGTCTTAAGAAACTTTGAAAGTTCCCTAGAAGAGATCAGGGTGTAGAGAAACAAATACAGAGGCAGGCAGTCCTAGCTGTCTATTTCTGCAAGATACAACGTATATTGGTTTTTCGTTCTTCTTACTGATGCAGAGAAAAGGTCTCACTGCTTGGGAAGTTTCTTGGCTGCCCTGTGGCTGAGTAACCCTCTGGCTAGACTGCTTCCTAGGGCTGGGAACTCCAGGCTTACTGGAAACAGGTGGGCAGGTCCTAGTGACACAGACAGCAGAGGATTAACAACAGCACAAACCCAGCTAATTCTAAAATCCTGCTGGAATGAATTTACCAGTACCATCTGGCTGTCATTTGATAAGGAATGCAAAGGAGCATTCACCCAGCTATTGATTAAGAGGGGACATTATTCCCCAGGAAGAGAATGGCATAGTGGTCAGATTAATGGCATTTATTGCTAACTAGATTTTCATAAATTATACTGTTTGTCAGAAAGAAAGGCTTTGCTGACACAAAATCACTCTTTATGTAACTAACCCTATTAAATTAAAACCATGATTTGTTTTTAACAAGAGAATTGTTATAAGTCAAACACATCCAGAACTGGATTCCCCACTAAGAAGACTTTGCAAAATGGCAGTAAGTCTAACAGTAGTGACAAAATATTTCATGGGCTCAGGGAGCTGTCCTTTACCACTGCACTCTTCTCTCTCCTGGTCACAGGGTCAATCCCAGACAGACTGAAGGCCTGGTTCAGTGAGATCAGGGTTTTGGATCCAGGTCTGCTTGTGTTTTAAATCTATTTGAACTGGAAAAGAATAACAGTCCCCCTGTAGCAGCAAACTCTGATTTTTTACAGGATGGCAATGCTGTGGACACTGCTGCTAAAAGCAATAAATTACTTTCTCGACATTTCTGGAGCTTACTATACACTGCTTCTTTGCACTGTTTGATCCTGATTTGGAGTCTTCAAACAGGGCTACAGTACTAAGCTTTGAATTTCAGAGGCAGAATTTAAAAGTCTTCAAACACTAATTAAAATTGTCAAGGTCTGTCTTTGAAGCGGTCGATTATTAAGAACCTTCCCAGATCCTGTGTGTGCAGGAGAGGCGTTGGGACTTGCTCCAGACTGCAGGCAGACAAGGCAGAACCCCTCTTTATTGTCTCTCAGAACACCAAGAGCCTCCCAGGGTGGGCTCCCAGTGTGGCTGGCAGGGAGAAGCACCCCAGAGCTTGGGAGCAGGTAACAGAGAGGAGAAGGTTTTGCTGCACAGACTTGGAGCCTTTCTCAATACTGACAGAGTAGGAGGAGTAAAAAGAGCTTTTGAGCACACCAGCCCTCATTCCCAATCTGGAGAGGTGAGAAACAGACTGAGGTGAAGCAGTGAAGTGACACAGGCTGATAGGCAAGACCCTCATGGAGCAGCCAAATATCAGCTCTGGTTCCTGCTCCCCTGGTATTCACAGGCACAATTTCATTCAGCATCTAAGCAGTGTGGGGCTCAATTCTAGCCTTGCTCTGTGCCAGGTTCTTCAAAAAAGGATTTTGTTGGCAGAGCAGTAAAGTGATGTAAATGCAGACCAATCTCAGTCTGGATGGAAATAGTCAGAAGTCTATGGACACTCTGTATCCACAACAAATGGGAAGCGTCATTTTGAACTGCCCCTAATATTCATCACAGATACTCCTTAAGCATGTATAAAAACACTGAGAGAAGTTGTTATTGAAAGACCAGCTCTGAAACTCAAAGCTGAAAATGGAGTGTTACCCTTTACTCTCCCTTCTGTGACTCAGGAGTACAATGCTGGACACACCAGGATGCAAAGAAAACAAAGTCCAAGTTGAAGAGCTGGCATATTATTTTTCCTGATTTCTTAGTCTGGTCTCAACTGTTTTCTCCCTTATTTACCTTGTCATTGTCTTCTCTACCAGAATAATAAAATCTCATTTCATATGCACAAATCAAGACTTTGTAATTCAGCTCCTCAATGATACTTATATAAAATAAGACTCTGGGAAACTAAATAAACCTTGAGAAATATGTTAATTATGTTAGAATAAAAGAGTAAAAATAAAGTAGAAGACTTGGCTGGCTGAACTTTTCTTTTGTTTGCTGTCCAATATACCTTGATTATCAAACAAGAAAAAACCAAAAAAACTCTCTAATGATCCTGTCCAAGAGTCTTTGTTCAATGTAAGAGGAAAACAAGACCCCTTCTGTCCTGAATATTTAGGCCTGTTAGTATCCTCCTGTGATAATCTTGGGATTTATAACTCTTCTCTCTAATATGCAATATATCTAAAAGAAATTAACAATGAATTTTGAGTATATAATGAACAATTATGCATGGAGGATAATCCCACCAAGTACTATGAGATTTCTCCTGCTTCTTCTCAGTCCTGTAGCAAATCTTAGTTGGGTCTTTTAACGTTTGATGCTCCTATCATGATTTTCAAAAGAAAAACATTCAGAAAAGAGTGTGCCTGAAAAAGGCTTCAGGACCCAAACTTTCTACCTTAGGCAATGTCAGGCCTTTGAAAAGACATGTCACAGCTCCTCCCTCACATGCCTGACCGTGCCCAAGGAGGGGCTGCTGCTCTTCCCCGCTGTTAGGCACTCAGCGAAACAAAACCTTCCTCCTGGAAACAGACCCTGGAATCTCATTCAGGCCCATTTGCTTCTTTGATGAGGATGTTCAAAACCTGCTGAAGGTTTGTGCAAGCAGAGTGAGTGGGTTACATTTCAGTGGGTGTGGCAGCTGCTGCCCCGGTAATGGTATGAAGCTGTAAAATCTCCAATTCACTATGCAGCACTGCAAAGTCACCCAATGGGGCTGCTCAGCCCAGGCTTGGGATTCCTACTCTTTTAGGCTTTAAGAGCTTTTGAGCGGGATGATAAGAAGTTTATGCCAAAATGCTTCAGGCATTTAATTCTGAAAACTAATTTCTGAATTGGGTGCTATGCTAATAATGTATTCCAACCCCAGGCTGCCTGTAATCCCTCACAGACTCTCTGCTCCTTGGTTTCCCATTAGCAGAGCATCTGTCTTCTCACTGCTGTATTGTTTGCTCTCTGCATGGGACCCTTACTACATGGGACACAACAATGTAAGAAATTCATGGGATCGCACTAAGAGAGGGAGCAAATATCAAATTTGGTTTCATGCAGATGGGGTTTTGTTGTTGTTTTTCACACACAGATTGAAATGCAGTGATTAAAATGAACTGGACTAAATGGGGCCTTCTCAGGCTCAAAGATAAAGGAGCCTCGTGGCAGGTGACAGATTAACTAAAGGAAAATAGTCCAGAACTTTACTCTTCATCCTGCTGAAAGCCTTTCATATATCCTGTTGCTTCACTCTGTCTTGCTGTCTGTGAGGAAACACTACACAGCAGTGTGCCTTCTTGCTTCTCTCTTTCCATTTTGTTATGTTTGAAGGACAGGGACAGGGCAAGGAGGGGCTCCACGCTCTGCACAGAGGTAGCAGGTGGTCTGGCCAGGCACAAAACTGCCAGGAATTCAGCTGATCCTGAACTCTGCCTCTCCACTCAGGCATTTTATAGCCCTGTGAAGAGACCAGCCATTTACATCCTACAGTACCTACAGGAATCCTGGGTGAGCACTCACCAAGGCTACTTTCTGTGATTAATTAGGAGCCACTAACGATTTTCCTACCTAGATTTCCTTAAACTCCTGTGGGAGCTTCACAGTGACAATGATCAAGAAAAAAAGGCTGAATCAATAGCTTTAACTCTGCATCATACTACAGAGCCCAGCATTTATTGACTTGATTCCCACTGTAAAGCACTTCACACTGCACAGGGCTATACTTGCTGCAGGTTGTTTACTGTCACTGCTACCATCTACTGCATACACTGAAAGAAACTGTTTACACAAGAACCTATCTTCCTGGGAAAAAAAAATTATCTGGATTTTATTCCAAGCAGTTGTTGAGAGATTTCAATTCAGAACATAAGAGCAGCTAATACCAACGTTTATTAGCAAAGTGGAAACATGCCACTTTTTCACATGGGTCTTTTTCTAACCCTTCCATAGTAAAAAATTAATGCTGTCTACTTACAAGTGTTTGGCAGGACTTAAGACACAATTAGAAAGAGCTCTAGTTCTTTTAAGTGTGCTTCAGTTATTGCAATTTACTTTTCAATGTAATATTAAGAAAAATGGATAGTCTGACTGTTTGGATCACCATCTCAAGAGGGAACAGGGGAGTGATTATCTGGCATGAAACCAACTGGACTTCCTAACAGGCACTTCCAAATTCCACCAGCAAATGTAACACACAGGATAGTTACACAAGGTAATCAGTAGTGATACATCTCAGAAAAAAACTGTCCTTTTGCCTTTCCTTGTCTCCTCTGCCATGTCCCAGAGAGTGATTCCTGTGACTCATTCAACACTCTGCCACCCAGTCCAGGAAATGCTGAGTGCCCTGTTAGTGAACACAGACCTTACAGACACACTGCAATGTCACTGCATTATGTTTATCTGCTTTATCACCTGGGCCTGGGTACTGCCTGTGCACTGCTCTTTTATAAACCTGAAATGTCTCAGCAGCCCAGCTGGATTTCTCCTGTGGCCCCAGTGCTGCCCAGTGGTGTCTGCACATGGTGCTTACAGCCTTCACTCTCAGCTTCTCTCATTCTTTAGGGGCCCTAGCTTTAAAACTTTGTCCTCTGGGGTGAATCCCTGGGAGAAAACCTAGATGCCCTCCTGAAGATAAGGGGACTTCTGCCACCAGCTTCAATGGACTTGTAAATTCTTGATCCAGGATACAGCACTCTGGAATTGGGATGCAGTAAGAGGCAAACAAAACTGAGCTCTACACACTCTTCATGCTGATTCACATCCAAGTCTGAAGTGCAGAGGCAGGCCAGTATTTCACCAATATTCCTAGATAGTATGAAACTTGAATTTTAAGCCCATTTGTAGGTTTGACCCAATGCTTCAATTCAGAATACTCAAATTAATCATCATTACTGTCAAATTCATTTATAAAATAAACCCAGGACCACTGGCATACTATAGATTTAGGGAAAACTAAGGAAGAAAAATATTCAAATTTTTTTGGCAGGGAGGGGCTGCAGCAAGACAGACACAAGCAGCAACATGACTGCACTCCCTCATGCTCCAATTGGGAACATGCTATAAACTGTCTGCCTTTGTTTTCAGTCACAGCATCTGGGAGCACAGCAATGCTTGGCATTCATGATGCCTCTGGAACCTTCTGTTCCAACCTAGAGCAACCAGCACCTTGAAAACACTCACAGACTGCCCTATGCTTCTGCACACCAGGAATATTGCAGCAAATCCCTTTCTAAGCTTTGATTCCATCATTCTTTTCATATATCAATAAACTTCCATGTCTGTTCTCTGACTGAAGTATGGCTTCCAATAGCAAGTCTCCTAAATACAGCATCCTCCCAGTTATCTAGAGCTCCAAGTGCTCTGTGATTCCCATTAGATTGGAAATGGACACAAGCTGCAACTTCAATCATTCACCTTTCAACTGAGGCTATTTTTTTCTAAGAGTCTCACTTAGCAGAAATGGGCTCTCTGACTAATGCACCAGTCCCAGGGCTCCCTCCCAAGGGGGACTTCCAAACATTTATAGCCACTGAGATGGAAAATCAAACCTCTGACTCCAGCTGACACCAGCTTCCATTACACTAAATAAAAACTATCTTCTGAGGGACCCAGCAAGTGGGACAGGCCATTTCCCACACTGCTGGGCTTGGAAAACAGCATGTGCACAAAGTGAGAAGAAAAGCCTCATTAGTATTAATATTTCCACTGCAGCCATGCCCAGGGGCCCTGGCTGGGGTAAGGGTCTTGATGAAGGTGCAAGCCCTGCTCTGCCCATCACTGCTGAGGTGCTATCCTGCCCCTTCCTCCAGGAAAGGCTGAGCATTCTCATTTCCCCCTGCCTTCTGGTCCTGCACACCCTGATACTTCTGCATTTCTGAAATCACTGTGGGTTTTACAGTTGTGGATATAAGACAAGGCCCTCTATGTCCTCTGCAGCTTCTGCATTGCAGGGACCAGCAAAGAGAAGTGTCCTGGGTGGGGACCAGCGGCTGGCACAGGGGACAAAGGGATCCAGAGCCCCAGCAGACTGCATGGAGAGGAGAAGGAGGGCTGCAGAGAGCCTGCAGGGGCTCTGCTGGGGCTGGGGGCTCCTTGCTCTCCTCCTGCCACAGCCCCCTGGGGCTGGGCACCCTCCTGGGGAGGGCAGGGAGGGGACACCCAAAGGCTCCTCCACGCTTGCAATGCACAGAGTTTCTTTTTGTTGTCATGTGCAAAATGAAGTTTTTAGAGCCTTTCTCTTTGAGGATTTATGGGCAGAGTTCCACCAGTCTTACTCACTGAAATGGATGAACAGCTCTAGATGAAACTTTCAACAGCTAATGACAGCAAAGTTAGCCAGAGGCAAAAACCTAGCATGAAGAAGTTCAGCCTAAATGATTAAATTTGGCAAAGTTTTAAGACAGTGAAAGAGAAAATCTTAAAAGGGGAAGTTTTGGATGACCTTAATGCAATGCACTGCAGCCTGTGGTGTCTGTAATAGGTTATTTCCAGAGCATCTGAGCATCTTCCAGTAGTGCATTAAGCAATGTAACTAACATCTGTCACGAGGTTCATTTTCCCTCTCATCTCCTCCCTCGAGGGAAATTCTCTCATTTCTTAACCTCTACTGGACCCCCACTCAATAATGTTCATTACCTCAAGAGAAAAAGGGAAAGCCTATCAAAAAGAGGGAAAAAAAAAAGAAAGGAGATAGATAATAGATCTAAGATTCAGGCTGCTTTGCTGACATTTTTGAAGTGTTGCATGCCAAGCAAAACAGTATTTTTAAAAGAATTTCTTTACCTGATATTTAAGCATAGAAAAGGAAAGACAAATTAAAATTATTTTTCCTTCACCCATGATTATGCAGCAATTTATCAACAAAATGAAACAGGAACATCTGACTGGGATTATTTATTATACAGTAAGGCATTTATTTTTTGTTCACTTCACCAGGAACAGTGTCTCTGTTATGGCTAGTTAGCCATCTGTGTCCAAAGAGCTTTCAGGAAAGGATTAAACTGTCATTTGTTTTATTTCCTTTCATGAAATAACTCTCCTAACAGGGCTGGGGCAAGACTTGGGTACTGCTGGACTTGCTACTTTAAGGTGGCATTTAAAGGAGTACCTAGTTCTTCCCTAGGGCTAAGGCAAAGCAATGTAAAGTTTGGGGGGTTGTGTTTGTTCTTTTTGCTCCTCACATATGCAGCATCCTATGGAAATGGCACAGAGCAGGCAATGTCTTAGGCAGAAGTAGAATTACCCTTGGATTTAGTTTTTTAAATCTGATTCATCTGTGCCCTCAGTAAGAGCCTACATGGGAAAATGATTTGCCAGAAGGATGTGCCCTGTGGCTCCTGAGGGGTGGGGTGTCCTGGGGCAGCCTCCCAGCACCAGCACAGCTCACTCATCACCTGTGGCCACAAACCAAAAACACTTTTCCAAGCAAGGGGCAGATTTGGGAAGTCTGATGCCAGCAGCTCCTCCTGCCACACTTTCACCCAGTGATGTTTTGGGAGCCAAGGCTCTCAGGTGCTCACTGTGCTGGGGGTGACAATTGTGCACATGAACTCATGGCCAGAGGGCAGTGGAAGGGACCAGCACTGGCTGCACCTCCAGGGGGACACTACAGCCAAGGAGGGCTCTTCCAAGAGCCCAACATTGCAAAGGACTGGAAAAGAGGTTTTCTCAAGGCCTTGGCTTCAGGGACATATGTGACACTGCAGTGAATTCCACACAGCACTTCTGACAGAGTGGAAGAGCTGATCTGTCCTGAGTGGAAGTTAAAGAACCAGGGATCCCATCTGAGCCACTGCCTGCAGCTCTGGAGACTGCTCCAGCTGGAGCTGCTCTGGCACAGCAAAATGCAGTGCTGCAGGAGAAATAAAATACTGACATCTATAGGATGTTCAATATTTCTAGCAGCTGCAACAGGAGGAAACCCATAAGTAATATCCATTCTTCACTAACATTTTCTGCATTTGGCCACACCAAGAGCCATTTCAGCTTTTCTGTCCATCAGTGTTCAGGTGCTATTCAGTGCAGCCCCAAAACCTCTGTGTCCTGCCTGGACTGGCCTGCAATGCATACCCAGTTGTGGGGGTGCTTTGTACTACTTAATCAATGGTTTGTTTGGAGGTTTTTTTGTCTTTACTTAGAGCTAGGATTTAAAAATATATGAAGGAAAGGGATATTTTTTTTATGTTTGGGCTTGGTTGTTTATTAAATTTTATTAAAAGTATAGAATGTTGAGCAACACTTGTAGCCACCAGCTAGAAGTGAGTAAAATGGAGATATTTCAAGTCTTTTAAAGCTAAACAGTTTAATAGAGAAATAACACTTATATTATTTATACTTTTAATTTAATAACTAAATCTTTATGACTTTTAGTGTGGTACTAACTGTTTAACTAGAAACTACAAAGAAGGGGGAAGATGTAGTACTGAAAGAGATAGTACCTAAAATTTTTTATTTTGTTTTATACTTATTACTATATTATAAAAACCTTAAATTTAAAACCTTTCACCATGTGACCCTGCTCCCTGACCAATAGGGGCATCTAATTCTCCTGATCAATTCCCAGGCAAACAAAAGCCAAGGAAGAGGAAGGACACCCACAGCAGGCAGCATTTTCTCAGCAATACAATTAAAATGCAGTTAGGCTGTATCTGTTTACATCCCCAATTTGAAATAATCTTTTCCTTATCCCCTGCCTTAACTTCTCTAACATTCCACTGCCATGGTGTCAGCAGGGAATCCTGCTGCACTGCAGTGGGGCTGCACTAAGGAACTGCAGTCATGGTAGAGACTGGAATTCCCAGTTATACAGGAAAAGCATTTCATTTTCTGCTTTGGACTGAAAATGCCTCTTCCTGGAAAGGATTGGGGTTTCCCAGTATTCAAGAGGAAGACCTGGGAGGATGAAGTAGTTAAAATAATTTCCTTTTTAATAGCTATTTTGCAGCCTTTTTCCTTTCAATTTGGACAAAAGCTTCATGCTTTCCCTGCTCACAGAACCCTACAACAGGCAGGGTTGTTTGATTTCATTGGTGATACCAGACAATTCCTAGGATTCTTGCCACAACATTTGCTCAGGGGAGCTGAGAGAAGATGCAACTACTTCCTGAGAAGCAGCAAGATTACCACAAGCAGGGACAACGTGAGAATTTGGTTTCTTGGATGACTTACACAGTGTCCCTTTGTCTGCTTCTCCCCCATCCTTCTGCTACTGGGAATCTGCTAAAACACACCTGTGGGAAGTTTGGGCTTTTAAATCAGTGCCTTAAATGTCCCAACAGTCCCCTAACTTGCAGAAAGTTTATTTCAATCAGATCCTTAATCTCAGCTTTTCTGGGAAAATCTCTGTAAGTATCTTCCTATCTTCCACTACAGAACACCTGAGCTAAAGAGTTTTCCCCCCAACCCCATGAAAACTGAATGTTCTCCAAAAGATTAAGATTTTTAGATTTAAAATTCTTGTGTTTAGGCTGAAATTACAAGCTAATAACAACAATCATGTCATTAAGTCTGGATGAAAGGTTTTGATCATGGCGAAAGTACATTCCAACACAGTTCAAATGAAAAATCTCAAAGGTTTGAGCCCCTCCCTCTCACACTCCACCTCCTCTCCCCCTCCCTGTGCTTCTGCAGAAACACAGTGCAGAAAGAGCTGAAAAAAACGAAGGAAGAAAAAAGAATTTTCTCTCCAGAATGCAAGCAAAACAGTAACAAGATTTAATTTAACAAGATAGTTACTTTCTGCATGAAACACGTTTTGGTTGCTTTTCCAACAGGCTCCAGCTCACAGTAAAGGTGTAACACATGAAGGCAAGTGTAGCTTGTATTTTAGGAATTTCCATGATTTTAATGGATTGCATTGATGAGAAATGCACTTGTGCACTTTGAACTGCCAGTAATAATTTTGTTGTGGGATATACTTTGAATAATTCCTTTGCAAGAAGCATGATTATATATTCATTAGAAATGGAAAGTCATTTTGGAAGACTCAAGCTTCTAAATTAATAGTATTTCAAAAAATAAGGTGGCATAAATTCAACATACTGATTGTCTAATTCATCTTCCTCTCAGCTGAAATATATCATTGCTCTCTAACTGCAATTCCCAGCCATGCCATCCTCTTCATCTTAATTCTAAATGGTGTGCATTTATTGAATCATCTGTAGTGCACTGCACAATCCTCACCCTTAATTGCATGGGTATTTTATTTTTGGAACAACACAGCTCAGCAACAGGCTTCATTTTTCTTTTCCTGACGTAGTCCCTATTAAAGTAAAGCATTTAGAAAAGCTGTGTGAGCAGGGAGAGAAGCTGAGCTGCCCCTCCATGGCCAACAGCTCCCTGCTAATCACAAGTCAGCCCCAAAGCCCCGTGAGCAGAGCAGTGATTAAACTGTGCCTCAACAAAGCAACTTTGTGCAGAGCCCTGCCGAGCTCCCAGCACAAACCTCTCCCTCCTGTTAGGATTGGTATTCCCCAGATGTTTGACTTCCAGCTCAGCCTTGGCAGCCCAGGCTCTGTGGCTGTGATTCAAGTCCCAGGCTTGAGCAGCTCCAGTGTTTATTCTGGTAATTCACACTTTGTGATGGCTTATGGACAGTTATGTGCTTGGTTTTACAGCCCCCACTTCCAACCAAGGAGTCAGTGGTAGATGCTTCCCAATTCCACCACTGGCAGGAGGCCCTGCATTATCAAACCCTCCCTCAAGGCAAACAAGCCAAAAAAAATTATTTGCTTTAGAAATGATCAAAAAAATGCCTAAAATCTTACTTACTAGGAAGTCTTCTTCACAGTACACCTTGCCATTGACATTGTAGAATGCTTTTCCTCGTAGTCTTCTCCCTGTTAAAGCACAGGACCATCAGAATTTTGTTCTTCATCCCCAAACCCAGCTGTTGAGGATGCAAAGCAAAAAGCACATCCACTCCATCTGTGGGGTTTGTTCCTGGCCCCTCTCTTCCCTGAAGGACCCACCCAGAGCTGAGGGTCAAGCTCCTGGCTCTGTCTGGCCTTACCAAATCAGGTACCAAACCTTGCCTTAGGCACCAACTAAATGTCACCTTTAAGCGTGGATTATGGAACCCAGCTCCTGAAAAATGTGCAATCTAATCTCAAAATGTATTTGGGGGAAAAGGCTCCTTTGCAAATTGAGACTATTTTCTTGGCAGGTAAAATCAATCCCAGCAGGCTCACATCCACTGCAATCAGCAGCAGCAGCAGCTGTCTCCAAAGGACTACACAAAGGATACTGCAGATGGATGCTCCTGTTACCCCCAAAAATATTCATCATCAACGCCACAGCAGGTCCCTGAGACACTAAAACAGTACAAAGCACACATCACAGAGGGAAGGGCAGTAAGATCACACAGAATAAAAAGAGATTTTGTATTCCAGTTTTGACATTTGCCATTTCATTAGCCCATGTGGAACTCGACTGCCAACGTCTGTGACAGTCATTAACTGCAGGCTCCCTTTACAGTGAAAAAAGGCACAGCAGACTCCAGAGAGTCCCAGCAGAAAGGATTCAAACCAGGAACTCCAGAACCACCAAGCCCAATCAGTTGGCAGATACAGAACATCAGAGCTGCCTTGCACCAAGCTGCTTCACCAGTGTGAAAGCAGAGAGGAGGAAGGGAAAGCACACTCATCCCAACTCACTCATTCCTGCTCTGCCAGGGCCCCACTGGCACAGGGGAGCTCTCACAGCCCTCTGCAGCCCCACTGGGACAGGGCTGCCTCAGGTGGGCCAGCAGTGACACAGGGCAAGGCAGAGGGCAAGAGGAATTCACAGGTCACTGCTGGAGCTTCACTCCATGGAAGCAGCCTGGATTCTCCTCCAGCTCCACCAGAGCTCCACTGATCTCCACCGAGGGTTTGATGCTGGCTGAGCCAGCATGGAGGGGCAGGAGTGCTCTCCACCGTTTCCATAAACAATGTTGAGGAAAATATGATGAATTGTCAGTGTTTGAAAGTGCCTTTTGCACGCTGCCACTGTGATGTGATCCTGGGAAAGAGCGTGTGGCACAGAGGAGCTGGGATCTGGGCTGGTGCTTTTGGGAAATCACATGCTGCATGCGGCTGTCTGGTGGTTTTACTGCCCTGCTGGGGAAATGCCTCTTTTGTGTGCACATCCTTGGAATGGGGCTCTCACGGGCTCTTGTCTCCATACTGCTGGGAGGTGGAGTCAGCTCTTGCTTGTCTTTCCAGCTGCCCAGTGTCTCTGGTGGGGAGCAGGACCCTGCTGACATGGGCAATGTGCTCATCCCCTCCCAGAGCCTCAGGTAAACCTGGGCCAGCCCCTGAAAGGGGCACAGGGCTGGGACAGCAATCACAGGACCTTGGGGCCTCTCTCAACTGATGCAGGAGCAACACCATCTAGATCTTACCTCCTGTTTGTTAAACCTGTCTAGGGAAAGGTAAAGTACATGGAAGAAAAGGAAAAGAGGAAAGAGGTCAGAATGGCTTTGTAAAGGACAAGTTGTCCCTGTCAGATCCAGCCTTGGCACACAACTTGCTGGTGGACATGAAAAGTCCACCCAGAACCGGGACCTGCCCTGGATGTGATGCTGCAGCAGCTCCCCTATGCTCCCCCCAGAGCTGGGTGTTTACTGCAGGGGAAAGCACTGGCCATCCCCTGAGCACTGACAGGGAGCACTGGCCATCCCCTGAGCTCTCACACTGAGCACTGGCCATCCCCTGAGCTCTCACACTGAGCACTGGCCATCCCCTGAGCACTGACAGGGAGCACTGGCCATCCCCTGAGCTCTCACACTGAGCACTGGCCATCCCCTGAGCACTGACACTGAGCACTGGCCATCCCCTGAGCACTCACACTGAGCACTGGCCATCCCCTGAGCACTCACACTGAGCACTGGCCATCCCCTGAGCACTCACACTGAGCACTGGCCATCCCTGAGCTCTCACACACTGGCCATCCCCTGAGCACTGGCCATCCCCTGAGCACTCACACTGAGCACTGGCCATCCCCTGAGCTCTCACAGGGAGCACTGGCCATCCCCTGAGCACTCACACTGAGCACTGGCCATCCCCTGAGCACTCACACTGAGCACTGGCCATCCCCTGAGCTCTCACACTGAGCACTGGCCATCCCCTGAGCACTCACACTGAGCACTGGCCATCACCTGAGCACTCACAGGGAGCACTGGCCATCCCCTGAGCACTGACACTGAGCACTGGCCATCCCCTGAGCTCTCACACTGAGCACTGGCCATCCCCTGAGCACTGACACTGAGCACTGGCCCTCCCCTGAGCACTCACACTGAGCACTGGCCATCCCCTGAGCTCTCACACTGAGCACTGGCCATCCCCTGAGCACTCACACTGAGCACTGGCCATCCCCTGAGCTCTCACAGGGAGCACTGCTGGGGTCCCTGCTCTGCTGTGGTCCCTGCTCTGCTGTGATCTGGGGTCCCTGCTCCCTGCCCACCCCACAAGCCCCCTGCCCAGCACACAGAGCTGCTCTCCCTGTCCTACCCTGCCACCTCTGCACCACACTGCACTCCCAGCACAACACCTTTCAAAACTGAAGGAAAATACCATTTCCCCCATTTTTCTGCTGAAGAAAACAAGACCCCTATTAGAGAACTGACTTGCCTAAACTTATAAGGCAGGCAAGCAGCTTGCTCACATTATAGTGACTATTACTAGCAATGATTAATGAGATTGACAGGCCTTTTACCTTAGAAGAATTTATTCAGGGACTATATAATTATTATCTCATAAACAAGAAACAGCAAGTTTTCACTCAAACAACCATGGATGCCCACATTGGCTTGTACATCTTGCATTTCAGAAATAAGGGCAGCAGTGTACATTCCACTGCCCTCCAGAAGGGCTTGCTGAATGACAGCACTGAACATGGTCAAACAGCACCCTGAGAGTGCCTGGGCATCATGTGCAAACTGCAATGGAGAGGGAAGGGCTGGCAATTGCAGCCAGGAGAGGCAGCCCAGGGCAGCAGGGTGGGTGCAACACCTTCATGCTGGGATGTCTGCCCTGAGCTCCACGGGCTGGACAAGGGGGTTTCACCTCTCCAGGTCCTGGAGCAACTCAGGGACCTGCACTGCACCAGGTTCTGTGTAGCTGTAATCTGTTACTGTCAATTAGGCAGAAATTACGAGTTAAAAACCCCCTGATGTTCCTTCAGCCAGCTGAGCCAAGCACCTGGCCAGCCAGGGAAGGTAACATCACCCTGCCCACTGGTACAGGCCCTGCTGCTTGGCTTTCCTTTGAATGGCCACTTCTAGCCAAGCCTGGTTACTATTTGCTTTCATAATATTGAAACAAAAAAAGCCAAGAGCTTCTGACAAAACTTGATGCAACTTGCTGATGGCTCATTATAATAAGAATGAGCAGCCTAGCAGAGTTCAGCAGTGTGGGGTTTCACAAACACTGCACTGGTCCCTCCTGCTCTGGATTCCCACCTTGGCACGCCTGCCCTGCCAGACCAGTTTGCAGCAGTGAGGAATTGGCTCCATTTCACACTGGCAGAGCAGCAGCACAGGCAATGAAAGTGCAGGGGATTCACTCATCCCACCCAGCTGGGCAGGCTGCTGACACCAGTAGCAGCTTTTGGGGGGAAGCCCCTGATCCCTGAGTGCTTCAGCCTTGCCTTCCCACAGAAAACATTGCAGTGACAAAGGAGTAACTTCCATTCCCTGAGCTCCATCCTGCAGGGCAGTGAGCACCAGGCTAAGGGAGCTCCAGCACCCGGGGTGGTAGGCACAGACCTCACAACACTCCAGCCAACAGTGCAAACATTCACGAGATAACCTAGCAGATAATAAAATGAAAGCTAGAAATGACTCTGTCCCAAGGACTGATCACAACTGGTCATTCACAACAAACATCTAAAAGAATGCAGATTTGTGGAACTCTTAAAATTATAGCAGAACCATCTCTAAGTTTTTAACAGTGGTTTGGACATTTAACCAGCTTGTAAGTCTCTGTTATTTAAATGCGTCTATCAGTTACTTTCTGCACAATTTTTATCTCCTACATGTCACAAACTAAAAGGAAGGAATGGGAGAGCTGTTCTTTTATCAAAGGATTCAAGTCAAAGACAGCTTGCAAAAGGAAAAATAACCCCTAGTTGACACGGGCTGTCCACAAGTATTCTCCCCAGTCTCCACAACACTTTGCTGGGTGGTGAAAACACACCAGCCAGGAAGCCAAGATGGAGTGAAACTTTTCTCCAGTTCTGTTTCAAACACTGCACCAGGCCCCCATGGAACAAAATATGAATGAGCCCAGGTTTTACAGCCCTGGGGACATGGCCCAAAAGAGCACTGGAAGTATCCTGCCCTTTCCCCTCTATCCTGGAAAGCACCTTCTGAGCTCCCCCTGAGTATTTGCCTGTGGGGAGGTCAGTTTATCAATCACAGCCCTCAGTGGAAGATCTCCTGTCTCACACAGGATGGATGGAACTGGATCAGGGGCTGATACCCCCTCACTGTAAGACAGGAGATAGGAATGTCTCACTGTCACAGCAGGGTTATTAGACCTAATTACTGCTTGCAGCCTGCTTTGAAGTTGAAAAGTGCCAAGCATTATTATAATATTTTAAGTACTTTGATGATTGAAAACACACAACCCTTTGGAAATCATGATTTAGTAGTACTGTAGAGTAAGCAAGTTCATGTGAGAAGCCTGCATTGTCTCGGTGCCTGACGCTCCTCAAACACAAACAGCTCCCTCTGACATCATGGGAATGCTGCAGCCCCAGCCCTGCCTCCCAGATAATGCCTGGTGCATCCCAGAGATTACCAGCGTGCTGAAAAACCCACAGCAGAGCACCCCCTCACCATCAGGATCCCTCTCAGCAGAGATTTGCCTCTTTTAACTCCATGTGGGAAAGTTTCAGTGTTAGAGGGGACAAAGAGTGAAGTGACTAATAATGTCCTGTTATTGCTAATGGCAATACACAGCTGTGTGGAACAAGGATTCTATTTTAGCCCCAAAACATAATTAAACCTTCCCAGATGGAGTGCAATCCAAGAGTTTAGTTGTAGGTACGACTGCTAAAGACAGGAAATTCATTAAAGCAGAGCTAATTAACAGTCTGAACAGCCCCAGTTAACACTGTGGAATATCACTTCAGTGGCTGCCACTCCTGCTGGCTGGGGCCAGGGCTGTGCAGCCAGAGAAGGTGCAGTGACCAGGCAGGGTGGCTGTCCCTGCCAGAGCCCCCAGCACAGCCATGCCCTGCTCCTGCTGGGAAAGGGGCACCCAGGAGCTCCTGACTTGTCTCACAGCAGCAAGACACATCCACAGCATCCTTCTTTGACAGCTCTTTCTGGAGGGCAAAAAAAAAAAAATTCTCACATTGCTTCTCTCCTTGAAATTCTTCCTTCTTCCTACCTAAGGAACTGCCAGTGCTAAGGCTGATGGGGACATGCAGCGAGGATCTCTGAGCTCTGGAAGCTCTGGTCCATGACTTGCCCAGCTTCCTGAGTGCAGCAGCCCCAGCTCTTCATGCCTGGCTGACCAAAGAACTGTGCCTGTTTTAGTTAGCAATATTAAACATGGACCTAATTGCTTGTTAACTGCTTCAGATGCCATCTGGGCAGTGACTGTGTGACACCAGCACCAGCTCTCGTCTCATCCCAGCACCTCCAGTGGCATCTCCCAAAGCCTTCAGACTACAGGGATGTGTCAACACACACACAGAGGATTAATACACAACATGTGTTCAAATACTTCCCAGCTACGTTAACAGTGAAGGAAAATCCCCATGTATTGCCCCAAAGCCCTGTGGAATGAGACACAAGATGGCTTGAGCTGAGCAAACGCTTCTGCCTGCCCACTGCCCACCTTGCCACACTCCCCACCACTGCTCAGTGAATGCCAATTTTACCAGGCCAAACCTGCTTTGTGTTTTGCAAAATGGTCTGGGGCTGGTCTGTGTGCACCCATGGGCTGCCCACACTCCCAGGGCACATTCCCAGCCCAGGGTGCCCCCGAAGCTCCTGCCCACAGCAGCATCACCATGGGCACCCCCCCAGTGCCTGGCACACTGCAGCTGCTCTTGGCACACAGGCAGGGACTGTCCCCACCTGTGGGACACTGCCTGATGACTGAGGAGCTGCAGCACACACAGCCCAAAAGCTCAAGGGCAGGTCAAACCTCCAGAACCAAACCAGTTCTCCACAAACCCCTAAGGTTGGACAGCTACTATTTCTGAGCAGTGGAAGCTAAATGCTAAGTCACCACATGAGTCCAGGAGCTGGAACTTCAAGAGAAATACCAAGTTTTACAAACAAAATAAATAATTGAAAACATTAGGTAATAACAAGCCATCCCTGCTACCTCCTCTGCCCAGACACCTCTGGCAGTAGAGAAGGTTCGCCTGCCTAGGAATTGAAGATGTGCCAAAAGGCAACAAAAGCTTCTAATATTTTTCTTTGTTTGTTCCTATTCTTTCTTTACTCACACGTGAGTTTGGACCTGCAGTTCCTCATCCCTCCCTCTGGCTTACACTGCCTCTCTGCACAGAGGTTTTCTTTCCACAGGGCTTCTGCCACTCCACCCACTGCGAGCAGGGCAAACCGAGGCTGCTTTATCCTCTCAGTAACTGTTCATTAAATTTTTCTCCTCGGTCCCCTACAGTGGATCACACAAAGCCACGAAGCACAAGCTCTCTGTGCTGGGGTCCCGTGGTGAAGCTGCCACCACAGCCAGGGTGCCAGGAGGGGACTGAGCTCCAGCCCAGCCCTGGGCTTGGAGAAACTTCCATCCCCCACTGCCACCCCCTCCTCCTCAGGATGCTCAGGCTTTGTGAAAGAAGGGGTGAATTTCTAGGGTTTTCAGGGGTTTTAAGATAGGGGGAAAAAAAAAATCAATGCCAAATTCCTTTGAATAGAAGATACTGCATGTTGGCAGAAGGCACTTTTCACAGACTCCAGCCGTTTGAAATCTGAAACACTAAAAAGTGGCTACTGTGGATGTGCTGTATTCTTCTTTTCAAAGCAATCTGGCACACAATTTTGCTCCCCTGTTCCAGGACCCAATCCTGCATTCCTTTCACGATCAGACTCCCATTGACTTTAAGGAATGCAGGATTGGATCCTAAATGTGTGCTTTACTCACACAATAGCTCCTCATGGTTAGGATCTATTGAGAAAGGCACACTTTAAAAACCATTTGGAATTGCAGGCTCATCCACCAGGCCAGAATGCCTGTAAAGATCTCCCATTATTTCAGGAAAAATGCTCAGTGTCTGGATTGCACACATACACACACTCACACGTTTTCCTGGTTTCAAGCTGCAGGCACAGCTTAGCTTGAGATGCATCAAAATATTTTGAGCACTGACCTGATAGCCCCTAAAGAAACCACGTGCAGTTTTAGGTTTTAAAAAAAGGCAAAACTCTGGGGAAAGGAGGAAAAAAAAAAAAAAAAAAAGGGCACCAAAGCAAACATATAAGCAGCTGAATCTTAAGGTCGGTTTTTCAGAGAACTTTTGTAAAAGCCTGTAAAAGACCTGCACTGGCTAAGACAAAACAGAGCCTTGCACTGGTATTTTTGAGGATGCTGTATATTGAGTTACGAGGCTATTACGATGCAAATCTCAAATGTACAAGCTTTTTACTCGGCCATAAACACAAAACAGTATACATTGTCCTTTCAGAAGAAAAGGTTTGCTGCTAAAATAGCAGAAGCCCTACGTAAATAACCAACATTCTTTCTGCCTGAGGTCACTGACTTGGCCTATTCAATTCCAGGCTAGTCTGGGATTTGACAATCTAAGCAGGGGAGAGGCCCTTTCCTTTTTTTCAAAAGAATGCTGGGATTTTATTTGAAATTTAAACTCTTGCAAACAAAAGGTGGCATCGTATGTTGGAGGCCTATGAAGGTGGAGTACAGGATGTGTATTGTTTTCTCCCTTTACATAGGTTCTTTCAGGAAAGAGTATTCAGTCTGTGAACAGATTCTAATAAAATATTATCATCAGATAGGCAGACATAGCAAGATATGAACAAACACTTTAAAGAGACTAGGAGATTAAATTTCTAGACATATTGATGTGGAAAAAGCATAAGAACTGTTTAAAATAATATTTTAAATTATAATTTAAAATAAATAGTTTTCAAATTAATAATTGGAAACCACTCTCTAGTTTAAGTTCCTGTAGTAATTCACATTTGTACACCAAAACTGAGCTTTTCAGTGCAAATTAACCGTGGCTACAAAGTCAGCATTCATTCCCACTCTCCATCTCGTTGCTCTGCCCTGGGGAGGCAGATGATAGTTAACTGTTTTTCCCCCTAGTTACCACTGCCCAGCTCTTGCTCAGACTCTGACAAAAGCACACTCCTGTGTAGTGCAATGATCATCTCCCTTCTGGGCTGTTGTCCAGGCTGTGCAGTGCCCTGTGCAGCCCCTGGGGCTGCCCTGTGCTCTGCCCCTGCAGAGCTGGCCCAGGTACCACCCTGCACACAAAGGGCAGGCTGTGCTATGCACCCACCAAAGGGTGCTACAGTCTGGATGGAAACGCAGCACTCTGTCATTCTGACCTGTCTGTAGCCCTAGGTAAACTCGAGACCCTCCCCTGCAGTTTACCTTAACCTGCCATGATGTCAAAGGGAAAAACTTCATTATCTTCCCTGGGGTTTTGCCTCATGGCAGCCATGGCATGGAAGGGAACACCTCTGTACCCAGCAGGTGCATCCAGCCCCCTGCACCCTGCATCCCTGCCTCCTGCACCCTGCATCCTGCATCCCTGCATCCCTGCATCCCTGCATCCTGCACCCTGCATCCCTGCACCCTGCATCCCCCATCCCTGCACCCTGCATCCCTGCCTCCTGCACCCTGCATCCTGCATCCCTGCACCCTGCATCCTGCACCCTGCATCCCTGCATCCTGCCTCCCTGCATCCCTGCATCCTGCACCCTGCACCCCTGCCTCCTGCACCCCTGCCTCCTGCATCCTGCACCCTGCATCCCTGCACCCCTGCATCCTGCATCCTGTATCCTGCATCCCTGCATCCTGCATCTCTGCACCCTGCATCCTGCACCCTGTATCTCTGCACCCTGCACCCCTACATCCTGCATCCCTGCATCCCTGCACCCTGCACCCCTGCACCCTGCGTCCTGCATCCCTGTATCCCTGCACCCCTGCATCCCTGCACCCTCAATCCCTGCACCCTGCATCCCTGCATCCTGCATCTCTGCACCCTGCATCCTGCATCCCTGCACCCTGCATCCTGCACCCCTGCACCCTGTATCCCTGCATCCTGCACCTCTGCACCCTGTATCCCTGCATCCCTGCACCCTGCATCCCTGCACCCTGTATCCCTGCACCCTGCAACCTGCATCCTGCACCCCTGCACCCTGCATCCCTGCACCCTGTATCCCTGCACCCTGCATCCCTGCACCCCTGCCTCCTGCATCCCTGCACCCCTGCACCCTGCATCCCTGCATCCTGCATCCCTGCACCCTGCATCCTGCACCCTGTATCCCTGCATCCTGCACCCTGCACCCCTGCCTCCTGCATCCCTGCACCCTGCATCCCTGCATCCTGCACCCCTGCATCCTGCATCCATGCATCCCTGCCTCCTGCATCCTGCACCCTGCATCCCTGCATCCTGCACCCCTGCATCCTGCATCCATGCATCCCTGCCTCCTGCATCCCTGCATCCCTGCATCCTGCATCCCTGCACCCTCAATCCCTGCACCCCTGCCTCCTGCATCCCTGCACCCCTGCATCCTGCACCCCTGCATCCTGCATCCCTGCACCCTGTATCCCTGCACCCTCAATCCCTGCACCCTGCATCCCTGCAGTGCAGACCTCTGCAGGACCCAGCCCCCTGCAGCCCCAGGTGGGTGCTGAGGACACATTTCTGCCCCAACCTCGCTGCATGGCTGCAGCTGTCAGCCTCCAGCAGGATTATGTAGATAGATAATAAGCTAATATCTTTTGTTACCTTGCTGAAAACCCCACCTTTCTTGGCAGGGTATCCATAATCTCCCTGCCATGTTTACTCTAGTGTGGAATTCTCTCTTCCTTTCTGTCTCCTCCTACTCTTTGGTCAGGTTATTTAACCAAAAGGTTGCTTAAAGCTGCAGGGACAAGCAGCTCTCTGACCTCTGGCACTCTGGCAAGGCGTTCCTGTGCAGACTGTATTATAAACTTAGCAGATACTTTCAAGCTTCCATATAATTTGCTGAAGTTTAAATTGGCAGATGTTTCCTTTCTCTCCCACTTACATATTTATTCTATCCCATACCACCCATCAATTTCAGGGTTAACACATAAATTATTTCCACAGAGCTCTAACAGAAGAATTCATGCTGAAAACAGGTTTGCAAAAACATAAGCCAAATATATGCTTAAAAACAGAAATACAATTGCCTGCATTGATCTAACAGCTACTTCAGGTCTATATATTAACATATATCTTAAAATATTTTACTTAACAAGCCAGCAAGTGGCAACACAAGAAAATGTAAAAAAAATCTCCAAGTGTACTTCAATTTAATGTTTTTCCCCAAGGGCTGGGTTTACAAATGCAAAGAATCTCCACCAAACCATGAGAGGCCCCCCCACCACTTGACAAGCTGGGAGGGCAGAGGGTACAGCTCTTCCCCCAAGGTAGCTTCCACTGTGGGAAGCTTTCACCATTCCATCACAGCCTCTTGTTTGTTATCAGCAAAGAATTCCAATTTTCCAGCTGCTGCCTGTAAGCCAGGACTTAAAAGAGTACTTGTCTTATCTCACTATCCCAGGGTCCAAGTGCCAGCCCTGTCTATGGCAGAGTAAATCCATCCCCAAAGTGCAGCCCAGGAGGACACAGCCTCCCTGCAGCCTGGCTGGCCCCTACCCATGTGTGCCTGTCTGTGTGCCATGGTGGGTGGCTCTCCTTCAGCCTCCAGCAAGAGCCACCACAATGCCAGCAACAAGGATCCCCTGTCCTGGCAGCCTGGCTCCAGACCTGGCCAAGAGTGGAAGTTCATTGGGAAGGAGCCCTACAAACAGGGCTCACACAGCTGCAGTGTTCCCAGGAATAACCTCTCAGCTTCCAGCAGCCAGCACTTAAGGCTTTCCTGCACCACAGGTTGCATCATAACTATTATGTTTAATAGCCTCACTGGACCAATTCTTCTCTAATTTGTCTAATTTCTCTATGAGATCATTTATGTTTTTGGCCTCCATGCTGTCCCTATGGCAGAGTCCCACAATTTCACTGTGCATTGTATGAAACGTTGCCTTTTTTTCTTTTCAACCTCTGCTGATCTCAAGCTTCTGTTGCATCCTAGAGAACTCAGCAGCCTCTGCAGTCATCACCACCAGACTAAAGAGCTCTGTAAGTCAAAGTCTGAAACTTCAGCTGCACCTGGATATGAATGGGATGCACATCTCCAGCACAACTGGTATTTTTATCTAGCAGCATTCTGCTCAAATCTTCTTTGTACAACACAGGCATGGACACACACTCACATGGAACAGAATGCCTGAATCAAAGTTCACACTGTGTGATCTCCCTGAGGGACACAGGACCAACCTCCCAAGTTCTGCACTGCCCCAAGCTCCTGAGCAGCCTCTGTGAGGGGTGAGCTGCTGAGAAACACAACGGGAGGCAACTCCTATAGGAATACATCCAAAAGAAGATGCTACTGTATTCCAATAAGACTAAAGGAAGAAAAGAAGGAAAAATTAAAAAAAAAAAGATGTTTGGTCCTCAGTGTCATGTGAACATTCAGAGCAGGGCAAGAAACCACTGGAGGCTCCAGCTGACAACCAGCAAACGCTGGGTAAGGCTGTTGGACTGAGGTTACTGCAGAACCCTCATCATCACTACCAGGTTCTTTTCTGCAAATCATTATTCTCCATTGAAGTTCAGCCTCAGCTAGAAGTCCCATCTTAGCCAGGCTCTGAAGAGAAATCTGAACAAGAGCTGGCAGGTTGCTGAATGTCATCTTCGCATGGAATGAGCTGCAGCATCACTCTCCTAACACACAAACAAGTATGTTGAACAAAAGGAGTGGACACAGCCCAGTCCTGTGACAACACGCAGGAGAGCCTTGAGGGAGATGAGCAATTTCCCTAAACGCTCTCCTGCAGCTGTCTCACAACAACAAGAATGGATTTGCAAAGCTGGTGCTCCCTTGCAGCAGCACGGTGTGAGTCAGCAGCCAAGTGAGCAGCATCAAAGGGAAGGGCACTGCTGAACCTCCCCAGCAGCAGGGCTGGGCTGAGTCAGGGCCAAGGGAGCAGCCAGCACCAACGGCACCCCATGGTGCTGGGCTGGAAACCAAGCTCTCAGTGCACAATCCTCCTTCCCTTGAGATAAATCTTTGCAATAAAGTGAGACTGTTAAGATCCATAGGTCCTAGAAATGATATCTTGAGCAACAGCTGTAACCCTTTTCTTCATGGGACAATGGAAGAATGTGTCAGGGAGTGGTCCTTGGGTCCAGAAACACGAAGAAAACTGAGAGAGTACAGTACACAGTGAAAAAAACGTTCAGAATGACAAAGTATTAAAGCATCTGCAAGTTCTGAAGGACATTCTTTGGGTTTAGATTATTTAGCTATAACTTTGAAAGATCTGCAGAGACCAACTCTCCTGCTGCCCACACTGGTGAACAATTACACTGATGTTAATAATGTTATTTCAGATTTATCCTGGGTAACTTGGAACAAAACATCCCTAGGACCCGAGATATGTGCTTTAGACAATATTCCAGTATTCCTTGCTGTAAACAAAACAAAACTGAAAACCAGAGTTGTACTCAATTGCTGAAATGGATTGGGGTTTGCTCAGCCAATTTGAAATCTAATCAAAGATCAGCCCTCTTTGGGCTGCCCTTGATATTTGTGCTGACCACAGCTTCCTGCAACAGGTCACATTAGTACTAAACCCACAAGCAGCTCCCAAGCCAGAGGGCTGAATAGGTACAGCTCCTGACAGTACACTCACTTCTTTTGGCACTCAGGTACAATAAGGATATTGTTCCTTTAATGCTTAGCTTTCCTTTTAAGAAGCATGTGAGATTTCAGCCAATTCTCCACAACAATTAGTTCAGGATGAATGTACTTAACTCAGGATTCAGCTGGAAAGAGCCCAAGTAGATGCAATCAATTTTCTGCTAAATCCACTTCCTTCCTCTCTTCTCTACCCAGCATGAGACATCAGCTCTCCCTACAGCCACTGGTGACTAAGACACTGCAAACCTCTGCCTTCAGCCATGCTTCTATCAAAGCTGGTCACTCCTCCTGATTTCCCTTGGTTTTAGGGTTTTGCATATCCTGTTCACTTGCCCAACGTTTGGGTTAGGAGGAAAAGGCTCTAGAAGCAAATAGGAAAAAGCAGCTATACAGCAAACCACAAACATCAAATGCACTGGCTCCTGTGACCATGAAGTTAATCACTCACAACTGCACAGATCAGCTGCAGAACTTCACTGATAAAGGACTTTCCCCTTTGTGCAAACTGAGCCCTCCTTGAGGTTTCAGTGCACAGGTACTGTATGATCTGCCAGCTTCTGTGCTGCCATCTCTGTGTGTGAACCAAATTATCTTCACCATCATCACCCAAACCCCACAGGACTTCAGAGACAGCAGCCACCAGCTCCTCTCCCTGAACGAGCCTCAATGCAGGGCCCATTGTAACAGGGATGATTTGCTACTTGAATCTAAACAGGGTAATAAAAAACAACATCCCTTCAAAAACAGGGCTTAGAAAACATGATCTCTGGCTCTCACCTACATACCTTCTTAAGAGATTAAGTAGATGATTTCCAGCCTTATTTTCCCAAGTGCACACATTCTGCTTTGTTAAATAACTCATGGAATCAGAGAACAAGTCCTGGTGGCTGTGTTCTTTAGGCTTTCTTCCCCTAGTCCAAACTTTTGATTGTGCTCCCCTACCAGTAAAAAATGTTTGCACATGCATTTGAATACACATACATTTATATATTTATAAATTCTATACATCCACTTGTGAAGTATATTCTCCCTTCACCCTAAAGGATCATCTTGAATATTTTTCTGGGGAGCCTGCACCCCCACTTTGGAGACTGCTGCTCTAGGGACCACTGCACTGTTAATACTGATTCAGCAAATTGTTTCCATGGGTCTGAATTTACACTGCCGTGGTTCCTAAAGTCAGTAACCCACTGACTCACTCAATAAAGTTATTTGCATTACTTCCAGGAAAAATTTTGCAGGCAGTGCAGTTGGAAGAGTGACAGTGCAGAGTGCCCAGGCAGCCAGGGGAGTCGTGTGACTGAGGTTCTGTGACTATATCTAATTTAATGTCAGGACATAGCACACTTGTGTTTTAGAGCACACTGACAGACAACTGCTGAGATGCAACAGTGAGTAATCAAAAATGACTGCCACAAGACTGCTTTTAAATATGCACTAAATCAGACTCTGCACTCTGCACAGGCACAGCTAGAAGAGCTGGAAGGTGCTGGTGGTTGTGTGCTGGTGGCTTTGTGCTGGCACAGCCACCAGCCCAGCAGAGCCAGCCCTGCTGATGCTACTTCTTACAGCAGATACCTTACAAGTGTCTCTCCTCCAGTTCCCTGCCTGTTGCTTGCCTGGCTTAACACTCACTTTTACTACCACTACTCCAAACACAGTTCAAGTTCACAGGAGTTTGGTAAACACATGGTTAATGCTGGAAGGTCTTAGGTAAGAAAAAATCAGCTTGGGGGCTGGTGGAGAGGAGGAGAAAGCACCAAGCCTACAGGGACACCCAGAGCTGGGAGTGCTGCTAGAAACTCTTCCCCAGCTGCAGTGGCTGCCTGGCCCAGGCTGGGCTGCAGGAGATGGAGGAGGGAGCAGCAGGGATGGCAGGGCTGGAGCTGAGGGAGCAGCAGGGATGGCATTGCCAGAGCTGAGGCACCCCCCAGAAGCAGTAACAGCACTAAGGAGGTGCATGGGGCCCAGAACAGGAGCCCTGGGTTTTGTGCACCCATAGAAGGAGCCTGTGCAGACAATAAGAGCAGGACAGTGCTCAGAGCAGTGAGGGACCCCGTCACCACTGCCACTCAGGTGGCACCCAGTGCTGCTGTGCCACCAGCACCCCATCGTGAACAGGCAGAGGAGAGGGAGAGTCTCCATTGCAATGGAAATCTGGTCCTCCAGGCCTGCTCCTAACACCACAAGGCAGAAAGCACTCATGGGGGATTTTGGAAATGGCTTTACAGGTCCCCAGTAGCCTCCAAAGCAATGGAGTTTATCTTGGTTTTTAAAGCCCACTGCAGAGGCGATGGGTCAAACAGCCTCCTGGGCACCCCCCTGCCCCAAAGTGCCTCTCCCAAACAGCAGCAGGCGACCAGAGCACCTGAAAAACCCCTGGGCAGAAGATGCTTTGAGAGGATGGGCAACACTCCCTGCCCCACAGGCTGCCAGGCCCCTCCAGTCCTGTCACACGCCAACACAAGAGCACACTGAAGCTACACCTGCACTTGGCTTTGCAGACACCAGACTGAAATGCTCTTTGTCACTTCAGTGTCAAGGGTGGGTTAGTAATCCACCAACAGCCATTTTGTGGGTGAAGTGCTGAAGGCCCTGAGCACCCACCCCCCCAAAACAATGGCAGGAGGTTCTCTGGCCCATGACCACAGGACACAACCTGTTCCCCAGTGCCCAGTGTTCATGAGAAATGGAGCGAGAGCCCCACGTGTCCAGCAAACACTGAACACCACCCCCAGAGGAACCTCACACCACTCCCAGAGGAGCCTTCCCAGAGGAACCTCACACCATTCCCAGAGGAACCTCACACCACTCCCAGAGGATCCTCACACCATTCCCAAAGGAACCTCACATAACTCCCAGAGGAACCTCAACACCATTCCCTCCTCACTCCCTGTGTGCCCTAAGCCTGCAGGGATGTTTGGGACAGGTGAGGAACATGAACTACACCTGAAGTTATCACACTCCTGCTCTCTCCACTGCTTGAAGGGAATAATCCTCATTAATTTGAAGCCAGGAGAGTGGGTCAGCAAGAGGGGGCTGTTTAGGGGACAGCCCAGCACTGATTTCCAGCCTAGCACCAACAGCACAGCACAGGATCTCAGCTCCATCAGACACCAGTCCTGGGAACTGCCAGAGGGAGACACTGATCCCTACAAAGGGAGAAGCACTGGATACTGCTGGGAACCAGAGAAAAAGCAGCCTCAAAGCCTTGGGTTTCTCAGGCTGCTCAAGGACAAGAAATTATAGCAGTGATTAAACACCTGCTGGAGATGTGATGTTTTGCAGAAAGCATGTTTTCAAAGAGGTGTTGCCTTCTCAGACCAATGAGCCCTTTCTACTCTGTTTTCCACAAACTGTAGTGTTTCTTTAAATAAAGCTCTCTTTTTGCTTCTCCCTTGCACAAAGAACTGTGTTGCATTATCCTTTTTGCTGCTCTCCCATAGCCTCAAATGCAGCATGGACTGACCACTGGCTAGGCCACAGTGGGGTCTGCTTCAGGCTTCCTTTCAGAAAGCATTTACTGTACCTAACTCAAGACTGTGGGATCAAGTTTACAAGTTTTCTATTTTTACTTGTGTCAGCTCAGTGCAGGGCACCCACGTGTAGGGTTCACACTGGTAAAATAACAGGAATTTCATGAAAAAAATCATAAAATAATTCCTTTCTCTTTCTGACACGGTGCTCAAAATCAAAGCCATATTGCAAAATTACATGGTTTTTTATACAGCTACAGGGAAGAGATTCACCTGGGGCAAACCACAGGATTACTCTCAGTGTGATGGGAGCAAGCTCCTGCTGCCCAGCTCAAGAGCTCACACTGCCCTCCATGAACTCAAGACTACCCCAGCACTAACTGAAACTGGATTTGGCCATGAGTGATGATAAATCTAGAAAGTCCCAGAAGTTTTGGTCAAAGTCAGGATTTTCAGGAAATGAGATATTTATTGGAAGCAAGGGAAAAAATAACTTTCTGGCCAAGATTGAATTTACTGAGTTTATTCCTGTTCTGTGTTTTAAGGGAGTAAAGCAGTGAGGGGTGGTTGAAACAAGAGCTCTTCATTACCTGGGTTAAAATGAGCTAAAATTTCCTGAGAAGTCCAAGGAGAGGAGAAAACATCCACTGCTGGCAAATAACTCTCACCTGTAGAAGTGAATTTACCAGAACCAAGCTGGTCAGTCTGCAAGTTTATAAGCAGGCAAAACATTCAGGTCATGTCAAATACCAGGGGTTACTAAAGCCCTTTCCTTGGTGCCCAAGGCCAGCCCACTGCTGCTATAATCAGCCAATCCTCCAGAGTCCTCTCATTTAAATGAGAAAAATTTATGGTTGTTTATGTAGGCTTCACGCCAAGCCTGTTTCTCTGATAAGCTTCTCTGGTGCATTTGTGTCTCACATCCGATTTAGAGTCCTCTGAACACTGGAGACAGCATTCCTTGGATACTGAAAATAAATTAAAAACACAACGTTGGGCTTGGACAGAGGAATGGGAACGCTTTTGACGTGGCCCAGGCACTAAGGGCTCTTGGGAGCAGTGCTGGGAAAGCAGGCTTCTTAAAATCTTGCATTAGTCCATTTATTTAATGATATATAATCCTCAAACTGGTCCCCCATAAACTGTAAATAGGCATTATTTGAGCAAGTAATTAGTTTCAGTAGCATGCAGTAGCAGCTGTATGGTTTGGCTGCCAGACACTGCAAGTGTTTCCTCCTCCAGCAAACGCATCTATTTGGGATATAACAATAATTACTGAAAGATTTTAAAAACTTCTCACTTCTCTGGTGTTTTGACCTCAGATCTCCACATAGTTTCAAAGTATTAAAGCAGCATAGTATCACCCAGGTGAGGGAGGAGAGAAGGATTATGTCCACATGGGCCAAGCCAGACAGGCAAAGTGATCTGTCCAAGAGAACAAGGAAAAGCAAATGGAGCAAAACTCTGTCCTCTGCCTCACTGGGCTCATCCAGCCCTTGGTGACCACCAGCCTACCAATCCTCTCAGCTAAGAATTTTTCCTCTGTCGTTTGCCAATATCCTCTGCCAGAAGAAAGCCTCAGACACAGAGTGCTGAAGTCTGCTGCAACTGCATATTTTATAAGTGTGAAGACGAACTTTAGCAAAAAAAAAAAATTCTTTATTTTGTTTTTTGTACATGGCAAGATTCTTATGGCAAAGAGGTCTCCTAGACCCACAAGAAGTCAAAGCATCCTTAAGGTGAAGAGTGGCAGTAGAAACCTTTGATCTGTAAAATGAATTTGCAAGGTAAAACCCAGGCTGCTTTCTGGTGAGAACTTTAATGTGCTTTCAGGCCATACAGACAACTCTCCTTGGAAATAAGCAGTTAACAAGAATTAAGGATGAGCTTGTAACCCAGCCTGGACAGGGGGTATGGCTGAGGAGCAAAGCCAGAGCCCTCCTGTCAGACAGCACAGGAGGTGAAGGCAAGAGAAGCAGCAAAAACCAGATTTCCTGATCATGCTGTGTCCTCTGCTAAGAGCTCCAGTCCAGAGCTGGACTGAGAGCTGGCCTGGCAGGAGGGGAGAGGTCCTGTCCCTGCACTGTCACCAGGGAATGACAGCAGCAAGTCCAAGACTAGAAACAGCAGGAAAAGGTAATAGGAATGAGAATAGAAAGCTGTGAATTTGGAAAAGGAGCTTTGCTGGTGAGGAAGGACAGACTGAAGTTTCCATGGCTGCAAAGTGGTATAATCCTGCCTCCTTGATATGGGGATGATGAGCTGCCAGCAGTCCTTAGACACTGGGAATTCCAGGAAAAGCAAAAGACACTCATAACAAATCAAAACAGGAAATTACCAGGGTACAATAAGATTTCAAACAGTGCCAGAAGAACTCACTATTTTCTGGAGAAAAACATACTGACATGCAGTTAAGATTTTGACTAAAGTCATCCGTTGTGCCTGTTTGAGATTGGAAACAACAGATGCCCACCAGAAATAGCAAGAAAGTTTGAATTCTTCAGTAGCAGAGCAGATACATCAGAGCAAATGCAGGCAGAAAAAAAAAAAAAAAAGACAGCACATGGGGAATGGAAAACTTCCACAGGATGCATCAGAGACAAAACTGCAGCTCAATCCTTCCAACACACCAGGAAAACAACCAGGTGATGGTGGCCCACTGACCACACCTTTGGTCAGTCCAAAGCAGCAATGGTGAGATCAACTCCAGGGCACAGAAAAGGTGGAGAATCACCCAGATGCCAGGAGAGGATCCATGGCTTTAGGACAGGGACACGAGAGCCTGAATGGGTTAATACACATGGACAGGTTTTGTGTGAGGATGGAATGTACAGAAACAGGCACCAGGAAAGAAACCATCGGTTGTTGTGGGTGAGAGAACAGATTCCCTGCCTGCTGCAGGACAAAACTGATTAACTGCATGTGTGGACAGAGAATTGACTCTTTGTTGAAAAACTGATGATGATATCTATATTACATAAGAAATTATTTCAGGGTTTAGTCTGCAGGTTTAGTTTTCAGATGAATAAAGATCAAAAACACCACTAAAGCATTTTTTGCACTTGGCAAAATACACAGGGACAACACACAGGAGAAACAGATCAACAGAATTACAGGAAACCAACCCTGTGTTTCTCCTTCAATTCATTCTCTTCTCCACTTTTTCCTTCCCCCTGTTTTTTGATGACACTTAAAAACTACAGAACCTGGAAATGGGAAACAGGAACATCTGTTGACAATGTCAGTGACTTGCCTGTGCTCTGTTCTGGATTATCTGGATTTTTTCCCTTTTGAGAGACAAGCTTAACAGCAGCACAAGGGAATCTCTTCTTTTGTAGAAACTGAAGTGTGTTCCAAAAAAACATTTTAAATGGCTAGAGGGGAAGGTAAGAAAGGAAAAAAAATCCAAAAAAACCCCGAACATAGGAGGGAAGACTGAACACCCAAAAGATGAGCGTCTCAGAGAAGACCATCAAGACCTGCAGATAAAAGATGCCAATAAGGAAATGGAAAAATTTGACCAAATCTTGTTACTCTAGACAATAGGTGACATTTCAGACCCACAAAACTATGCAAAGAAGTGATTAGGTTCTCTGGAGTTTTTAGAGACAGAAACCTTGTCAATTAGAGCATATTTTTTTGTATTTCGTGTGTTTTCCAACCCTTGAAAGGATCACAGGTGCTGTCAGTGAATGGTTCCACATTATGAATACAAAAATGTTGTGAAAAGAATACATCTATGGTCAGTCAATGAACACAGAAGAAAATTTCCATCATGAGTTGCCAGGCAACCCCCACCAATTAAAATAACCATCAAAAGCCATGTATTTCATGCTGGAATCATTAATAGCAGAATGCAATTATAGCCTTTCAAGGAAACAAGGAGACAAAAACCATCAGCCAACAATTGATCACATGCCCTCTGATATCAGCAATAGAGAAGCATTTCCCAGTTCCCTGTCAGGCAGGTACTGATCCCACCACCTTTCCCTGGGCTGAGCCTCCTGCTCTACCACAGCTGCTAAAGCAGCTCTCAGAGCAGAGTGGCACTGGACCAACATACACACTCCCACAAGCAAAAATAGCTTTAAGCACATGCATCTTCAATATCTGGTTTGTCCCCATGGAAGTAAAGCAACCAGATGAGCCACCCCTAAAAGAACAGGTTCTCTCCATGAGCTGAATTGAATTTAAATCAGTGACAGAATTGAAAACATCTCATGACATCATATTTAGAGCACAGTCTGTAGAAGGGACCCAGCAATGGGCTGCTTTATTCCCAGCCCAGCACACAGAGCAGTGCCCTGCTGGGCCAGAACTACCTGGGACAGCAGACAGCAATGCAGAGAAATACAAAATGCCTCCTAAAATGTGAAACCCAACTACATAAATTTTAAATAAAGGAGACCTTCCTGTGTCTATCCCATCTCAAACATTTCTGATGACCCTCTTCCACCACATTATTTTTATTCTTCTAAAGCCTGGGATATTATCAGACTAACAATGGATCAAGATAAAACATTTTTCTAGGAATCAGTACCCAAAGGTACTTGGGCTCTTACATGGGGTGGTATCCAAGCTTGACTTTTAATTAAAATAAATTTTTAATTAAAATAAAGACTACATTCCAGTGCCTCTGGCAGGATCACACACCAAAAATCCCAACATTTCAGCCTGCTCCAGTGCAACAATATGTGGGTAGAAAATGGCAGGAAAAGTGCACAAGGACATGAGGTGCCCAGGAGCCTGTCACTGCACAGCCCTGCACAGCAATAATGCCCTCCTTCCAGGGCTCCTGCTGGGTTTCCTGGATGCCCTGAAGAGCTGTACAAAGTGGCTACAGAAAGATGAACAGATACTGAACCTGCAGCTAAGTCAGTGAAAAGTCAATCATGAGCACCAGGGGTGAACCCCTGACACAAAACCACACATTTGTACCACTGTGATTACCAACACTGGTGGACACACACTGCAGAGCTCACAGATTTGACACTGAATTTTGTTTTATTTCTCAGAAAGTCATTTACATTTACAGACAATTTCATTTGCAGCTACAAAGCAAGTACTGGCAGTGTGCAATTTGGATGCAGCGACTCATGCCAAACTAATAAATACACTGTGGGGACAGAACAAATACAAATTGAAAATGAACCTTCCACTGGGAATTTGGGTATTTTAAAAACTCACCAACTGCTGTAAATATATACTGAAGGGACACAGCTTCCTTAGGATGTTCTGTGCCATACTACCACCAAGAGCAAACAAAGGTTGAGCTTTGGGCAGCAAATACGCAAAAGACCATTTCCAGTGTCACAAGGAGCTTGTCTGGGACATGGCCACCTCCTATTAATAGACATCCACATCCAGTAGCACCGAGTGGCCTCAGACAGAAGTGAAGAGGCAGGTTGTGACTGTGGCCATGAACTGACTGCCTTTTCCCATCAGCTGGGGGCATGGGCTGGTTCAGAAGTGCCCTTCATAGCCTCAGGGTAATAATAACAATACTCCCACTGTGGTTGTCCCACTTGGGCCTTTGAGAACAGCAGCTCTGTCAGCCCTCCCTGGGATCCCCTCCCAGAGAGCTGGATGAGCTTGTGAAGGCTGAACAAAGGCAGCAGCACTGCCCATCATCACCTAAACTGTGACACCTTTATCACCTGTCCCTCAAATCTGAAGTGCTGTCTGGCCCCTGTGAGTGCTCTGGGCTGGACAAGAGCCACCAGGTGAGAGCTGCACCCCTTCAGATGCTCAGTTTGCTTTAAGCTTCTGGTTGATCTTGCCATGATTTTCTGTGCCTTAAAACCAGCAGCAAAAGCTCCAATTAAAGATGCTCAAGCATTTGCTTTCATGTAGGAGAGCAGAACATGTTCCTGGTTTTTATGGTGTAATACATCTCAGCTTTGAGAATAGAGCTTTCAAACCCTTAGCACTGATACTCCTCATTGCAAAGATTTATCTTACTGCACTTTCTGCCATCATTGCAGCTGGATTAAAATTTTCAGCCTGAAAAGACTCTGTGGACAATGTTATGATATACAAACTGAAGGTGCCTGGTAAGTTCTCTTCTTTAATGAGTATCAACCAGAGCCCATTAATTCCTGCAACTGTTCACCTGCACTTAGATCACACAAGCAATCTGGCATTACAGCAATTATCCTTCAAGAAATCCTGTCATGCTCTGAAATACTATCAAGAGGAATTAGATGATGAGCTGTTCAGACAGATATATTTCAGCTCTTGTCTTCCATAAGCAAAATCTGCAACTGAACTCCTGCCAAAGCCAAGATTTTACACTTAACAGAAGGGACAGATTATGTTGTTGCCTGAATTAATATGTTATTTAAAGTTCAGCAAAGCAATTTTACATATGACTAACATAACATATTTAAACACATCTAAGTGCTTTGCTGAATCAAGGCCTAAAAGGGATTCTGTTGGTATCAGGGCTGAGACAGAACCTGCATTTAAAAACCATCTTAACAAGCTTCAGTTGTTTCCCCTAAGAGATTGTGAATAAAGATCTACATTGAAATACCTGATCTCAGGAAATCAGATCACTTTGGCTTCTACCTTACCTGAAGAGAATTATTTGATCTCTGAAAAAAGCTATCTAAGGAGTATGACTTTAGGCAGAAGGCTGTAGGGGTTTACAGAGATGTGGCAAAAATCCACTGACAGAGCAAGGATCTGAGATACAGAACTTGCTCAGTTATGGGAGCAAGGCTCAGCCATCCACTGAACACATCTGAGAGGCAGAAAAGCAGCACATAAAATGTGCCCAATAAGTCATCTACTCTTCCTTTCCCTGTTAATTCTAATCTCAGCTTACTGGTGAAATCTCCTTTTTTTTTTTTTTAGGAAATCCTGTAAAACACTAAATCAATACATTACTGAGGGTTTTTCCCAAAGCTGCCAGAACCTAGGAAGATAACTAAGAGATTTACCATCTGAACATTTTACCAAAATGTCTAGAGGGGACAGAAGTCTCCTGTTTATCTGCAGTATATTTACCTGAAATACTTTTCCATCTTTCTGCAGTCACATCCTCAAAGAGGGAACCACCCTCACTTGCAGGAGACCCAATAACTCCCATTCCATCCTTACACCTCTACACTGGCAAGGCTGGAGCCCCCACAGAGGTGCCCATGGCTGAATCTGTTTGGGTTTTCCTCTTAATTACAAGTAACACAACCCCCCCAGCAGTGATGTGATAAACAGTGGTGGGAGTGGGAAAGGACAGCACTGGGAGCTCCTGGGAAAGTTGGATAGCCTGTCCTGGCACATGCTGCCCTCTTCAACCAGGACACCCTGAGAGGTGGCACCTGGCACTGAAACTGAAGATAAGCTCAAAGAAGTGGCTAAGAAAGGGCTCTGACTCAGGCAGAATTTCCACTTCTCTGCACAACTGCACTTGTCTTTGCTGAGTTGAAAACATTCACTGCCAAGTGATGAAATGAGGCCTTGGAGGCTCCATCATTCATTATCACATTTCAGCCTGAGTGGTCTCCAAACCACAATTTTTCCCAAGGGTTTGAAATATTATTTTATTTATTTTTAAAATTGTATCTGGTTAAGTATTGAGCCCTTATCGGAATCAGATATCTTCAGGTGCAGAATTATTGTTCTTTGGTTATTGCCTTTTATTTTCTACAACCATCCTATTGAAAGTAAAACTGAAAAATGCTGGAGATGAGCTCAGATAATTCTAGTTATCTGAGGGAAAAAAGACAGACTAAAAAACACAGGCAATCTTGTGCTCTTAGTTTCACATTTCTAATTTGTGTGGTGATGGCACAGGTTTTGGTGGTGGGGTGACTTTGTGAGAAGCTGCCAGAAGCTTCCCCTGTGTCCAGCAAAGCCAAATTTGGGCCCATCAGTGACAGTGGCAGCACCTCAGGGGAACATTCAGGAAGGGGGAGGAAATCCCTGTGGGATTGCAGCTGGGTGAGAGGAGAGGAGATGTGAGAGGAGCAGCTCTGCAAAGCCCAGGGCAGGGCAGGAGGGGCAGGAGCTGCTGCAGGTGCTGGAGCTGAGGTTCCCCCAGCCCGGGGAGCAGCCCAGGGAGAGGCAGCTGTGCCCTGCAGCCCACGGGGCCAGGATGGAGCAGAGACCCCCCTGCAGCCCCTGCAGGGCCCCACACGGGAGCAGGGGGGGCCTGGAGGAGGCTGGGACCCCACAGGGAACCTGGGCTGGAGCAGCTCCTGGCAGGAGCCGTGCAGAGAGGAGCCCAGGCTGGAGCAGGATTGTGGCAGGACCTGGGACCCCACAGGGGACCAGGCTGGAGCAGCCCATGGAGCACTGACTGCAGCCATGGGAAGGGACCAGGATGGAGCAGCTCCTGGAGCACTGACTGCAGCCATGGGAAGGGACCAGGCTGGAGCAGCTCCTGGAGCTCTGACTGCAGCCATGGGAAGGGACCAGGCTGGAGCAGCTCCTGGAGCTCTGACTGCAGCCATGGGAAGGGACCAGGCTGGAGCAGCCCATGGAGCTCTGACTGCAGCCATGGGAAGGGACCAGGCTGGAGCAGCTCCTGGAGCACTGACTGCAGCCATGGGAAGGGACCAGGCTGGAGCAGCTCCTGGAGCTCTGACTGCAGCCATGGGAAGGGACCAGGCTGGAGCAGCCCATGGAGCTCAGTGTCTCCTGTGGGAGGGACCCCACACTGCAGCACAGGAGGAGTGTGAGGAGCCCTTCCCCTGAGGAGGAAGGAGCAGCAGAGACAACCTGGGATGAGCTGAGCACAGCCCCCATTTCCCATCCCCCTGCACCTCTGGGGAGAGGTGGAGAAAGCTGGGAGTAAAGTTAAACCCAGGAAGAAAGAAGAGGTGAGCAGAAGGTGTTTTAAGATTTAGTTTTTATTTGCCGTTATCCTACTCTGATTTGGTTGTTAATACATTTTTTGTTTCTGTGTCAGTAACTGGTGAGGGAGCTCTCCTTGCCCTTATTCCAACTCACAAGCCTTTCCTTATATTTCCTCTTCCCATTCAGCTGAGGAGGGCAGGGATGAAGAGGCTTTGTTGGGCACCTGGTGTCCAGCCAGGGCCAACCACCACATAAATACACACAGGAACTACAGCACAGATACTGGTTTAGGCAGAGAGAACCAATGGACTTCTTTAGTCTCCTGTCAAAGATTCGGAAGGAGCACCAGTATGTGTGTTGTGACCTCTCGCCCAATAAAGATCATTAATGATCACCCAATTACCTAAAGCTTGGCTCAACTTAAAACATTCTCCAAAGGGATATTTGGTCTTAATTTGAAAACAAAGAAGGATAGAGAATCTGCCACTTCTCTTGCTATTTTGTTCCAGCAGTTAATCATCCTCATTGCAGAAAAACTGTCTTTGATTTCCTATTTGAATTGTGTAATTTCAGCCTCCAGGAAAGACCTCTCTTGTGTTTGTCCCTGGTACATACGAGACCACTTTTTAATGCTGTTTTATGGTTCATGTACTTATAAGCTCCAGCCACATGTCCTTCCCATAATTTCAGATACCCAAAATACACTTGGCTCTCGAGATTAGCTTTTCTGCAGCCTTCAATCATCTAAGTTCTTCTGGGTCTTCTCTGGTTACTCTCATCCATTTAAAGGTGGGCACCAAACCTAGAGCTCAGGTTTGAGAATCCTACAGGATTCTCACACAGGTCCCAGCAATGTCACAAGATGAACTTCTCACTCATAAACTGCAGTCCTGTGAGAAGTCTCCATTTGGCTGTTAGCACATGAGCTCCTGTAAAGCCCTTTCAGCACCATTCTCAAGGCTGCAGCTCCCACAGATAGGGCCTGCATGCCTTGGTCCCAGGGTTTAGATCTACTGGCACTGTACTGAAACCCTCTGGGTTTTCCATGGGTTGCACAGCCCAAAATACAGTGAGAAACAAAAGAGTTAATGCAACACCCTCCTCCCAGCTATGCTCATGTTGATCCTATTTCAGAGCTGAGTTGAGAGGAAAAGCTCTCAGCCAATGCACCAATTTATGAGGTGGGTCTAGCGCTGGCTAAATCACCAGTGCACCCACTAGAATGATTTACTCATTTCCTGCTGTGAGATAGGGTTAGGAGGGAAGGCAAAGCAGGCTCAAACTTTGAAGGGTATAAAGAAAACATTATTAACAGAATCTAAAAGAAAAAACAATAAGAATCAGAATATTTAGTTCTGATTCTAAATATCTTAAGTTACTCAGAATACTTGTCCTCTCCCTAGACCCTCTTTTCTCTCCCACTGACAACGTACAGAAACAAATCAGTCAGTTTACATCTCTAAAACAGTCTTTCTCTAATTTACTTAGGGAGAGAAGTCTCTCTCATCAGGCTATGGAGACACTTCCACAAGAAAACAGTTCTCTCACGGCTTCAATGTCACAGTGAATCAACCACCTGGGAGAATGGAAATCTGATCACTGTGTCAAAGTCCCTTTCCTTGACTTACAGTTTTCCCCACAACTGTTTTTGAGGACCATATCAACTTATGGGGTGCTATTTTTAAGGATTTTGAGCAGTTCAGAGCAAAGTTCTCTTCATCTTACTCTGAGATCATCTTCAGGCCTGGGAACAGAGATCTCCTTCTTCCCTGAGGCAAAGGGTCTTCATCACTCTTCTCTCTCTCTCTGGTTAAACTTCTCATGGGACCACAGCAACTTCAGTATCTGCTTACTTCAGCACGAATGCCTTTGCTCATGTCTACAACCATCCCCTACTTTTCATGAGTTACAGGGAAAAAAAAGTCTGATATATCAATCATATCTTCTCCATAGCTTACAAGAGAATTTCAGTTCAAGACATCAGGGACCTGACTCTTCCTTCTTGTCTGACCTTGATGTCTCCATGCTGTTTTTCTACACATCTTCATCTCTGTCCTTTTCCTTCACTCAGGAGAGAGAATTGATGTTTGCAGGTTTCATCTCTGCACTGAAAGAGTGAATATCCTGCCCAGGCAGTGGCTGGAGCAGTTGGGGTGAAGTATTTCAGGCAGCAGTGGGGGCTGGGCCAGGACAGCAGGGGCCCAGTGAGAAACGGTGGTGGTTGCTCTGGCTGTTTTCTGGCTTTTACTGCATTCAGTGCCAGGGGGGTCCAACCCAGCCCTCTGCAGGCAGCGCTGGCTGTGGCAGAGTGGGCCCAGCCAGAGCTTGGCCCAGGCCACAGCAGGACAGGGCTTAATGCCAGCTGGGTGTTAGCAGTGACAGCATTTCAGCCATGCCATGGACCACCAGGCTGTGCTGGGGGGAGATCCCAGCCCTGCCAGTGCTGCAGCAGAGGCAGGGCCTGGCTCAGCCCAGCACCCCCAGGCCCACAGGCTGTGCAGGCCTAGCCTGGCCCTGGGGCAGTGCAGGGCTTAATGCCAGCTAGGTGTTAGCAGTGACAGCATCTCAGCCATGCTGTGAGCCCAGCAGGCTGCGCTGGGGGGATCCCAGCCCTGCCAGCACTGCAGCAGAGGCAGGCCCGGCTCAGCCCCGCTCCCCCAGGCCTGTGGGCTGTGCAGGCCTGGCCCGGCCCCGCCACAGCCTGCCGCCCGGCCGGCCTCTCACCTGTACAGAAGAGTTTCCTGGGTTTGTTCATTTTAAGATGTGTGTTCACAGAGGCGTGTTCAACTTCCTCAGTGGTTGAACAGGTTGTCAGTTCCCAAAAACAATTATCGATCGGTCTTTGTCAGACACAGAGGAATCTCTCAGCATCTCCTCCCAGAAAAAATCATTTCCATGGGTGCCTTCTTCCCTCCTCACCAAAGGCCACATGTGCAAAACCAGCACAGGTCTCACCCTTGAATGCAGCTGAGCCTGCACAGCCCCTCTCCAGAGCCTGCCTAAGCCTGCCCAAACCCTCCCCTGCCAATGGAGTTTTACCAGAGACTGCAAACAGAAGAAAATCCAAGCCCCTCTCACAGATGAACTGTCCTGGTGGGCCTCCAGCCCAGGGCAGCACACAAGACAACCTGGAGCATCTCCCTGTGTGGTGACTCACGGGAAGCTGCCTGAATCACCAAATTCCAAGGCACTGAAGGGTGGGGCAAACAATGCTTCAAGTGGACATGTCTCAAGTTGCCCCGTGATAGGTGAACACTGGCCACACACACCTCTCCAGAAGGGTCAGAAAAGCTTGTGAAGTGTTTAAATAATTGAGCTGTGTTTGTATTTTGCTGTTAAAATACACTTCCTGTCCCTTACACACCTTTCTAAGGAACAGTGGTGTGCATACAGAACCCCACGGTAGCAAACACACAGCCTGAGTACTGAAAAACAACATTTCTACCCCAGAGAGGAAGTTGGAATTCACCCATGCAATTAGGTTAGGTTAATGCTGTGGATAGACATTATCTGATACCCTATTTTGTAATCCTTTGCTAAGCAGGATGCTGTTCACTTTGGGAGCCAACAAAACAGCTACTCTCTTACTGTGAGACCTAAGCAAAGTCACAAGCAATCCCTGAGGGTTTGAGATGAGTTCAACCCCACATCTGGTATGGTCCAGAGTTGTTTAGAAAGGTCATTAAATTCTACATTCAGGTTGAAGGTTTCCTTAAACCAATATTTATCAGTACAAATCTCAGGAGAAAAGACAACACTTCTGTCAGAAGTGAACTTTACAATGTTCTTCTGATTATCAACTTATTTGGTTCTATTCCAGTGATATTCCACTCTTTTTCTAATCCTTAATTAATCCTTTTTATAAACAATCTGTGCTCAACACATTCTGCTCAGAATAAATCTTTTGCTGATATGTATCATAACAAGATCTTCAATAGCCAGACAAATATTTTCATATATAAGGAACCTCACTAGATGTGTGCATAAAACAAGAAAAATCACCTGACTCCTGAAAATTGAGCTCTCACACTTCCCTTGAGCTTGGTGGGAATTTGTGAGCTCTCAGCAGTTACAGACAAGACACTGAGGAAGTCTCCATAATGCCTGACTTAAGGCACACTTCTGAAAATGCTGCCCTGAATTTTCCATTTCCCCTGGCAAAGCCAGGACTTCCCCAAATCACACACAGAAACATCTCTTCCAGATTAAAAAGGAAACCTAAAAAGGTCCTGAGAACAGCAAGAAGGAAACAGTGATTTATCATCTAGTTTTCCCCCACAAAAATAAAATCTTGTAATAGCATAAGACATTTCAACACACAGCTTCTATTTGTTCTTGTCACATTCAACCATAAGTGAACAATTTTTGAGCACTGTGCATACACAAAAATGACAAATACACATGCCTGACTAGACTTGCATTTGCAAATAGAAAGTGACAAAAGTATGGTTTTGGCTGAACAAATTTTACCCTTTTTTTCCCTATAAAAATGATACATGCATATTACAGTTCCATAATGGCAAGTGATTTAAAGCATCCAGTGCTTCTAACAGCCAGGTTGAAGCCATTTTGTAAAGGCAGCCCTTCAAACAACAAAACACTACTTTTCTGGGCTGCTGCTTAGGAAAACACCATTGAGCACTTACAGATGGCAAATAAAAAACAACTTTTGAAGCCGGAGCCCTGCGTGGGAATTTTGCCTGGGGAAGCAGGCAGGATGAGGTCTCACTTTGTGCACTGGTTGCTAAAGGAAGCCACAGAACAAGGGCATGGCAGATCTGACTTACCACAAGAGCAGCACGTGAAGCAGTTGGTATGATAGAGGTTACCCATTGCTTGGCAAGCCTGGCTCGCTCCATACACACCTTTTCCACATTTTATACAAATACCTACAAAGGAGAAAGAGAATCAAAGTTAAAATCTTCCACAGCTCCTACAACACCTCCAGGTCGTTGATTCACAACACTCATGATACCCCCACCAGGCCCTAAATCAATGGGCTCCTCACCCTGAAGAGATTCAAGTACCCAAGCAAATGCATGGAAATTAACCCAAAATTAAGGGGGCCAAGCCTCAGCTGGTGTTTCAATGCAGGGAGACTGAGGCTGGCTACAGACAGAAACCCAGAGGAGGCAGGTGCAGCCAGAAAGGGCAGAGAAATCCACACACTCCCTGCACACAAATCTGCCAGCCCAAGAAATAATTTAGTGAGACCTTCACCACAAAGTGCTCCACCACATGACATTCAACAACCACTGACAAAACAATTCAGTCCAAGCCCAAAAGATTTCTCCTTTGCCCCCTCCACAAACACAACATCAAGGGTGTTTGTCTGCAGTGAAAACCACTGGGAAAATGGATCTGTCAGTCACATTCAGCACTTGTTTAATTCCCCATGAACAGAGGATGTAACCTCATAAACACAACCTGGCACCTTACCACACTGAATAGCAAAGCCTCTGCCTTCCTTTTGGTGTCAGGGCAGAAATTCAGGTTGGCAGTTGTGCTTCAGAGGGCTCAGAAATTCACCTTTACTGCCTGCTCCTGATGATGCCAGGGATGACTCCCATGCAGCCCTCAGGAGAACAAGGCAGCAGGAGCCAACAAGTCAGTGGTCAGCTCTACCCATGGCAAACTCACCGAGAAGGCCATGATTTCAGTAATCTCTACAAAGAGGGTTTTTGGGGATGGTTGGGTTTCGGGGAGTATTTAGAGCCATTTCCTCCATATATATATTTTTTTTTTTTTTTAGTCTTTTGACTATGCATTTATTTCTACCTATGCATAACCTCTCAAAATTCAAACCAAAGAAGGGAATTAATTCAAGGATCACTTTGGTTTTGTCTCCCTGTGAAGAAGAACTTAAACTCTGGGGAAGTTTGATTCCTTCTGTCACACAACTGGGACAACTGACTTTTAAGTTTTTCTGAAATAAAAATGCAAGTTCTTTGGGGGAAGATCAGTATATTCTGAACGGGCATCCCTCTCTTGTCCTGGAAGACATCCCTCCATGACCTTCTCCAGTGTGAGAGCTTCCACAGGCTGCAGTGCTCCAGGAGCTGCTCCAGCCTGGTCCCTTCCCATGGCTGCAGTCAGTGCTCCAGGAGCTGCTCCAGCCTGGTCCCTTCCCATGGCTGCAGTCAGAGCTCCAGGAGCTGCTCCAGCCTGGTCCCCTGTGGGGTCCCAGGTCCTGCCACAATCCTGCTCCAGCCTGGGCTCCTCTCTGCACAGCTCCTGCCAGGAGCTGCTCCAGCCCAGGTTCCCTGTGGGGTCCCAGCCTCCTCAGGCCCCCCTGCCCTGTGGGGCCCTGCAGGGGCTGCAGGGGGTCTCTGCTCCATCCTGGCCCCGTGGGCTGCAGGGCACAGCTGCCTCTCCCTGGGCTGCTCCCCGGGCTGGGGGAACCTCAGCTCCAGCACCTGCAGCAGCTCCTGCCCCTCCTGCCCTGCCCTGGGCTTTGCAGAGCTGCTCCTCTCACATCTCCTCTCCTCTCACCCAGCTGCAATCCCACAGGGATTTCCTCCCCCTTCCTGAATGTTCCCCTGAGGTGCTGCCACTGTCACTGATGGGCCCAAATTTGGCTCTGATGGACACAGGGGAAGCTTCTGTCAGCTTCCCACAAAGTCACCCCACCACCAAGATCTGGCTGTGCCAGCCCAGTGCAACAAATCCTTTCTAAAACTGAACTGCTTCAGTTCACAGCAGCATCAACTCAGCTATCTTTACGAGCTGTGCAATGTGATCAGATTAATGTGGGTACTGGCAAGTTTAAAAAAAATATTTTTCCTATACTACGAATTCTAGTACTGACATGGAAAGACCATTCATTATATCACAGGATTTATTGGTGTTTATACCTTTAACTCCCTCATTTCTTGTCATGAAGAGTCATGCCTTTCATTCAGCTAGCTCAACATCCTGGCACAATGTTGCCATTTTAGACTATTTGTCAAATGAAATGATAAATTTAAAACCCAATACATTAGTTAATATTTTTTAAAATCTTAAACCCGATTTCAGAAATTTAGGGAAGCAAAAACTATGAGATAACATCTACCCAAGCTAAATCTAGTGAGATGAACTAGCTGCCATCCAGATCCATCAGTTTATTGCACACTTGTTAAGAGAATGCCAGTCCTTGGGCAAGCTCAGCCCTGACACAAGAAATGGGAATTTCAGAACATTTGTTGTCTTATCCAAGGCTGCTGAGTATATTCATTTATTTGTAACCAAATGTTACAGAAAACATGTTCTCTTTGCTATGAGTTAAAGGTTAACTGATCAAAGATGGCTATTGATTGCTGTGGATACTGACTGGAAGAGGTGTCCTGTGAGCCAGCAGCTGCAGGAATTCCCCACTCCTGGCAGCAGCACAGAGCCCAGGACCCTGCTGCTGTCCCACCACATCCCCAGGGCTCTGCAGGGACCCTGGGGCAGAGGGGCTGCACGGAGCAGAGGGGGCACACCTGGAACAAGCCAGTGTCACCTCAGCATGAGCTCTGCTCTGCCATCTCGGTTCACTCTTGGCCATGGGGACAGAGCAGCCCCTTCAGAGCCCCCATGTCCTGGGCACTCACTCCTTGCCCACCTTCTCACTCCAACACTGGCAGCTATTGATGATCTGGCTGGCAGGTTACACCGACAGAACTATGTATTCCCATCCACACTTTGAGCTATTCAAAGAAGAGCAGGAATCCAGTCTGTAACTCTGGCAATTCTGGCTCTGAGCTCTTGTGCACAAATGTACTACAGTCCAAAGTGCTTTGATAAATGAAAGTTATGACCTCATTTCTTTGCCATTGCTGCACTGAACCATCAGAAGCAAGAGAAGGATTTATTGTGGATGTTAAACTTGCACTGGCCTCTCCAAGCAAGTGATTTGTTAGGAGCAGCTGTCAGTTTGTTAACTTGTTTTCTCCGAGAGAGTAGTCATTAACTCCAGGAATGAATGACCACAGAGATGATTAGCATACTAAAAAAGCGTATATAAAATTCCAGAAGTGTATTTTGGAAAATATATATGCAGCTGCAGAGTGAGTTTAGTGTGAGCTCATAACTGTCTAGGAAAAGCCCTGGTTACATGGCTGCTCAGGTCTGCTTTTCCAGCAGCCACAGCCCAGACTGCACACTGTGGGCTTGTGAAGCCCTGACACAACAGCTACGTCACTCTTCCCCCCTTCCCCAGATTTAACTCCAAGGCTTGTTAAACCACCTATGAAGAATGTTCTGTTGCAGAGCAAGCGTGTCTCATTTCTGACACTTCCCTTGACAGGATTTCAGATCAACTTCTGCCTTCATATGATTCCTTGCCACTCCTGACTCCTCAATTCTGGGCAGTCAGCTGTACCCCAGATCTTTAACACATCAGCTGCTATGTTTTGACCCAGCTCATCAGCTCTCCCACAGATCTGGTGTCTCTCCCCAGAAAAAGACATTACAAGATGTTGCATATGCTCAAAGTTGCCATGAAGGCTGGCTGAGCCAGGAGCACAGCATCACAGCAGTCCTTGGCTGGGGTGGAGATGTGTTCACACCCTTGCAGAGCATAGAGACTGAACAAACACCCCGTGGAGTGCAGCAAAAGACCATCAACTAAAATGGTACAAGAAAGAGAAGGAGCTCCCAGGGACTCCCTGCTGGACTCCAGGACATGGCCAGTGCTCCCCACACCTCTGACCAGTCCACTTCACTGAGCTTGACCACAACAGTGAGAACATCATCTCTGGACACCAGCCAGGCAAGCCTCCAGCACCCCATGGCAACAGAGCTGGCAGAGGCACAAGCTCCCTGGGTAACTCCTGCCCCAGCAAACATGGATATCAGCACAGCAGAAGATCAGACAGGTATTTTCTGATGTGTTCAGTGACTTTGCTCCAGACTTGAGATCAAGTGCAATGCATTGTAATTAGCAAAGGCATCAGCAACAACCTATTTTTCAGCTTGCTGGTACTTGTAAGAGTTCCCTTCTAGCAGCCTGTGCATTACAAGAAGTTCAGTTTGGGACCTGTACATCAGATCCCATAATGCTCTTTTGGCCATGCCAGTACAGGCTGCTACTCCATACAGACCTCACCAGGAAGCCAGAATTAGGAAAAAGACTGATAAATGCTATGCATATTATGGCAGATATTTAACCACCTTTTGGCCACACTTTGTCCTCAGACATAGGTGGAATTCAGCCTGTGCCTGATGCCATCCTTATGTAACCTAAAGGCAAAGGTTTAGCATGAATGCAAGAAAAATGGTACCATGTGGCCTCCAGTGCAGCAGGCAGCAGCTGTGTGAGCTGGGAGAATCCAGCTACACAGACTGAGCACCATGGCCCGGGCAGGAGCTGCAGCTTCACTGCCTCACAGGCACACTGCACCTCCAGGATAACTGCTACATGCTGCCTACAGTAGGAAACAACCAGGCCCTGTCATCAAGAGTTATGGTAAAGCTAAAATTAACAACTAACACATGGCACAGATGACTCCCTCCCTGCCTCTGCAGCTCAGGGAAAAGGGCAGATGAACGTCACGCTGGGCCACTGCAAAATCCTCTTTTCTTCTCTCAGAGATGGAAAACCATCTCTGCACAAGCCCCAAACAAGACTCTCCACACCTGCATCCTATCCAAGGCACAGGGCCAGGGAAATGGACACTCACTGGCACAGAGAAGGGAGAACAAGCAAGGGGAAATCTCAGCTCCAAACAAAAAGCCAAACTGCAGCAAGAGCTGCAGGAGCAGAGGGCTGTGGAGGGGCTGGGTCACACACCTGCAGGTGTCCCTGGCCAGGGGAGGTGTTCCCACACTGCCTGCAGCCAGTGGTCTCACACAGGGTGCTGTGTACCTGTAAAATGTGTGCTCATGAAGGCAGGTAGCCAGTGAAGCCCAGGGCTGCCCTGAGCCCAGGCAGCTGTGCCACTGCTGCTGCAGAACCTGCTCAGCTCCCAGCAGCTCCCATGCACGTCCTGGGATTGCAGAGGTGACTTCAGGGCAGAAAAATGCTCCTTTCCTTCCAACAACCACAGCAGGAGGGATCTTCCAACACACACGTCATCCCTCAGTCAGGTGCAGACAGAAGACACGAGGCACCTGCACGGGGCACAGCGAGGGAGGGAGCCCAGGGAGCCCTCCCAGCCCCTGCCACCATGGGCTGCTCTCACTGCAGGGCTTGCATCTGCTACCTGGCAGAAACCTTGCAAATGTACAAAGGATTCAAGGATATCTAACCTGAAATGAGATCTGGTACATACAAGTTATAGATAAATACAACCTGGACACGCCAAGCAGCAACATCCTGTGATAGGAATGATGGAAGGACTGCCTGGCTAAGCTACCAGCACTGCCTCTACCCCAGGAAAGAGCAGGAGACACCATAACTTGAATTAAGGCTGAAAATGACAGGTTAAGAAAACTGAGAAATGCTCAAGTGAATGTTTTAGGCCCTCCTGCAAAGCTCCAGCCCATCCACACCTGGCACCCCAACACCCCTGAGGGAGCTGACCCCATCTGGCAACACAACCCCAACTCCAGCCTGGAAGTCCCCACGTGCTCCCTGCAGCAACTGTGCTGGAGTGCACTACACTGGAGGAACATGGGCAACAACACCTAACACAAGTCACAGCTTAAGCAAAGCAAGGCAAGAAGCAGCCTGTGAACTGGGAAACTTCTTGTTGTCACTGTTAAACCTTGCTGAGATTGCCCCCAACCTCACTTTCATCCTCAAGGGAATAAACCATAAACTATTTATGCCCTTGAGATATGCATCTGCTGACTTAAAAAGATCTCTATCACTTCAGTGCCTGTCTGCTACAGGAGGCTTTACTCAATTAATACACAGGAGGGATGCATGTGTAGAGCTTTACTCAGAAAAATCAAAATTTGAGACAATTTATGCTTGGTTACAAATTCAACAAACTTCACATTCAATGGAAGTTTTAGGTTCTGGAATAACTTTAATAACCTCCACTGTGCCTGTTGCTTAATAGCAGACTCAGCTACTCCTGCTGGCTCTGAGAGCAGCCAACCATGCTGTCTGTCCTGCTTTGTCCTTAACCATTATGGGGTTTCAAATGCAGGCTGAGGTGATGGGCAAGTGTTTGGGAACACAGAAGGCCACAGAAGCAATTCACAAACATCACCCTCCCTGACTCCCTGTTTCAGCAGCTCTAGGGCCAGGGGATGGCTGTGGCAGTGAACTAAAGCTGCTCCAGGCCAGCTGTGCAGAGTGAGATGCCATGGGAGCCAGGATCAGCCCTGACCAAACTGGAAGGAAGGCTTTTGTTACTGCTGAAATAGATCCACCCCATCACACAGTGAAAGCCCAGAGCCAGCACAGCAAATGCTTATTGCTCCATACAGTATGTGAAATTACTGCTCTGAAGCATGAAATTACTGACACTATCTGCAGGGCTCAGCCTGCCCTGGTGCCTCTGCAGAGCTCCCCTTTATGTGGAGCTCTGACAGCACAGGGCTGAGCATGGCCCCACTGCTACCTGCACTCTTTTAGTTACACTGATGCTGGCTTTACAAATATTCATTCATTTCTCTGTGTCTTCATTTCGTGCATGGCAGTTCCAGGGTAATTTATACTTATTTGGCATTTACAGAAAAATCTTTTACCACTGAGGCACTGAAGTGGAAGACAGAGGAGTTCTCATGGCTGCTCCACGGGCTGTGCAACTCTGGGATTCAGAGCTCAGCTCATGCTCACACTGACAATCAGCACAAGAGGACTTGCAAATAACTTCAGCAACCAAAGTACTAAGCTAAAATAAAGACAGAAAAAAAAATCCTGTCTCTAAAAGTACCTTGTGATGGCTGGGATTATCAAAGCAAGGAGACAGAGCTCAGGTGGTAAAGGAGGGCACCACTGGGAATGAATAAATCACATTCCCTGTGCTACTGCCCCTCCCCTGCTGAACTCCTGAGTGTCTTGCTGTGGACATGAGCACTCTTACAGCCCAAAGGAATCAACAAGGCTCAAACCACACTTACTGTGCCTGGAGCACAGTGAGTGTAACCACATCTGTAATGCATCCAGCTGAGGAGTGCTGTATTTCTTGCAGTGCAGCAGCATTCAGAGCAGGACAGGCTCTGGCCAACACCTGGAGCTGGTACAACTGCTGCAGAGGAGGGCACAGCAGAGGCTCAGTGAGCCCAGCACACACACAGGTAGGGCCCAGAGCCAGCAGAGCTGAGCCATGCTCCTGGCTGCAGTCCAGACACATCAAACACCAACACCCAAAGCTCCACAGTGCTCCTGAGCAAACTCCCAGGAATTGCTGGTTATACAACTGGGGATCACCTGAGCTCTGGGGCAAGATGCTTGCCCATGCCATTACTTCAGACTTTGGCATAATGCAGGTCAGACTGTAGACCTTTTGTTTTATTTCAGCTTTTATTAAAGTTTTATTTTCCAGGGACAGGTTTACAGACATTGAGACAGTTTTATTACAGCAAATAAACAATAAACTAAATATTTAGAGCTCATATGGCCATCACCTTTCCTTTCTGCTGATGCCACACATTAATAATAATACATTTATCTACACATTGCAGATTTTTTTCTATATAAGTGCTGGTGTTCACAGTACAGAATCAGTCAGAAAACCCCCTTTTCCAGTTTTGATGTTCCTAGTTACCTTTAGTTTCTGTCTTGGCTCTTTTCCATATTAAATGTGAGTCACTGACACCTCTGTGGTCTTCAGAGAAAAAACCCTCTGAGATGACAGGGAAGAGACAGAACCAATTTAAATACTTCAGCTTACAGGAATCTGTGCAGCCAGGTAGCAACAATGATGCTGAAAGCACCAACAGTGCAGCCCAAAGAGCCTGAAAACTCTCCAGCACGTCAGAGCTGCAAACATCAGCCTGGAGACTTCTCATTACATTCTCCTGACATTGCACCTCTGAGTCATCACTCTAATATATGGCACAAAAAGGTCATATATTACAGCTGACAGATTTCAAATGGGTTCATGATTAAACAAGGAGACTAGTCTAAAAGTTTCCAGGTGCACTTTCCTATTTTCTTAGATAATGGTCTATTTCCAGCACGAGCATGACAGTCTGGGAAAGGCAGGGAATTACGTAACCACGCTGGGTTACAAACTCAGCAGCTCCTTCCACAAGCAGCTGCCAGCCCACAGGGACACCACAGCCCCAGCACTCACCCCACAAACCTGCTGGCACCTCTCCACAGCTCACAGCTTCCCCAGGGAGCTTCTTCACTATTCCCAGAGGCAAAAATAGGTTTGCTCAAACACAAATATGCATATAGGTAGGTATTATACCAAGCTAACACTTAGAAAGGCTGAACTATTCACTTAAGAAAAGCTGGAAGTGACTTTAAAATCTGTCACTTCAACCCTCTGAACCATTTTTTTTTCAGCCACTTCAAGCCCAGTGACTCAAGGATGGCTTTGAGAACATCAGGAGGAAAAATGTACCTTCCTGTAAAGTAACTTGCCACAGGTTTCTCCCACCTTTAGTCAGAAGCCTCAGGTTCCCCACCATGGTGCCAATGAAATGCTGTCTCCCCTGCAGCTGAAAGGCTGAGCCCAGGGAGGAGCTCAGTGCAAACAGCCTCCACTCACATGGAACATGGTCAGACTGTAAGAAAAGCCTGTCCTGATCTAGCAAGTTGAAAACCCTTGGGACAGCTGGTCAAAGACATGTAAACAGGATATTCTAATTTTGCCTCCTCTACCTTTGGGAAACAGCAGCACTAAATGCTGTAGATGTGGGCTCATTTCCTGCCTGGGAATTCAACTGGGGGGAGAAGCAAAAGTTAGAAAATCAACACACTGCCCGTGTTCATCCTCTCCAAGGCAGACCTAAGGCGGGCAGGGGGCTGTTCCAGCTCCTGTCTGCAATGATTCCTGCAAGAGGGCAACTCTGAGCTTCCCACAGCCATGAGCTCCATTCCCACCTCCAGGGCTCCCCCAGCACCACCCAGACCTGCAGGAGTGGACAGGTCTCCCTCTGACTGACACTGAACTTCCAGCACCTGAATAAATCCAGCTTTACAACTCTTAGTACCACAGAAAAAGATACCCCACAGTGTAAAGTCCTGATAGTTAACATCATCTTGGCAGGATTTCTGTTAGGTCAGGTATCTTCTGTCTGGACTGCTTTGACTTTTTGCTGGATCAGGCATTGTCAGTCCTGGATCAGGTAACAGTCTGCTCTCCAGCAGCTGGAATGAACTCCAGGGTATGTGATCTGTCTGGCTAATTCCACACAAATGTGAACACACACTTGATTCACATCCAAACAGTATCAATGAATGATCCAGAAATGCACAAATATTACACTCAGGACCATCCCTCTCATCTTGACATGAAACAGGAGCAAAGTAGGTATAAAAGGGCAGAAATTGGGAAGAAAAAGAAAAAAAAAAAGAAAAAAAAGAAAAAAAGAAAAAGAAAAAAAAGAAAAAAAAGAAAAAAAAAAAAAAAAAAAAAAAAAAAAGAAAAAGAAAAAAAAAAAAGAAAAAAAAAAAAAAAAAAAAAAAAAAAAAAAAGAAAAAAAAAAAAAAGAAAAAGAAAAAAAAAAAAAAAAAAAGAAAAAGAAAAAAAAAGAAAAAACCACAGAGCTAGCTTTCTCTGATTAAATAGGTGTGAAATGGATATGGTCACAACTCCCAGCTAAGAAGCTGTTAAATCTGCTTATGCCCCCAGTTATGAGCTCTCTGCCAGAGAGTGACAAACCAGCAGCCAGAGCTGGCAGACTGTGTCTAAAATCACACCTTTTTTTGCCACCCACCTTTTCTGCTCTTGCAGACAGAGCAGTGGCACAAGTGCCTGGCTGCTCTGCACAGCCTGGGCACTGAGGGAGCAATGTCCAAGACAGTGACTTGGCTTGGAAAGGAGCTGACACAGAAGGCAGCCCCCACCTGCACCAGGGTTTTGGCATCATCTGCTCTTTTCACAACCTGCCCACTGCACCTGCAGCCAAAGCTGTGGCCCACAAGCCCTACAGAGAAACCTGCAGCCACTCAGCTGGAGTGCTAAGCTGCTGCTGGTAAAGAACACTCCAAGTCCTGCAAGAGCACTTGGCACTGAGATGCAAACAGGGAAACACCCCTGGCCTCAATGGCTCCTGTCAAAGAGCAATTTGCTTGAGGGGGAAAGGATTTCTCTTTGCTAATGATGCCTGTGCCCAGTGCTGGCAGAGCCAAGCACACCTCACAGGAGGCTGTGCCCAGAACTGCACTGGGTGCCTTCCCACACTCACCCTCCTCACACCCCCATGCCAGGACAGACAGGCATCCTCTCCTCAGGATGATTTTTGGAAGATGGACTGTTTCTTATAAGCTGGATGCCAGCCTCAAGTCCAAGTGAGGAACAAGACACGAGATGCTCTCCTCTCCCACTCCTGACACCTCACCACCCAAACATCTCTTATTCAGTAACTCATCAGCTCCACCACCCACAGTCATAAGACAGCAGAGGAGTCCTGGCTAAATTTCTAGCAACTCTTAGAAAAATATAACTAAAGCAGAGTTAAAGAGCAAACTCCCCTGGCATAACTATTTTTAAAAAATCTTTCTAGAAACAGCAAAAATCACCTCCTCAAGAGCTGCATAACCAGGGAAAGAGTGAGCAGATAGAAGAGGGTTAGGAAGGTAATTTTTCACTTTGTTAGTTACAGTAAACATCTCCAAATAAATGTGACCTTATTAATTTCATCATTTCAAACCTCCCTTCTCCATTTTGAAAGGCTACATGAAGTGATGAAATGTTGGTTAATTTATGTGTTAGAGGACTGGCTAAGAAACAGCAGAAACCTATAATCTTTTCATAATTATAAGTCAGCACTTAACTGATATGAGAAGCCTCCATTCATAGCCACTAAAAGGAGCATTCATTCCTCTTTACATCACCCCTTCACTGTTATGTCTTGATGCAATTTTCAACAGCAGGTGAAACCACTAAAAATTGGAAACAGTGTGAGAAATTTTCCTCTATCTGGTTTTAATTAAAACACTCAGCAAAACAGAGAAGTGATAAAGAGAGGCACCTTTCCACCTCAGCTGCTGCCTGTGCATCCATCCTTGGAGAGCCCTTGGAAGCCTCAGGTGCAAGGGCAGTGGTGTTTTCCCTGGCTCAGGCTGGGATCATGGCAAAAGCAATAAAAGATCATTCACAGCACATAGATTGTGAACCATGTGGGAGTTGTTTGGTGCCCTTTTAGGTGTCAGGGGATGCACCTGAGAAGTGGGCACTGGAGGGGCTCTCTGGGAATCCTGGCTGAGCCCTGAGCTCCCCACAGGCTCCCATCTCACAGCTGGGCACAGCAGAAGCTGACACACCCCCAGCCCCTGGTTCAGACACAGCTTTGTGGGCAAAGAGCCCAGACTGAGGCTGGTCACACCTGAGCTCAGCCAGCTTTCAGTCCATCTCACACTCTGTCCTGCACCAGCTTGTCCAGAGGGATGTCATGGGTGACAGCACCAAGAGCTTTACTAGCACTGAGATCCACCACTGCTCTCCCCTAATTCCCCAAGCTCTTCATCACAGAAGGCAAACCCAGCAGCCCTGCTCCACATTTCCCCTGCTCTTCCTTTCTCTCACATATCTGCAGAAGCACCTCTTGACTTCCCTGTCTTTCACCAGGGCCAGCTCCAAATGAGCCCTGTGTCTCCTGATATTGCCCCCAGGTCACCTGTTCCTGCTTCCACCCCTTATATATTACACAAATCCTTCCCATTTCTTCCTTCAGAACCCCCTGCCCACCCATGCAGGCCTCTTGCCACTTCCTGCACATCAGGATGGACCATTCCTAACCTGGAGCCTGCAAGCCTTGAAAAATCAGCCAGTTTTCCTGACTCCTTTTCACCCTCTCCCTACCTACTTTAGACCTCCTGTAAGTCAGTAAAATACAGAATTTATATATGAAGTATTTGAAGTCAGTTCAGTCTACAGAAATGCTCTCCCCTCTTGTACCACTGGCAGAGTCTGGACTTCAGCTTCCAAGTAAATCTCACCCTGTCTAAATTCACAGCAAAATGACATGGCTAAGTAAAGAGCTACCTGTGAATATTTACACATTAAATAACTATTTATAGATTTAACTCCCCACTGGATTTTCTTTGCACTTAAAAATAAGCATAAATGCATTTCTGAGTCTGACCTTTGATCAAAACATTCGAGATCAGTGTGTAAATCACTCAGTTGGGATTTTTCCTTCTCATGTGTTAAGTCACTGCAGCACAACCTAATGCAAACATTCTGTTAATTGCACAAAAGCCCTTTTGGAATGTCTCCTTTCACTGTTTCACCAAGAAATAGGTTCCTCAATGCTCTCTTGGAAAAAAAACAAAACAACAAAGCAACTATAACACAACTCACAAAACTTATCTTTTTAAAACTAGCTAAAATAATTAGTTCAGTTGTTGAGGGTTTTAAAATTCATTTCTGCTTTAAAAAAAAAAATACTAGAGCCTTTGTCTGCAGATGAATGTAACCTCTTCTGTAATTATATCCATGAAAATAAGGGCAGCTTTTACCAAATCAATGATGAAACTCTCTACTGTGCTTTCTCTGTAAGGTTAAGAGAGAAGTACAGAGTTGGGACTGAGCTCGTGCCTGCACATCCCCTGCTTCTGCCTTTGACAGATGAAGGATTTAATAATTTCTCCAGATGAGCTAATTGTCCCTCTTAGAGAAGGAATCATTGTTGATTCTCAATTAAAACAGACTGAGCTTCACTCTAGTACCAGTCACAAAACTTCTCTGGTTGTCTTCCACCACAGCAGGAGAGATGTTTCTTCAAGCAAAGCAGGCAAAAAAAAAAAAAAAACCCAAGAAACATCACTCAGGATGTTGTTCCCCATTGGTTTTCAGCTGGTGGAGCCACAGCTTTCATCCTGCAGTGGAGTCAGTGAGTCAGGCTGGCAGGAATGTGCAAGGAGGAACATGCATCCCTCTCCCTGTCCTTCCCTGAGCCAGCAGCACAGAGCTGTGTGCTGGGGAGGAGCTGAGCCCCCTGCCCTGCTCCCTGTCCTTCCCTGAGCCAGCAGCACAGAGCTGTGTGCTGGGGAGGAGCTGAGCTCCCTGCCCTGCTCCCTGTCCTTGCAGGGCCAGGCTGCACCCCCAGCTCACAGCCCTGGGCAAGGCAGCAGCTCAGCACCCCCAGTCACACCTGAGATGCTGCCTGTGCCCCAGGCTCCAAACTCCTCCTCCCTGCACAACCCTTGCCACTTCTTCTTCATGACCTGATCATGGAGCTCCTCCAGAGAAGAATATCTGAACTATTTTATTCCTGTTTAGGACTAACCATGTGGACTGCCAGCTGTTCTGCTCTCTATACTCCAGAACATCCTTATCTCACTTCTTCCCTCCCTTCCAAGCTTGTGCCCTGCCCTGGGCTGCAGGATGAGCACAAACATGCAACTGTTTGTTCCCCAGTGGTTACACTTGACCTTGAGTCAGTCTTCCTTAATTTAGACCCTGAGACAACACTTACTTTGTTGACTTCAGTCAACTGCTTGGTGAGAAACTGAAAGCTGCATGGTCCAAAAAATTCAAACAGCAACTGGTTTGCAGGCTTATTGGACACTTTCTGGCTGGCAGCTATTTTTGGGGGGAACAGTAGTGTTCCAGCAGGAAACAATGCATGCAGAACTGAGCCTGCACCAGCAGCACATCCAGCTCCTAGATCTTCCTTCAAAACAGGAATTAATGTCCACTCTTCAGGGAGATTTTTACACCTTGCTGTCACCTGGGAATGCAGCTCTCTCCACTCTCATTCTCTCTCTGCATTCTGGTTGCACTCTGTCAAATTTACAACATGTACAAGCAAAGCTGAACTCATGACCTAACATTCCCTCACTGTGCCCCTATAATTTGGTTCCCTGGTCAAAATTAAAACGGCTCAAATTAAAAATAAAGTGAGTTTATAGCACTTTCAGCTCAGCCCTGGCAGTTCTGGACCAACAGACATTGCCTTGAAATGGCAAAATCCCAGAAAACACTTAGGGGGATGCAAATACACATGCATGAACTTCATAACAAAAGTGAAATAATGTATTTCTCAGAAACTTAAGCAAATATTACACTGTATCTGCCAGAACTCTCAGCAGCCTTCCCCCCTTTTTTTTTTTAATCTATGTTTTCTCTTGCCTTTTCCACATTGTATGGGGACATGAAGTTAGAATCTCCCCAAATATGCACACACTGGTGAACACCTGGAGCAGGGCTAGAAACTCCCCATGCAGGCATTTCCCCAGCTGGGAACAGAAGAGCTGTAAGTCAATGCTCATTATTCAAGGGTACTATGTCAGAAAAACAAAGTCCTTCCCCCCAATCCTGAAATGCACTTTCTCTCTGACCTTACAATAATCTGACACCAGCTTTCCCAATTCTCCAGTCCAACCAAGCAAAACACCCAGCAATTCCAAAGGAAGTTCTGCCACAAAGGAGTCCAGGATTTGTCCTTCAGCTCAGGAGCATGGGTGTTCTGTTTTGTGGGTTCATTTTTTTCTCCTTTCAGGAGCTACAGAAGTAAATCAGACCAAGTGAGATGTGGTGTCCAGCCAGAGCCAGGCCACCCCATGGGTTTGAGCTGCTCCCTGCTCCTGCCACCCCCATGGGAAGCCAGACAAAGCCCCTGGAGGTGGGAAGCAGGGAAAAGAGTGGAAAAGCAGAGCTTCACACACTTGGCACAGCAGGAAGATGATTTGCAAGTCTGCACTTGGCACAGCTTCAGAGTGTTTTCTTTGGGGCAGCCTCTGTGGATCTCCTCTTTCTGGGCTGGATTCCTCCCAGGTGGGAAAGAGGGGCTGAGAAAGCTTTTCCCAAAAGAGCCACCAGTTTGCTCTTACACAGCATTTAAAGCTGTTTCAGCCTAACCCAAGCTACCACTTCTATTTTTACATTTTCTTAATAGGTCAGGAAGGTTTTTTGGGTTTGTTTTTTTGACAAGGTGTGGTCTGGCACTCCAGTCATTCTACCCCATGTGGAATTGCCCCATTGCTCTCAGGCAATGTGGGATTTGGTGAGTGGATTGCCACATCTGCACTCTGCCAGAAACTCCTGCAAGTGGCAAATCTCATCCATGCTGCACTCAAAGCCCAAACCTGCCTGGATTTGAGTCCTTCCTCTCTCCAAACTGGGCAGTGACCAACTGCAGGTGCTGCTGGGGTGGCTGCAGCACTCTCCACAAACAGGCAACACCTCCAGCACTGCCACTCTCACCATCCTCACACAGGAATGCCTCCCTCAAAACCAACACACACAATCACTGGGAGATTCCCTTCCCAGGCAAAGCAAAATAAGCTTTTTTCTAATAGTTTGTGAAGCAGCATCTGAGTCTAGCACCTGGTGGCTGCCAAGATTTCATAAAAAGACATTAAGTGAGAACAGGCAGGACCTATTATTTTGCAGGACAAAAAACCAAAAGAAACAAAAAAAAAACCCTAACAAAACCCAAAATAACAAAAAAAAAAAAAAAAAAAAAAAAAAAAAAGGCAAAACACCAACCAACCAAAACAAAAAATGGCAACCAAAAGAATAAAATGGGAAGAGCCCTCAGTCACTCAGCATGTGTGATTTCACATGATGAAGGGTTTTTAAACTGGGGTTTTTAGAATATAGTAATGGGTATAGGACAAGATGGAGAATTTAGAGTGTTGTCTCCCCTCTGTGTTCTTCCTTCTTCATGTTTTCAGGCAGTAGTTTCTGGTTGGACAGTCAGTGCTGCACTGCAGGTCACAGCAGTTTGGTTATTGGGTCAAAAGTGTAAATAATATAGGTGTTAGCTCTTAATTGGACTATTTAGCTTTAAAAGACCTTGTAACTAGCTAAATTCAGCTCAATTTTGCATGCTTTTAGCTGGTAGCTAGAAATATTGCAGAACTCTCTGTACTTTAGATAAGATTTAATAAACAACCAAGCCCAAACGTGAGAAAATTAATCTCCTTTGTATCTTTAATCCTAATTCTGAGTGAAGACAAAAAAAAAAAAAAAAAAAAGACAAGCTAATAATTAAATGGTGCAGCTAGCACCATTATAAGTTTCCAACAGAGCAAGTGCATTACTGCTCTGCATCACTGCAGCTTTGCTGGGCTGCAGTGCCAAGGGCCAGCCCTGCCCCAGCCAGGAACAGGTACAAGCCAAGAGATTTTCCAAGACAACCAGCTACTGACCTACACTTCAAAAAAATTACATGCTTATTTCTGAAACCAGCTCCAAATATGGACTCTAACACACTTGATTGCTCTGCAGGTCTGTTTTCCATTGAGTGTGTAGATTTGGGAAACATGGCTCTGATTAAAAATGGGCAACCCACCAACTGCAGGGAATTTTCACATAACTGCCTGGCAAAAACAAACAAAAATAAATAAATAAATAGAGCTGCAACAGTTATTGCCATTCATCAAAACTTCTGCCTTGTTCCCTGAGGAATTGCCATCTACACCTGAGCATGCACCTACACCTTGGATCAGAGCAAGGTTACACAAGGTGAGGAGCAAATGCACAGAGAAACACTGAGAATCCAAGATTTTACCAATTACAGCTCTTTCCACTGCCTACTATACAGTTTTCTCTTAGCTGATGTTGCACCCAGTGTCTTTTGCTTCTTCCCTTTTTCTTTAAAGAAAACCAAAGATCACCATTCCCTTTGAAGCAGCACAGTTGTGGAGGGATGGAAGGAGTGCCAGAGCACTCACAGCAGTGGGGCTGATCCTGCTGCTCTTCATGCTGGTGACAGAACAGGCAGGGCAGCAGGGAGCAGCACATGGCCAGGATAACACACTTGTGTGAGCAGGGACAACCACAGGAGAGTGACAGTTTATTCACTATCCCCTTGCCCAGACCACTCCATCAGTGATTATTTTCCAGTCATTCAAGATTTGACTGACACAAATGGATTTAGCAGGAACTTCACACCAGCCAAACACAGAAAACCAAGATCCTGCTCTAACTGTGATGCTACTGAAGGTGAGGTCACATCCACAAGGCCAAGAAAGCAGAACCAGCCCCAGGAGCAGAGCCCTTGGCTGTCTCAGCTCAGCCAAGCCCATGTTTGATTTATCACAGTCACTACCAGACTTCTCCCACCAAAAGTTTCCAATCCACACACACACAGACAGCAGCCTCAAATTGCTGGCATTAGAATTTGGGACATCCATGACCTGTGTGCCAGCAGCACCTGACCCAGCCAGGGATCCCACTCAGGGCAGGGTAGGGCCAGCACAGAGGGAGGCTGAGAAAGAGCAGCAGGACCACCCAGCCCAGCCCAGCAGCTTCACCCTGCAGCTCAGGGGAAAGCTTTGTGCCATCACCATGAACAAAAGGGTATTTCCCATGCCTGGGAGAGGCCACAGGCTCTCCACAGACCACAGGAAATATGATCCAAACCAGCTGAAGCATCTAAACATGCACAACTGTCAAACTGCATTTAGGAATGGCTTTTTGTTGCTCTTTATTTTAACTTTGAAATTTTCTCATTTTTTCAAGTGACCACATTAAAGGAAGAAAACATCTTGTTTTCTCTTTCCAGGAGTTCTGAGGTGTCAGCAGTGAAAGAGTTCACCAAATAAATAAATGTTTGGATGGCTGGGAAACAATGAAAGTCCCTAGCAGCTCTTCCACAACAGCCATCTACTTTCCCAAAAAACTATAAATACATTCTGAACTGAAACAAGCTTTGTGCAGCCAAATTCTTAAAAGAGCAATATTACACATGAGACATGACCTCTTGTAACCTATTAAATACCTCCTGGTTGTCCATTTGATCCACTCCCTATTTCATGACAGCCTCTGATATTAACATTCTTTATACTTGCACTTCTCTTCACATTCCCAAACACACACATTAACCCCAAATCATTTCACTGCTGCAGCCTGCAACTAAAGACTGGAGTTGGGGAGATGATAAAGTATTTGTGCTGTTATTCCAACCCAATCATATCCCTCTTTCAAAGAGCCTTGGTTTCAGTTTGAAACCAGGCAGAAACACCAATTTAGATTTGCTAATTTTAATATACTTACTTTTTGCTGTGAGATAGAATTAGGAGTAATAAGTAAGGCAGGCTTAAAAATTAAAGGGCATAAAGAAAACCTAAACCTTCTTCTAAATACTAATTAATATAAAACTGGCACACAAAGTCACTTCATTTCTCATCCCTGGCACCTGGGGACTCAATTCTCTGCTGGGTGGCTGAGCCCCCAAAGCCCATCAGGGGTCCCTGAGCCCACCTGCACCAACCCCACCAGCCCAAGATGGATTTTTGGCCAGGCCAGGCAGAGCTGCAGCACAAGGGTGGGACACTGGCCCTTGTGCCCCATCCCAACCCACCAGAGGCTCAAACCCCACTGGCCTGCAGCTTCTCATGCAAAGCCTGCCAATAAAAAACTTTTCCAGCATCTCAGATTTGGAAAAAGGTGTCACTGGCAATAAATCCCCAGCCCCCCCAGCTGAGACCCCCTGTGCAAACCTTTCCACCTTGATGTGCACAATAGTTCTCAGCTGGGCATTAAATGGGTGTTTGTGCTCTGGGGGGGCTGGGGCTTTTTCCTTAATGAGTCCTAGGCCTTTCCTTAAAAGTTTGCTGGAATGCATAAATGTGACATTAGAGATTTAGTAAAAACTGCTCCAAAATACAAGGAATGAGGTTTCAGACAACGTGAAATACTTCAGCTGGAAGAGATGCATGACTTGCTTGGCCACTCTTTTTGTGCTCAGCCTCAGCACAGTAACAAGCAAGGCTATGCTGACAGGGAGCTAAAACAACCCAGTGAGGTTAAAAAGAAGAGATAACACATGCCACAGAATGGAACTATCTGCTCCAATGTAGAAAAACAGAAAATCCACTTCCAGAGACAGCACCCACACAGGCACATTGAAAAATCGCATACAAATGCAGCCAAACCCCACATTTATTGGTTGATCATTAGCACATTTGCTAATTTTGTTCAGAGCTGAAGGCTAATAAGCCAGCAGGAATGCTGCTGGCAGCCTCAGGAGCTGTCACACCCCTGGAGCAGCTCCAAGCAATGCCACATCACAGCCCCAGGTACCATGAACCTTCCAGAGCTGAACACAAGGGAGCCTTTCCAAGCTCCTGAGAAACCTCACATGCACATTCCTGAATCCCATCCCTCTGCTGCTTCAGTTCTGCTGGATTTCACACATCCCCATCACAGAGGAGGCACTTTGTCCAGGATGGGCAAAAAAATCAACCACCACATCATACTCTGAGACACTCAGCTTCTCCAGCCACAGAACGTGAAATTATTTTGGACACAGCCAACCAGACTCTGCCAATGTGCTGTGAAGTGCTGTCCTGAGATATTTGGGACATATGATGTAGGCAGGAGACTAAGCCTGGAGCTCATTAAATGTCTGCATAAATGTTCTGATCTTAGTAAAACTGTTTGGCTTATCACTGTTAGTTTATTTTCTTTCCATTCTTGAACAATCCTATTATATACCTGAAAATTACTTTGCCAAGTTTGGGTTTTTTTTTAATAATCATTTTAGCATTTTTAAAAAATAATCACTTCAGGATTAGGCAAATTCTCTTCCTTTGGGAGAGTTTTCTAAGCACCCAATATCCACACAGCTAAGAGACATTTACATCCTAATTTATAAACTGTGGATGTTAAGGATTTCAGCCTAGACCTGCTGCCATGAAGCCATCAGTGGTAACACACCAACTTGTAGCATTTACACATTTCAGATGTAAAAATGATACAGGGATGTGTTTCACTGAAAAAAAACCAACTAAAATCAAATTATAAAATCACTTACTTTGACAGTCACCTGTTCCTTCACTGCAGGGTTTTTGTATTCTATTTCCATTTCCATTTTGCAAACAACAGAGTCCACTGAACTCATTAAAGTCATTAAACTGAGATTTCCTCCCAGTTCACACACCATGTATGATCCTCCAGTGACTGCACCTCAAATGGGACATTCACACCCAAAAATCTTTGTGGAAGATCCAGCACAGAGGTGAGACAGACAACTGCCAATACAAGTTCAACTCTGCTACAGAACCATTTTTGACTTTGCTTAGGATGTCCCCCTGACCCCCTGAGAGAGAGCAGAGCTGACTGGGTTGGGGTTTTTTGGGGGTGCACAAAGAAACAAAAAACCCATTTGCTATGAAAAAATTCCCTATCCACAGTCAAGTGTCATGCAACTGAAGATAAGAAAAGGTTTGTCCCCATTCATAACACAGGCTTCTGTCCAAGTTACAGCCATCCAAATTCCCATTTCATGTCAATTATACATGTTACATGTATCTAATACTTCATAAAATAAAACCACACATATTCCACAGCTCTCCCCTGCTGTTACTACATCACTTCCCAGCTTCAAGGAGAGTCATAAGGATGTGCATGGCTAGCAAGGACTGCAAGAAGCCATCTCAGGAGCATCCCTCACAGCACATTTCATACCACAGACTCCTTTTGCCCAGCTCTCTAGACTTGTGTTATCCTGTGCTTTTTTCATGTCAATTCCTTCTACCTTCTCTCCCCCCTTTCCTACCCCTTCCTCCCTCTGGGTGATGTCCCAGCTGCAGAGTTTATCACTCTTGACCATGATTTCCTTGCCCCATTCAGGGGACAGGCTCCTGGCAGTCCTGAGCCCCAAGGATGCTGCTCCTGCACAGGTACCACTGCATCCTCCTGCACTGCCCCATGAACACACACACCTCCCCTGCCTGGCCCCTTGCTGAGGCTTTCTTGCTCTTTGGAGAGGGGTCAGAAAAGCCTGACCACTCTCAGATTAGTTTCAGCAATGTATTAAAGAACAGAACTCTGAGATACACAGCCTGTTTGAACACTTCAGAAGACCCCACCATGTGAGTTTATTTCTGTTTAAGTGTTTGCCTATCAAAGGCAATTTTTTTTCCCAGGACAGTCTCAACTGCAAATGCTGAAGGACAACAGCTGCTTACCAACACTGAATGAATTTCTAAGCCCAGCAAAAGAGAAATATAAAGTAATTACCAGACAATAAATCTTTGCTCATCCCCCTTCCCAAACAATGCAATGTATTAATCATTACCTCTACTTTGATGGCAACAGCAAAGATCTAATATTTCATAAAGAAACCTTCAGGAACTCCTAAGACTGAAAACAACTCCACAGCAAATCTCTCAAGTGTTCTGGTCACTAACTGCAAGCTCACCTAAATTTCATTCAAATGCCATCTCTATGCAATACAGCTTCTAGAGACTCACCACTGCTACCTGTCTTTATTTTGATCTCACTGGCATAAAACCCTTCCATCACATCAACCTGCACACACAGAACAAGCACAAAGATACAGCTCTGAATTCATACTGCAGGGCTCAAACCCAGATTTACACAGATCACTACACACACAAAGGGCAGAGAGGGCCTGGATGGCTCCAGAGATTTATTTCTTCCCTTCACCTTGTCTTCCCTCCCCTCACCCACCAGGCCAAGGGCTTTTCAACACCATGTTATCAGCACAGTTTCTTGGTGGTGCTCCAAACAAGATGTGCTGGTACTGCTGGATGGCTTTCTGGAAAAAGAGAGAGCTCTCCAAAGTCAAGGCTACTCACCAGGGCAGGCACGGGCTGTGCATTATTAACAGAACCCAGACTTGTGTCTCATTCTGAGACATCATGCTTCCCCTGGCAAAGCTCCTCCAGTCCCCAGGAACTGAGATCCCTGCCTTTTCCTGCAGGGTGAAGATGCTGTGGAAGGCAGGAGCTCTGTGACAGGATCACTTGCTCCCACAATTAAGTCACTTCTTGTGCTGGATTCCAGCACCAGGATGAGCAGAGCCCTTGCTGGTGATGGCTGGAGCACAGCAGGGCTGCCAGCAGGGTGTGAGTGCTGCCTGCACCCCTCCAGCCACCCTCCTGCCACTGCTGACAGCACAGAGACCCTGCTGCAGGAACAGCAGCCACATCCAGACTCTCCCTGCCTGGCAGCTGACAAGCCACAGGCTCACAGTCAGTCCCACAAGGATGCATGGCTGGGGTGGGTGTGCCAAAATACAACTCTGACCTTACACTTTTTTCAACACCTAGACATCAGACTGAAGTATTCTGCAGAGAAAACAGAATTTAAGACAGTGCCTGAGCTCATGACTTCCCAACATCCACAAATGTCCTGTTGACACTCAGGGATAAACATTCAGGGATGAACATTCAATTTAAAAAACATTCCTGAAACAACTTTCACCTCACCTTATACCAAAGCTCAAAAGAGTTATGAAAATGAGTGAAAGTACTTCTTATTACCCCACTTCTCAGCATCTGTCACTGAATCAAGCACATTTACTGAACTGCCAGTACCTTGACAGGGGGGGTTAAGGAGGAAGAGGTTTGGGTAGGGAATGCACAGGAAGCAGCTACAAGGGAACAGAGTCTCACAGCTTTCCCCAGTTCAGCTGCTGCCAAAGGAAGGGTCTCAGCTTTCTGGAGCCCTCTGCCTGCACCCTCTGCCTTGGGTCAGCTCCAGCCTTCTCTTTGACAAGGATGAGCTGGAGCAGCTCACCAATCCAGCCCCAAACAACCCTCCCTCTTCTCTGCAGGATTTCTTTTCGTCAGATTAGCAAGTGGAGGTGGCTGCAAGGAGCTGGTGGGAGCACCTGGCAGTGGAATGGTGCTGTCCCTCACCTGTGCAACTGGGCAGATGCAGAGCCTTCCTTTGGCAGCACTGGCATCTTTACTCAGATTAAACCAAGTGCAGGAGGGCACCTTCCTTCTCTCTGCAGATGCACTGGGAGAAGGAAGGAGAGGGTGGAGAAGCTGAAGCATTAAAGCAAAGCTCCCAGCACAGCACTGCTTGGGCAGACAGCTGTGAGCCCACCAGACCTGAGGGCTTGCACCCTGCTTGGCTTGGCTCCCCCAGAGCCTCTCTGGAAATCAGACCCTGCACTTCTTCCCCATTTTTATTTATCTATCCCAGACTACAGGTCCCTCCTGAAGCAGAGCAGGGAGGTGTGGGAAAGCAGCCAGGGCCTGCCAGCACCCTTGGGAGAACACACACAAACTGAGCCACAGCCAGAGTACAGCTGCTCCTCCTCCAAGCAGAGCTGGCCTGTCCCTCGACCTCAGTTTCAAAATAGCACACTGCTCAATTTTTAATTTTACTGGGGATGTGGGGAGGAGACAACAACATGATGACAGGACACAGAGCACAGTAAATACCTGGTGTCCTCATATCAGCATTTACTCATCAGGCAATTGAGCTCATCTAATTAAGATGCAGTAAAGCATCTCCTCTGTTCCCTCTACCTTGTTGGACCTGTTGGCTCAACACTTCTGCTCTCCACAGGCACCAAAGAACACCCACCACTGCCTCTGGAGTGTGCCAGACACCAGTGCTGGCTAAGCAGACACTCTACAGCTGCAGCATGTACAAACTGCAATTAAAATAAATTCATTTTCCTTGCTTCTTTTTATTAACTTGTTTAAAACACTCTCGGGTAAGCCAAACTAAAATCCTAAAACCAGACTTCCCCCTGTTCTGTTCTCACTCTCGACTCTGACCCACAGCCTGTGCTCAGCCCTGCCAGCCTCTCATGCACTGGCTCAGCCAAAACTCAGCACTCACCTACATGGATCATCTGAACCAAAAACATGGATCAAATCCACCAGGATTCATCAAAACCTCAACAACTCACAGAAATCAGCTTTCTCTTTCAAAGCACCCCAGATTTCTGGGTCTCATGTGATTCCAGGGTGGAAGTCACAGCAGTGGTCCTTCGTGCTGCCACAGCAGCCCAGAGGCTCCCCAGGCACAGGCTCACTGCCCATCCTGCATCTCCTGGGGTTTCTGCAGCACCTCACCATGGAGCACTCCTGCAAGCAGGGCCACTTGCAACAGCCAAACTCTGATCAATAAGAAAATCCATCCACAACACAGACTCCCCACATGTGCTCCTGGAGTCCCTGATCGTACACCCAGTGCTCCCAGGCCACCGGGAACACCTCCCAGAGGTGTATCTCAGTACAGATAGATAACTTGTTTCTTACTCTTCATGTTACTCCTCAGTCTCTCACTTTATACCGCGGAAATGTTGAAGGTAACATTTCCTGCGTTACAAGCCCCATGCAGATCCTGCACATCTGGGAAGGGAAGCAGAACTGCCCCCAGCAGGATCCCTCATCTGCTGAGGAGCATCTGCCGGGTGCCAGCACTGCATCGGGTGATCCATCAGCTTCCACATCAGCCCTAGACGGATGAAGGAAGGCAGCAAGCACTGCATTCAGCCTCCTTTGTGTGGGCACAAAAGCCTGCAGAACCGTGCCACTGCAGCTTACAGCAAGGTTTTCCTGGTGGAGAGGTGCTGCTCACTCACTGTCCCCGCTGACCGGGCCAGGTCTCTGTCCCGGACAATGAAGGCAGCCCTGCAGCTCCTTCCCCCAACGCTCAGCCAAAAGCGCTCTGGGCCCGGCCATGGACCGGACCGAGGTCCCACACGGCTCCATCCCAGGAACGCCAACGCCGGGCCGCCTCTCCCCGCACAAAGCACGGAGACAGGCATTCCCTCACAGCCTGGGCTGGGGCTGCCTCTCCCACACCCCTCTCCTCCCTGCCCTGCGGTGCTCTGGCATCCCTCGGAGCCCCCGCTCAAGCAGGAGCCGCTCCCAGCGCTGCCCGGCCCCGGCTCACCCCATCCCCAGCGCCCCGGAGCCTGGGCAGGACCCGCACGCTCCGAGATCAGCTCCTACAGGTGTTTTCAGCCTTTGCCATCCCGTACAAAGTAAGAAAGGCGGGGGAGCCTAATCCCAACCAAAACACGTGCACTCATCCGCATTTCAACAAGTCACTCTTCCATAAAGATAGCAAGAATTCGGATGACCAACAGGCCGATTTCACCTCAGCAAGGGCTCCTCTCCTCCACACTCCCCTCTGGTCCCAGGGATGTCCCTTGTGCTGAGCAGAGCGTGCGAGGCCTCGCGGGGCAGGAACAATGCTGGTCTCCCACAGGTACCGTGAACTAGCACAAAGACTTCATTGAACGAGGCACTAAGAACTGCTGCACCAGCCACGCTCATCATCTACAAAAGTTACCACAGACTGAGAGCAGGGTCGCGAACACCACAGCCCCCGGGAGGCTGGAGGTTAGCAGAGAGAACCTTCGGCAGCCCGGGAGGAAGGGAGACAAACGAGAGTCGCTGTAAGCCCCACTGCACAAACAGCTCTCGCCACACTTCAGCCGAACCTCCCATCCGCACGTGGAAAGGGAAGCATCACACATCCCGGCAAAGCGCGCTAGGAAGAGACGGGAGACAGCTCACATACCAGGAGTGAACTATGATGCGAGCACTTCGAACACCAGATTGTCTGTAGCCATGAGAGACTCCAGCAGGCACCTGGTCCAGAGCAGCCCCGGGCACGGCACACCCGCCTCCTCTGCCTCGGCAGCCCCGCACACCGCCGCCCTCCAGCCGCCCGCTCCCCCCGCCCCACTCACCGAAGTACTCCTTCTTCATGTGCATCTCCAGCTCCTTCTCCAGCTCCAGCGTCAGCGCCTCCAGCCGCCTCTCCGCCTGGCTGGGGCCGCTCTCCCGGCACGGCGTCACCTGGTACGGGAGCTTGAATTTGGGAGCCGGAGCGGAGCCTTTGGTCGGGCTGTAGGCGTAGGGGGGCGGCGGCTCGGGGGCGCTGGCCGGGTGCTGCTGCTCGTGCCGCGGCGGGGACTGGGCATGGATGCGGTGGTACACGTCCGCCAGCTCGGGCACGGCGCCGTCCTCCTGCAGGCCGGGCCCCAGCAGCGACGAGCGGGGCGAGGGCAGCTGCAGCTCGGGGTAGGCGCTCATGGAGCCGCGGGAGCTCCGCGAGCTCTGGCTGGAGATGCTGGAGCGGGGCTGACCACGGCGGGGCCGGCCGAGGCGCGGCCCTCGGGGCCGCAGAGGCTGGAGCGGGGCTGGCCAGGGCGAGCCCGGCGCCGCCCGCGCCCTCGGGCTCGGCGCTGCCCGGCGGGCCGTACCTGCAGTCCGAGTAGCTGGAGCGGGGGCTGGCGGTGCACGAGTACTGGCTGGCGGTGCTGGAGCGGGGGCTGGCGTGGCGCTGGTCGTAGCCCATGCTGATGCCGCTGGTGCGGTTGCTGCTGGGCTTGCTGCCGCCGCCGTCGTAGCCGGTGAGGCTGGCGCGGGGGCTGGAGTGTTTGCTGGTGTCGCTGGCCGTGCTGGCGTAGCTGGAGCGGGGGCTGAGGGCGGCTCCGTCGTACTGCACCAGGCTGGCGCGGGGGCTGCCGAACTTGTCCTGCCCGGGCACCACCAGGCTGGAGCGGGGGCTGGAGAACTTCTCGTAGGGCAGCGCGCCCGCGCCGCCCAGGCTGGAGCGCGGGCTGGAGAACTTGCCGTGCTCGGCGGCGGCGGGGCCCGGCGAGGCGGCGGCCAGGCTGGCCCGCGGGCTGGCGGCGCCCAGCTTGCCGTCCGGGCCGCCGGCCGCCCGCCCGCCGCCCTTGGCCACGTAGCCGCCCTCGTAGGCGCTGCCCGCGGCGTAGCGGTAGCCCTCTGCCGAGTAGCGCTTGCCCTTGTCGGTGAAGCCGCTGTAGCAGGGCAGCGCCACCTCGGAGCGGGTGCACAGCCCCTCCTCGCAGCACGGCGGGCCCGCGGGCGGCTCGGCGGCGGCGCGGCCGTTGTGGCGGAGCGGGGCGGCTTTGCCGCAGGGGGCGGCGGCGGGGAAGCCTTCGGCGGGCGGCGGCGGCGGCGCGGCGGTGCCGTTCATCTTCCGGCCCCGCTGCTCCGCCGTCATGTGGGCGGCGATGACCCGCTTGGTCTCCTCCAGGTCGGGGTGCAGCGCCAGGTCCCGGCGGCCGCCCCGGCCGTACGGACCCTCCGGGCAGGGCTCGTACAGGGACAGGTCCTCCATGAACTTGGTGGCCTTCAGTGCCATGTCCTCCTCGTACTTCTCCATGCTCGGCCGGAGCCCGGCGGCGCGGGGCGGGGAGGGCGGTGAACTCTCCGCGAAAGCGCAGCCCGGAGCGGAGAAAAAGAAGAGGGGTGAAAAATCCAGAAAAAATAAAAAGCCAAGAAGATTTAAAAAAAAAAAATAAAAAAATCCCCAAATCCGGCAACACAAAAACCACCCCAAAAGAAAGCCTCTTCCCGCGGTCCTGGCGGGGCAGCGGCGGGACGCGGCTCCTGGTCCGAGAGAGCGGCGAGGCGGCGGCCGGGCTCGGGGCGGTCACCCGGGCGGCATCCCGCGCCGGGCGCTGGGCTCGGGGCGGCCGGGCTGCCCGGCGGAGCGCGGCCGGCGCAGACGAGGCGCCCGTGTGTCACTTTCCAGCCTTAAATAAGTTGCTCGGTCCAGTCAATGGCGCGCTGCGCGGAGGAATTTGCGCTCGGCGGGTCCCGGCCCCCGCCGCCCCGGCGGCCGCCCCGCGGCGGGGCCCGGCTCTCCCGCACCCCCGGGCGGGGGCGAAGGCGGCGGCCGGCCCGGAGGCTCTGCGGCGCGGCGAGCGCAGCGCGGGGCGCGGCGAGGCAGGGACTCCTTTGTGTGGGGCAGGAATGCGAGGAAGGAGACTGGGCGCTGCGTCCCGCTGGAATGTAGTTAATGCCGGAGCCAAACAATGATTTTCCCCGAGTCAGTCAGGGAGAGGGCGGCCGCGGCGCTGCTCGGCGGCGGGGTCGGCAGCTCCTCCTCGGCTGGGGCCGGCCGAGCCCGGCCCGGGGCTGTCACCGCGCCGGGGTCCCCACGCGGGGCTCGGGGAGCCGCGCACGGAGCGCTCGGGGTCCCGGCTCGGGGCTCCGCCGCCCCTCGCTGGAGCTCTCCGGCAGCACCGGAGGGGAAGGGGCGGCTCTGCCCCACCTGCGGCCGGGGTTGCCCCGCACAAACACCGGCAGCGCTGCGGGGCTGCGGGGCCGCGGGTCGGGAGCGGCCCCGCACCTGCGCGGAGTCCCCAGCGCTTGGCCAGGTGCCTCCGCTGAAAGGACTTGTGTTTGGAGCACGGCAGCTGAGGGCCAGTTATTTATTAAGCCTTTAAAAAAAAAAAAAAAAGGGGGGAGCGCTAAGACATATGATAAACATATTGTGGCCTAAAGCAATCTGTGAGCTGACGGGAGTGTAAAAAAGCAGCTACTGTGTGTGTGTGACTGCAAGAGCTTCATCTGTCGATCGGTGACGAGCAGCCCGGCGCCGCTTGCTATTTACATCTGTGTGCTCACGGGAAAGAGTGTCAGAAAACAACAACCACTCAAAAGGGCAACTGAACCAAGACCCCCCAATATTAAACTATAGCCTACAGTTTTATTGGTTTGTTTGTTGGTTGGTTGGGGTTTTGTTTGTTTGTTTGTTTGTTTGTTTGTTGTAACTGAACTGCAGGTCCTTGACAATCATTTGCATTGATGGCAGAAATGCTGGCAGAGCCCTAACAACAGGTATCTGGTGGGTACTGAGCACCCTGTGAGGGGAGAAATACAGCTCAGGTTTGAGCTATAGGCACTTTGCTGTGCCAAGAGCATTTTATTCTGTTATCAGACCTAATTAAATGTTAAAAGCAAGTGTGAACTCAAAAATGTCCCCAGCAGTGGAGGGCAACTGATTGGCACTCTGTTTTCTTGTGTGTGCAGGAGTGGCAGGCAAAAAAAAAAAAAAATCCAACAAACCATGTAAATGTGCAGAGCAAGAGCTGAAAAACAAATCTGTTAGGCATGACAGAGGTAATCCACGTCCATGTGGACATACATCAGCAAACACCACAATTCTTGGGAGTCAATAACTCTTTTCTATGTTCACGTCTTTCATTACACTTTTTGCCCATCTCTTAAACCAGCTGTTAGCACTTGTGGTACTTGTGGAACAAGTGACATTTCAGCTGTAGCCCGCAGGAAGGCACCTTTGCAGCTGTGTGTCCTGCTCGGCATCAGCAGCAAACTCTGCCCAGCAAATGTGCCCTGGCTGTGAGGAGATCAAAGAGCAGCTCAAGTCCCTGTCCCATTCAAGCCATGGACTCTGGTAAAGTTGCCAGCACAGACACAAACTGCTGTCAGCCACGTCACATGGACACATCCCTACCGAGAACAAAGAGAGGTTCCTCCCACAGAGCACATGGAGACCACCTTTAACTTGAGGCTTCATCTGCCCTGCCCGAGATAAAATTTGTTTGTGGCAGTGGGCATCTCATGGCCTGCTGCCCTCAAGTGCACTGCTGCAGAGCTCTTTCAATTGTTCCTGGGGCCTGTACAAGGCTGTTCTCTCCTCTCTGTTGCTGACTTAGCACCACTTAGTGTCAGTTTTTGTAAGCTGGAGAGGTTCATGGACAGCTTGGAAGGTTGGTCCATCAGAGCACATGTCAAAAAAACGTACTCTGTTTTAAGTGTGTCTTGTTTTGGTTTGGTTTTGTTGTTTGTTTGTGGGTTTTGTTGATTTTGTTTGTTTGTTTGTTTTTATTTAACATTACAACTTTAGATAGCTTTATTATGAATCTGACAGACTGGGTAGGACATGCTGAGAAGCCCTGCCCGTGTGCTCATGCAAGGAAGCATTTTGGGGAGGTATTCTTACAGCAGGAACTGCAGAGCTGAAGCCACAGGTTACTCTTACAGCAACAGTGTCCTTCTATCTGTCCTTCTGAGCCACAAATCTGCTTTTTTGAGGCTGCTCAGTTCTGTGCTGCTTCTGTTACCAGCAGGTTTCTGCACTAAGTATTGCTACAGCAGTCGTGTAAGCACGGGCTTTGTTGGATATGAGCTCATGGCTAAGGAAACAGCCTGTTACAGTAAGCAGTGTGGATCAAATGGTAAAAATCACTTCTACCCTTAGGAATCTTGATGAGTAACATCCTGGTACCGTGTTTCCATCTGAGCCATGCTGCAGGGGCAATGCTCCTGGCCCACCAGGGAGTTGTACTTGTGTCCCACACATGAGGAAGCTCACATTTATCCACAGCACAGCCCAGGTGGAATAAATATGCTTGCAGTGGTACACAGGACACACAACACTGCTACACTGCTCACAGAGGACCATCTGTACCAGGCTGTGCAAACAAAGAGTGGAGTTAAAGCTGCTGTTGCTATACTAAGTAGCCCCATCATTCTCCTCACTGTTAGATAGTAGTTATAGCTTGACAATCCTGATGTGGTTTTCTCCCTACCTAATTTTCAAAATACTTGCTTAATTATGACAACCAGCAGCAACATGTATATACTGCAAAAAGACTGACACTTCTGCACCTAAGAGCACAAGAGCTGTGGGAGTGTTATTAAAGCAGAACTTTATTTTACGGTTTGGTGTGGTTATCCTTATGCCTGATTTTAAGTTATCCCAGTAAATCAGATATCAAGGAAAGCCAGCTGCTTCTGTTAAATAAACTCCATTGTCTAAGACTTAAAGGGAGCAGAATAGCCAGGTGGAGTTATTGATCTGTGAGGATCAGCTGGCTGGGCCTCCCAGGCAGAGTGCTCCTGTTCCTCATAATGGCCAGTGGCTACAAGGGAGCACAGCCCGAGCCAGCAGCCAGGCTAGGCTCATCTGCTGGGCTTTGCCTCCCCAAGCTGCAAACAGTTTATTGCCAACAAGGCAGGGAATCTGTCAGTGTAAGAACTCCCCGTGGTAACTTTAGCTCGGGTGAAGACAATGGCAAAACCCCCATGACTTGTGTTGTGGTGTGTGTGTGTTATATCAGACCTGACACAATGCAGGAGGGAGTTCTTTGTCTCACTTCATCAGCTGAACAATTTGAAGCTGCTCCGCAGATTTGCCTACTGAACTGGATGCTACCTGCTTTTTGCAATTTTTTTCTTTGTCTCCAGCATTAAGAAATCAATGAAATTATACCTTGACATCCACAAGGTAACTGTTTTCCACTTTTAAAATTGATCGGTTTCTTGGTAAGGAACATAAATGATTATTCTTTTATCTCTGGTCTGTTTTAAGCCTGATGAAAAAAAACCCAAACCCAAACAAACACAAACCCCCAAAAAACTTTGTGAAATTAATTCAAAAATTATGCTAAGAAGTGTTTATATTTTGGGATGGGAGACTGAAGCTTTGATTTTCTTTGAAGTGGTAGCTGTATTGGGTTTCTATTGCTTTGTTTTGCATATTTGGATCCTATATGTTAATTTGTGTTGTAATACTTTTAAGTATAAGCAAAAATTTTGGAATATGAAGTTTGGGTATTAGTATGTATTTGGACTTGGGTGATTTGTTTGCAAATCCTCTGTTCTGACCTGTTTTTTAAAATTCTCGTTTGATCTCAGTTGATCACAGCTTCTAAATTTGCAGTTCTAGAGTGTGTTTTAGGGCACCATCTTCTGGCAGACAGCACACACTGTATTTGAATGGCTGCCCTCGCTAGGCACAACTATTTAAAATATTTCTGACTAACACCACTCTGCAGGCTTACAGGTCATTTCTCATTCTAAATCTGCAATAAAACACTATTTAACATTTTTTACATTCTTCTTATTCACTGAAACTGCAGCTATTCACTGTGCTGCACAAACACAACTTGGGACAGACCCTGTAAAATTCCAGTCACAACAGGCGCTTTGTGAACGTGCTGGGGTAGACAGACAACATCTGTCCAAGCACTTATGATTAATGCACCATATATGTATCTTATTTCTTTTATAGCTTCATCTTCCACTTCTCTTACATATTTCAGATAATCACACTTCTGTCCAGCGAGGTTTATGGGCTCACACTTTGGAAGTTGCACAAGGCACTGGCCATAATTCCTTGCACTCACAGGACACAGTCACTGTATATTCCAATGCAATCGGTTAGCAACCACTACATTTGCATATATCCATCATTTACTTGGTCAGCTCAGTTAGCACTGCACCCATTTAGTACTTTTTAGGAGGTCTGAAGTTATACAGCTTCTGATTTCAGAGACTTGGAGGAGCTACAATTTCTGTTGATATGATAAAATGGAAATCCTGATTACAACACTGCAAATCCTCATCCAGCAAAGGAATCAGAGAGCATTAGTGCACTGAACAAAGAACAGAAACACTGCATGAGGGTCAGGCTGCCAGACACATGGCCCCCTCTGCTCTGGTGGTGAAAAGTATGAGCCTGACTGTATGTGCCTCTCCATACCCATTAAAGAAATGAGGCAGGCTACCAGCACTGACCTCCTGACCTGGCAATACAACACACTTCAGCTGTGGTGAGAAGGATCATTTCAGAAGGAAGAGGACATTGGTTTGTTGAGAACACCAGTTACATTTACATTTCATTGTATTTTAGAGGTATTATAGAGGTATCACTCATTAACGTAGAACAATTAACAAATTTGCAAGGATAGAGCTGTTCCGTAACTATTCTGCATCCTCTGCACTCTCCAGCTTTTAGCTCCTCTCCAAATCCCCAATAATGCTGCAGCCCAGTGAGCTCTGTGTCCCACAAAGCTCTGACCCTGCACTTATCCACAGTAAAGGTGTCAGTCCCACACCTCCAAAGCCAAAGTGCTTCCACAGAAGCCTCGGGGGGTCTGTCTCTTCTCCAGCATTGCAGGGTTGGAATTGCTTAACATTTGCAGGTATCTTCAAGTGTTGCTGAAGAGAACTGGCAGAGCAATTCCATCAGTATCTTCTCTGTTCTGCAAACTTCTTTTTCTCATGAGAGTGAAGGAGTCTGCCAATAGGAGAGATAATGATAGCATATCTAAACAGCAGTTTTCTTCTTTTAATATAACAGATATCAAGCTACAAGTACTTGTAATTACTTCATCCTGTTCCTCCCTTAAAAGCATCAAGGACTCGAAATCAAAGCACTGCCTCTCCCTCATGTACATTTGTTTACAGGTATAAACTCCCTGTAGTCATTCTGCTTAGGCACCAGCCCACAAACAGTCTCAGGTAAGCAAAAACCAGATAACTGATGTGTGTACAATTTTTGTACTGTCCTGATCCTAGTTCCTGCTTTCTTACACATTCTATATTTTAAATGCACAAAATGGAGGGCTTTTTGTCCTTTTAGCTGCAAAGAAAATAAATATCTCTACCACAGAAAGAGAACACCACCAAGTCAATTTCCCTTAATTCTGTGTTTATTCTGTTTTCTAATCCAAATTTAAAATTCTGAAGCAGTAGAAATAAGACTCAAAGCAGATATCAGAGGTATCTACAGACTGAATACAAGCTGATTTTTTCTTCTGAAGTCTAATAAACGGTTGGCAAGAGGTCTTCGTTGTAAAGGTCAGAACTTGAAATGGCACATCAATCTGCTCGTAGCTGTCAGAGGCGAGAGGCCAGGAAAGGATGTGCCTCTCTCTGTGGTTCAGCTAAAGCTAAAATATCTCACAGAAACACCACAAGCACTAAATGGTCATCTACAAGTTGCAGTGGCACTCCAGGAAATGGGCTGGCACAGGGCTGTCTGTCACCAGGGCCCAGAGTTCTTTCTGCTGATTCTCTCCATGCCTTAGGAATTCCTTCACCTTCCATCAGAACAGCTTAATGAATCTCTGGTTAACTGCTGTCAATCATCAATGGTCAATATTCCTTTCCATGCTCTGCTGCAGAAGAGGGATATTGAACTGAAAGCATGCAGACACTAGGTACATTCTGTAATAATCTGTACTTTCTTGTCCATATACGGCACTCAAATTCACTAAGTAAATTTAAAATGCAAACATCAAGAATTGTCTCTATAAAAGCAGCCAGAAAAGCTTATCTGTTAGAGAATTTTGAATGAGTGTAAACAAACAACTTGGGAATTCTGTGTGACAGCAGAGCCAATTTGTATCACTGCAAATAGCAGTTTGTAGACTGATTTAATGAGCTGGCTCCAAAACTGTTAGTGAAGACAGAGCCTATATTAGGTTGCTGAGCCAAAGCACTGGGAAGAATTTCTCCTATATTTTTACATTTAGATATTTTGCCTTCCAACTATGCTTCCTTCCATATGACCATTACTGCTATTTAGGAGTTGAACAAATTGTCATTTGAAAAATGAAGGATTTTTTAATTACTTGAAAGCTTAATTAACACTTCAATTTATACTTTTTCTAAAGAGCAAAGGCAAGTTTAAGTTGGAAAATTCTACATTAATGCAATGTTGGTGACTAGTAGCCAATTAAGGACACTCATACTCCACCGGTTCTGAAAAGCAGCTTTTCATTTCACACAGCAGCAGTTTGCATTTAGCAGCTCGTTCTGTACTGCCAAACTTCCAAAGAACTGACCAGAACAGCCAAGAGCTGTCCCATGTTCTGTGGGAGCAGCCCATGGAAAGGAAATACATTAAAAATCCTTCACTTCAAAGTATGTGTCAGGAGGGATCCAGGAGGATTGTCGCTCTACCCAGGCACAAGCAGCACAACTGCACCTTCTAAGCACATCACCAGGTCATCACTTGTGCTCTTCATTCTGGCCTTTCATGCTGCAAACAATGACACAAGGTTAAGAACAATAAACAAGTAATAACCTGAGGAGCAGCCAGGGAGATAGAGTAGAACTGCCCCTGCTTTTTTTTAAACCCTTTTTAAATCCTTTGAATCTGTCGGTGAGGTTTCAATCCAGCTCCTACTCCACTCAACTTCCAACTTCAGTAAAACTAATGCAGTAAATTACCAGGATTATACCCTCTACTGGTGTTTAAAAAAAAAAAAAAAAAGAAAGTGAAACAAAGCAGTAACTAAATTTTTAATAAACCTTAAAAACAAAATATGTCAGCCTTAATTTTTGGAAGATGTCATTAGACATTAAATTCCAGTGCTTCAGCTGTTTATGGCAAGAAGTTTTCCGCTGTAGCACTGAAATCCTTTCTCATTTACACCTTTACCTCAGTCTTCAACTCCTGCCAGCCAAGCAGCAACTAACTCAAAAGGATTTCACTGCAAACTGTTATGCCTCCAAACAAGCCATTGCATATGACTGTTACTGCCTCAAAGAAGAAATAAAACATTAATTGCCTCGTAGAAGCTGTTTTGCAGAGCACTGGCAATTTTAACACAATGATGAGCTGGCCTTTGTTTTATTAACATTCCTCTTCTATAAAACTCAGTCTGGAACAGATGAAATCTTGCTGCTCAACTGCTGTGCCCTGTAAGGCTCACTGCTCACTCACCTATGAATGGGAGCAGTTTTGGGTCCCTGGCACAAACGTGGGAGATTATTTTGGTACAGTGACAGAAATGGCCAATTAATGCATTCTGAGAACCAACAGTGACAGTTTTGAGAGTTACCAACACAAATGCAGTAGGATTTGAGACAGTGATTCTAAACATTACACTTTTGTCCTACACACAAAGTGTAATGTGTAAAAATCAGAGCTTTCTTCCTTCTGAAAGCATGAGGTGGTGAAAGTGTGTGTGGTGGTACAACTGCTGCAGCTGAAGAGCTCAAGAACTGATTGTCCAAGAAAAAAAAACATTCACAAAAGTTTTATTAAAAAAACTCCCCTTTCACCTCAAACAAGTGAAGCTCAAGTTCTGTACTACTAGGTTATGTTTAGAAAAATGGAAATAATACAGTAATTTTTGAAGGCTATACATTGTAAAATCCCGTAAGTCAGCATAATCTTGGACTGTGCAAGCAAATATAGCAAGTATTTCAGATGTTATTTATTTGGTCCATCAGATGTACAGTATAGTAGTAGTATCTGAGTTTACAAAACATCAAATATAAATAACCTGAAACTGTAACAATACACAAAAATTTGCTTCTTACATTGACATACCAGGCAGTACGAGCTGAAAAACTGGAGTAAATTAACAGTTTTACAGTAATGTACATAGTGCCAGCTGATGTTTAGGAACAGTTAGAACATGGCACTAATTTGCTTCGTTGGATTTTCTTCTTTACTTGTTCAGGTGTGAAAAATGTTTAGGACTAGGCCAAAAATGTTATTCTCCAAGCATCTGTGTTTCTGTGAATGCTGGAGGTGGAGCAGTCACAGTTGCACCATAGCCTCAGAAAGGGATAAGCAAATGTGCAGGCAGGCCACTGCTGGGAAACTTCAAAAGTAATCACTCAAAATAAAAAAATGTAGTTGCTTAAAATGAGGGTATCTGATGATGGCCCCTTCACTGAACTAAAGTAGGGGGTTTTTTGTCCTGTTGGAGGATACCTAAAAGGTATTTACACAAAAATATCATGCTGTTTTCATGACTGTTTAGGTAAATACTTATCTGTAGGTATTCATAGACTACGTTTCTACTACATTTAATATATGGAATACAGAAAAATCTCTGAAAGAGTCTATTGATACGAGAGCTTTATCATCAAGAGAAACAGACACAAATTATTTAAGCCAGCGATTTGGTATCCACTTTGAACCAAGGCCTTAGAGTTAGTCTAGTTCTGGACATTTTTCACATCCCACCACAATTTGCTGTTACAGTATGACATGTGAATCACTTTGTGATTTTGGAGGTTCCCCCAATGCTCTTCATCTTGCTCTTAGCTCAGCACGCGCTCTTTGCCCCGACGCACTCGCATCCTTTCTCCTCGAGTTTCCTCTTGTGGCTCCTGCTCTCCTCCTCCCCCAGGCTGCTGGCAGCACCCTCATCCTCAGACTCTACAATCATGAGGTCGTCCTGCTCCTGCTCAGCACGAGATCTCTTGGCCCCCACACACTCACAGCCCTTCTCCAGCTTCCTCTTGCGGCTCTTGTTCTCCGCATCGTCAGCGTTGCTGGAAGTACCTTCATCCTCAGAGTCAACAATCACCACATCATCCTGCTCTGGAGCTGCAAAACACATGTTTGGGTTCAAAGGGATCCTGCAAACACAGTCTACTCTCAAACCATGATAGTAGACTATCTTTGTTTTCAAACCCTATGTTTTCATACACAAAAAACTGGAGCATTCTTTATCAACATTCTTTAAGAGTATATTAAATGTCCCTGAAATTACTATAAAATATGGTTTTCACACTGGTATTCCTTCTTCACCACAGGAGTGGAAAATACTGCAATAAGCCAAAAATACGGGAAATGTGTTACTTAGCAGGACTTTCTTTGCATGTACAAAGCAGAAGAATTGCTGCTGTCTGCAGCTGTTGTTGGGAAAAGAAGTTTTGCACACACCAAGCTGTAGAGCAGCCTCTCCTTTCCCCACTGCACTCAGCACAACTCAGGAGAGGCCACGTTTCAGGAGGGAGAAGTGGAACGGTGGGCAGACTTACAGAGCTAGAGGATAACAATGGATAGTATGAAGAAGGGAAGAGAGAACCAAAGATCAAGACATCTAGTGGATTTCGTTTGGTTTTAAACACAAATTCACTGTAAAAACTTACTAATTATGCTTAATTATGCATTTTTAAATACAATCTGGAGGAAATTTTAGCAATACTCTTAAAATTTAGTTTTCCCTCAAACACGAGGGAAGGGACTACATATTTGGTGTCTTAAATCTGTGCACGTATCTTACAGGCAAAGGAACACAGGCAAAATAACACAATTTCAAAGTGTATGTACTATAAACTTTTGTGCCCTTTTTAAAAATTGTAAATGTGCATTTTTCTATTTAGTATTAGTTATATACAGAGGCTACTCAAATGCCTTTTACTTTGTATTGGTGAAGTTAAATCACAAAGCTGAAGACAACTTCAACTGGACTGCACTAGTGAAAGGCTGTTTTGTTTAATATTGATGACTGTTGATTACCTGTTGATGTTGAAGGTTGTGCTCCATCATCACTGCCATTGCTAATGTTCCTGGATGTTGGTTCTGATGGTTTAGGGCCAATTCTTTCAGGGGCATCACCAACAACTTCAAACTCTACATCTTTTTCTAGGTCTTCACTGCAGGAAAATACACATGCTTTTAAATAGCCAGAAAATAAAATTCTGTCTTTTACACAAAAAGACCCTGCAACTGTGACAAAATGAGAAAACATACTGAAAAAGAAGAAAATCTGTTCAGTCCTCTTTTATAATTTATGCTTTGTCTATTTTTAAACACTATTCCACCTAGAGCTACAAAAGCCAAATGTTCAGGAATCAGAAAAACCATTGCCTGAGCTTACCTTTCTTCCTTAGCAGCACAGCCCTACTCCCACTGAACGTGCAGTGTGAGTTTCTGTGTATGTCTATTATTACCCAGAGTTAAATACACACCCCAGCTAGTTCAGAGGGACTTCTGAACACAGGCAGTCAAGCAGAGGATCTATTATCCTAGCAGCCTGGGGTTTTTTGCCTTTCTAAATTTTAGGTTTTTTTAAAAATGCCAGTTTCTTGCTTGTTGGTTGCCCCAAAACTTAATTTGTTTTTTGCAATGTATTCTTTTGTTGTGTAACAACAAATTACTGAAATAAACCTCTTTCAGTTATTGCTGTAAAAAAAAACAAGACTACAACAAAAAAGACACAAAACCAAACAAAAACCCTTAAATTATAATTTCATAAAAAATAACTATTCCTCTTTTACCTCTACATTTCCTTTTAGCAGCCTAATTTTTTAACTTAATACATGTATTTAAATTGTGAGTGAAAAGTTCCCTGTGGAACTGTTCTATGTATATACACAGAAGATCCTTATTTCAGAATCCTTACCTATGAAGCACATTGATTAACAGAGTATAGTCCTGGAGGAAATCATCTGCTTGTAGTCGAGTGCCATTTCGAATTCCAAAATCTGATAATTTCCTGTGGTTATTTGCTGCAAAAACAGTAAAAAACCTGCTGTGTATGGAGCTATTTATAGAATGATCCTTACACCTGGATAAATACAGAGTACTCCAGAACTTTTATGCAGGAACACAAGATTAACACGTATTAGCTGTATTTAAATTAAAAACTGACATTTAAGCCTATTAGGAGTTAAAGCTACTTATGTTTGATTTATTTACTTCTCATGCCATCACATTCAAGCACTTCACAATTACTGCATTTGGGAACATTCTGGAGATGGTTCCTGGCATCATGAACAAAGCACTACCTACGAGCCAGCAAATGCAGGGGGCTTGCAGGCAGATACCTGTCCCTGAAAGGAATCCTGACGTGCCAGCTAAGCAGTGCTTTGTGCAGGAAAGCTGAGCTGCACATGCAGCTTGCACACAATACCCCTGGCTATCCTCAAGCCACTTAAAAACCTTGCAAACCCAGCTCTCTTCAAACTGCAACATCTGCTATACACCTACTCTGTAAAGTCTCCTCTGAGGGTTTATATACTCTTATCCCAAACCCTCAGAAGCATACATACCTTCTGTTTCACCTTCTTCTGAAGAGATCAGGATAGTTCCCTTTCCATCTTCTATTTGTACATCTGGTGCTACCATAGCGAATTTTTCTTTCAGTATCTGAAAATATAAATATATTAAAATATATTCAAAATCTGACTTTAAAAGATTTATTTTAAAACCCCTTGAATTATGTTGATTTTATTATGGCTCATTTTCAGGCATCTACTGAAAGCCTATACTTTTTTGTTCACTTCCATGAACAAAATTATTATATTTTTGAGGTGTGATACTTACAGGTTCATATATGCTAGAAAGTTTTTTAGAATACTTCATAAAACAACAGAATTACAAATCAATTGTGACCACAACTGTAATGTAGCTACTGAACTTTCAACTGAAATGCAAATTTTGTTTTTTGCTCTCAGCTATGAACATGCTTTAAAACTACCAAAATTCACAAAATGGAAACATTTTTTCACAAGCCATACAACACACATGGGCAAGAAGCATACTGGCTAATCAGTTCTTCTAGAATTTGAGAGAAATGTAGAGTAAATATAAACAGGAGATGCTTGGTCACAATATACTGAGCAAATACCTTAATTTAATAATCAACAGTATTAGAACAGAAATGAAAGCTGTAACTGTAGCCCAAGATTTACCTTATCCTGGAGTGTCAACACAGTAACTTTGTGTGTGTTAAGTTTCACAGTCACTTCTGGCTTACTTGCACACACATAACAATTGGGATTTGGTGGATCCAAAGCGCAAGGAACCAATAGCTTCTTCCTGGGATTTGGCTGCTTGTTCAGAAAAATCTTGAGGACAGACAAGAAGAAATCAGGTTATTCTGTAATTACCAGCACATCTAGAGCCTGTTTTCCTGCAGATTTCTTGTCCTGGTCTCACAGGCTTTCTTGTCCTGGTCTCACAGGCTGTCCTGTACCCTAATCCTCTCTGCTGTGCCTGCTGAGCAGGAGCCTCACACGACCAGCCCAGCCTGTGCTGACTGAGCAGCTCCTGCCAACAGCTCTAGCACCAAACAACCACACTGCAAGTGATGGCAGCCTGCTTCTCTCTCCTATCCAGCAGCAAATTTTTATTAAGTCATAGGAATTAACTGATCCTCAAGACCTGCACTTCTCTTTTCATTGTGACTGAAAACTCCCAGCATATTCAGAATCTACTGAAGTGACGAGAGATAGTAAAACTACACAACAGTGAAAAAGAGTTAAATGTAACTTTTAAACAAATAATAAATAGCAAGAAAGCAGAAGCATTTTATTCCCACTTACCGTTCTACACTGATCTATTTTCCCCGATAAAATCTTCAAACCCTCCAGCACTATCAGCCCAGCTATCACTGCATTGGTAGTAGCTATAGCTGGGATAATATTTCCTGCCATTGCTGCAAAACAAACAAGAGCATGCAGATTTTTAACAGTAAAACAGGAAGATTAGAATTTAAATAAAACAATGTTATATTTTATCCTTACACTTGATATCAAATCTGCTCTTCATATTCATTCCAAAAACATGCATCCTGAGGTTTGCAGCAGAAGTGACAAAATCCATGGCAGAAGGGTCATCCTAAAAGGAAGTTGATGCAAAAAGCATTTAAAAATCAGATTACTCATTGGAAAGAGTTTGCAGCACATGGTTCCTAAAACGTTAAAAACCAGAATTAAAAAAATTCTGTATAAAATGCCATTTCCAAGCCAATACACTTCCTCTTTCAGATGGTGTACTCAGAACAGTAATTCTTTAAATACTAACTACAGTTTCTAAACTTGTATTGTAGTTGCAAATCAGCATATTTGTACTAACAAAATGCCTCGAACGTTATTAAAAATGTTTAAATCCTAGGTCTATACAATGTTTCAAACTTTTTCACATTTAATTTTAACTCTGAATCAGTTTCAAACACTGGGTATTTCAGAGAGAAGTATTTGTACTATTGGTTGTAGTAATATCTTAATATTTTGCACACACCCCCCTTCTTTACAGACTACTTTTTTCTTATGCCAAATGATAACTGACTGGAAGTGATACTGTGTGTGGTGATAAGAGAAAATTCTTGTCTTCTTCAACAGAACTTGTACTGCACACCCCTCATCAGCTGATTGCTCATAGCCCCAGTAAAACCCCAGCTACTGACATCTGGCTAAGAACACATTTTGGAGACAGATAAGAAGAGAAAAATGAAGCTGCATTATTTAAATATTTTCAAAAATCAAAATATGACAAATACTTGTGAATTTATGCTTTTATTAGCTGGAGAATTTGGTGAATTAAGTTATTTCACACCACCGCAGTTAATTCTTACCCCCGGTGAGTTACACAATACAGTGTTTAAAGAATATGTTTGTTTACATATGGAAAGTGCTTCCACAAGGTGCCAGATAGTTTTGTTCTAAGCAGTATCATTTTGGAAGGAGCTTAAATGAGCCCAACAAATATTTGTATTACACATGTAGAGTTTATACATGGCAAACTAACCTTATCCCATATAAGTGCTTCTCCATCAGCCTTCTCAGCCAGGTGAAGGCTCAGGGTTTTAACACTCTTTGAAAACAGGTCTGCATAGCTCCTGACATTGAGAACCTGCTGATCCTTCAACAATGCAGAGCTCTCATTCTGCTGGTCAGGTATGTTTTGCTCTTTGGGAAAGAAGAGGAAAAAAATAAGATCAGGAATATTTATAAGTTCCACAGAAGTTCTCCCAAATAACTTTCCAAATAACTTTTCAATTTCAGCAAAATTCAGCATTTTCTAAATTGAAGAACAATATCCTGAACCTACAGCAGCCCAAAAATTTTACAACAAATCTGCATTTAAAACTGCAACTATAACTATGATATCACTCATCTAAACATGCACAAATTACAGAAATATAAATTTTCAACCGAACAACTTTCAGAGATAAATCTTATGAGATAAGTGTTTATGGTAAGGTGTCCTAGAATAAGCTGACATAATTTTGTTAAATGTGTATTTTCTACAGCCAATACTGAGCATCTAAAACAATTACAAAACAGTCTTAGAAAAATATTGTCTATATAGAGAAAAATCTTCAGGAAGTGTAAAGAATTAATATGGCCATTATCAGAACTCAACTGCAGCAGTAAAAAAATGTACATAACACAGATATGCATTCATAAACAGCAGGTACAAATATACAGGAGAAGGGACAGTTACCTTGCTTTTGTACCTCAGCCCAGTCCAGTGGCACTGGAGGCTTTCTTTTCCTCCACAGCTTATCCATTGTCAGCAGATATCTAATGTCATCTTTGAAAAGCTAGGAAATATGAAAAAAAAATTAAATGAAAGAGGAAAAAAGGCTGAAAAATCAGCATTACATTGATGAAGTTCTGATTTTCTCCTTGATGGTATTTTTAACTACATAAAAAGATTCTAAAAACTTATTCCCCACTCTTTAACACTCATTGCATAGAGCAGCAGACATAGCTCTGATTAATCTGGGGAGAAGTGAAAAACCAAGAAACAGTAGTTCAAACAGTGGTTTTACCTGTCTACTGAAGCCATCCCTACAGTTCTTTGTATGCCCTCACTGAGCCAAGTGAATGAACATGCCAATGAATTTCCAAAGAAAAGTTATTGCTACCTATGAACATTACATGCAAGCTCATTCCCTCTATTTATCCACTTTCAGTAACTATTTAGAACAAAACCTCCTAAATTGGTTCGTTTTTTCTTATGCCAGAGCCTGATAAAACACAGATGACTGATAGCTTTTAGGTCCTCAGATTGGTTCTGATTATGCCCAGTGCAATTGTAGAGGTCAAACAGACCCTTTCCCATTAAAAGGAATTGCAATGGAGTTTTGTCTGCACAGTGACCAGGCTGCTGCAGCCACCTCCACAAGTGCAGATGGAATCCTGTAAAAAAAAGTGGCAGGAGACCAACACAATGACAAAACTGGTGGATGTCACAACATGGTCACACAACTGATGGCTTGCATTACATGTCCAAGCTGGGGTTTGATTTAACTTTACAGCACCTCATACATTTCAATAAAGACATTTATTTAGGGTAAAGAAGATACCTTAGTAAACAGTTTAACTGGATCATAGCCAGTGGATTTAGCCCACTCCTTAGTTGAAACGCGTTTAATCTCACCATCTTCATTGGATGCTAATGCTCGGGCTTCTGCTTCTGCTGGCTCCCCTATTGATAAAGTGATAACCAATATTAAAAAAAAAAATCCCATCCAAATATTATCCCCAGAGTCAATAACCAAAATTATGCAAGGAGCATAAAATGGCTGAATTTGGCACAGTGTGCCTGTTCCTCTTTGCCTCTGCAACTGCAACTCACTGATTTAACTTGGTAACACACAACCTCTTTTATTGGCAGAAACTATTGTTTCCCACTAATTTTCTCCACATAATGTTGCTACTATAGAACTGTCTTACCACTCCTTTTTAGTATTATCTTTTCTGGCTAAAGAATCTTAGTTTGGTTGGGATTTCAAAATAAACAAAAAAATCGGTTTTCTATCTCTGGTTCTTTTTATTCAAAAAAAAAGAAAACTCTATAAAGATGCTAACAGTTTTCTTTCTTTCCCAGTCACATCCAACAATTGCTATAATGATTTCTAATAATCAGGTTGATGTTTCATAGAACTATCTATTAATGTCTTGACTGACTGAGAAAAGTCAACTCAGAGACCATTACTTTATGTGTAAATTTGTGAATGTTTTCCCCATTTCACCAATGCATCACTTGCATTATTTAATATTTACCTGTCTCATGTATCATTGCCCAGTCATTTTTATTTGAAAGCTTTCTACTTCTTTTTGCAGTGAGTCCTTATCTTTTTTATTCTGGGTGACTTTGCTTAATCATCTGCACTGAACAGCACACATCTCCCATCTGAGACTCCTCTAATCACCATTTATCTCTATCATTCAAGTAGTTTATCCACTTCAGGATCTTCAGGCTTTTTTGTCCCCTTGGCAGCTTATGTCCCTCAGGTTCCCCTCACCAGTTTTTGGATCTGCCCCCAGCACATTTAGAACAGCCTAAACTAGACACATCTGCACAGGCTTGCTGATTGCTTCCATGGACCCACAGAGCTGTGCTGGGCACGACTTCCCTTTATAAATGTTGCACTGACTCTTCACTGGATGTCCTGGTTTGGGCTGGGAGAGAGTTAATTTTATTTCTAGCAGGTGGTCTGGCGCTGTGTTTTGGATTCTGCACCAGAATAATGTTGGTAACACACTGATGTTTTAGCTGTTGCCAAGAGGTTACTCCAAGTCAAGGACTTTTCAGTTTCCCTTGCTCTGCCAGTGAGCAGAAGCACAAGGAGGTGGGAGGGAGCAGAGCCAGCACAGCTGACCTGAACTGGCCACAGGAATATTCCAGACCTCAGAACGTCCTGCTCAGCACATAAACTGGGGGAGTTGGCTGGGAGGGGCTGATCTCAGCCTGGGGACTGGCTGAGCATCCACTGGCCAGAGGGCAGTCAAAAACTGCGTCACTTGTTTGTCTTGAGTTTTACTCCCCCTCTCTTTATTCCAATTATCATCAATAATATTACATATTTGTCTCCATTATTAGCTGTTCCTTCCCAGCCTGTGAGGTTCACTTCTTGTGTGGCTCTCCCTGCTCTGGACGGGGCAGTGAGAGAGGGCTGAGCTGTGAGCTGGGGTCAAAGCTGGCCACTGGCACCTCTGTGTGACCACAGCACCCTGACTGTGGGCAGTCTGTCACTGCAGGCACCAGGCTCCAGCTCAGCACTCCTGTACCTGCCCTGCTGCCTTTACTTAAATAAGTGGCATTGCATTTGCTACCTGTCAACTACTTCAGCAGCCATTGTTTTAAGTGACTTTATATTGCCACTCTTAAAGACTCACCTATTTCATTCTGCACTTCCTGTAGGAACAACCTGTCCAGTAATTACTATCTGATGTTCAAAGAATTTGAAGAGTCGGAGGATACTCTAAGCTCCCGCTCCCAAGTCCATTCATCTATCAAAGGATCCAAAAGAAGCAACCAACAATGATGCTTATTCACCTCATAGTAACTAGCATTACTGTCCTTACAGAAAAATACTGAATAGCTATCAAAATGTCACTCAAAATGGGCATATTTCCTATGTAGATCAATGCTCAAGTGTTGCAGGCTAGAAGAGCTCAAATACAATTACTGAAATTCCTTGCAAACCTTCAGCTAGGAGTGGGAAATGCAGAGTGACTACAAATACCACTCAGTACTCTGTTCAAAATACAAGCCTCCCAGAGGCCAGAAGCAGAATTCTCTTTAAAGAAAATTGAGCTGAGCTCTGTAAGCTCAGGAAATGCACAGAAAGGAGTTCTAATCTCTGAAACAGAATATTTCAGTAACAGGGTAAGCCACCAGCTTATATCACACTCACAGGCAGCTTCAGGATCAGCTCTGTCAGGTGAGACTTCTTGATCAGCATCTTCTTCTCCAAATAACTGGCTATATAACAATTAAGAACAACAAGACTAGAATTTCAGCATATCTGGTTAAAGACATGGATATACATTCATTTTAGAATTCCTTGCTTTCAGACAGATTGCCACTTCATACATTGTTTTTATTTAAAATGCTGGGATTCAGCACACGTGGACTTAACATGGACAACACAAAATGCCCAATACAAAAATGAATTCAGCAAAACAGCTTTCTGAGTTATACAGTATACAGTTATATTCAGCCTAATATTTACACTGCAGTCCTAAATGCATTTTTAGAACCTCTGGGATATCCAAGATTCCAACAAACTTTACACTTGTTATAACATGTATTAAAGTGAAAAGTGTGCTTACTTTATACAAAGATGAAGAATAAAGCAACCTCAACCTACACTGCTGTGCCAAACTACACTGCCAGATTTTTTTGCTATTAGAGCAAGGCCTAATACTAATCAATTAATAACCATCCCAGAACTCAGGTCAAGTAACTAGAGGTTTTCACCATAATCCATCTAAATCCATTTAAAATGAATTTTAAATCTATTATAATAAATTAGGGAAAAAAAAGTGTGTCAATTTTATTTTTTTTCTCTGTAGGTTTAGAAATCAGAAGAATGAACCATAGTACCTATTTTTTTTTTAAAAAGTCACTTACTTGAACAAATACTTGGCCCACACAATGCAATGGATAGGCTCCGAGGGCGTATTTCGGATTGTGCAGCCTGGGAATGTTTTCTGCGTTGGTTTAGGCTGACATTCATAACACTCTGTCACTCCCTGGTGAAAAATGAAGTATTTACTTGTCACTCCGAGAAGGCTACTGATAGTTTGGGCTATTAACAGATGAACTGTAACTCTATCTCCAAACACCCACTCCCTGTTGTCTAAAATAGCCAATGACAAGAGTGACACCCCACCTAACCTTTTTGATAACAGTTACTTGTCCAAGGTAGCCTGCAGTTCCACTCTCTATAAGAGGAATATCAGCAGCCAGACACATCCTGTTCACATGGTTACGGGCAGCTGCAAAGCAAGAGGGTTTTAAAGAAAAAAATTGAATAGTTAAGAAAAAGGAAGTTTTACTTCTCCAAATCCAAACTAGCATCCTACGCACTTATCTTTGCTACACCTTGTTTTTCTATAGAGCACTACACCATTTTCACAAAGCCCAGTTTCCCATTCTCACAAGATATATGGACACTAATAAACACAGCAAACTCAGCTGATTAAAGCTACACTGTACCCACAGCACCCAGCAGGTCCCAGAAGCACCAATTAGCAGTGCACATTTCCTTTCAGAACATCTGCAGGAACACTAACCACCCCTTCAAGTTTTTAGCAAAGCACACAAGGCTTAGTCCTACTGCAGATGTGTTAGGAGGATATTGTTATTCAAATGACACTGCAGCAAGGAACAAACAACATCTGTAATATCAAATCATAGTGAAAACTTCACCTCTGTTATCCAGAGCATTCATAACCAAGGTAAACTGGCGGAAGAACTCTACGTTATAGTCAGGGCTACAGAAAACAAAAACAACATTTCAAATGGCACATCCAGGTTGTCGGTTAGTACTGCACAACAGAAACTACACATGCAACCAATGTTCGTGTGATAAATTATACATATTATAAATTTATAAATTTAGCTACCCTTTAACTGCCCCATTTGTCTTCTACCCACTTTAAAGCTGGGTGAAAGCATAAATTTTATACTGCTGGAAGGAAGCTACTGCAATTAGTACTAATTTGACCAATGAAATGGGCAGACAAGGGAAAGTGATTAAACTACTCTGACCTAATGAGTAAATTGGCTGAGCTGTGGTAACTGACCTTAAAAACCATCAGCTGTGGCTAAAACATGCACACTGTAATTACCACAGCTCATCAGACTGTGCATAATTCATTGTGCTGTGATAGCTCCATTGCTTTGGTTGTGTGGCCATACCCTGAGGAGCCACCACATCGGACCTTAAATCCTGACACTTCAGTTATCTTTACATTGCATTTTTCTGACTTAAAGAAGAGGGTGGAGAAGAAGAGAGAGAAAAGAGGAAGCAGGATTAACAGTTTCAGGAGAAGGATGTGGTGAGCCAGTGTTTCACTGGCCAATAGCAACATCAGAGCTCAAACCTCCATGGTACAGAATATCCATTTTTTAGAAATTGGGGCAAATAGAAATTAAAACATGGGGGATAGCTAAAGGAACCATACATAACTTTGTACTCTATTCATTGGTTGCAGATCATAAAGACTAAATTTCAACATCTTGGGGCATATATAAATGAGTTACCTATACACATAAAAAGGACTTAATTTTTTAAATCACACACTCAACATTCACATGTCTTTTAATTTAATAATTGCTCAAGACATCAGGACATCCTTACAGAGTAGAAACTCGTATGGCAAATGTTGCCAATAAAATGAAAAACAGACACAAACAAATGACTACAGCTTACTACCAGAGTTTAAAACCCATGCAAAAGTCACACTCCCACTCAGGTGTGTGGTAGGTTACATTTACAGGTATTGCTCCTTACTGAGGAAGCTTTGTAAAATACCTTAAAATACACCAATGTAGCATTTAAATAACACAGTACTTGCAAATCAAACATGTAATTAGAGCTTAAAACCAAACATACTTCATGATGCTATCATGGTAAGCTATAATATTAGCTTCTGGACAAAACTGTAACACGCTTTCCTTGGCAACCTAGAAACAAAACAAAAAAAAAGAAAACAAAAAAAACACTTATTATTTCTTCCTTCCTTCTAAAAGACAGACTTGATACCAGCTGTGTATTGAGTAAGTTGACTACCTTAGAGATTTAAATACTTTAATAATGAAATGCTGTGGACAGCCACGATCAGCCAATCAACACTTACCTCTTCCCAAGCAGAAACTAAACTGTGACATGTTTCTAACACTATCCATAAAATAACACTGAGTAATAAGGCATGAGCTTTGACTTTTTCCTCACCTGTGATTTTGATCTTCCAACGTGTTTCTTCTGAAACAGAAACTGTCTGTTGAGATTGCTGACATCAATAGTATCCAAATCAATCTGTAAACACACAAGAGAGGCATTTCACTTTCATAGGAAGAAAAGGAACAAAATCATTAACACAGTTTGAAGAAAAGATGATTGGGCAAAATGCAGAAACTTTACAGAGCCCTTCTCAGACCTTTCAGGTGTTACATCCACACTACAGCAACTGAAGAGGCACAAGTGGGCACCTTATTATCTTCAGGAATCCACAGGTTATCAATGATTGCTGTCAGGGGACCATGACAAAAGTGCAGGGCTACAGGAGAACAAACTTTCTGCAGAGAGCCCCTGCTGAAAAAGCTAGTGTCTCCTGAGATCCACACAGCAGTGAGCAGAAAGTCAACACTGATGGTGCTGCTTGCACAGGACAAAGATTTTTAGCTCCTGTGGAGCACAGCACAAGCTTAGGTGGGAAAATGCAGAAATCCATGGAGACAGGTCCAGCCAGCCTCTCCCTGCACCACCCACCCAGAGCACTGGCTCCTGCTTCCCCCAGGCCCGGCAAAGGCTGCTCCAAACCAACTGGTCCTTCCACTTCACAGAGCACAGCTTGAAGCACTTGAATCAGGACATCAAGGGCTGCACAGCCATCTCACACACACTGCAGGGCAAAAGCCTTTACTGCCTGTCCCCAGGACTACTGCCTAAGTGCACACTAACAAATTATGAAGTCTACCTATGAAAAAAGAGATCACACAATCAAAATGTTTAAAAACATACAGCCCAGAGCACAATGGATACCATGACTGCAATTCCCCTAACAGCTATGTTTCTATTTACTAATAAATACACAGGAACAGTAAAATTCCAGTATCTTTAGCCCCCACAAGAATTAAGAAGATTTAACTAGAACTTTGACATTTATTCCTAGCTTTGTTACCACTACTTTTCATGCAATTAAAGTTTCTTTGATCAACAACTCTTTTTACAAGTCTTCTCCTGTCCTTAACATTTTTAATGAGGAGATTGAGAGTTTTTCTGAGCATCAGAGATATTTCTCCCAAATTCCCACAGGTAATGCTGACATATTCAGCACAGTAACACCTTCAGCTACCCAGAGAGCACTCTCAGACTGACTGTGCAGTGTGAAGTTTAAACATGACCTACTCAGGGTGCTCTCACAGGTTTCTGACTTCATTTACCAAACCTGAATTATGAAAAAAGCTCAGCACAAACTCACTGAATATCCTCTGCATGAGGATATCCTCTGCATCCAAACCCCAAGATTAATCCACCTCTTTTCTGCAGGGAATATTTTCAATTGAAGGACTAAGTTTTAACATACTAAAAACTGCAATAGCCACAGAGTTTTATTTAACCAGTTAATAAAAGCCCTGGTAGACACAGAGCACACAGAAAAATACTATGTTTTAAAAATATACTATAGATCTGAGACTGTTAAACATTACTACCACAGTAACTACCTGTGGCCTTGTTTCTTTGCATGAAAATGGTATTTGCATAATTCACATTTCTACCTCCATTCCTTCCTCAAAAGACACACAGAAAGCTTGCTTAGTCCAAAGCCAGAAAGCCCAAGAACTTCAAGGCAAAACAGTAAAGTGCAAAACTCTGTTAAAACCTTTGCTACCCAAAAAGCTTTGAATATTTCAACTGGAGAGGATGACATGTGACATCAGCTCCTAGTGAGAACAAGAATTACAGCATTAAAGGGAGCAAATGGATCTCTCCAGAGAGAAAACTTGAGACCATTAGACCGAAACAGAAGCTTCAGTCTAGCTACGAATGACAGGAATTTAACAGCTCACTTATGAGACAACTACACTGTTTCCATTTTTGTAACCTGGAAGAAAAGGCATCCTAACAACATTTGCTCATGTTCTTAATTCAGACCTGGATCCTGAAAAAACATAATTTTGCTCTTCATTCATAGGACAAGGTTATGCCTTTCAACACGCTACACTTAAGTCACATATTAGTCAGTTGTCTGGTATTCAAAACTACTGATTTTTATTTTTAGTATTAATATTATTATTAAAAAATAACAACTTACTTATAAAAACAAAAAGTATTTTGATGTTCAAGTTTGTTAACATTTAATAACGGAGGAAAACTCTCAACAATATCACAAATGTTGACAAAAGCAATTTATTCCAACAGCAAATTCCCTTTCTGTGTAACAAATCTTCTTTTGCTCTCACCTTGTCTTGTACCCACCTGTTCCCTATGTTATCAAAACATTATGTCTTACATAAAACACTGCCAGTGGTATTGTCATATGAAGACAGCCCTGATCTGACACGTATTTAAGATAATGGAGTCCCACCAAGCCAGCCCTGAAAGGCAATACCAACCCCCAAACTATAACAAGTGAACAACAAGCACACCCCGATGAGATTTATGCCTAATGACTAACTGGAAAATCAGGAGCTTTAAGCTCTGTTATAATGGACTGCAGGAGTACGTAACTGACACAGCAGAGCTGGGGGGGAAAAGAGAGAGGAACAGTGCAGAAAATGCTTCCACTCCTCTGCAGTTATTGATTATCCCTTACCTACTTATATTCCCTGGCAATGTTCAATATGGATAGGCTCTCAAACCAAAAGGAAAATTTGGAATTAAACATACTCTAGGAGTTTAAAAAGCATTCCAGCAGGAAAGCCCCAGCTGTAAGAATAACAAGGCAAACAAGTGACTGTTTTCTTCTAGAAGCTGATACAGTTTTAGATAAGAGCTGCTCTGCTGAGCAAGTCTGACTGCAAAGCCAAACTCCTCACAGCTGTCACACAAAACTCTCAGATGTGACTCCTGGGCAAGTTAGTAAATAGTAACAAGGTATTGAAGGAAACAGACCTATGCTCTAGCGGGATTTTAAACCATATGCTCTTCTTTACTACAACAAGAAGCCAATAAAGGTCTGGACACCAGGCAATCACAGTTTCACCAACAGTATTTCTCTCTATCGCTTTTTCATTACTACCCTCTCACACCTGCCCTTCCTGTACGCATTCAGAGATTAATATCTGGAAGGAAAAGTGAAAGCACGAGCCCGCGGGAAGCGCCAGCACTGACGGGTTTACAGCCCGCGATCTAAAAGCAGAGTTCATCTCTCCCGGGGGTTTCTCGCTGCAATTCATCACCGAACCATCACCCCCAGCACCGGCAAAGACGGCACTCGGCAAAACTAAAGATTTTCAAGATATCGCCGCAAGCAAGCACGGCACAGCGCGGTTTTATCCGCGGGCCCGCGGAGATTCACGGCCTGGCCAGGAAGGCGGCCTGAGCTCGGCGGGGGAAGGAGGAGCTCCCGGGCTCGGCGAGAGCCCGGGCTGAGGGGGGCGGCGATGGCGCGCAGGCCGCGGCCCCTTTGTGGCGGCCCGGCCCGGCGGGCCCGCGGCGGCTTTGGCGGCCCGGGCCGCTTTGAAACCGCGCACGCACCGCGGCGGCGGAGCGGCCCCGCCGACACCGCGCCCCCGCCGAGCGGCACCCGCGGCCCGGGCTCGGCCTCCCCCGCCCGCCAGCCCCGGAACGCCCCAGCCCCCGCCCCGCCATCGACCCGCACCACGTAAATGCTGCTGAAGCCGGTGAGCACCAGGTTCTTGAGCAGCTCGCAGCCGATGCCGCCGGCCCCACCACCAGGACCCGCGCCTGGGACACGGCCTGGGCCAGCTCGGGGCTCAGCGGCCCCGACAGCGCCGCCGCCATGACGGACACGGCGGCGGCTCCGCGCGCCTCCTCACGGGCCCGCCGGGACAGAGCGCCGCCCGCATGCGCGCAGCGCCCCCTGCCGGCCCGGAGGACCGCGGACTGCCCGGGAAAAGCGCGGAGGGGCGGAGCCCAAGCGCCGCGAGCCCGAGCGAGGGCCGCAAGTTCGAGCCCCGCAAGTTCGAGCCCCGCTGTCGCCGGGGAACCCCAGGTCCGCAGTCCTGGTGCAACAGATTTTTTATTTGTTGCCTTAATTTTTAATATACTTATAGTTCAAATATACGTATTTAATATATTTATATGTTTAAGATTTTTATGTATTATATTATTATAAAGAGAGCTGAAGAAGCATTTGGACAATGCTCCCAAGCACATTGTGGGATTCATCGGGCATCCTGAGCAGGGCCAGGACTCGATGATCCTGATGGGTCCCCTCCAACTCAGCATGCTCTATGATATTTTTAATATATTTATTTCTAATGTATTTCAATGTTTTAATATTTATTTTTATAACTTCAGCTAAGTAACTTGCCTCCAGAAGTTGACATGGTAAGCTACAATTCTTCCTTAAAAACACAGTTTTGCAAGCATTCCATCACCCATGTGTCATTTCCTCTCCTCCCCATCTCCTCTTATTTTAAGCCCACACTTTTATTCCATTAATTTATGTTGTGGCATTAAAGCTGTACAGAATGGTCTAAGGACACTCAAATTACTTTTCCTTCAATTAGTGAAGATACTGCAGTTCAGCCTAAGCCAAGAGGGAAGGCACAGGAGAATGCAGATTGCACTAAAGCTGCACAAATTCCCCAAGGCAGGTGCTGAGTCCAGCCCAGTTCTGCACCTGTGAGAAGAACACAAGGGTTAACTCACCCCTGCACCTTCTCCCCACCCAAACCCATGGCACTGCCACAGGTCATTTTACCATACATATGAAACCTTTCCTTCACTGGAAAAACAAAGAAAAGCTTCATGTTGGAAGGCTGCAGGGACAGCAAGGCCCTTCAGCCACTCCCCACTGAATTTCCAACCCATGGTCAAATCAAAGCAGAATTGCTTTTAAAATCAGGCTGGCTTAAAAGTTCTCCACTGCTAAGTGTTTCTAAAAACTGGATGCTGTGTGGCTGATGGATACTAATAGTATATGAGAAAGGTTTTCTCCTTCTTTCCCAAGTGCTAAGAGTAACTAAAACTGTGAGACAATCTCTATACTTCAATTTCCATGTGTAACTGAAACAGGCAAGTTTTGCCACAACATTTTAGAGGCATGCTAATATCTTTCAATCAGTTATTCTTGGAAATAAGCACAATGCCATCCAACAAATTTAATTTTTCACCACACCTGAGGAAAATTCTGTTATGTAATTACACACTCGTAGTAAAGGAAACCAGAACACCCCAACACACTTTTCATCTATGCAGAGAAATACAATTTATTTAAATAGTCTCTGATCCGGGTCTTCTTGTACAAAAATAAATTCTTCAAGAGGGGTTTGATGATCTGTCGGCCAACAGCTTCTCTCACATGTGTAAACTATAACAGTTCCAAATTCCACTGACAGATCTAAAAAAAAAGCAACACAGGTACATAAGGGTATGAAAAGTGACATAATCAGGATCTATTGCTTACCACTAGACTTCAGTCCTTGCACAAATTAATTCAGTCTCCTCTGTAAATAGCATTTTCTAATGTTAAACATTTTAAAGGCAGCCAAATCAGAATTTTTGAAGAGATTTTCAAATGTCTGCATTCTTATCTGACAGCATTTATTATTTTCCAAGGCCTCCTTTAAGAGGCAATAAATACAAATACTCCCAAGGCCATGGAATTATATTAAAGTTCACTAGTGAGTGACTCAAGCTGCAGAGTGTCTCCACAAAGCAGAGTTCTCTCTGCTCAGTGAAATCTGTAATGGAGACAGCAGATTCTCTGAACACCATCACTGTGGTTAAGCACATGTGGGTAGCTGGAAACAACCCAAACTGCAGTTCACTGCCCTTTTCCCAAAAAGGAGACTGTTAAAAATATTGATTCAACCAAGTCAAGCACCTGAGTCACTCTGGAGCATGCTGACCAGCGTGGGCATCAGCTGGAACTCAAACACTCTGCTGCTTCCACAGTTACTGCAGGCTGGAATACCCTGCTCCAGGTTGGCTGGAGGACACGTGATGAATAAGGGCTGGCCATCCCAAGAGTATCTGAGGGAAGACAGGGAGGAAAAAGTTATCATTTTTTAAAATATCTAAAGCTGATAGGAAATCTTACATGTTGGCAACAGTGTTCAGGATTTGCTGAGATCTCTGAACCTTCAGAAGAAGCTTCAAAGAGTCATGAACTAAAAAATAAAGAGAGAGGGGGAAATACTTGGTAGGTTAATGCTTGGAAAATTAAGGAAAGAATTTAGAGGAGACAAATGCTATGAACAGACACCTGCAAAATATGCTGTACCAGAATAATTTCATTCAACAAACTACACTTCCCTGAAAAATGGAATCCTAAAAGATGAAATTCGACAAGTAAAGGATTTAATGCCAAATGGGTCTCAAAACCATCGTGGCTATGGCTCAGAAGGGATGGTTTATTTGCAAGAGCTATCAAGCTTCACAGCTAACAGCAACAAAGACCAAGGATGGTTTCCAAGGAATGCCAAGCAGGAGATTCTGTGCTCTGCTGAAGGCCAACAGGGACCCTGCAGGCAGGGGAAATGGGAGTCTCAGAGCACACTGACAGTCCCCAGGGAGGGCAAAGGGAGGCTATGAAAAGACTGTAACCAGGGACAGCCCAGGGAGCACCAGAGCTGATGTTTTAGAGTAATGGCAAATTCAAAGAGCACAATACTGCAAAGTGACAGACCCAGTGAAATGCTACTTGCACTCTGCATTAGAAAATCTCCTTTATAATCTCAGACAATTAATAGAAGTTTCTCATGTTTCTTTTCTGTCTAAGCAGTCAAACAGACTTGTAGCTCCTTGTCAAAAAGGGCCCAGTTAGTTCCACCTGGTACCAGAAAGTTGGTAAAAAACACCCTGACATTACACTGAGACAGCCTGACCAGACAGACAGCACTGCACTGTTGTTGGGATCCTTGAAAACTTGTATTTTCTGATACTATAAATGACTTATGATCTACTCTTTGCTATACTCCCATCCAGAATTAACTCCTCTCTTAGGAAGAGCAGCTACTCTGAGGTTACATCTGCTTCTGTTCTGAAGACTGCTGGGTGCTGAGGGGAGTCCACAATGAGCTGCAGAACTGGGCTTTAAAAGAAGTAATTCCTTGCAGGACAGACATTTGAAATTCCAAATAGATCACAAAATTTCAGAGCAGATAGCCTTGGAAATCTATCACAACAGCACACCACTGTGTTATACTTCCACCTCAATACTGTCTCTTGGAAACCTCTGGATTTCAGTGAGCTTTCAAATACAGCCAGGGTCTCTTCTCATCAGATCTTGTGTCAAAAAACTCCCACAGCCAGAGCTTAGGTCTCTGATCCTGCTTTGCTTCTCATCTACTTAAACTCTGTATAAAGAAAGCCCAACCAGGGACTGAAGTCTGACCAGAGATATGGCAACAGCCTCCACAGCAGGTTTTTGGGTTTTTTTGGTTAAGGAATTAAAACATACACATATTTCCAATTAAAGAATTTATCTTGATGTACCAACCATCCATGCCAATGATTTGTATGTCCCTGTTACAACCAGATTATCAACATACCTTAGAATCTGTTCAGGACACATAGATATTCTTTTCATGAATTTATGGAAAGTGTGGTCCCAGCTTTTGACTTCACTCTTCTCATATTTTTCATTACCACCTTCACCAGCAAAACTGTATGAAGACAAGAAACAAACTGCCCAGTAAGGTTTTCAGTATGACATGAATGTTTTAAATAAGGAATGGTTACTATTAACTCACTTTAAATTATACTAAATACACTGAAAAAAGATATACATCTCGAGAGAAAATTCGTGTTAGAGATAGCAAGTGAACGTTTTGCTTCCAGTTCTTTGGTTTCTGGTGACTTACAATTACTAACAGTATTTCAAACTATCACATGGGACTCAAATCCACCAGATACCTGCTTTATTCCATCAAAACCCCCTTCCTCTAATAACTTCCCAAACATCTTTGTGGTTTTTAAATTATGATGTTGTCTTTTCAATTTTGAATCAAGCATAATTAAAGTTCTACAATTTTATAAAGGTCAAGTAAAATCAACAGGACATCCACTGGTAAAAATGTAGATTCTGCAGTTGACAGCAGCTTTGGCTATAAACAAATTCAATGTTATCCACAATTCAAGCACAAGTGGTCAAAAGTCCTCACTGTGACCACCAAAGTAAAACATTTTACTAAGAAAATATTTACCTAATAAAGTAACCATGCTCAACAATTGTTTTTCAGGCAATCTTTACTAAACTTTCAGGTGTCTTAATATCATTCTGGTCTTTAGCCAAAACCCTTAAAAAATCAAACTCTTAAAAATTCAACTGAAATGCAAGAAAAGCTTTAGCCCTGTAAAGAAAAAAGTGTGAAATATCATGATATAAACTCATGCTTTTTAGCATAGATATTGTTTCAGAGATTAACCATCCAATTGCACCACCTGGAGCCCATGCACCCTCCAAGTGCTCAGTCACTCAGAAATAGCTGCACCTTTGAGTAATTCCAAATTTGGCAGCACTGGGTGCACTGTTCTGCTCTTCCTGCACAGCACACCAATGGTTCCTAAAGGAGCTTCCAGACAATGTCATCCAGGTTTAGTGTGAGAGTCCCATTTAGATTATCAACCAGCATACAGGAAACTACACAATTCCTTTGTGATTCCATGAAATCCAAACCTGTTCTCACCTTTCTGACATCATCTGTTCCAAATCAACACACTCTCTCTGCTGATACTCCTTCAGTAGCTTATCTGCATGATCTGTATCAAGCAAACCCATGTAGTCTTCCTCATCCACAACATTAATGTAGAAGGGCTGGAACACAGGAGCTGAATCAGGCACTGCCATCACCATTTCCTCAGTGGCTGCAGGATGTGTGTCCTGGGGAGCTGGGCCATGGGCAGGCTCAGATAGGTGGAGCTGCTGGAGCTGGGATGCACACTCCACCTCACTGCTCACTGCTTCCTTGAGGCCAAGCAGCTCAAGGGAGGCACATGCAGGAGGCTCTGCTCCATCACAGGCTCCCCAGTCATCTGCATCTTCACACCAATCCTTTGCAGCAAAGTTTGATTCTTGTTTCTGAGAACCAAAAAAAAAAAAAAAAAAAAAAAAAAAAAGAGAACATTGCCAAGGTCTGCCACCCTGATGCACTTCAAATTCAGCTTCTAACAGATAAGAGAACTCAGACCTTAACCTAATGCTCAGTGTTACTGCACCTACTCTCCTCACCGTGGTACTTCCCAACACCCACACATTTACTTCTCACACCTGCACAGTTATAGCAAAAACACCTCACACTGGAAAATCAGAGCAAGAATTCATCAGCCCTTTGAGTGGCTCTTGTGCCTCCTGCTGCCATGCCCTGGCTGTGACACAGCCCCTGCCAGCTTTGGGGGCAGCTCCAGTACTCAACAGGAATTCTGTACCCAAAGGGCAGAAGACAGAAGGAAATAATAATACCACCACCATCATTTTACCAGAGTAAAAGCCCATTTACCACAAGCCAAGATTTTGCATCATAAATGCACCAACTGAATAAACACTCTCTGCCTGCCCCCACCAGTTTGGTGCCACCCTACTCCTCTAACCTGCTTTAGGCAACATGCCATTTTTCCTCACGAGTATATGAATAATAATTCAGTCACATTGATAAAAAAAACTCGTGTTAAATTTGAAGAGATCAATTTAAAATAGAAGACAAAAAAACCAGGTTAAAGATCTAAACCCAAACAGTACAGCCCAATTACCTGAGGTTGAAAAATAAAGTTTAGTCAGCTGAACTAACTAAAACATTAAGTATCAGTTTTGGCCATACAGCTGGACTGCAATCTCCACTTTAAAACCAGCCTGACATAGATCACAAACATTAGGTTAAACACCATTTAAACTGTCCTATAGTAAACAGCACAGTGCAATGACAAAAACTCTGCGCAATGACAAAACCTGCGTGACTGGAAACCATCACAGAGTGCAGCAGCTTCGGGAGGAAGGCTCCGGATATTGAAATACGGAGATGTGGGGTGTGCAGCTCATTCTGGCTCAGAGCTGTACCTGTTTGACGCTGACACCTCGGCTTTGCTCATCCTGGGCCTGCGAGTACTGGGAGCGCAGCACCTTCCAGCTTCCACGTGCCGGGCAAAGAGAAACGGAGGGTGAGGGGGGCACTGAGCAGCGGCAGGAATAACGATAACAGCAATAACAATACCGAAAACGAGGATGCGGCCCCGGCCCCCGCTCACCTGCGGGCGGCTCCCCAGCAGCGCGGCGCGGCGCAGGCGAACACGTGGAGCGCGCGGTGCGCGGGGCCGCGCTCCAGCGGGCAGTACACCTGCACCACCAGCAGCAGCGCGCGCCCGCACCGCGCGCACCGCGGCGGGCGCGCCCGCACCGCCGGCACCCAGTCCTGCAACACCGACACCGCGGCTCAGGCCCGGCCGGGGCCCGCCCGCTCCCCGCGCCTCGGCCGGGCCCGCCCCGCTCCCCGGCCTTACCGCGGTGCCGCCCAGCTTGTTGGTGGCCCATGCGGGAGCGGCCCGGCCGGGCCCGGCCCCGCCATGGCGGCGTCTCGCAGCCCCAGCAGCACGGGCGGCCCGCCCGCCATGGCCCCGCCGGCGTGCGCGTGCCCGCGCGCCTGACGCTGCCCTCACGGGAGCTCCGTCCGCGCTCCCGCCCCGGCTCGGGCGAGGCTCCGGTCGGGCCCTTCCCTGAGGCAGCCCCGGCGTTGATTCGTTTACATTTCTGCGCAAAAGCCGCACTGGGGAGCAAATCCACGAAGCGAGCAGCACGACTAGCAAAACTTTCCGCTGTTTATACCTTTTAGCAAACAAAGACATTAATGTGCATTGGTTGCAGGTACACGGTTCTCTTATTAATTAGTATTCTCTCTTCTCTTGGTTAATGAGTGTCTCGCTTCTCATGGAATTCCTGCCGTGCTCTCTCCTTCTCCTTTGGCTCGGTGCTTTCCTGTGTGGCTGCTCCATGAGTTGTGCTCCTGATCTGCCCCTGCTGCAATTCCCATTTACCCACTCCGAGCTGATTCCACACAGTTCTGAGTTGCCTTTATTTGTTTCTTCCTTATCTTGGGCGTTCTGCTAAATGTCCTCGTGGCCCATGAATTCTGCATTCCTCATGTACCGGTGGAAATCCTTCTCCCCGAGCTTTGTTAACCTCCCCTGGCTGAGATCACTGGGGCATGTCCAGCCCCAGACCTTAACAAGGCAGTTCTGCTGACCAGCAATTTGTGTTTCCAGCAGCTGGGCATCACTTAGAGCTTGTAGGCAGCTCTGTTTCACGGACTAAATCTCCCTCCTTGAATAGGCTTGAAAGTTACAAAGATCAAACAGCAAAGAACATCCTATCTTAATAAAAATGTACATATTTCACACTTAGCAACAAGATGATCTGAGAAGCAGGACTGGCACAGATCAAACATACTTGGTGACCACCTTGGAAAAGCAATTATAGTAATTATGGATAAGTGATGCACTTAAAAAAAATATATAAAGGTTTTTATTGACAGGAAATAAAAACAGAACAGAAGCAATTCTTGTTGAATATTATCAGTAAATATACTGATAAGAATTTCTTCAAATATAGGTGCAGCTGGGAATCTATACCAAGTGACCATGAATACTAAAGCTATTGAATAAAATGAAGTTTGGAACATAATGTCGGAATCTGCTGCTTAAATGCAGCCTATACACTGTGGCCATGGTGTTATTCCTTTCTCAGCTGTTTGAGCTCTTTATATTTGGGGTTTAAAATTCACAGATGGACAGAACACTTCCTCTCACACAGTCAGAAACTGCTTTGTTATCATGTGTGCCTAATAAAATACCTCCCTTCTGCACAGGAGTTATACTTATGGCTTTCCATTCCCAAAGACACAGGATTGCTTCTGTCTTGTTAATGATTTTTTGTGAATGTACAAGGACAGACTCATTTATGCAACAAACACACCAATAATGGACATAAAGGCTGTGTCAGACCAAAGCAAGGGAAGAAGTGTGTGACAGAACTAGCAGGACGGTTGCTGCAATTAGCTATTACCAGTTGAAACAACAAGGAAGGGTTGAAGGACACACAGTCACACCCCAGCAGAGTTTGTGAAAGAGCCTTAAACCTCAGGTCCTGCACAGAAACCTAAAGGATTCATACCTGAAACCATTTAGGTGGAAGAAAGAAACCGGGCAGGTTTCTGGTTTCTGGGTGTAACTTAACCTCTGGGAATTAGCCTCGGTCAGTGAAGTGAAAGAAAAGGAGGTTCCAAAAAATCAAAGCAACATTTATTTATAACAATTCACAAACCAATAAAACAAGTAGAGATTTTCTGTCCTCTTTTGTGAGATGTCAAGCCCCCCTCACAGATGTAGTTTGATGGGTGCTCTGGTGCCTACACCTATTTCCAGTTAAAGAAGGCAGAAAAAGGCTCTAGAAAGGACAACTGACCATGCTCTTCTGAAAGAAGAGATAAAATAGTCTGACATTTATGGTATATTCTGTATAGATAATTTCGTACAGATTTCAGTTCATTTGCCCATTCCCACCTCATTACTCACTTTTTTATGCACTGAGTAGGTACCATGCTCTGTTTGGACCTGGAAAGATTGTGGGTTTTTCCTGCTAGCCTCATTAAATAGTGATTTTTAGTCTGACAAATATTCTGAGTACCCCTTGTTTCTCTCCTTTCACTGTGATTAGGACAGCAGATTACACAACAGTGCTTAGGTGATTATTACTCTGCATCCTGACAAACTCATTTTGTTTGACTTTCCTTTGCGTTTTAGAAGTGAACTGTACCTCCTCAGCTCTTACAAATCTGTGTGCTTTATCCTTTCGTTCTGAATTTGTTTCTTGATTTGTGCCCAAAACTCCACTCTGTGTTCTTTCAGTTTCTCTGCTGCCTTTTGCTCCAGGTCTATTCCCAGGTATTTTTCCTCCAGGCCATACTGAGGCCAATGGACCAAGCCCTCTCCGTTGGGATTTCTGGAAATAATAGAAGGCAAAGTTAGCTCTCCTTTTGCCAATCCATTGCTCTCTGACTGCTCAGGTTCAGAGCATTTCAGAAAACCAACAGGAGCCCAGATTATGTCATTCTGGTACCTGAATAAATGGGCAGTATTTTATGAAAATGCTCATCAGTGGAACAGCAAAAGAGTCATAGTTGCCATTAATTTTAGATCTAAAACTCCATTGCAGATGGAACAGCTCTTAGATTTTTTTTCTCCTTGTGTCTGCCTGTCCTTTACAAAGACCATTAAGAAGAGAAATTGCTTCAATATTTCTCTTAAATTCTGCCAGATTTCTAGGAACCACCATATAAGTACTGCTTCAGGCAGGTAAGTATGTTCTGGGCAGCACAGACAAAACTTGAGCTGTAATTAGCATTGTGATCCTCACCCATTTTTAGCAAAGTTGGTCCAGTATCTCATAACAGTTCTGCTAAGTTTATCTTCTTCTTTTGTAGCACCTCCTGCAAAGGGAGAGATGAAATGGCCACATTAGAAAGTAAGTAATTAGCATCAGCTATATCAATTGCAACACTTCTTGTTGCCCTGAGCTACTGGAGTTTTTTTAATTGGAGAGAGCTGCAGATGAACAATGTAATGAAAAGTATCTACTACTGAAGATAGAAAATGCTTATGCTCATAATAATGCTTATGATATATAAATTATAATATCTATAGTGCTTATAATGCTTAAAAGAGAGAAATTCCATTCTAAAGTCCTGCAGTAATTAAAAGGAGTAATAATGAAGTTCTAAAAGGAATATGGAGTAAGTATGGGTACATCACCAGCTAAGAATGGCTTTCCAAAGACAAAGGCAATCTCAGCTCCATGATCTGCTTTCACAAACTCTGGTACCAAACCGTCCAGTGAACTTGCTCTATGTTGGAATTCATAAAAGTAGACTGGGTTGCCAGCATCTAGAGGATACAGAAAATTGCTGGTTTGAATTGCTCCAAAAATGATAAACTTTCATTGAAAACTGTTTTGGTTAAATGAAAGCACTGCCAGTTCTCTGGATAGTGAAAAGTGCTGCACACTGTCCCCATACAGAATTCTACAGTTGTTCTGAAGCTGCTGAGTTACCTCTGTGGTATCTGGCCACTTCCACAGATGAGATGACAAAGTAGAGATCTCCCATTGCATCCAGGAGGCCATCTCGGACCTGAGCAGGGCTCTCTGCATCCTCTATGTACTCCTTGTACACTCTGTCAGCAATTTCAGACACAGGGCCCTGAAACAGCAATAAAAAGTACTTAAAAGGATAATGAACATTATCAGCAGTAAGTGAGTGTAGCATCTGCACATCCCTGGCTAATCCCCAAACATCACCTTTCAGAGAAAATCCTCAGGTGTGTCAGAGTGTGGCTCAGAGCTCAGGATTGGTGTTACACAGCTATGGATACAGGTGATCTCAGGGAAAAGAGGGGTTCAAGATCAAAGGATCAAACACCTTTAGATAAACAGCAGTCAGTGATGCTGATTGTTCTCCCTCCTGTGGAAACAACCCTCATAACAGCAGAGAAATCCTGCTGGTTTTCATAAAACCCATTGATTGTTGTAGATGACCATAATTTCTCCTGTTCAGAACAAGTCTGGGCTCTGCATTTCTAAGTTCATGGTGGATGTTTGTGTCACTGAATGGTTCCTTGCAAGTACTGGCCCTGCTTATAGAGTCCTTAATTCTTATCTCTTAATCACTATTTTTCTATGTAGTAGTTTCAGGAGAGCACAAAGGCACCACAAAGCCAAGAGATTTGTAACTTACAGGGAAGCAAGACCTCAAGAAACCTGAACTTAGGTGTCAGTGCACCCTAAAGCTCTCAGGCTTTCCTTTGCAGTGCCCAGCTGCTGCTTTAGGAGGTTGAGTGCCAGAGATCTCCTGTCATACTTGCTGGGACTCTGCATGTCTTGCATAACCTGGGGGTATCTAAAATGTCCCGAGAGACCTGTGTTTAGGAACCTGCATCACTCCTGGATTCCCACAGAACTCCTTTTTAAGAAGAGGGAGGGCCATTTAGGCTGGAAATTTAGAGAGTATTTTCAGTCACTAGAGGTAACAGGAATGCAGCACATCTCTGCCCATTTCTGCCCCAATTAAGGGAGCTGTCCAGCACCATGGCACTTCCCTGTGAAATATGTCCCTCTAAGGGTAAAAAAAGCCAGACCAGCAAAGAAGCAGCACTGGGTTATTGTGAAAATGGTCTCTTACCTTAATTATTAGTGCTAAGTTGGCCTGTAAAATTTGACGTGCAACATCTTTCTCCAAACCATCCGCGAAGGGAGGGTATTTCATAAGCTGTGTGATACAGAGAATTATACTTACTAAAAAAGCTTCTATTTACAAAATGATGTTTAAATAACAACATTTTAAGTGTCTTACCATAGGAAGTCCCCATCCAAATTCACAGTTATTTACTCCTATTATGTATGGGACTGCAGTGATTGATTTTTCAGACAGTAATTCCCAGGGACTCTTGGGAAAAAATGCACCATCTACACATGCATTGATGAAAAAGAAATCCTGAAGAAAAAGGGAAAAAAGAAAAAGAAAGCTTCATTAATACATTCATTTTGCTTCTAAAAGAAGTTCAAATTTAACTGCAGTTCTAAAATAAAGCCAAAAGAAAAATACAAGAAATAATGGTATCCAAGCCATCTTAACATTTTCTCTGACTGATTTTCTGCCCTAGGCAGAAGATTCTGTGGAGATTAACATTATATTTCTAATGTTTGTGAAACAGGAGTTGTTATGTTGAATTTACATCTTTTCTTAGTTCAGTATGGCCATGGATGTGTGGAAGAGTGGGGAAAAATAATTTCTGGACAGAAATTTCAAAGGCACATAAGCATTGTGATAAGAGCTTTTTAGTAGGACATAATATATGATTTGATTTTGAGGTTCTCCAGAATAATCGGTGCCATTTTCTTTTCCTTGCCCTGGTAGAGCATGACAGTAAACCACAGGGAGCTCCAAGTGCATGCAGAATGGAAGGGCAGGAACCTGTTTGCACTCTCCGTTGTTGCAGATCTGGAGTGTTGCCGAGTCCTGAAAAAGTCAAAAAAGTCAAACTTTACATCCACTTCAGGTTCTCTTACTATTACAGCACAGAGTATTCTCTGTTAAGAAAAAGTCTGAGATGTCATTTAAATGCAAGAAGTATCATTTCACCTACCATTTTCAGTGTTACCTCTAAGAGTTCTTCTTCTGTTTTTCCTCTCAAGCACTCAACCATTGCAGCTGAACTGGATTTTTCACAGCCAGAGACAGCAGCAATTTTCTGCAAGCAGTGAAAACAAACAGTTTTGGACACATTTCCTCTCTCTGCCTCTTTGTGACACTGAGTTGAGCAGGAGCAGCCAAAGCTCCTGCACAAGAGTTGCTGGAGCCTGGCTTGTCCCAGCTCCAGAGGGAGGGCACTGGAAGCCCTCACAGTCCTTCACACCACTGGCTGGGCAGAAGGAGAAAACCTCTGCCTCCAGTTTTTTTTTGGATACAGAAATATTTTAAGACAATTCTGGTAAATAACATGCTGGGCTGGGAAGGCTGGGTGACACAATGGAGTTAGACAATAAACTATCTGCAGGGTAACAGAGAGCACATTCTATCATTCTTGCTGATGTCTTTTTGGCTGGAGCAACATTAGAGAGAGCTGTCTCTAATGTGCCAGGTTCCTGGAAATTGTTCCTTGTAGTTGAAGAGAAAAGAAAGGGGTGGAATCTGGTACTTCTCAAATTAAAAAAACTGAACAAAGTCTTGTTTATTTGCCCACTACAGGCAGCAAACAGGAGAGGCAGAGAAGAGTATTCAGAGTTTGATACCACTTTCCAGCCAAAAATTATAGGTTGACTTTTCTTGAAGACACTATATGTTACAATATTCCTTTACATTTCATTCTTCTCTCTTTGTGGATATTTGGGTGCTTGAAAAGCAACACATCATTAAACATATACTATTTGCACACAGAAATACTGTCTGTTTTATTTCCCTAGGAAAAAAATGTTTCTGTATTTTAGACTGAACCATTTAAGATATGCAAAACTATTTGGAAAAAGTAATTAAAATTACTACAAATACCCACTTGTGCATCCTCCTTAGGAGTGTCAGTGAACAAGCCCAGGGCTACAGTACCACTCTCTGAAATGGCCTTGTGGAACAAGCCCTTGGCCAGGGGAGATAAGACCTGTGAAAAAGCAAGAACAAGAATGACAAGCACTGTGTTCTACCTAGTGATTTCAGATTTCAGTATCAGCAGTGGGCATTTGGAACATTTGAAAGCCCATGTGGTAGGAGTGTTCTTGTGTAGCCTCTGACCATAGTTCAGCTGTGCAAAGTGCTTTGGCAGCACTCGCAGGGATGAGGAGTTCAGCTGCCTTCCCCTCCCACTGCACTTTGCTTCCAGCACTTCACAGCACCACACTGCAAGCCAGGGACAGATTGATGTGCCCAAGGCAGTCTGGCTCTGCTGCAGAAGGGCAGTAAAGAGCTTTTGGCCAGAGGACACAGGGGTTTGTATCCCAGGTACAACAGCCCTGCTTTGGCTGTGTGATCTGTACCAAACTAGAGAAGGAAGTGTCACAGCCAATGTGCTCCTTGTTCAGGTAAAGGTTTTACACAATCTCTGGGTCACAAACTGCAGGGCTACTTCAGCTATCAGCACTGTTCACCTCGATCACTTTGCACAAGTGACTGTCAAAGCAAACAGAAAATGGGCAAAAGTCCACAACTCCTCTAAAGGACTCCTCCCATGAGATTAGACTTCGAGGGTTTTTCACATTGGAAAAAACCCCAAACCAACCAGAATTTAACTCAGTAGATGAGTAATAACATTCTGTTACTTAGCTACAACATTTGCCTATGAAAATTACACATTTTTATAAATTAAAATCTGTGTTGTATTGCTGTGCTGTTGCCTTGTTGTATCAAAGACCCAGGTGATGTATCACTATAACACCATCTCTTTTCTCTCACTGACTTCTCATGCAGATACAGAAAATGGATGGAGAGGTTTCTTTCCCCCTAAGTAATTAAAATAATTAAAATTCAATATTACTGTGAACTTACAAGAGCGCTAACACTGATTCCTCCTGCAGATTCTCCAAAGATAGTGACAGATCCTGGATCTCCTCCAAAATGTATGATATTTTCCTGAATCCACTGAAGAGCTGCTACTTGGTCTAAATATCCCCAGTTACCTCGGGCATGCTCATCACCAGTGCTGCAGGGAGAGAACAGATTTGTTTAAATGCCCAATAAGCAAAAAGGCTGAGGAAAATACAATCTGTGGTGTGAGAAATCATCTGCCATTATCTACACAGAACTTCTCTACACAACTGGCAAACGAATGGCTTGGAAAGCCCTGAGATTGGAGCAGCAGCCCCACAGGAACAGATCTGGAAGCTGCCTTGGGACTGGAAATGTCCCTGACTCTTACAGATGCAGTTCAGAAATGTTTCTTTACATAAGCAAATCTTCTGCACTTCTCTTTACAAAGACTTGGCACACATCATTTTGGAAACCACTCAGGAAAAAAACTGAGATCAACCATCTTACCTAAAATATCCAGCAATACCTAATCTGTACTGAATTGCTACAACCACCACATTGTCAAAGGCTGCTAATGCTGAGCCATCATATGATGAAGCTGCTCCAAAAACTAATCCACCTCCATGAATCCATACTAAGACCTGGAAAGAAAAAAACAGGATCAACTCAGCACAGGTATGAGCTGCCAGTCATAAAAACTAAATATAACCCAAGATACAATATTTTGTGATGTTTCACTCTTGATTCTTTCAGATCACATTTCGCAAATTGTAGAAATCTTTTGAATCTGAGGCCTGCAGGTCTATGAAATGGCATTGATTTTGTTAAATACCTACACTGTGTCAGTGCCCTGTGACTTTGGACAGATCATTTAGATTAAATCAAGCACTGCTCAGCTAAAATGCCAATACAATTTTACTTGTAAGATAGGATTTTGTGTCTGTTCTTAATTTCAGCTAGTATTTGCTGGGGTAAAGCATGTAAGCTGATCATCACTGCAAAACTGCCCCTGCACATGTGCTCATGGCACATGTTGAAGGTTTGCTGTCAGATAGTTTTGCTCAAGGTGTTATAAGGATTTTGCTTACAGGCAGCTTCTCCTGTTTTCCTGTAGGAGTGGGTGTGTACACATTTAGGTACAGGCAATCCTCAGATACTTGGAGAAGAACTCTGTCTTTTCTGTTGGTAATCATGTCTGAAAACATCTGTCCTTGTTTTTTGTCCTGTAGACACCTGAATAAAGAAAAAGTAACAAGCAACAGAATTAACTAAAACATGAAAGCTATGAAGTGAAGCTTTCTTGTACTTCCACAACAAAGTGCCAACCAGAAACTAATTTCTAACACATTTCTAGATTGGCATCAACTGCAAACATAGTATTTTTTTGTTTTTGTTTTTGATATATTTTGATATATTTTCTTCCTTTGACCTGTCCTTAATGAGATCTGTAAAAATAAAGCCACTGCAGTACACAGTGGCATGCAGACAATTTTGCATGTTTCAAAATATCACAGAAATATATCAGCAAATACATATGGCTATAAATTATTTCAATGAAAATATAAATTAATAATTTACATCTCCAATAGCTTTTTATGTTGCAATAGTAGATATTAGGCTTGAAACACTAAACAAGTGCAGTAGGACAATGGGAGTGAGACATTTACAATGTAGATTAAAATTGCTCTGCATTTCTTATGTGCCCTTTTAAGCATTTGACTCAGCATTTTCTCCCTAATGCTGTATTCCAGCATTTCCTCAGCTTCTTTCTGTCTCTGCTCCAAATGTTTATAGTGATTGGTAAGTGATGGCCAAGTGCTCCTGAGCCAGAGCATTATCTGTAAAGTGCTGCTCCATCTCAGTTTGTCACTGAGAACGTGAAACAGCAGCTTTTGGTAAAGAGAGAATGTCCTTAGAAATGCATCCACTGAAAGAGCTGCAGGTGCAACGAGAGGCCACCAAGGAATTAATCTTTATGGATGGCCCTGTGTGCACATCAGTGCCATGGAATTGCATAAGGTATAACACTTGTAAAGGTTTTGTCATTGCCTTACATTGGTGGGTAGGTAGTGGCATCCCTGACACCTTGCCATGGCTCAGGTGGCTGCGGTTCAGAAAACCTCAGTGATCCAACTGGAGGCTTAGCAAAAGGAAGTCCCAAAAAGACATTTACAGTCCTCTCAGCAGCGTCCACTTTGAATTGGTACCCTCGGACTCGCCCATATTTGGTCTCTGCTTCTGGTTGTTCTGTGGGACAGGAGCACAAAATCACATAATTGGTCTGTTTGTAAGTAATTGCTAGATTTGCTACCTAAAGACACAGCTCTTGTTTACTTAAACAAGTAGGTTTTATACATAAAACTTCAACACATTCTAATCAGTTTTAACAGTACACTATTCTAATCTGCTATTTTATTTTACTATTTCATTTTACTGATTTGATTACAAGTGTTCACTCATTTAGATTTTAGATTTAATAATTTATTCTAACACACTTTTATTATACCTTTATTAAATCGGTATAGCTGATTTCAACCTTCATTTTGATTGGTCTGTATGTACAATCTCCTTCAGGTATATAATATGTACTGTCTTACCACACACACATTACTGGTTGCATATTGATCTTAATCTCTTTTTTTGCCTTGGGTTGTTAGATAAAAACAAAGCAGATTGCTCTCATTAAGAAAAGACAATGAACAGAGAAAATACATTCCAAACCCTTGATGGTACAAGCCAAAAGAAAAAGCTTCTAACATACCCCCAAAAAATCTGTCACAAACAAATCCTGTTAACCTTTAAGCAAGACTCATATTAAGATCTGTGTCAAAGTTCTAATATCAAATTACAGATGTGGTACTGTGGCTGCTTGGCCTCAGCAGGCAAGATTTTGGGACAGGGATTTGATTTTGCTGTTTGCAAAGAAGGCAAATAGGACAAATGACTTAAAGCAGATTAAAAACTGAAATGGCTGCAGCTCAGTTTGTGTGCCCAGTTCTGCCCAGGGCTTGTGTCCAGCTCAGCCTAGGGCTTGTGTCCAGCTCAGCCCAGGGTTTGTGCCCAGCTCAACCTAGGGTTTGTGCCCAGCTCTGCCCAGGTTTTGTCCCCAGCCCTGGCCTGGGTTTGTGCCCAGCTCAGCCCAGGGTTTGAGCCCAGCTCAGCCCAGGGTTTGTGCCCAGCTCAGCCCAGGGTTTGTGCCCAGCTCAGCTCATCCCAGGGTCGGTGCCCAGCTCAGCCCAGAGTTTGTGCCCAGCTCAGCCTAGGGTTTGTGCTCAGCTCAGCCCAGGGTTTGTGCCCAGCTCAGCGCAGGGTTTGTGCCCAGCTCAACCTAGGGTTTGTGCCCAGATCTGCCCAGGTTTTGTCCCCAGCCCTGGCCTGGGTTTGTGCCTAGGTCAGTGCAGTGTTTGTCCCCAGCTCAGCTCAGGGTTTGTCCCCAGCTCAGCGCAGGGTTTGTGCCCAGCTCTTGGTGGCACCAGAAGAATGCCCTAGGTGCCCTCTCGCCCTACAGGGACCAAAGCACAGGTGTCCCGCTGTTACCTGCCGCCGCCAGCGCCGTGCCCCCGGCGAAGAGGATGCAGGCCAGCAGCAGCGCGTCCCTCGGCGATGCCATGGTGCCTCTGGCAGCGGCCCCGCACGCTGGGGCTTTATGGGCTCGGCCGGAGCCGCCTTACGCAAGGCAAACACGGGCGAGGCAGGGAGGGTTCGGGCTGCGAGCCAGCAGCGGGAGCGCTCCTGTCCCACCGGGCTCCTTTGGTATTAAGTGTAAGAAACACAATATAGCCAAGTCCAAACCAATATCCCTGAAAACTGTACTTTTACTGAAGTAAAAGTTGTGTGATTTTTATTCTCATAAAAGGATATTTTCTGACAAAAAAACAAAAAAACAAAAAAAAAAAAACAAAAAAAACAAAAAAAAAACAAACAAAAAAACCACCCTAGAAAAATCCCAGCTTTTACTCAGCAGGAGATGCCTGTCTCTCAGTTCTGTGTGTTCAGGGATGTTTGGTATAGTGTTGCAATACAGTTACAACAATAAAGAGGTGAATTATCAGCTTTTGTAATGTGGAAGCAATAATAAAGGGTGGTATTTGGGTGGTAACTAAGTATATCTAAAGCCTCTAGAAAATCCAGGGGATTTATTTCGAGTCATTTCATATCCATAATTGAAGGATGATATGAAAAGGAGAGAACAGAATAGCTGAATAGAGATTTTCTGCTCACATTAAATGAGAGGTTATGTTAGTTTTATGCAGGTATTAGGCTCTGCCTTTTTCTTATTTTTTTTTCCCCTGACTCAGTAACTCTTGCCCCAGAAAGGCAGTTTTGCAATTTCATATCATGGGAATTCTCAATTGTCAAAAAGAGCATTTCAAAGAATCATATGATATGATCACAGAATGGTTTGGGTTGGAAGAAACCTCAAAGCTCTACTCATCCCACCCCAGCCATGGCAGGGACACCTTCCCCTGTCCCAGGCTGCTCCAGCCCCAGTGTCCAGCCTGGCCTTGGGCACTGCCAGGGATCCAGGGGCAGCCACAGCTGCTCTGGGCACCCTGTGCCAGGCCTGCCCACCCTCACAGGGTGGAATTTCTTCTGTATATCTGATTTAAACCTACTTTCAGTGGTTTGAAGCCATTCTCTCTTGTCCTGTTGCTACATGCCTTTGGCAAATGCCACTCTCTATTTTTCTTTCTGGCTCCCCTGGGGTACTGCAGGGAGCTCTAAGGTCTCCCCAGGGCCTTCTCTTGTCCAGGCTGAACAACCCAGCTCTCTCAGCCTGTCTCCACAGGAGAGGTGCTCCATTTCTACAGATGCATTCCTGCTCACAACTCTCTTTACAGCCCAGTGGGTTACAAGACCCAGTCTTCAAATTAGTTTAGCACATTATGCACCTGTTAATCCTGAGCGTGGTGTCTGTGCTTGGGCACTTTACACTCCAAATGTTGCTTTTGTACTTTACTCCTAATCTTCCTCTGTGTATGTGCACAGGAGAGATTTACAGTCCCTGGAGATAAACCCCAGTAACCTTTAACCTGGCTGCTCACAGAGCAAAGTGGTGCCAGGCACTGCAGGTGATGCCATGCAGTGCATGCTGTGTCTCCAGCCTTTGCTGTGTTTGTGGTGGCTCCTGACTCTGGCTAGTGCAGCTCCTGAGGCTGAGGGCACAGCCAGTGCTCACTGTGCAGATGGGAAACACTGTCAATCTGGGCTGCTGAGAAAACAACAAGGTGAAAAACTTGGGTGCAGAATTACAATGAATTGTGGCTCTACAGGTGTTCTGTGGCAGACTTTTTGCCTTGATTCTCAAGAGGGACACTGAAGGTCAATAAAACTGGTCTGGGAGTAGTCTGCACTGCTTGAATATACAATCTATACAGTAATGATAGATGTGTGCATTGTCTAATGCAATTAATGGCACAGAGGCCTGGGGTACCAGTGATGGAGCTGAGAATAAGTTATCTTTTACCTGTATCTGTGTGATGAAGGTTTCTGAGACACCTCAGAAGCACTGCACAGGAGTAAACTTTGCCCTCTTGTTTGCCTGCTTGGGTGCTGCTGTAAATTCTCTCACTGTCAGCTCTTACCTTGGACTGCTTTGGTTCCTGGCAAGGGAATACTGTTCCATGAAGGTGGAACTGCAAGAATCCCTCCTTGTGGCTCAGCTCCCACACTGGTGAGCATTTGTGCCTCAGGTCACTTGTGACCCACAAGCTGCAGGAGGGGTCCTTTGCTGCAAAGCCAAATACCCAGTACTGTACCTGCTGCTCTCTCCTTTTGCTGCAATAAACTTTATTTTCAAAACCAATTTATTTCCTATCTCCTGATTTTACTAGACTCCATATTTTCTCATTTAATTTTCCTTTTATTTTTCCCCTTCATTACTATTTTAATTTCCAAGCTTTTCTCTTCAGTCTTTGTTCTACTCACTCCTTCTCTCTCAATCACCCTCTCTGTAAGAAGTCTGAGCCCCTATCCCATCCACAGGCTTAGAGAAGCAGCTATACTGAAAACATTATGTGTGCAAACCAGTTTCTGCAAACTCCCCCATCTTACTTACAGTAAGATAACAAAAGAAGGGATTTTAGATCCCTACAGCCTTTTCTGGAGATACTTTGGTGGATCTGCAAGCATGGCCTATATGCTTTGAAAATGTAGAGAGTCTTGCCCCCATGACACAGACTGGAGTTGTAGAATCTGAGGACAGTGCTACATACCTGGTGAGTGCAATTCTTGAATCCTGTTTGGCATTAATTTAAAGAGATTTTGCAGTCTGCCCCAATCAGTGAATAATGCATAAGTCAGGGGTCAAAGAACCCTGCCACACAATGACTTTTGCCTCTTTGTACTTTAATGAACCTGTCCTGATTTCAATAGCTGAAAAAAAAATAGATGAGAATCACAGCCCCTGCTGGGGATTCAATGAAACTACAGAATATAAAATTCAGAGCTTCTGAAGCTTGGACAGCTTCACAGACTGTGAATCTCACCTCAGAAGGGCTCTGGGATAAGATAAGAGTATCACAGTGCTTATCTTTACATAGAAATGAGTAAGATCTTCTGACATTTTCCACTGTGATTTATTTTTGGTGCTGGCCTGTGCAGGAAAGTAAATTCAACCATACTTCTCTGCATGCACAAGATCTGCACATATTCTGTGCACACCCATGCAACACTGCCCATTTATCTCCTTTTAAAGGAGATGGCACAGCAGCTCAAGGCTTTGTGCAATGAAGATTTAGCAAGACTATTTTGAAACTATATTCCCCTCACCACAAAGGAGCTAAAACAAAGAAGGAAGGACAGATGCTTAGGAGGAAGTTCTGCTTACCAAAACTGCAGTGGTAAAACAGTCTCACCCTGCTCCTGAGTTCTGCCTGGCAACAGAACTTGGGCAAGAATGTGTAGAAAATCCCAGCTTACTTCTTCCACTAAAGTAATTTGGAAAGAAGGGATGGGTAGCTAGTTGCTGTAGGGCAATTATTAGCCATGGGCAACTTAAAATTCCAGAGATACAGAGGGGAGCTGAAGGGAGGAGAAACTGATGTTCATTGCCCTGTAGGATCTGTGGAGCTACATCACTGCTGTGAGGCACTAGTGGGCCCAGGAATGTGGCTGGGATAGCTGGAGCAGCCTAGGAGCCAGGTACAGGAGACAAAGACCTGGCAGAGAAGTGATTGACAACTCTGCCATGAAGAGTCCAAGCCTTGTTCTTGGCAGCCCAAGCACCAATCAGCCAGTGAGGGCCCTGGAGTGGCCCTGGGACAGACCCAGTGCTGGCAGTGAGGCTGTGAGCCAGTGCAAACAGGGACAGTGGCACTGACTGGTGGCACAGGAGACAGCCTGGAGCACAGAGAGCTGCACTGGGGAAAAGAGAGAAATGTTAATCCTTGTGGGGGAGTTACAACTAAATTTAAAAGCAGAGAATTGGGGGTACTGCAGAAATTTTCTCTTTTCTAACATTTGGGAGAAGTCTTAATTCCAGCACTAATGTTACAGATTAAGTACCATGACAGACAGAACTCTCCTGTCTCAGTTGTAAAACCAATTGACAAATCAGAACATTCTGTAGCTTCATCTTCTTTCCACAGAGGACATTTCTGTATCTACACCACACCAAAACTTCTGACAAACTTGGCATCAAGAGAGTCTTACTCACAAATTGGGTCTGCACTGATTTCACTTTATTAACATTGCTGCTACATTCTGTCTTCAGTCATGGGAAAGTGACAGAAAAACCTGAGCATTGGGGAAATCTGGTAGCTGCATTTAAAAAGTGAGGATCAGCTGGAATTATTGCAGTGAATAATTGCAAGTGTGACAACTGGGGAGAAAAGGTGAAAAGAAGGGAAATGTATTTTTATCCTCAAATATACTTCAGGTAATTTAAAAAAATATCCTAATAATTTGCATATTATGTGCATATTATTTGCATATTATGTTAGACTGTAAACTATAACTCCAATTTAAACTTCTTGTTTTGTGTGCTTTTCTTATTTGTCTTTTCAAGGATCACTTTTTTCCAGAATTCTACTTTCTTTTCTTTCAACTTTCTGTCTTTCTTTTGCTGTAGATTTATCTGCAAGTATTCTTCATTTAGGTTGTAAGATGGCCATTCAACCAGACCCTCTCCATTAGGATTTCTGTAAGCAACAGAAAAGAAAAAGTGAGTGCCCTTACCAGTCACAGGGGAATTCAATCACACAAGTTAAGACTGAATCAATAAACCAGCCAATTCCCCATGGAGCCTGTGCAAAGCAGCAACATCTATCATGAATCTCTTGATTCTTACCCATTTCGAGCAAAGTTAGCCCAGTACTTCATTAGAGTTCTGCTGAGGTTCTTCTCTTCCTCTGTAACTTCACCTGAAAGACAAAACACAGAACAGTTACTCTGTGTGGCAGAAATCAAGACATTGCTACTCCAGCAGCAGCATTTCCATGTGTGAATATGGTATAAGAATTTGGCAATTGCAAGAGAGACACATCACCAGCAAAAACATCAGTAAATACAGCAAGCATCATGGATTTCAGCACTCCTCATGAATGATTTCAGCATAATTACCCTACTGCAAAAATCAGGGAATTCAGGAACAAGGAAATAAAGTGGTGTGCCTGTAACCTTCCAGTAAATTAAAGCAGAACCAAAAAACTCCCATGTGTCTTGCATCACAGTAAAACTCCAGGAATGGGCCACATGGCTGCATCCCTTTCCTGGATCCCATTCTAGTTTTGTGGGACTGAAATTCTCCCTATTATTCAGAGCATGACTAGGCAAAGATTTTTTTTCATTCTCACACAAGATGGTGCCACTCCATTTCTCAGCACTTCAAGAGTATTTCTTTAAATATAGTTACACATAAACTCACTAGGTCAGAATTATTTCAGTTCCTGTGTGTTTTTAATTATAAATGCATCTCAATACACTAAGAGAAATGTTTGGTATCTTAAAGCCCTTTGTAAATTCAGTCAAAGAGGAAAAGAACTGCTCAGTGTCTTCTTGTGCCAAGGTAAGTAAAGTTAAAAAAAAAAATATATATATATATAAGCAAAAGGCAAAGGCTCTGGTAACAGATTAACAAAGGGTTTTACAACATAGTTAGATTGCTCCAAAGTTCAAAGGAATAAAAGGAAATACTTTCACTTATGTGGGATTTGACCAGACTATGAACTACTGTGCAAATGACAAAAATAAAAGCAAGAAAAAAAAAAGTAAATTCACTTAAAATAAGCAGAATTTTTGTGTTGCTGTCAAAATAAGAACTGTTCCTAATTTGTTCCATGGGAAAGAAAATACTCCATGCTGAGTATTGCTGTCTTAGGCATATGTAATTAAAGGCTATTGCAGGATTTATAATGTTCCTTAGGAAGTGGCATCATGTTTCTTAACTGTTCAGTGTTTGTGAGATTCATTGGGAGTGTAACAATGTGGGATTCTGCCAGAAGGAACTTCCAGAATGCCATGGAAATTTTGGGAGTACACCCTTAATCCTCCCTCAGTGGACTGGTTCCATTTGAATAAATGCTCAAGTATTAATTGAACTGTGAGGCAAAACAGACCTAACCATGAGATCTTCACACAGAAAATGAAACACTGGAACTCGATGACTTGCTCTGAATACAGCTGGAATCACTTCCTGCAAAAGAGACCAAGTCCTCCATTCTGTGGAGCCTGACAGCCCATGGGATTTCCTAGAAAGGAGGAGACACTGGCCTAAACTCCTCAGGAAAATAAGGAGATCCTGGATTTCCTGCTTCCCAAGCACTCTCTGCAAGTTTAATTGACCTTTCCTTCAATTTCATTTTCAGCCACAGCTATTTGGCAAATTCATGCACAATGCTGGGATAATGAGAGTGAATTTTCTAGAAAATATCCTATTTGCTGAATTGCTGACAAGATGTGAAACTCATTGTGCTTCAGAACGAGCAAACTATAAAGGAGAGAAGATGGAGAAGATGGTTAAATGCATAATGACCAATTCTGCCAGGAGAAAGGCTAATGGCTTGGTCTCACTGCCAATATATGCACTTTTACATAATGAAAATGAATAGAACACTGAATAGAGAAATGCCAGGGTTACAGGACCAGTTAATGAGTGAATGGTGTCTGTTCCTTACTGCGGAGCTGGATGTCCCCAGCCAGAAATGGCCCCCCAAAGACAAAACCAACTTCATCCCCATGGTCAGCCTTCACATAGTCTGGTTTGCTATCCCTGAATGCACTTGCCCGGTGCTGGTACTCAAAGAAGTAGGTAGGAGCTCCAGACTCTGCAAGACATAACATTTAGAGAGTTACAGAAGAGATACATAAACTACAGCTGTCATCAGCTGTTTTAAAATACTACTTTAAACAAAGCTTTACACTGGGCACATCTCTAGCATAACTACATTCAAATGAAGAACTCAGCACTTACACACACAAAAAATAATATTGGAAGATCCACCCTAAGGATACTTAGAGAAAACAAATTATCAAATTATTTCCACTTTTGAGTATCTTGGCATGGCTTGCCTACACCTAAACACCCAAAAATTTACAGACCACAGAGCTGATTTCCCAAGTAGCCATGGGCCAAAGGACAAAGGTTGCTTTGATGTGTTTTAACTTTAAAGCCTGCATACTTCAGTTAGCAAACATTTACCTGTGTTACCATTCTCTGCTCTCAATATACTGTGATTATGAGCACAATGCAAGACACTTATACAGAGATAAGGGACTATGCACAACCCTGCAGACCTGTATCATTCCTCATGTGCCCAGGGGGCATCTCAAGAAGGGTTGCCTGCATATGACAGGATTTGTGTCTGCATCATTTGATGCAGCCTGCAGTAGGAGGTTTGAGTGTCCCACTGCTGTTGATCAGCTTACCCCTATGATAATTCAGTGCTTTAATGGCTGGCATGACAATTGCCATGTCCCCCAGCAAGTCCAGGAATCCATCCCGGAGCTCTGCAGGGTCCTCTGTGTCTCCCAGATATTCATCTAAGATCATGGGCAGAAAATCTGAGGGTACATCCTATGAGACAAGAAACAAACAGACAAACAATCACTGTCTGAATTAGCAGCTAAAATTGCCATTTTTAAACTTCAGAGATTCTGCAAAGGCACAAATGTCCAGGACAGCACTCATGTTGATGGCAATCAAAACCTATTCATGCTTTTTGTGGGCAAAAAATACCAAACAAACCAACCACCTCAGGTCAAATTTGCACCAGATTTATGTGGGTTAGAGCTCTACAGAAATAAGTGTAGATCCAGCAATTTCTCCTGACAGTATCTTTGGCTTCTGTTTTCTTCAGGAGAAGAGAGATGGGAATCACAAAAGTAAATTCTCAGTCCTTGAAAGATTTATGGACCATTAGACAAGAGAATGAGACCAATGGGATCTCCAAACACAGTGCAGATCCAACAGTGTAAGTTTTCAGGGTTAGAATTTGCTGCTTGAAAGATACACCTCAAAACTTGGAGTGCAAAGTAACGACTTTAAAGCTGCATTTAATGTAGCTTTTAAACACACTGAAAAATACACCTTGAAACTCCCTAAGCAGGAAATTAGCCATGAGATACCTTAGCATTAGGGATACTATTACCCTATTACTATTAGTAATTACTTATTACCCTATTACTATTAGTAATCCCACAAATATGTAAGATAACAGTATTGGTTGAGGTCTAGAATGAAAAAGGCCTTTTCCCAAATCCCAGGTCTGACTCAATCCTATTTCTGTGTCATTCCATACACCCTGGTCCTGTCAACTTTGCTGGACTCTCCCCAAAGCATAACCTCAGCCTTCAGTAACACTATGACGCAAGCAGTGAGACCCAAATCTGTTACCTACATGAAAAAGGAAATTTACTTCTCAAATTAGATTAGTGCAGCAGTACTTACAATCATTGGTAGAAAAACCTCTACGGTTGAGGCAATTGATTTTCTATCTCCTATTTCCCTCAAACCTTTCATTTTTGATGTCTGTACAGAGAAGGAAAAAAAAAAAACAAACAACAATGTTATTGGCACCTTTCAATGTCTGTATTATTTTAAACAATGCAACTATATTATTCCATTAATTCTTACTACTGGTGTTCACTTTTGAAGCATCATATCATATGCAAAAGTGCAGCACAATGCAGCAGCTGTCTTGAAAAGCTTGTATTTGCTGCAGTAAATGCTGCCTTGATTTCTACATAAACCATTCTTAATACACAGTTTATTCTTAAATCAACACTAAGAAACTTGTAAGACTAGAAAACATGAGGGCAGAGTTGAAGCAAAAAGCTGCTTCTGTCTCACAGGCTTATTTTCATTCTGTTGGGGGAGATCTTAAAAGTCACTGTCAGTCTGTCTCTAGTCCAACTGTTTGAGCCCTTTGAAATAAGGATAATGCAGTGTTCCTCCTCTTTTACAGCATTACAATAAAACAACTTTTCTGTCTGCAAAATAAATTGAAACAGATTTCACTTTGCATTGCTCTTCTGGCACATAGAACAAGTGTGCTCCCAGTGACAGTTGTTTCCTAGATTCAGAACAAATGCTTTGTACTACAGAAAGGAACTGGAATATTTAGGAAATAAAAGGGGAAAGAAAGAGAGAGGACACAAATCCATCTCCTGCAGTTTTTGTGCACTGAGAGCATTTGCTCATGTTTTGGAGTTACCCATTGAGTTCCCATGAGAAAGAGCTGGACACCTGCATTGTCCCCTCAGTCTGTCCCAGATGAGATTTCCAAATGAAAGCTCTTTCTGCAGGCTGGTAATGATACCCAGGGGAAGCTGGTCTAGGTGGTCAGTGGCACATTTTAAAGCACACTATGTACAAACCCTGACTCCTGAGCGTTGTGGGGGAAAGGATTGGCTTTACTTGTCTTTCAGTAGTAAGTCCTTGATTGTTGCATTCGTTTTCCTCTCTGTGCCTGGATGAGGGATTAAAATTTTAGGATTTTAGAAACCTGTAGAAAACAGGTTTAGAAAACACTGTACAAAATGGATGTTCCAACTGATGTGCCCAGGTAGTTTAACTTGCAGGATGAAGCCTCTCTCACCCTCTTGTAACCCAGTGGTTCTGGGTCACTGCAGAGCCATGATGCAAGTAATGTTTACCTTGTATGTATTGTATGTACTTCTAACAATGCAAAGACTTAATGCAAACACTAAATGCAAACATTAAAAACAGATTTAAATAAAGAATAGACATTAAATTACCGATCTAATATTCCAGCCAAATTCATTGTTGGTGACTCCTATCATGAACGGGACTGCATTGAATTCTTTTGCAGCCAATATCTCTTCAGGTGGCTTATTAAGAAACACTCCATCCAAAACTAAGGGTAGAAATGAGATTTCCTGAAGAAAGAGAGAAAAAAAGAGATCAAATTAGTTGTTAATAGTATTTCCATTTTTCCTTCAAATCATGTAAGATGTCCACATTAAATGTCCTAAGTGCAAAAAGGGCTTTAAGAAATTCAAGGATCTACAGCCACTGTAACATAAATTTAGTTTGGCACAGGAGTATAAAATGCAGGCCTGGCTGGGTGAAGGCATAGTGGAATGCAATGGGTTCCTGATCCTGTGCTGTTCTGACATTAAAACATTGGGATGCTCAAACATTGCTCACAACTTCACAGGTGCTGTGACACTGCCGAAACTTCCAGGAAGGAATTACGTCTGAAATGATTTCCACATTAAAGGAGTATTTTGGCAAAAGATAAGAAAAATCAACTTTGGAATGGACCACCAATGAACTCTGATCAGAGGCTGAGCTAAAGTTTTGCAAGTGAGCCATTAAAAAGTTCTGTTGCCATGAAGTCTCACCTACCTTGCTGTTACGGACTATGTGCTCTGCTTCCTGCTTCCTCAAGCAGTTCAGCAGGGAGAGGGAGCTGCTCGTCTCACAGCTGAAGATACTGGCAACTTTCTGAGAATTATCAACAAAGATAAGCACTGTTATAAAGCCATTATACACACTGCTGTTAATAGCTTGACTTAGTGGCAGGTTTAGGTGAGCTTGATAGATCTTTGAGTGGTTTATTTTACTATAGAAATGCTACAGTTTGATGACAGAGTGAAATTATTCTGGTGTACCTCTCTTTCTTGCTGTATTTCCATTCACTGTTTTTTCAAACTTTGCTGTAGAGATAATACAAGCTTGTAGCATAAACCAAGTAAGGAAAGAAAATTCAGAAACATTTACATTATTACTATCTGCCACTACAGGAAAAGATATTAAAAGACACTTATAGAAAGTGATTTTATTTTAAGGGTTTTTTTTTATGTTTAATTAATTTACTTCACATAAAGGCCCTCCCTAAAAGACTGTAGGTCAATAAAAAACAGAATTCTTCTTCTGAATTCTTGTTCAACTTTCCATAATAAATGCCACAGTTACTGTATAGAGTACAGAGGGTATGAAAATGGACATTTGCCTAGCTTGGCATGCCTGTGACTGAAAATACCTTTGTCAGCTCACAGCTGTTATAATCATCCAGCTGTACAATCTATTTCTAACACCAAACAGACTGAAATTAAACAGGTGTGCTGCAACAATAAATTGGATCAACTTTGTTGCACAGTATGCAATGAGATTTTCCCCTTTTCTCTTTTAAACAAATTATCACATAGAAGTATCCTATTTTAGGCTATAAAGACTTTAAAATGCAAAAAAAAGAGCTTACCTCAACATCTGTTGAAAGATGTAAATCTTTACTGGGAGGAATTATAATTCCACTCTCTGATATTGCTTTATGAAAGAGACCCTTAGATAAAGGAGATAACACCTGCCAAGAAGGGAAGAACAAAAAGTATTTATTCTATATTAACATCCTTACCACATAACTTTATGCTAGTTATAGTCTAGTCAACTTCTGGATTCAGGTGGCAATGATACATTTTTATTTGCTAAATCTCCAGATTTCACCCAATGTGCTGTTAAACTTACTGTCAAAAACCAGATTAAGCATGAAATGTTACATTAATTGAGCTTTTGAAGATTTTTATTTTTACCTGCTATATACCTACATGTGCAAAAACAGAGCAAGATCCTGCAGATATCCCAAAGAGAGTGACAGATGCTGGGTCTCCACCAAAGTGCTCAATATTTCCTTGGACCCACCGAAGAGCTGCGACTTGATCCAAGTACGCCCAGTTCCCCTGGGCGTGCTCATCACCAGTACTGAAAGGAAAGCAGCAGAGCCACTCCTCAGGGACAGTGACAATACCACAGCAAAGGCAATCTCAGCAATCTGTGTTTTGTGCACAGTGACCCACAGCCCCTCACGGTCACACCTTGGCCCCTGACTCCCCTCCACTCTCTCCTCACCTCTGCACAGCTGCATCCCTGGCCTTTACCCTACCTTGAGTTTTACACAGCAGAGGATGGAAGCAAAGGCCAAAACAAACATACTTTCCAGCACCAGATAAGCCCAGCTATTATCTGGGCACATCTATATGTGATAGCAGGCTGCAATCATGTGACCATGCAGATGCAATGTACAGACATTTCTCGGTGTTCTGAAGTCCTGGTGTCAGTGAATTATGTACATTTAAACCACTGAAACAGTGGGAAGCTGATATAGGAGTTCAGCAGATTTAGCAAACAGAACTACCCATGCTTTAAACGTGACAGAAGTGCTTTGTAAAAAGTGAAATAGGTGTTCTTACTTGAAGTATCCAAGGAGTCCCAGTCTGTACTGAATTATTACCACCACAACATTCTCATAGGCTGCCAGTGCAGAGCCATCATACCGAGCAGCACCACCAAATATAAAATTGCCTCCATGGATCCACACCATTACCTTGGAAACAAAAGGGTGAGACACACCTTTATGCACTGGTTTGCAGATTTCACTTGAAAAAGGAAAACAACATCAGAGAATTAGGAACACCAAATCACTGAAGCATGATGGCTGCTGAATTTCAGATTGGTGGACTTTGAATTTTAATAATAATGTTATTTCTGCTTGTGCAGCATCACATTTTCAAAAGCAATTAAGTCTCTTAGGAGCAATCATTACTTGCAAGCTTACTAAAACACAAGTTTGTTCAATGGTTTACATACAGGTAACTTGTCCTTCTTGCTTGAGCCAGCAGGGCTGTAGACACTCAGATACAAACAGTCCTCAGAAGTTTGGAATGCAATGTGTTTTTCTTTGAAGTTTTTTTCAGCTATTTTCAACATGGACAGATCTTGAGGACAGCTTCACAAAAAAAAAAAAAAAAAAAAAAAGGCAAGAAAAAAAAAAGCAAGGACAAAAAAGGCAGCACAATTATTAGTACTAAAACTGCAATAGCACCAATGTAACAATGGTAGAAAAAACACACTTCTTTTGCCCCTGGCTAAATCCCTACAGGGTGCTTGAATTTTTGAGAGCCTGTAAAAGTACATCTCCACACCTACTAGAAATACTCCAGTACTGGCAGTGTATCCACTATCAAATATAAACTCCTCAGCAAAACCAGGCTTCTGCACCCCAATAACCACAGCTCTGACCAGCATGGGCAGGTTCTATCTACAAATGAACAGCTCTCACAGTGGTGGGTGAGAAGTTGCATCTCTCACACCAGTCCAGGGTTCAGGTGGTTCAGGTGGGGAAAACCTCAAAGGTCCAAGAGGGGCTTTTGCAAAAGGAATTCCAAGGAAAACATTTGCAAGCTTGTCTGTCCCCTTCACATTTGCCTGTGTTCCTCTGAGCCGTCCAAGTGCAATAGTCACCTCTGGCTCAGCACCACTCTGTCCTAAACAAGACAAAAGGTAAAAAAAAAAAAAACCAAATTACACTCCATCTTCATAATTATTACACAGAACTTTTCTATTAAGTATTTTTAACTGACTGTTTAATTAAGGACATTTCAGCTTATTCCTTTCAATTTTGTTCAGTTTTCACTTTGCTTTGATGCAGTCACAGACACTGCCAAACCCTCCTGCCAGTGACACCTGGAGCTAGGTAAGGCAGAGCTTAGTCACCGAGCAAATACCAGAACCATTAAAATTTACTAAATTTATCATTCAGCAAGATCTTAATTTTTGTTTTGTTTAGAGAATTCAGAAATGCTGCTGCTTTCTACCTTTTAAAAAAGAAAGCTTTCTTTTCATTAAATAATCTCAAAAACATTCTCATCTCACAAAACCAGTCATGAAGGCATTTTTGCAGATTAGTAACCAAAGCAGAAGAGATTTACTGCCTTTGAAAAAATCATTGGTGCAGTGGCTTCCCCGGGGAGGAGCAACAACGGATCGTGGGGCTCACCTTCTGTCCCGCACACCAGGAACGCTGCTTCGCAAAACAAGGCGCAAAGCAACGCGATCGGGCTCAGAGGAGACATCTTCACACCCTGTCGGGCTCCCGGTGACTCTCTCCGGTTTTAAGCGGAAGGGGACAAAGGTCCCAGCCAAGGCACTGGGTGCACAGAGCGAGCCCGAACCACCGCGAGTAACCCGGCGCTGGCAATGGCCCAGCACGGCAGGTCATGCACTGCTGCCAGTGCCGCCGGCAGAGCAAGCAGGGCACGCCTGAACGGACTGCAGAGCTTAAATAATGTAACCCTTAAAAAAACCAAAAACATCACCAAAACACCGCCACAAACAAAACAAAGCAACAAAAACTCCGACACCTACCCCAACAGCCATGACCAGAGATTACGAATAACTAGAAACTAACAAAAAAAATAAAGAAAAATCAAAATAGTTCATTCTTGCCTTAATCTCCTTTTAGAGGGGGATATGAAGCCAAAGGATGTCATCGCTACAGTCTATCGCTCCAGTTTAAATTTGCGTGTTTTATTTTTGTTTGACTCCTCAAAATGGGGAACATATGAGATAACCAACTTTAACCGGAGCATCCTTGGCAGCACCGGGCCCAGCCCGAAGGCTGCTGGCGGACACTGCTTCGCCGACTCCATTCGCTTCCAGCCCGGTGCTGCAGCTCATCCACGCGCCGGGGAACGAGCTCCGCTCCGCACACACCCCCGACAACCGCCCGAGGAACCAGGCCCCGCCCCGCTCCCGCCCCAGAGCCGCCCAAGGACCCGGCCCCGCCCCGCCCCGCCCCGCCCCGCCCCCGCCCCGCCCCGCCCCGCCCCGCCCAGGGCCCCGCGCGGTGCGGCGCCGATCGCGGTCCGGGCTGGTTCCGGTCCGGGCTGGTTCCGGTTCCGGTGCGGTGCCGGTGCCGCCATGGTGGGCCCGGGCTCGGGCGCGGCGCCGCTGGAGAATGCGAACCCCCTCATCTACCGCCGCTCCGGGGAGCGCCCCGTGACGGCCCGCGAGGAAGACGATGAGCTGCCCGACGCCATCGACGACCGGGAGATCTTCGATATCCTGCGGGAGCGGCGGGCAGGGCAGGGCCGGGCCGGGCGGGGCCGTGGTGGGCCGGGCCGGGCAGGGCAGGGCCGGGCAGCGCCGCTTTCCTTAACCCGCACATCTCATCCGCTCCATCAATGATCCCGAGCACCCGCTCACCCTGGAGGAGCTGAACGTCGTCGAGCAAGTGCGAGTGAAAGTGAGATCCCGCCGGCATGTGCTGCCTCAGCCGTCCGATAACTATTCGCTTTTTTCCTAATATTTAAGTGTATTTATAATAGTACCTAAACAGAGCACTGAACAAATGTATGAGCGAGTGGGATTTGCGAGCAGCGGGTTTGCTGTGTTGTTGGCAGGTGAACGATGCCGAGAGCACGGTGTCGGTGGAGTTCACGCCCACCATCCCGCACTGCAGCATGGCCACCCTCATCGGCCTCTCCATCAAGGTCAAACTGCTCCGCTCCCTGCCCGACAGGTTCAAGGTGAGCAGTCAGATCAGGTTTTTCCATGTTTTGTGTGAGGGAGAGTGCAGGAAGCAGAGAGGGCACAGTGGCAGAGGTGTCAGTGCACAGTTGTGGTTCTGGGGCTGTTCTCGTGGCTGGGGGTTCTGAGGGGAATCACTGCAGTGCTCTGGAGTTGAGGTCTCACCCTTGCCTGAAGCAGGCTTAAGCACATGCAAATACCAGAATACTCTGCGATTTTAGACCTTCATTTTATTCAGTTGTATAGAGTAACTGATAGTGGCAAGAATGTCCTTTCTCCTTTCGTTTTGTTACTATCCTGTTTTTATTAATTTGGACTTAATCTTCGGATGTTTTCTTGAGCTCATCCCCTGGTTCTTTTGTGCTGCTGTTTCAGCTGGATGTTCACATAACACCAGGAACACATGCCTCTGAGCACGCAGGTAAGGCTTTTAGTCCTCTCTTGTGTGCTCTTTATATTTGTTTTCATCTTGAAAATTAGTGAGGAGGGAGATTCCCACAGCTGCAGGGTGGCTGCTCAGTGTCTGGGACTTTCTGTGCATCACATTCTGGGGGATGTTCCAGAACAGGAACATGGAGTGTTGCTCAGATTGTCCTGTGGTGTTCTTTAAACATCTCCTCAGGCAGCCAGTGCTCTCAGACAGTCACTGATTTCCCTGAGCACTCAGAAAAGGGGAGGAAAATGGGGATTTCTTGTGTTACACCTCCAGAGCAGCTCCCTGCTTCTGAATCACAGCCAGCTCACTGCAGAGCTGTGATGACAGAGAGGCTCTGCCTTGAGACAGCAGCTCTGGGGTGCACTTGGCTTCCTCAGAACTGCAGCTCCATGGCAACTGTGATTATGTGGCTCAGTGTGAAGACACCGAGTCCCAGTGTCCTGACTGGTTTCTTGTGGGTTTTTCCTGCACAGTTAATAAACAGCTCGCTGATAAAGAACGTGTGGCAGCTGCTTTGGAAAACTCTCACCTGCTGGAAGTGGTGAATCAGTGTTTGTCTGCTCGGTCATAATGGCCTGGTGAGGAAATCATTGGTGTTCTGATCTGTTAAACTGATTTTGTATATAAGTGATGATGTTACAATTTACATAAATCTATGAGTAAAATAAAATAAATTCTCTTGAGGAAAGGTTTCTTTGCTTTTAAAAAAAAAAAAACTGTATAGGGAGTTAACTTACAGACAGCTACAAAAATATAATGGAAACTGTCTTTTTCATTGTATGAGTCATTGCATAGGTACAATTTTCCATTAAAAATATTCTTTCAACCTGTTTTTTACTGGTTTCTCACTACTAAAAATAAGTTATAAGCTGCATTTTAGAAGTGGATTATGCATACTGGACTTCACAGGTACACCAAGATAACTTTTAATGAAAATCTTTACATTCCTGTGACAGTTTCAGACTGCTAATACAGTTTGCTTCCAGACATCACAAGTGGTACAAGCTGATGTGTGCAAAGTTGGAGGACAATTAGCAGTAAGTGTCCACACTTCTAAATCACATGTCTGGATTTAATTATCTTATCTTAGATTAGTCAAATATGGAGGGCTCTCTAGACCTGTGTAAAACATTAATTATTTTTAATGACTACTTCACTTTGGTAGGAAATACAGTATCTTTGAAGGGACTTTTATTTGTGCACCTGCAATACAGGAGCCATTACCAGTTCTCAGTGTGAACAGCCCAGCAGGCTCTGCTGAAAGACTCCTGGCAGTTTTGACAGCTAAAGGACAAGTTTTGCTCTTGAGATTTAATGCTAAAACCCAGCCTGGTTTGGTAACTGTGGCATTCACTAAACTGTTGTCTTTGGCAGACACTGACAATAGAGAAACTCATTAAGAGCTAATCTGAATATTTGTAAAAGGTGTCTCTACCACATGGAGACCACACTGAAAAATAACAACCAGTTATTAAATCCTGTTGGGTATTTTGGAGCATGCACCCATTACAATGTTGCCTTCTTTGCTGTCATTTATCTGGAAAATAAGAAATACACTCTGAAAATACTGGTTGTGCTCACCAGTTTGATGGTAGTGCTTTGTACTCCAGTAGCAGTTTCTCTGAGAGGGTCTCAGATGCTGTTTGAAAAGGGTGAAGCTTATGGACACTGTGTAAAGCTCAACCTAATAGTCCAGTCCAGTCCAGTGCTCCAAGTGTGACGTCAAACTCACACAGCAAAGCAGGAGAGAAACAAAGCCTGACTTTCCCATTTCAGAACTGAGCCTGCCTGTCTGCACAGGGCTGCAGAAAGCCAACTCTGCACAGCATCAGCCTGCTCACTTGGCTCAGCATCCTTTGAATGGGCAGCACTGCTGGGAGGTATGAATGAAACTGCAAATAAAGACAGTATTTATGTAATATTAATATTGGGCAAGGAACAGAATGACCCAGCTTTCCTCTGCCTCTTGTTGAATCACTGAACTGATTAGTTCTGACATTGCCAACATTTGCACCACAGATGAAACTCCAGCCACAGTAATGCATGCAGGCAGCTCCTGGGCACCACGTTTGGTTGGTTTGATTTTGTTTTCAGGTTTTTGGTTGCTTTTTAAAAGGAAACAAATTTTGCCCTCGGATTTTGGGGAAGAAAGAATTGCACGTATGTGCCAGGGGGAAAACAGGAGGATGACTAAGCTGCCAACAGATTGCTTCACCTGCTTTTCAAACAGAGAAGGTATCAGTAAATGGTGCTTTGCTGAAGCTCTCTGCTTGGCTGAGAGCTGGATGGCATTCCCCATTCCCAGTGTGCTCCCAGGGGTACCTGGATGGCATTCCCCATTCCCAGTGTGCTCCCAGGGGTGCCTGGATGGCATTCCCCATTCCCAGTGTGCTCCCAGGGGTGCCTGGATGGCATTCCCCATTCCCAGTGTGCTCCCAGGGGTGCCTGGATGGCATTCCCCATTCCCAGTGTGCTCCCAGGGGTACCTGGATGGCATTCCCCATTCCCAGTGTGCTCCCAGGGGTGCCTGGATGGCATTCCCCATTCCCAGTGTGCTCCCAGTGTACCTGGATGGCATTTCCCATTCCCAGTGTGCTCCCAGGGGTGGATGGATGGCATTCCCCATTCCCAGTGTGCTCCCAGGGGTGCCTGGATGGCATTCCCCATTCCCAGTGTGCTCCCAGGGGTGCCTGGATGGCATTCCCCATTCCCAGTGTGCTCCCAGGGGTGCCTGGATGGCATTCCCCATTCCCAGTGTGCTCCCAGGGGTGCCTGGATGGCATTCCCCATTCCCAGTGTGCTCCCAGGGGTGCCTGGATGGCATTCCCCATTCCCAGTGTGCTCCCAGTGTACCTGGATGGCATTCCCCATTCCCAGTGTGCTCCCAGGGGTGCCTGGATGGCATTCCCCATTCCCAGTGTGCTCCCAGTGGTACCTGGATGGCATTCCCCATTCCCAGTGTGCTCCCAGGGGTGCCTGGATGGCATTCCCCATTCCCAGTGTGCTCCCAGGGTACCTGGATGGCATTCCCCATTCCCAGTGTGCTCCCAGGGCATCTCTCTGTGCTGTCCCTGCAGTATCCTGCTCTGGAGTGACTTTGAGCCCCAGACCAGAGCAGCCCCTCGGGATGGGGGCAGGATCAGGATCCCCCCTCTGCTCCCAGCGTGTCCCTGCTGCTGTCCCAGATCCCAGCACCCTGCTGAGCCCTGCATGCCTCGGGTTCAGCAGTGGCAGGGAAGCATCTCAGCAGCTTTGTGTCCAAGGATGTATCCAGCAGCTGAGCTGTCCATGGAGGAGCTTCCCCCTTGCATTCCATTACTTCTTGTGTCTCTGGGGTGGAGCAGCATGTGCCACACACTGGGAATGTTGATTAATAAAAGCTATTTCAGTATTCTGGCCATGCTCAAGATGTGTCTACATCTTTGATAAGGATCTCCTTCTGGAGCTTTCATTTATAAACTTGGTGTTTTACAATTTATTTTTTTTTATAGCTGTTAAAAGCATTTCCCTTTGGCCTGTCAAGCAGAGAACTGGACCACTTTACCTTCCTTTACCAAATGTGGTGTTTGGCATAAATACAGACTGAAGTGGCAGAGTCAGTGGTTTTCCTCAGACAAAAGAAAAGTTTGTAGGAAGATCTCTGTGATGTTACTAAGTAACAGCAAAGAAAACCAAAGCAGGGAAAGTTGAGGTGTGTTTAAGTTTGCTGGTCTCACAGCCATTTGCCAGCAACATTTAATAGCACATAAAATTTTCATTCCACAAAATAAAAATACAGGGCATTTTCAGAAAAAGCAAAAATAGCAGAGAGCCCTCATTTTGTCCAACACACTTCAGCAGCTGCAGAAGACATTCTGTCACACTCTGTGACCTCTTATCTCTTATACCAACTCATACATTTATTATTTTATGTCCTACCTCTAAAGGGCTTTTGCATCCTGCCACACACAGGTAATCTCCCATTCCTTAACTTTTCACTGATCCCCTAGAGAACACTACTTTTGACCTGATTTATATTTGAAGGTTTTATAATATATTAATAGGTATGGGACAAAATGAAGGATTTTAGGTAATGTCTTCTTTGGTGCTCATCTTCCTTCTTCTTTGTGGTTTCAGGTAGCAGTTTCTGATTGAACAGTTAGTGCCACACTAAGGATCATGGAAATTTAATTGTTAGGCTAAAAGTATAAATAATATGGAAATATTTTCTATTGGACTGTTTAGCTTTAGGAAACCTTGTAGCTAACTAAAGCTGCCTCCATTTTGCTCACTTCTAGTTGGTAGCTGGAAGTGTTACTGAACTTTCTATACTTTTAAATAAAATTTAATAAACAACCAAGCCCAAACACAAAAAAAATCAGTTTCTTTCGTGTGTTTTTTTAATCTTGGCTCTTAGTAAAAACAAAAGAAACCCCAAACACACCACTAATTAAGTGGTACAGAACTGGCCACTGTCCAGCTCTAAGTGCAGTGGCCAAAGGGTTTGGGCACAGCTGTGTCCCTGCTGAGCCCAGCAGGACCCAAGCCATGCCTGGCAAGGCATCACTGCCAAACCCTTCTGGAGCTGATCCTCCCCTTATTTTGGTGTAACTTGATGGTTTATCAGAACACTTTTCCCCCTAATCCACCCAAATTAGTTGCATCTGAGCTCCCATCAGATGTGGCACACGTGGCTTTGACTGAAATAACCTCAGGAGGTCGTCAGGAGCTTGCTTAACCCTGGGATCCCTGGAAATTTGATTTCTCCACTTTGCTAATGGGACAGCTGGCACATGCTCTGCCAAGGATTATGAAGGTATCTAAGCAGAAAAATACTTTTATTTCCCCTGCAAAGTGACAAATAAATCATCCACATAATCTGAAATGCTTGCAAAAAACACAGTCAATGCCAGCAGATTTCATTCTTTTTCCCTAATAGTTTTAATACAACAAAACTAGTTTTTATTACTGAAAATCATAAAATGGTTTCACTAACACTGCAGCCAATTTATTAAAAAAAAAAAAAAAAAAAAAAAAGCCAACGAGACATTTGCTTTTTAGGCAGAAAGAAAATAATTAGGACTGAGTCACATAAATTGTTTCTCTTCAAATGTGTACTGACTTATTTTCATAACAACACATTTATGCACTGGGTTTTTTGAAACATAAGTCAACATTGTAAAAAGCCTGTCAAATTCCACCTTAGTAATGCTTCTTACTGATGACAAAATTGACTAGGAGCCTGAAACAGGAGCTGATACTGAAAAAATTTCTTCCCCTTTCCACTTACCATTTTGGGTCTGATCCTGAAAATTTAAGATGTGAGATTATACTTTGGATTATATTTTTAGCATAGAAGTGATGAAGTTTTGTCACGTTTATCTTTGTTTGTAAGGACAATATTGGGCCATTCCTAGTAAAGCAGGAGAGTGAATTTATATTTTCAAACAAAAAGTAAACGTATTATCAACTTTAATTTCAGTCATACCTGCCTTCCTTTAAGTGAACACAATTCAGTTTTTCTGTAGTTTAAGCACTTGTCTGTACAGAAGAAGTACTTATGCAGTCACCAAGTCACACAATTAACTAGTTTTCTGCATTTTATGGCTGAATAAGTAAACACTGTAGTTTAGATGCAAATTCTGTACACACCAGGTGATGCATCAGATTAGATTAGCTCTTGCAATATATTCTGCTAATCCTTAAAACTGCAGGAATTTTCCTGGGAGTGTTATGAAGCTGAGGCACCTTCCTCTGGCATTCTGCTGCCCTGCAGGCTTCAGTGTCTTAAAAGCTGCTGGAGTCTTTCCTAGTACAGAGGAATTGTGGAATTTGTCTCCTCTCCTGCCTGGCGTGGCTCCCCGGGCAATCCCTGCTTCGGCAGGATGGGGCAGACACGAACCGTGCCTTGGTCCAGCTGGGAAGAACGGAAGCCAGCCAACGGAGCAGGCTCTGGAATACACAAATAAAACAAGATGCCAAGGAGAGGAAACGCTGAGAGCTGCCAAGGATGAGGGATGCCAAGGTACAGCTGTGATGGAGCGGCCCCGATTGGCCGCAGTCGGGTCTGGACCAGGAAAAGCGCTCGGCACGGGAGCCCCGCACGGAGCCCAGCCCGGCACAGCCCGCACACCTCGGGATGCTCAGGATGGGATTTCTCCTGTTCCCGCAGCTCTGCGGGCCAGCCCAGCCCAGCCCAGCCCAGCCCAGCCCAGCCCCCCAGCCCAGCCCAGCCCAGCCCAGCCCAGCCCAGCCCAGCCCAGCCCAGCCCAGCCCAGCCCAGCCCAGCCCAGCCCAGCCCAGCCTAGCCCAGCCTGGCACAGCCCTCTCACCTCGGGATGCTCCAGATGGGATTTCTCCTGTTCCCGCAGCTCTGCGGGCCAGCCCAGCCCAGCCTAGCCCAGCCCAGCCCAGCCTAGCCCAGCCCAGCCCAGCCTGGCACAGCCCGCACACCTCGGGATGCTCCAGATGGGATTTCTCCTGTTCCCGCAGCTCTGCGGGCCGGGCTGGCTGATGGAGATCAGGAATGTGGGAAATGGGGACGGGGATGGATCCCCGGCAGATGGAGAACTGGGAATGGGGGAAATGAGGATGGGGAAATGGGGATGGGTTCCTGAGGCAAGCTGGGATCCCTGGCAAATGGAGATCAGGGAATGTGGGAAATGGGGATGGGCATGGGGATGGGCATAGTGATGGACTGTTCTTACAACAAAATGTCTTTTTCATTCATAAAACTTTTTTTTTTTTTTTTTTTTTTTTTTTTTTAACTGACACAGTTTCAGCTGAACTGAGATGCACTTTATTTCAGCTGACTTGATAATTATTGAAGCATTCCATTTTACTCTGGGTGATGGTTAATGGTTAATGAAATCTGCCATAAAATCGTTTGTGGCTTTAGTCTTTGCAGAAAAACCTCACAAATATGTAATAGATATTGAGAAATAAATAGGAACAGTATAGAATGCATTGTTGTTTTCTGTCACAGCTAATCAAGGGAAGCCTATACATCAACATGGCTTGATGGTGCCAGGTTGACACTCATTTCTCCAATGAACCATTTTCTTCTTATATGGCAAAAAAGCACTGCATCTGTATGAGATCATCCAGAAAAATCCTCCTTCCTGAAAAATACTATATTCTTTTTGTTGCCTAGCTACATGCTGCTGTTACCTTAGAAGGCTGTAGATTCTTCTGGTGGAGCTGGTGTGCTTGAACAGAGGAGTGATGCAAATTTATAACCCTTGTAAAGATATGAAAGAAAGGGGTGAGTGTGAAAGAAAGGCTTTGCAGCAAAGCAATTTACTGTGCATGTCATGTTCTTCTATGACATTAATTGTTGAATAAAGGCCATTTCACCCCACGGCCCAGGGTACATGAGCAGGCAGTGACTGACTGACACACACTTGATGCTTTTGATGTGAGAGTCTGATGCCAAGGAAACATTTGCCTGGTTCACATTAATTACTGCTGTGAGTAAGCGTAGAGGAGGGAAAAGAATGCTGAGGCCTGATTCTGATCTCATTTCCAAAACTGTTATGTGGGAAAGTGCCATGAAAAGCAGCTTTGTGCTGAATTCCATTAGCACCAGAGAATGGGATGATCACCGAGTCTTTCACTGAATAAAAGTAGCTTTGATGACTTGGGAAATGAAGTGCCTGAAGCCCAAAGGTTTACATTGTAATGTACCTGTCAAAACAACCTCTGACTGGAAACTCCTCATGCATGAGACATGCAGAGACTGAGAGCAGAGCAATGATTCCCTGTCACTTTCCCAGTGATGGGCAGCTCAGGGTGCCTGGGTGAGGTGAGGTGAGGTGAGGTGAGGTGAGGTGAGGTGAGGTGAGGTGAGGTGAGGTGAGGTGAGGTGAGGTGAAAGCCTCACTGGAGACTCCAGTGTGCTCCTATTCCCTACATGTGGGGATTTGCATCTGGGAAGATGAACAGGGAAATAAAGTTATTTCTTACCTGCTTCACTGTAGCTGGTTTGGGTGTAGGATATCCTTGATACCCATCACGATTTTGCAGTTTTGTCTTTAGGACTGACAGACTTCCAGCACTGAAGTGCTAATTCAGATTTATCTAGTTAGGGCTGGCTTTCAAATTAATATCTGCATTTGCTTTCACAAGATAACATTTTTCAAGTCTACTGCCTATAAACCCTTTTATATAAGAAACACATTTCATGCATTCTCATACCTCAGTCTAGGCTTGTGCTTGTTCTCTGTATTTAATCATAAGCCTAAATACTGACAATTTTATATTTTTTTGAGAGAGTGGGGGATAATGAAGCATATTATGATTATAATAATTACATAATTTCTCAAGAATAAAATCAGAAAGAAATCCAACCATTTAAAATCGAAAAAAATAAAAAAGATAATTCTTTTCATTCTAGGATAGCACTACAATTAGAATTCTGAAGGTTTTTACCAGAATGTCTTGTATAGCAGCCAAGGAAAAGCAGGAAATGTGACATTCAAGAGAAGGAGAGATTCCTTTTCCTGCTATGATGCAAATATGGAATTTGCCAAAATCAGCGCATTCCAACTGGACAAATTCTGGGTCTTTCCTGGAGGAGATGATAACATCTCTCACATCCAAATTCCCACACACTTTACATGGATCATTCCACTCACCACAGGAAAAGACACCATAAATGCTGCACTGGCTTATAAGGAAGTACAAAGCTTTTCCAGTTCAAATTCTTAAGTCTCCTCTGTCACTGTGAGTTTTTGTCCCTGCTTCAAGGTTTCATTTCTTGAAATGCAAGGAACATGGAGTTTCCCCACAAGGGAGACAAGAAGAAGCTTTGTCACCTAAAGCAGAAGGGCAGCTCTGTTTGATTCTGTCCTCACCAGGAGCCTCACACAATGTGCAGTGATTCTCAGCCTTGCAAATGCATGTTTGGACACAGAACTGAAGGCATTTATGTAAAAAAAGATACATTAAACGTTCCTTGTCCTTTTTTTCTTATCTGGTGCACAGAAGAGGGCAGCACAGCTGAAGTTTCACTTTATATTGCCATAAACACTTTGTGATTCTGTCCTGTGTCCTTCCCCCAGCACTGCATCCTTGTGGCTCTGAATGCTGGAAGCCTCTTGGTGTATTTTCTGAGCATCACAGGGCTGCTCCTCTTATGGGGTTTCAATCCAGGGAGACTTTTCCTTCTTCACCTGTCATTTTCATGGAAATATCTGCACTATGACAACTTCATCCAGATTTTCAGAGCTGCCAACAGACAACTTTTGAAGACTGTCCTGCAGGTGTAAGGAGAAACGAGTTCTGTGGGCTAGCAAGGGTGGCTTTAGGCTGTTTTCTACCCAATTTCCTGCCTATTAAATGCTTAGCTCCTCAATGAAATAGAAGTAGGTCTGCAAAAATGTTATTCAGTTCTCAGTTGACAGCATAAACAGATGCTAGGAATTCTTGGGATTAACAAAGAAAGAAATTATCATTATCCCCAGTGAAAGTCCACAGGAACATGTAGTTTGAATAATCCATGTTACTAATCTGTACTTTCTCTCCCCTAATGTTTAAAAAGATGTATTATCAAAGATAGAGAAGGGCAAGTAGGGATTCATGTTTATACAAGGAGTGAGGAACTCCAGGTTCCTAAGCCACAAGAGAAAACTACTGCAGAAAGCTGTAAAACCACTGTGTGAAGGAGACATGAGGGAAATCCCATGTTTTCTGCTTCACCAAACAGTAAAATGGGGGTAGTACACGGTATTGAAAATCTACATGTGTTAAAAAACCGTTAGAAAAATCGGCAGAAAAATCCTACATCAAGGCCCCCTGGTGGTTGTGTGTGTGGAGTTTTGTGTTTATCATGTTCCTATTGTCCATTCTTCTTCAGATGTCTGCTACAGGCAGCTGCTGGAAGCTGGCTGTGAGTTGAGTCTGACCCAGGATGGCTCCTTTAAGTTGTTATTGTAAATAGATTCATTCCTCTTGCCAAGAGCTACTGCTGGTAAACAATAAATCTTCCTTTCTCAGTTTGCTTCCTCAGCACTACGTAATCCTTGGTCAGACAGACAGCCACTCACTTTGCCCACTCCCTAAACCAACTGCCTGTAAATTCAGAAACCTTCTCATGCTCTCTGAATTCCAGCTATTTCTCATGAAGGGGCTGTGAAATCCCCACCAAGGAGAAGACATCCTGCAGGAATTGTAAGAGGATATTTAGCATTCCAGGCACAGAGGGATGATGTATGTCACACACATTGGCTATGACAGGTTTCATTCCCAAAAAGAGGAATTGGGGGTGATTAAAGAAAACAGTTATGGAAATATCTTAGGTCATGTTCTGATTTTACTCCAAAGCTGAAATGCAATAGGGGCAAACAGCTGACCACATCCAGGACGTGCTGGGAGCCCAAGGGGGATCTGAGCACCCAAACTCTGCCTCCCACAGCTGGGCTGGCACAAGCAGCTACTGCCCTGCTGAGAAGGAAACTGCAATTAAGGGGGAATTTGGAGTTAAACTAGGACAGAATTCTTTCCCCAAGTATACCCCAACATATATTAGTAGTTTACTAACAGTCTGTGGAAAAGAAGCAGAGGAACTCCATGGGCACAATGAAATTGGATCTGCCCCTTGTGCAATTCTTTTTTTCTGGAGCCATGATTCACCTGGTTCCACTGGTCATCAGCTTATCTAATACTGGAAGTTTTGTAGCTTACTGAAAGCAGTGAGAAATTCAGAGCAGCTGAAAGATGAACCACGTTTCCAGTTACTCTCATCCCAAGTTATTTTTTGCACTCCTTTACATGAGTTTAAGAAAGACAGGCTTTTGCTTTACACTATGAGCCATGGATTTAAAACATGCCTATTTTATAATTTTCTACCTGAAAATGCAAACAGTTCCGCATTCTTTTGCAGTGGTCTTTAGAATCTCTGGTCTGGAGCTGAGAGGAAGCACAGCAGCCATGAAAGGCTTATTAGTTTTGTGGCCATGACAATGGATTTAGTTGGGTTTCTGCTTGCATTCCCCCCTTGGCATTCTCTGTGAGCTTTCTAAGCTGTATTGATTTCTACTGCCTCCAAAGCTCATATTTCTCACATTATTGTTTCTGCCTCAATTCATGGCTACCACTAGTCATTTAAAAATGCCACCTGCCATTAAATCCAAGAGTAATTATGAGGGAAAGCTTGGCCACTGGGTGTGCTGCCTTGCCTCAGCAGGGTCAGCAGGGATGTGACATTTGTCACCTTCCCACAGAGGAGCTGGTGCAGGGCTGAAAGCTCCACCTCTGCTGGTTATGGTACAGCTCAAAGAGCTCCTGCTTTCCCCATCCATGAACTGCAGGACAATGGAACAGAAACATGCCTCATGTGAAAAGGTCTGATACAAACTCAACTAGTTAGCCCAGGGCTGTTCAGCTCACACTAATCCATGATTTTAAGGGTGATGGTGAGGAAAACTTGATACCATATTTGCACTATATCCTGCTTTTTGTAGGATGAGGAAAAAAAGTTGTTTTTCATTTCCATGTACCTTTATCTCTCTTGCTAAGATTAAAACCCCAACATATGCCATGCTGCTGCTTCTGCCTCTTCTCCCAATGGCCTGAGTGTGTCAGTTCTGTAATAAAAATAATAATAAATGCTGCTATTTCTTTTTCAGTCTGGGTATTTGGGAGGTAGCCAGGCTCATACTTCTGCAGGAGTAATGCTTCATATAACTTGGCAAGAACAGACCCTTGTGGGTATCTCTACCATTTGCATAGAAATAATTTCACCCACATAATGGCTGATTAATTAGACTTGAGCCGTGCAGATGAGTGGAAAAGTAAGGAGGAGAGAAACCCACAACTTCAGTGTAGAGCCACACTGAGAGCAGTGCTGACCCCCAAACCTCACTGCTCCTAATCCAGCCCTTGGACTATTCAAAATATTCCTGTTATTCCTAATCAGCTGGGAAACAGTTTTGATGTAAGACACCAACAACCCCAAAAACTGGAATTCAGTAATAATATTAATTTGATGTAAAAATGTAAGTGTTGTTTATAATATGGCATTTGACCTTGAACAAACACTGAAGAGGGAGAATCATACAAAGTTCATGCAACCCTCAAATTTTTTTCTTTTTAAGCTGCAAATGCAAAGGGGAGGGCATTAAGTGTTAGGTTTTACATGCTTGGTTTAGTTTAACATTAGTTTAACCTAGTTTATCTCTGCACCCTAAGCAAAGTCTGTGCTTGTCATTTAAACCAGGAAATGCCCTCTGCACCTAGTATAGAATAAAGGAACTCTTTTGGCTTTGTTACCCCAGGAATACATAACTGGAAAAACAGGATCAAACTGCATGTTTTGCATTTTCCAGATGATGAAATGTACTCAGGATGAGAGAGTGCACTAGAAATCAACACTGGCACTTCTCAAAAGCTTGAGGAAAAGTGAGAGGGAAAAGAAACAGAGAAAGAATAAAACAGAAAAGAGATAACAGAAAAAAAGGAACTGGGTGTACTACAACAGTGAAATGCAAAGAAAGGCACCATAAGTGGAAAGTATATGAAATGAGAAAAATTAAAATAATGCAAAGATGAAATTAAACTTAAAAAAGGTAATCCTTTTTTTTAAAGAAAGGTAGAAGCTAGAAAAATAGTAAATGGGTAGAAAAGCAAAGCATGGAAATCTCAAATAGAAATAAATTAGAGTTCATGTGTCTGTTAGACAGAAGTGTCACACAGAAGTGGAAATGGAGGGCAGGTGGGAAGGAGATGATCCTAAAGTCCTTCATAGAAACTGAAGGATCACCATTTGAAGCCTGTGGACTCACATGCACCCCACTGAAATCAGTGGGTGCCACAGCAATGTACACATGAAAATGCAATAATTGTAATAATTACCAGCGAACACAACTACATGTTATGTGAAGAAATATGTTTCTCAAGTCATTAACCTGAATTATCAGCTGATTCTTTCCAGCTTCACAAAATAGCTGGATCTATTAAGATCAAAGGAGGTGACCCAGCTGGTGACCCCAGTGATGCCCTGGGCAGAGGGGAGCAGGAACAGCCTTGGCACTGAGCTGCTCTTCCCTCCAGGAACGAGCACAGTCCAAGGCCATCTCACTTTCCAGTAAAGGACACTCAAAGGACCCAGTGCCAGGTCCTGAGCAGGATCCTGTGACCATGGTGGTGCTCTATAACTGTTAATTCATTACTTGTACCTGGGTACTGGCAAAATACCCCAGTGTTTGCCATGGAGTCCTGAATTTTCTGTATGATTTCTACTAGGGATAATTTCATTTTCACTCCCTTTTCCTGCTGAAACACTGTTCTCTCAAAGTCTTTTGTTCATCACTTTGACATATGTCTTTCCTGATAGTTTTTGGCTAGTGAGTGGTCTATCTCACGTGTACACCATTAAAACATCCATAATTCTCATCAGAAAAGGCTCAGAATAAAATACAGCTTTAAGTTGTGCCAGTGAAATCCCCATTTTTAGTGTGTTTCCAGTCCAATAGTGCTCTGCCTGGCACAGAAGTGGCACTGTCTCTTTGGTTCTGTTGCTTCTCAGATTTCTCTTTTTTTCACACAGAAAAGAATTAAAAATACCCTCACTTCACATGTCAACTTCTAAAGTGTGACCCTGGCACACAGTAAAGGCAAGCAGCAAAGTCTGGAGCAAAAGACATTAAAAAAAAACAACTCCCCAAGAATAGTTTCAGGTGACAATGTTAGGCAGAAAACCCCCAAATTTTAGGGAAGACCAACCTTATCTAGAAGTGCATTTACACAATTAACTGTCTATAAATTCAGAACCATCAAGGCAGCTTGGCAGATTCCAGTTTATCCAACTAAAGTAACCACAGTGTAGTTCCAATGCTAACCATAATTTATTTCACAGATGGCTCCAAATGCTAGCCAGAGGTTTCTCACTCAGCTCACTTAGCTGAAGCACGCGTGTTTTGCCACCAAACTCTGACTATTTAAACTGACAAGGCTATTTTGGTTGGTGTGTTGTGAGACATGGACAACTTGCTGCAAGCACTTGGTGATCTTTAACAACCACATTAACACTCCCAAGTGCAGTTTATCAGCGTGAAGCGGCCAAAACCACCCCAAAAGAGTCGACTGGAGAACTATAATTGGCTCTTGAAAATAACAGAATATTCACCCACTTAGCCCAATCCCACAGAGTTTTCTTCCCCTTACTTTATTCCCTACATCTCTAACTTCGTTTTCATCACCTGCCTACTTCTGGCTTACTTCAACCTTGTTTCTGCCTCTGATTTGGAAACCCTAAAACCGACACGAGTTTGATGGCAGCCATCCATGCCCAGAGTCCCAGGGATTTTCCCGCTCTGCTCGGGCTGTAATCTTTCAGGAGCAGGGCCCGGGGCTATTTTGGCCGCACAATGTCTGACATGTGTCGGTTGCTAGGAAAACAACAAACTGTATACAGGGCGCTGCGTGAGCCCCGCGGGAGACAAGTATAGTTATCTGCTGAGTCCTTTCTTCACCCGGTCACATGCGAGTGACTGTGCCGCTCATGAGATAAGGTTTTCACTGTCCCGCTTTGCTGCTCAGGTGAAAGCGAGAGGACGATTTGACCTCTGTGTTTGATGCTGGCCTCCCGTGTGTGCGGGCGGCACCCGAGCATGGGGGAAGCAGCGCAGGGCGCGCAAGGAGCGCGGATGTTTTCTTTGTAGATATTTTCTAACATTGCTGTACACGCCAACTCCCTCGCGGTGACACAGCCCAGGGGAGCTCCCTGTGCGCTCTGACACGGGCTGGGAGGGGGAACGAGCGGCACACACAGCTAGTGCTGGGGGAATTGCAGCGGGGGCATCGAGAGGGCAGCGCTGGGCAGCAGGGCAGGGCAGGGCAGGGCAGGGCAGGGCAGGGCATGCAGGGCAGGCAGGGCGGCGGGACCGAGCCCGGCAGCCCCGCAGCTCGCACGGCCGCGCTCCGGGCCAGCCTCGCCTCCCCGGCCGAGCCGCGCCGACGGGCGGGACCCCGCGCTGTCAGCGGAGCTGAGCGGAGCGGAGCGGATCGGATCGTGTCTCCCCCACCCCGGGGCGCTCCCGCCGGGCTCCCGCGCCGCCGCCGCCCCCGCACAGCGCTCGGAGCCCGCGGGGGCGGCGGCGCTGCCGGGGATGCGCTGGCGGAGAGCCTGGCGAGCGTCACGGCGGGGCGGGGAGGGGAAGGGAGGGAGGGGGACGGCCCCGCGCCTCCGCCGGGACATAAAGAGCGGCGCGGGGAGCGGTGGCGGCAGCAGCGCTCGGGGAGCTCCAGCGGCAGCCACCGGGGAATCCCTCACCGATCCCTCCTCGCTCATCCCTCGCACCGCGCAGCGCCCCAAGGTAAGGGCGGCTGCGGGACTGGGGATGCGCGGGACCAGGGCAGAGCGGGGCTCGGACTGTGAGGGGCACGGACTGTGCTGGGCTAGGACTGTGCGGCACCGGGGATGCGCGGAGCCGGGGATGCAAGGGGCACGGACAGTGCTGGGCTCGGACCGTGCGGGGCCGGGGATGTGCGGGGCTTGGAGTGTGCGGGGCCGGGGATGCGCGGGGCTCGACCGTGCGGGGCCGGGGCTGTGCTGGGCTCGGACTGTGCGGGACCGGGGATGCGCGGGGCTCGGACCGTGCGGGACCGGGGATGCGCGGGGCTCGGACCGTGCGGGACCGGGGATGCGCGGGGCTCGGACCGTGCGGGACCGGGGATGCGCGGGGCTCGGACCGTGCGGGACCGGGGCTGTGCTGGGCTCGGACTGTGCGGGACCGGGGATGCGCGGGGCTCGGACCGTGCGGGACCGGGGATGCGCGGGGCTCGGACCGTGCGGGGCCGGGGATGCGCGGGGCTCGGACCGTGCGGGGCCGGGGATGCGCGGGGCTCGGACCGTGCGGGACCGGGGCTGTGCTGGGCTCGGACTGTGCGGGACCGGGGATGCGCGGGGCTCGGACCGTGCGGGACCGGGGATGCGCGGGGCTCGGACCGTGCGGGACCGGGGATGCGCGGGGCTCGGACCGTGCGGGACCGGGGCAGAGCGGGGCTCGACCGTGCGGGGCCGGGGCTGTGCTGGGCTCGGACCGTGCGGGACCGGGGATGCGCGGGGCTCGGACCGTGCGGGGCAGCGGGTGCTGGCGGCCCCGCCGTGCCCGCAGCCGCGCTGACAGCCGTGCCGTGCCCTGCCCGCAGCCCCATGACTCTGAACCGCGGCGACAAGCGGCGCGGCAGCACGCCGTTCGCGGCGCAGCAGCACCTGCACCGCCGCAGCATGCCCGTGGACGAGCGCGACCTGCGGGCGCCGCCGCCCGAGGAGCTGTCGGGCTTGGTGCGCTGCACCTCGTACAGCCCCGGCGGGCAGCACCGCCAGAGCTGGGCCTCCGACTCCTCCGACTCCGTCATCTCGTCGGGCAGCGACTCGGACGGCAGCCTCTACAAGGTGATGCTGCTGGGCGAGCACGGCGTGGGCAAGACCAGCCTGGCGCGCATCTTCGGCGGCGTGGAGGACTGCGCGGACGCGGACGAGGCCGGTGAGGGCACAGAGGGCTCGGAGCCTCCCCTACGCCCATCCCCTCCCAGGAGGAGGATTACTTCTTCTGCAGAACTTTTTTTTTAAAATTATTTTTAAAATTTTCCGTAGGAAATACATACGACAGATCAATTATAGTTGATGGAGAAGAAGCATCTCTCGTGGTGTTTGATATATGGGAGCAGGTACTTACAGCTTTTTCCTCACTCTTTTGCTTTATGGCTTGGTGGGTAGTTCTCTTAAAAAAAAAAAAAAGTATAAATGGCCAACTATGCCTATTTGTTCAATCAGATAAGTGACATTAAAAAATTAGAATTCATACTGCCTTTTGTTCTCTCTGCAATTAATTTCTTGTAGCTAGGCAGGCAGTTTAAAGCCCTGAATAGAGCTGAGTGAGACTCTTAATGCTTTGAGTAATCAGTATCATACATGAACAGCCCAGGGAATTACTGTAAAATTAGATTGCCAATCTGATCAGTGCAGACCTGATATTATTTCTGGAAACAAGAGAAATTTATTTTGTTTTGTATTTTAAACAACAAAATCTTTGAAATTTTGGGGAAATTGGCTTACTTTTACTGACTTTTTATAATAAAGCTAAGAAAAGAATCATTAAGGTGCTTAGAGTAACAAATCATTGCTCAGTGTTAATTGATTTTTTTCACCACAATAAATCTATTTCTTGTCTGTTGTTTCAGGATGACAGCCAATGGCTCCAGAACCACTGCATGAAAATGGGAGATGCCTATATTATTGTATACTCAGTGACAGACAAAGTTAGTTTTGAAAAGGCTTCTGAGCTACGAATCCAGCTGAGAAGAGCAAGGCAGACAGAGGACATTCCTATTATCCTTGTGGGAAATAAAAGTGACCTGGTCAGGTCCCGGGAGGTCTCAGTTGATGGTAAGAGACACTGAATTTTACAGGTGCTGTCTAAAGTAGCAGTAAAGGCTGTGCAGGATCATGGCCAGTAGGAATGGTCTGGGTTTGATTTAGGAAAATGTGTGATTTGGGGGTCACTGGGCAAGTGGAGCCAGCTGCTTTGTGCTGAAGGGGTTGGTGCCACAGAAAACACTGGGGATGGTTGTGGGGGAAGATGTGTGGCTGTGCAGAGCTCTGAGCTTCAGTGTAAGAGGAAAATGCACCAGAGCTGCGGCTTCAGCACAGGACTACTAAAGCCGAGCTTTAGTTGTATGATAGGTGTGCAGCAGCACTTGCCAGGCTGGGGATGTGACAGTCTGAGCTGTGCTCTTTAAGGGGCACAGTGCCATGTCACAGAGCCCAGGCAATCTCAGGAAGGGGATCCCACACAGCCCTTTCTGCTGGGAGTGACTCCACCACCTTTGAGCTGAGCTGGTGGGACCAGGCTCACACAACTCAAGTGTCTTTTTGTGTATCTTCTCCAGCTATGATCAGTGAGAATTCTCTCAGCCAGTTCCAGCTGGCATTTAGGTACCTGGAGCACAGGAACCACTGCCAACACCATAGTCTTGATTCTGCTTATGTAAACACTTTGTGAGGCTTTTTCTTTGGTTGGGTTTTGTTTTGGGGTGTTTTTTTTTTTTTGTTTGTTTTCCACTGGAAAGGATACTCTGAAATATTGGTGCCTTGATGATGAACAGTCTCTCCCTATCTGGTTTGCCATGCTCCCAGTGTTAAATTCCTGCACAGGGATTTGACTGGAGTTCATCAGGAGATCACTTTTTCAGACTGGTTGACCTGTCCTCATTCTGACACCTGTACTTTCCTCAGGTTTACAACTCTGCTGTTATTTACCTCTGGAAATCTGTGCTGCAGCATGTTCCAGGGTTAAGTGCTTATGTCCAGAACACTGAATATCTTGTATTTCAAATTCAGCTCTGGTCAAATTCAGTGGTGCACAACTTTGTGACCTCTACTGATGTGTTCAGTGACTTGGCCTTGTAGCCTGTATCAGCTCCACTTCTACTGGTGTGGAAAACTCACTTGTTACAGCAAGAAAGAGGTGCAGAATTGCTTAATAGCTTCCAGAACAAACCCCATTTCTTTCTGCACCTCGCACTGTTCCCTATCAAACAGCCAGCATGCCTCCAAGGGCCTCTCCTGAGCCAGCTTTGGCTCTTAAACAGTACAGGAACAGTCTGGCTGAAGGGCTATTGCTGCCATGTATTCATTTCCATTGATCAAATAAGATTTCTGACCATAACACCAAGAAGAGTAAAGGGGCAAAACTATGAGAGCAAATTTGGGTTTTCCTGTTTTTCAGTAAAGCTGTTTCATGGCATTGAAGGCGCTTGCCTTGCTTAGAGCCAGTTGTTGTTTTGTTTTTCTGACAGCGAAAACACCTGTATCCACTCACCTTCCCCTTTGTGTTTCTGTGCAGAGGGCCGGGCCTGTGCTGTGGTGTTTGACTGCAAGTTCATCGAGACCTCAGCTGCCCTGCACCACAACGTGCAGGATCTGTTCGAGGGCATCGTGCGGCAGATCCGGCTGCGCAAGGACAGCAAGGAGGACAACGCGCGCAGGATGGCCAACACCAAGAGGAGGGAGAGCATCAGCAAGAAGGCCAAGCGCTTCCTGGGCAGGATCGTGGCAAAGAACAACAAGAAGATGGCTTTCAAAGCGAAATCCAAGTCTTGCCATGACTTGTCTGTGCTATAGGAGCGTCGGCAGGGGCAGGGATGCACAAGCAGCTGCCTGCTCGCAGAAGGGTAGATGGTCCTGCTGGTGGTACCAGCCCTGACTGTCCCATTGAGACTCTCCTTAATGCCTTAAGGTGCTCAAGCAAGGCTGGAAGTTACACTACAGTGCTTCATTGATAAGTGGTTTAAGTTTCAGTGTGTGCGAGTAAATGAACTAACTTGAAATATGAGGCTTGACATGCCCGTGTGTACGTATGTCCTATATCTTCTTGTCTTGTGGATGCCAGAGATGCAAAGATAAGAAAGGATAACTATCACCATAGACTTGTCTCGTTTGCAGAGCAAAACTTAAACTTGTACGCAGGCTCGTACACTCTTTTTAGTATAAAGCAAGCAATGATGAATCTTTTTAAACTTAAATGTGGGGAGGGAGGAGTAGAACCACAGTAGAATGGGAGAAAACAAATTATATATATATATATTTAAATACAGAACAGATATCATTTTATGAAGTTAATTTGCACTTCCATTAACTGTTATTCAACTAATTGGTTACTTGTTTACATGCAGATTTTATAATAAAATATTATTTCCTGTTATAATAAACCGTGCTTTTCTCATAGTGTGGATAAAGAATGAGAGAGCAGTATTTTTATACTGACCTTTTTCCACTGTACAAAATGTTATACACAGACTGCAGATTTACATGTGATAAAGTTCTGGAACAAGATGAATTGGGGAAAATTGTCTGTCCTTTTCTTTAATAGAGAGTTTATTTAAGAGGTAAATCCTACTTTTATGAACACTCTACTTCAACAGCTCTTCTTGGGAAAGGAGCCCCTGACCCTTCATATTATTGTTCATCCTCAACCTGGTTCTCATCTGCTCTGGCAGGAGCTAGGCTTTATTTAGTGAGATTGATGTGTTGTGTTTATATTGATAAATTGAGCCCTGTAATGTTTGAAGTCCTTTCCTGGCTTGAAGGTCTTGTGCTGCAGCCAATAAGCAAATGCAGGAGGTTGTTTTTTTTTCCTTTTTGACAGCAGTATAATTGTCCAATCTCCTCCCACTCCTGTAGAAAGCTTCCAGTGGGTTCAAGAAGTTCAAAGCAGGCTGGCAAGGGTGTTTGAAGGAGCTGTAGGATTCAGTTGTGTACAGTGGCCTTCAGTGCTGTTTTTGTGGCAATTTAGTGTGTTATAATTGGTGTTTTTCCATGATTTTTCCCTACTTGCTATTAATGAAGTTAAAACCAAACATGTTGCAGTGCAAGAACTGAGACTTATGGCAGTTTCTTTATAAATTCCTCTTTTTCTATCTCATAGGATACATTCTCTTAAAAACAATCCATAAACTGTTCTCAAAACCCATGAAACCCACATTCTTCTTCCTCTTTCCACTGTTCAGTTCATTAGAGATTGGTTCCAGCCCAGTTTGTCCATGGTTTTAGAGGGGCTGAGCTTTCCCAAAGCTCTGGGAGCCTTCCTCAGGTCTCACACCTTGCATTGGGCTTCCAGAGCTGGGGCAAACAACTCTCCATGGAATTATCCCAGTGCTGGGGCACTCCTCAGGGAGCAGTGCAGGAATTCACACGGGGAATGGAAGAATTGGCAAATTAGCATCTCCTGCTGTGCTGCTGGTTATATGCCCAGTTTAGCTTGTGTTGCTAACAGGACACATTTCTTGTGAAAAGAGGTGTTTTGTGTTCTGAGTGGTCTAAAGTGAATGATTCTGTCCTGCAGTCAAAGCTCACATTAACCTGAACAGACACTTTAATTGGATTTGGCTTTGTTTTTCCACTAGCCTTGCTTCCTGGCAAGCTATTTTCTGTTCCATATCTATCATTATCTATTATATATCGATTATTATCCATTATGGGACACCTGACCACTGTCAGAGAATGGCACCAGGCATCTCTGCAGGGAAGCTTCTACTGCCAACATCAAAGCAATTGCTTTGATCCTGAATATTCTACAGCAGGAGTGTCCAAACTGGGCACACCCCTGTTCAGATATGCCAAGGTTAATGACAAAACTCCATCGTGTTCCCTGTTGGCAAAGCCTCAGACTGCTGGTTGCCCTTTTCTTTCACAGGAAAGGACTGACCTGTCTGATTGATTTATGGGATAAAAATCCTGTCCATGATAAATGCCAGGAATGGGATGCACACCCTGAGTGTAAGATTGGGCATTTCACAAAGTGACAATAATGTGTTCCATCACTGCAGCTGCAGAGCCTCTTCAAGGTTGAGGTTTCCAGCTGTGATTTTGCACACTGACACATAAATCAGATGGCTTTTACTGTTCATGAGCTCCAAGGTCAGTTTGGGGCAATTCTTAAGCCTAAGATATTTCTGAGGAGCTCTAGCACATTCCTAGTGGCTCATTTAAACTGCAGAAAAGAATTTGTGTTTTGGAAGTAAGTCATATAGGACACTGTGAGACAATAAACTGTGAGTCACTCTAAAGAAACATGGACTAATCTAGAATGTTTTCTACCAGTTAATATTGTACAATGAAGTACTTATTCAAATCCTCCTTGTACTAATTTTTTTCATTAGTTTGTACAGGTATTAGCATAATTCAGCCATGGCTCTTGAGAAGGGGAAGGTTGATTGTTATTGCAGCTCTGACAATAATCTGCTCTAGACCAAGATCATATTCTATGCTGTAGAAGTATATCATGAGTACTATTTTGCAGAGATTTTTGAAGCTCCTGGAAGATAATCTGCCCAGAAAAAAAAAAAAAATTGGATGTAATTTAGTGGAATTTCCATACAGACTTTCTAGAAGTACATATGCAGCACTAGATAAACACAAGTAACATGCTGACAAATGTCTCTAAAAATCAACTTTCTTCAAAAGGTTCCTTTCTTCAATCTGTATCCTCAAACACTCAAAAGTCATCTATAAGATTTTGTAATTTGAGATGTCTTACTGGTGTGGTTCCTCATATTCTTGTCACTAATGGGGTGAATCTGTCATGTGAAAAATAGTGAGTCTCAGCCAGCAACACTTTCTCTAATTATTACTCAAGTAAAACAGAGTATAAGGGGTAACATGTGAGTTTTCTTATTTTTTGCCAATGCACATCAGTTTTCATTTGGAGAGACAGTTCATACAGTCATTTAATCTGTACTGCTTTCTCTGCTGCTGCCAGCTGAAGTTCCTACTACTGCTAATTGTGGTGGTGGATTCTGTGTTGGCACAAATCCATTTGGAGCAGCCAGTTATTAACAACCACAGTGCAAAGACATTGCCTTTTATGTGACACACATGTGAGGAAAACAAATCAAACCCTTGTGCTTGCTGTGCTAAACTAGACTCTGTGCATTCTTCACCATATGAGAAATGTGAAAAATATCATTCCTCCACCTGCCAAAACCACGAAGCATAAAATCATGTCACATAAATATAGATGAAATGTTATCTGCTGGAGAAGACTTGGCATCACCAAAAATGAAGTTTTACTCAGAAGCATTTTCTCAAAATAGGAGTAGAAAAACCAGAGCATGATCTACATAGTAACATTGCATAACATCATCATTCCTTACTGAGAAGGAAAATACAGTGAGTTGGCAGTGGTTAAGAATGCAGTGTATGACAGAAAATGGGTAAGATGTAGTCTAAAAAAAGTGAGTTAATACTTACTTATATCATGCTGAAATTTACTTCAGTGATCTAAATTTTATTGAAAGATGATGCAGGTTTAGTTTCAAGTCCATCCCAGAGATGTGAATGAATCTGCAGTTGCAATCAGAAGTGATGTCTGTGCATTCCAGGAGGTTCCTTTAACTCATAATTTACCACAATACCTCTGGCATTGTAATGGACTCTTGACTCCCTCTTTGCACAGAGGAACACCTGAACACAATGCTACTGAAGATACACAGCTCTAAAAATTGAAGTAGTAAATTACATCCACTATCCTTGTGCTCTATGCCATGGATGTTGGACAGAGAAGTAAAAGAGAGAAAAAATCCCCATTGCATGTCTGCAAATAATGTTTCTGTAGCCACTGCTCAGAATTCAAGAGGGAGCAACATTGTTTAACTAAAAATGTATTAGGGATTCCAGCACTAGAAGGTAGGAAGAAGGGTAAAAATTTATTTCATAAAAAAAGTAGTGTCAGTTAAGTTCCATAGAAATGTTCTGGCCACTAATTGAAGTGGCAGTCTAGGATCTTGAAGACTTTCCTCTCTCCTTGACTTCTCCCCCTCCCCTTTTTTCTTATTTATAAATGTGCTGCAGAATGAATAATTGAAAATCAATTAGGAGCCTACAGATCTTTTTCTAATAATTCCCGTATTTATCACTGGAAATGAAGAAAATATTAATCTGAATTACAATTTAGTGCTCAGAGACAAATAGAATCTGTTTGAAAATACTAATTTTCCCACCCTCCTATAAAAGGCTTGATGAGTTCTTACTCAGGGCTGGAGAAAGGAAGGGATTTGGACTACAGGTGCTCCTGCTCAGAACAGTTTAGTAAGACCCAGGAAAACCTCCTCAGCTTGTTCCTGGCAGTAAGTCCCACTTCCACCAGCCTCACTTTATTAGCAAAAATAATTCTGGTCCTGTTGAGCTTGCAGTCCCACCAAAGGCTGTGACCCTTTCTTTGGGATGCAAGTTTCCAGTTCAGGAGATGCCTTGGCAGAGGGACAGTCATTTTGGTCACCTCTGGATTGGATTATTGTGATGCCTTGTGCTTGCCAAAGAGCCTGCAGGAGCTGCAGTGGGAAATGCAGCCCTGGAGATGGAGCTGGCTGTGCCAAAGGAGCCCAGCAGTGCTGTGTGCAGGGCTGGGCTCCCACTCTGCCCAGGGGAAGGGATGGCCCCAGCAAGGCTGGAAATGGCCTTGGACCAATGGCTAAAGCACCTCACTTTGTTCATATCTCTTGGCTTGCTCTGAAGCTTGCTGGACACATCACAGAGCCAGCAGCACAGTGGAATTTGGGGTGCTCCACAAGAGCAAACTCTGCATTTCTGCTGGCAGGGACTCAGGGAGCTCCTTGCAGGTGTTGGGGCCACCACAGCTGAGGGCACTTGGATTGTCCTGGGACCTGCAGCAGGTCCTGCCCTGTTTGCTCCTCTTGCTCCTCACACACACAGGGAGCTTTAGATCCATGCAATCCCTTCCCCTGGAATTCAGAGAGGAGAGCCCACCTCTGCCCCTCAATGAAAACAGGAATGGAGCTGTGGGTATCAGCCTAGTACTGAACAACCTTCTCACAGATTTTCACCCTTGGGTGTCTCAGTTGTGGGGACCTTTGTCACATGCTTTTTGTGTCACTGCAGCTTTCTCTCTGCAGCCTCCATGGTGACACTGTCACCCTTGCACTGCTCTGCTGCTGCACAACTTCCTGGGAATCATCAGCTCCAGCACGAACCTGAGCCCCCAGATCACTGCTTTACATAATATTGTCTGGGTAAAAAATGTCACATCTTGCTGCTCTTAAGTCTCTGATTAAGACAGCACAGCATATTAAATTACTCTCTTCCTGAATGTCAGGGCTCTGCTTGCATTTACAAGGCAAAGGGAATGCAAGATTTTCAGTTAATCTGTGTTTGGAGAAAAGAAAGAAAAACTTATGGAATCCAATAGCCACCTCTCATTTTTACCCTCTAGTCATTTGTAAATGGAAGTAGTTTTGGCTATTGAATATTGTTGTGCATGCTCTTCTGCCCTCTCACTACTCATGAATTCCTGGGTCTCTATCCTTCCTGCCCAGTCCCATGTAGAAAATCTTCTTGGAAGTCTAACATATGAAATCTCAGGGAAAACAAGATATGATTTTGTTTTGCAAAAGTTTGCATGATTTTAAAATAAACTAATAAAAGCATATTATTCAACAAATCAACATTTCTCTGCAGGGTTTACAGCTCACAATCTACAGCACTTTGGTAGCTCATTGAAATGAAAAAAAAAAATCTGTGTTATATGAAACCCAGAACTATTAGTCTTCATCAATTAGAAATATTTCTGTGTTTTTCTTGATACTCTGCAGCAGATCTAAACTGAACAGAAGTAAAGAAAATGGAAACTACAAGACCAGGCTGTTCCAATCTCCCTTTTTGTCATTACCAATAATGAGCTTTCACTTGTACAAATATAGACCCTCAACTCATATATATGATAAACACACAACAAATGCATCTACATGTGGTCATTACTGCTGAAATGGTTTTCTTCCTTTTTTCTTCTCAGGTAGTAATTAAAAGGAATAACAGTGGAGGTCTAAGTTATAGCATAGAAATAAAAAAATAAAAATAATAAAAAAAAAACCAAAACAAAACAAAAATAAGGCAGCAGACAGCACTGAGTTAGCAAATGATGCCTCCTGCACATCTCATATTCAGTGTTAGGTTTTCAAGACCCTGCAGAGCTGAGGGATCCCTGCATTCTGCACAGCATTTATCCAAAGTCTGAGCTGGCCAAGTACTAGAGCAAAACTGCTGAACAGCCAAGTCCTCAAGCATAAAGATTTAGGCTGCAAATAAACACCAAAGTACCTCCTACCTTCCCAGGGATTTCATTAGCAGAATGTCCAGCTCTGGTTAGAGAGATTTCAGGGCTTCTAGAAAACAGTACATTATCTTAGGAAAACATGGTCAAAACCAAAAAGGGGTTAGGAGCTTTTTAATGAACAGTTTTATACTCAACCTTCAGAAAATTAGTAGTAAATTAAATTCTTATTTAAATTTTACAGATCTCATCTTGGCTAGTAATTGGCTCATTTTTAATTACAGAATAAATAATTAAGGAACAAATTTTATTATTTCAGTCCCAAAGTAACATTCTGCCCTTCGAGTGTAAATGAATTAAGGAGCACAGCATTTTAATCACAGAAATTGTGGATGGGTTGACTTTCTCTTTTTTTTGCTGGTTAGAATTGCAAACCCTTTAAACTCACCCTGCTCTCTCCTGTCCCCCCTCCAGTGTGAGTGAGGACTTCTCTAGACTGAAGTGAACCCTGAAGTCAAGTGGTTTTCCTGCTTTTCTGCTTTTTCACTTCCTTTTGAATGACTTCTGCTAATGCAGTATTCATCTGAGGAGTCTGATGTAGAGCAGATGTCAAGTCCAAAAGAACAAACCACAGGCAAATTTTGACAGGACTTTGGATGTTGTGAATATTGTAAGGGCAAATTAGTATTTTGGGTGGTAACTTCAGGTCATCCTTGGCTGGGCAAAGACTTTTAGGACTCTCATTAATAAATGTCTAGTCAGTACAAAAAATATGTCAGTATTTTATGGCTTTGTTTTCATTGAAGACCTTTTAAGCATTTCAGTTTTGTGATGAGTGGGGTAAGTTTGATGGTAAGGATCCAAAATGAAGTATTTCTATAAAATCACATTTGTTTTATACTGAGTTTTCTAGGAATCTTAATTTGCAGCCAGAGGATGGAGTGGAGGAACAGGGCACAGGGATCCTGCAGGTCCAGGTGCTTTGGGCACCCTGGGTCTCCCCCAGCTCCAAACCCAGCCCAGGGCTGAACAAGGAAGGACAACCAGAGGAAGGACAAAAGCATTGCTTGCACTAATTCCTTAATTCATTTAATTCACTTAATTCCTGGTCTCTGAGCTGCCTTAAGAAGCAGCACAAGGATTGCTGGCTTCAACAAGGAGCTGTGCCTGAAGAAGACCAAGAGAAAAAGTCTGCAAAGAGCTCAAGGAGGAGTTTGCTGCTCCATGCCAGGGTGGGAAACTTCCTGCATCCCCTCCATCCTTCCTACTCTCCCCTCCCTGGCTGCCCCAAGAATGCTATTTTTAATTCACTGATTGTAAAGCTTTGTTTGCAAACAGCAGGATAGAGGTTTAATTAAAACTCCACCTGGTACTAACATAATCCAGCAAAATCCATTCATTTCAGGAAATAAATCCTTGATGAGGTCGGTGAACCCAAGAGATGCAGTTTAGGCAGCTCTCTGCACTCTTCCCTGAATTGTGTTGTATTTCTGTGACAAAAACTGCCCAAACTATTCAAATCCCTGAAATGTTTGACATGGCATTGGAAATGCTTAGTAGGGCCACTTGGTAAAAGATGGACAAAAACATTGACTGCATTTTAATGTTTTTTGTCATTTCCACAGGATAAACAGTAAGAAAATCTTGAGCTGAAATTCCCAGTATTCCTGTCCCTACCTGGATGGCAGAGAAGGCACCTCTGCTGTTAAATGAACACACAGCTTCTTAATTCTTGATTCAACTCAGGAATATTTATGCAAATGATGTTATTAGGATCACAGGACAGATCCTGCTCTTTTCTGGAGGGTCAGCAATTCCAGGCTGCTTTTGGAAACACCTGCACTTGTGTGCTGTCAGCAGACATGTCAGCATTGCATGTGTAAAACTGAATGAATATTCCCCAGGCTGTCAGTTTGGAATTGTGTTATTGCTACACTATGGGAAAAACAAAAATAGAACTTGGTGTTGTGAGAGGGGCTGCATCACCTTGTGGAAATGAGAGGTGCATTTGCCTTTTGGAAACAAAACAATTGCAGGGGAATTTCTGTGAGGCACAACCACTCTGGGGCAAAGATGTGAGCAAGCAGAGAGAGTGCTCCAAACTGATCAAAAGCAAAGCCAAACAATTCCTCCACTGCTGAGGAACATTCTGAGCCTTAAAGTTGAATGTTGCATTTTTTCCCTTTTCTTTCACAATTCAGCCCCATTCCAAGGGCATCTTGGAGAATGGATGGTTCTGGACCCAGCTGCTTCAGCTTCCAGAGTCTTTGCCTGATGAGATTCCTGCAGGTCTCTAATGTGAGCAGGGAATTCTTTGGGGGCTGTCCTGAAGCTGAGAATAAGAACAAAGCTGGATGTCCCCAAGAACTGAGTGGGAGGACAATGGTTTCCTGCTGAGCCTGGCTAATACACTGTGATAAACATCACTGAGCTTTCCCCCAGACCTGAGCAGCTGCATTTCCTCTCAGCAAAGATGCAGTACCTTGAAAAAGCACAAATGGGAAAAAAACTTCTTTTTTCGAGGGTATTTTGGACAAAACTATGCACAGAAAGAATTTGAAACCTGTACCTCATGTTATGTGTTTAACACAGGAATGTTTTGACAGATGGATGCATTCAGACAGAGAAATTAAAATAATGAACCCAGTAAAGGTTTCCTGATTATTTTTGTTTCCAATATCTCAAATATTTGAATGACTAAAAGCAAAAGTATGTTTCTATGTCTGGGAGGCAATTAACAACAACAAAACTGTGGACAGTCTTTCATTCTATTTGATTAAAAATAGAGCAGAGGTCAGAGCCCCACAAAGACAAATGCTTCTACCACACTGTCTGCTGCAGAAGAGCTTTGTTGAGCTCAGAGGAACAGCTTTGATGTAAGGTTTAATTTTTTAAGGTTTTAATTTTGAAATTAAACATCTGCTGGGGTTTTGGAGGAGCTGACCTGGCCCAGCTCTCTTTGTGCTGCTCCCCACACCCTGGCTCAAGGTTCAGGACTAAAAGTAAAGCTGGAATATGACCTGGGTGCTCCTCACTTGAGTGGTGCCATCCTCATTTGGGAACAACATTCCAGAGATCACAGCAGTGTCCCAAAGCTCTCCCACCACTGCTGAGAGCTCTCCTGCACAGGCTGGTGTGTGTTAAAGATGCAGCAGAACTGAAACTGATGGGCAGCTTCATTAAAGCTTCACTAATAATAATTTTATTATTGCTCCTTCTCTGATTTGCTGACTTTTGACCTTGTGCTTGATGCTACTTGAATAAAATTCAAAGTAATTCGTGCACATGCATTTCCAGAGCTGCTGCTCCAATGACTGAGCAGGACATCCACTGCACTATTGCTCTTCTTTTTGTGCAAACCAATCTTTTTATCTCAGAATAATTCATTTTAAAGACATCAGGAAAATACTGACAAATTAAAATAGTGCCCAATATTTACATGAAAACAGGAGAAATCAAAAGCATTCATCTACTGTTGGATTTTGTGGCTTTATATCATGGGACTGGTCAATTAAATTTATTCAATTATTTTAATTTAGTTTATACCAGGGATACAATTAAGCCAGTTTTCTGACACTGAGCCAGGCAATAGGCATAGCTGGCTTTAAAAAAATCTTTTTTTCACATATTGTTGTTTTACCATTCACTTTAGTAAACAAGCATTTCCACACAACTTTAATGATCATCCATTGAATTTTAATAAACAGCATTTACAATAAATATTCTTCTTTAATGTTCCATTCTTATCAGATTGCTGCTTCCAACTTTCTGGTATAAATGAGCTTTTATTTCACCCTGAAATCCCTTTTCCCTTTCACAAGGCTGTTTAAATGTCAGGCTCCAGGTGTGTGCCTGGTGCCAACAGAACCATCATCAGCCTCATTTATGGAAAAATGTTCCAGTGAGGTCCCAGCACAGCACCAAGGGCAGGGGGGAGCTCAGCCCCCTCTGTAATGAGCAAGTGTCAGCTGAGATCCTGATAAATGCCTCCCCTGGCAGACACTTCTGTTTAAGGCTGCTCAAGGGTGATGGCTTTTTTTAGTTAAAACTCTGAGCCCTAAAAAGAAACAGCATTTTCTTTGAAACCATAAATGAAAAAATAATCCATAACCATGGTGGGTTAGAATGGGTCCTTTCTTCTGGAAAGAAGTCAGTGTTTCTTTACTTTATTCTTTCTTTTGACTGAAGGGTCCAAGAGTAAATTTAATGAGCATAGTGTGTGCACAGTAGGATACTTACTGCCAGGGGAGTAAGCAGGAATCCTCCCTACTTCTTGATTAGGTACTTTATATTCCTTGTTAATTTATTATTTCATAGGGGTAACTATATGTATTTTAATAATATTTTAACATATTGTTTGCATCTTACTCCATTCATGTATTCTGAATTTATGTTTTTAAAAAATATTTCTAAGCAAACCAGAAGATTAAAGTAGGGTAAAAATTTTTCTAGCTATGTTCTTTTGTTTCACTTCAGAGCATCTAAAATAAAATTTACTGCCCACTTATTGATCATTTCCTTTCCATATCTGAAAATAGAAGCACTTTGCTTCTATTAATGACTTTGCTGTGACACATACCTCAGGATTCCAGAGAGCAGATATTGTAGGACTCCACAAGCAGCATAAAATCAATCACAGAATCCCAGACTGCTTTGGGTTGGGAGGGAACTTAAATCTCACCCAGTGCCACCCTTGCCATGGCAGGGACACCTCCCAGTGTCCCAGGCTGCTCCAGCCCCAGTGTCCAGCCTGGCCTTGGGCACTGCCAGGGATCCAGTGGCAGCCACAGCTGCTCTGGGCACCCTGTGCCAGGGCCTGCCCACCCTGCCAGAGAACAATTTCAACAGAAATCCCTGTTAAGAGAAGTAATAGAATATTATAGTAAGTGTGGTCATGTCACTGACAAGAAAAAAACCAGCATTCATTTTTTCAACTTATTTTATCAGCATTAAAATAAGGAAATAAGATTTTAGTGTTAAGTACAGACTTATGATCCCAGCTATGCTCCATTCTAAAGAGGGAAAGTCTCTTCCAATAAAAAAATCCACTACAGGGTTGTCATCCTCCTGTGAGTAGTTGCTTTATTCATGTGCCTAAAACTGGAAGTCTGCTCAAGAAAGTGGGTGAATCATGGCCTGAATCAAGAGTTGTTCCACTGAACTGAACTCACACTGCTGTGAGATCAGAATAGATCACAGAGGGACCCCTTCTGTGCTTCTCTTAAATTTTTATGCAAAGTGAGTCTCAAGCAGCAAGGAGGGCAGAGGACTGGAGTGAGCTGCCTGTGGATAAATGAAGGGCAGAAAGGGATGTGCTGTCCCTTGTCTGGAGGCAGCCTTTGTGGGAAATGCCATTTGTGCAGGTTACCCCTCTCTCCTCCCACCCCATTGCCAGCCAGACTCACACAGGACAAGGCTGCTGTCCCAGCACTGCCATGCAATGCTGACTGATCCAGGCAGAGACAGCAGGGACAGCCTCAGCTCTGAGCTCTCTGAACAAACAGGTCTCAGCAGGGGCCAGCTGAACCCAAATATTCAGAAATTTAGGGTGATGGAGCAAGAGAGACCTTCACAGTAATAGCAATGGGATATTTGCATCATAGCACTGTGATCTAAAAGGAACAGGGGACCAAGAGAGTCCTTTGAACCATATTCTTGCTGCATCATAAAAGGTGTGAGCTGGTTTTGTCCCTAAAGTACACAATGAACCTGCTCTAGGAGTTTGAACCATGAACAAAACCCTGGCTCTGATTGGGATTGCAATCTTATAACACATCTATCCACAACCAGCTTATTATTGCATTTGTTCCATAATTAGATATCAAAGGGTGCAGGATGACAAAGGCAGTGTCCCAGCAAAGCAGGAAAATTATGAAAATAAAGTGATAGCACTGCAGGAGATTGTAACAAAGACTTGCAAAGACTCAGATAAATCTCACAGCCGTGCACTGACAGAAAATTGAACCAGAGCCACTCTCAGTTTTGCAGGGGTGAGTTTGTGCTTTGTCTGCTTCCCAAGGGGGGAGGATTCATCCCAGGACACGTCACTGGCATTTCTGCAGTGCTGACGTCTGCCTGTGTGGTGACATCAGCACCAAAGGAGCACAGCCCCCATTTCCTTGCTCTTCACTCCTTCTGGGTATTACACAAAGATTTACAACACTCCTGTGAGGTCTCTTCCTCCTATAATTATTCATATTCTTTTTCTCTCTCCATGGTGGTTTGCAATACAGCAAATAGACACAAGTTATATTTCAAACTTTTCCCTCAGTGCTGTGAAACATCTGTACTGTTTTGACCTATTTTTCATTGGACAGGCATCATACAAATGTACATAGTAGAGTTTTATCCAGGATTTGGTTAAACTCCTGTTTCCTTCATTCAGAGGAGTGGTAATGGCCAAAGCTTTTCTATCACTGCTTATCACAGAATTGTTAACTCATGAGTAAATAAAAGGAGGCAACTTATTTACAACTCATGTGGGATATCCTATCTTTCCTGTGAGTCATTTTAGTACAAATAGGGACCCTATATCTGAGAAATTTATTTTATCCTGGCACACAACTACAGCAGTAATGTCATAGCAGCGTGTAAGTAATGGCATTTGTATCAAGGAATCCTAATGGCATTCTATAATTAAATGGGATGATATGTTTGTGACAGAATTCAGAGTTTTCCTTTCTGCATTTTGCCTAGGATGTAACTGTGAAAAACCTCAGAACCAAATCATGGGAATGCAACACCTATCAGTGTCCCAGCTCAAGTGTTCTCTGCCTCCTCATGTCATCTGATGGTCAGGGGTTTTACAAACAAATGTTTCTGCAGTGATGGGAATGAGATGAATTTCTTCCACATGACCTTTACAAGTGCAGAGTGCTGTCACCTGGGCAGCCACCTGTGTAATGTCTGTTTAATTACCCTAAGACTTTGTTCAGACCTGATTCAAGGTTGCTGGTGATTATTCAGGTGATCATGAACCACAAACTTACCCTGAGGCAGAATTTCTCAGCAGTGCAGGGGTACCTGTTGCTCAGACTTTATTCTGGCCATCTCTAACTACAATAACCTGCTAGGTGGAGTTTATTAAAGAACAAGAAACTTGACTGTGCCTGGTTCTTGTACCAGGTACTGAGGAGAGCAGAGGAGCTCAGACCAAACCCAAATGCACAATCACAGGTTGGTTCAGAGCTCATTCCTGAGCATTAAAAACTGCTCCAGATTAGGCAGAGGAGTTCAGGTAACTGTGATTAGAAGCCTGACACAAAGACATTCTGGATGCCAGGTCATTCAGTGGACACTGTCAATGCCCAGCACTACTCAAGATTAAATCCTCTATCACAGTCAGAGCTCATCCTTTCTGCTGCCAGAAACAGTCTGGACATTTCCTGAAGTGTAGCCAGATTTCAGCCATTTGGGTCACATTTAAAGGGAAGATTAAACACACAATGCTGTGTTTAAGTTTTTAACCTATGCAAACCTTTCTGTTGTGCAGGAGCATTTCTGTTCTGTGCTGTACAAATGAAAAAACAATAATTCTGATTAGAAAGAGGAGAAAGGAGGACTATGATCTGCTCTAATTCCAATCAACTTCAGAAGAACAGGACTAATTTTCAGGGAATTATGGCACTGAATGAGTTTGGTATTGGTTTCATTGCTGAGAGCAAAGACATCATTCTGGTTATTTGCAATTGATTTTGCCTGAATTAGGAAGATAATTTATCTTTTATGTTTTCATGCTGTTATTAACAATACATCTCATTAGAATATGTGGAGGAAGCTGAAAGGTATCAATGTCACTGTGCTCCTTATGCTGCCACAAACCCACCCAGGGCTACACAATTATTGTTCTCCCCACCAAAATCCATGAAATGACAGCACTGTAAGCCAGGAATGAACCAAACAGACTGAGCTGGCTCATCTGCACTCCACAGTCTGGTGCTGCTGACAGGAAACCTTTCAAATATATAAAGAGAAACTTTGGATCTCAGCTTGCTGTGAGCTTTCCAATCCCTTCTCCTCTCCCAGGTCCCTATGGCTGGTACCCAGGAAACACATGAAAAAGCCACCAGTATCAAATAAAAATATATTGATTTTAATATCTCTGTCTTGAGTAGCCTCTTGTTTGCTTTATTTCCAAAGAATCTTTTATACTGAAAACATTTTTGAAACACACCAAGAATAGAAGTTCAGTGTAAATAAGGGACTATAAAAGCTTTGTCTGGTCTTGATTTATTTAAAAGAATTATCTCCATGCTTAAAAGGAGTGTTTGGAAAATGTTTTTCCTCCAAGAAAAGTATCAACAGAAACACATAAGAATAATAATTGAAAGAAATTATAGAATAATTAAAAAGAAAACTCCTGAAAGCTTGGGCATGAATTGGTTGCTGTGGCAGCTGCAGGAAATCAAAGTTCATACTCTGTTTTCTGCAGCATGAGCTGGGTCCCTCACAGGCAATAGGCACCCATAAAGCACCAAAGGGTTCCTGCTTCTTCCACATCAAAAGAGTTCTTGATCCTTGTGCATTAAAAAAAAAAAAAAAAAAAAAAAAAAAAAAGAGGATAACAGGGAGGTAGGTCCACAGAGGAGAGGAGAGCTATAAGACAATACTTTCTGAGGGTCTCTAAATACATTCTTTACTACTTGAAGCTGTAATTTTTCAGTTTTTATTCAGCAGCTACATTTTCAATGAAGATTTTTATATACCCAGCCTGTTTTGAGGTCTACAATTGCTATACTTTATAACCTTTGCACAATGAATGGTGGAAAACAAACACAATATCCTACATTTGTAAGGATAAATGCTATTGACTGGAGTCATTAACTTAAAATACATTTTTAAAACAATGTATATTGGGTACCTGGGGTCTCATAAGGCACAGATTTTGGAGAAAGCATCACAATTATTCAAAAAATTAAGTCCCCTTAACTTAAATTTTCTCTTCCTGCTCAATCTTATCATGAGCCTGCATCCAAAACAAAACAAATGCCATTGATTCTGTTTGCCTTTTAATTCCTAACAACCACTTTGATTCAGTAACTGCCCTCTGCTAGAATAACAAATGGAAATTCTCCTTCCCAGCCATAAGCACCATCTGCCATTTCACAGGTGCTTCAGTGACTCATTAATCTCTACTTAAATTGACTTTGCACAGAACACTGCCATTTTATTGCTGCTGTGCTTTGCAGCAAAAAAAAAAAAAAAAACAACCTCCTTCCAGGTTTGTGTAACCTTTGCTGGGACTTAATTCCCAGTCTTACATTATTTTCCCCCTCTTCTGAATTTTGAGAAACAATGTCATTCAAATACAGCTGTGCTATTTTTCATAGAGTGAAACTAAAGTACATATTTTTTAAAGGGGATTTTAAAATGTTTTTATGAGCTAAAAGTGTGTGTGAATTGCATAACTGTCCAAATGTGAGTGCAGAGCTGAGTTTTGTGCACTGAAATAGATATTAAATGCATGTGGAAAAGTATTTCTAGAGATACTTTTGATCTTTCTTGAAAGGCTACTCAGAAAATATTAGTGGAACCTCTTTAAATAACAAATTTATATCAATTTCTCCTTAAAATCACTTTCAGATGCATCTACTTCTGTAAACCTTATCACTATTGAATAGAGACAAAAAATCCTTAAGGTCATATTCCTTAAAAAAACCCTCAGAAATTCTTATTACAACCAACAAATTCTTTGCCTATGTCTATCAAAAAAATGTGGTTTTATCCACATCCCTTCTCTCTTGTGTTTGTCATGTCCCCCCTTGCTAGGTCAGACCTGAAGCACTGCACCTGGAGGTCACTGGATGGAAAAATCAAATAGTCCATGCAGATTTCTGTCCCTGAGACTTTTTTTACCAGCAATGGCAAGAGCTGGAGCCAGATTTTGTGTTCCCATCACCTTTTTCTGAGGGGGAGATGAGGCACAGACTCAGATAGGACAAATCTCTCCACACCACATTCTGTTTCTTTTCCCTGTATTTTAATTCTTTTTTTTTTTAACTGGACTTTAAACATCACATGCCCTTTATTAGTTGTAGCTAATTGAAGTTTTCCTACTGCTCTAGTACCACCATGTGTGTTATAAAAACATTTGAAAAACTGGCACTTTGAAAAGATGAAGGTGAGCAGCCAGAATTTTTGAATTCCACAACCATAACCACAGCAGTAAAAGATGAAAAAAGACAATATTACCAAGGATGTGTTTCTTCTCTTCAGCTCTTAACAAAACCTAACAAAGTAACACCAACCTCCCAGCTCCTTTCTAAAAAGGGACATTCCTGTTTCTTCTCCTACATTCAAAGTTTCTGCAGACCACACATTATCAATCTTGGTAAATTTAGTCAAATATTTCATTAAAATAATGAATTTTATATAAATTACATCATTTTTATACTAATAAATTCAGAAATTATTTGCATTCCCAGAGAGAAGACTTGAACAAAATATTAGAAAAAAAACCCCAAATATAAAATGCCTTCCCTCCCCAAAATAACCACAACCATCCATGTGGGAAGGAGAAATACCATGCCTTACTCTTTGGGATTAGGGCATTCTTTTAATTTGCCATTTGGCATTATGAACACAGTAAACAGAGAGAGAAAATATAGAAACCATGTGACTGCTTGTTCCATAGCCTCTCTACACTGCTGCTGGAGCCTTGCTTTCAGATGTCAGTACAAAGCTGCCTGCTCACTGATGCTCAGTAAGAAATGTCAGGGAAGAGATAAGCAGGCTAAAAGGAGACTATTTTAGAAACATGGTCTGTTCTATCATTAGTTCTATAGATAAACTTCCCAGCATATTTTTGAAGAGCAAATGTTTTTCCTTAACCAAATGTAAAGTCAAAAGGAGAGAGTGTTTAAATATGGAAGCGGGGATGATTTCAGGACCTTCATTTAGGGGAGATACTTTAAACTTGTTAGGCTGGTGGTTTAAGCTGCTACTGTGCTTAAGCCTTTATGTGAAAATGATTCTGCTTGTCAGAAAAATGGGGAAAAGATAAGTCTAAATTTTCAGGACATAAATCAGAAATAAAAAGAAGATTACCTACCTTCATGTAAGCATTCAGGTGATAGGGAATGCTAAAAAAGGGCCAAATTCTTGCTAAGTCTCAGTTTTGCTGTAAAAGGAATTCACAGAATCATTGAATGGTTTGAGTTGGAAGGGACATTTAGAAGCCATTGGGTCTTGCAGTGGTCAGGGACCCCTTCAGTAAGATCAGACTTAGAGCCCTGTCCAGCCTGACCTTGAATGTTTCAGAGAAGAGGCAACCACCACCTCTCTGGGCAACCTATTCTGCTGTTTCACCACCTTCACTGTGAAAAATTCCCCACACCTTGTAGTTGGAATCCATTGCCCTTTGTCCTGTCACAACTGGCCTGAAAGTGGTTTGCTTTTTTCTTCTGCTTTCACTCAGAGCTGGGATTGAATGTTCGAGAGATGGATTTCTTGTTCAGACTTGGTTGTTTATTGAATCTTATCTAAAGTACTGAGAGTTCTTCAGCACTTCTAGCTAACAAGTTGAAAGTGAGAAAATGGAGGTGAATCTAGCTAGTTACAGGGTCTTTTAAAGGCTAACTATCCAATTAAAAACTAACATCTATATTATTTATACTTTTGACTGAACACCTGTGACCTGCACTGCAGCACCTTCTAACCCATTAAAAAAGTACCCCCTAAAACTAAGAAGAAGAAGTAACAAAAAGGAAGAGACAACAACACCCAAAAACCTCTATCCTGTCCCATACCTATCACTATATTCTAAAACCCCAAATCCCAAACCCTTCACCATGTGAAATTACACTCTTCTATTCTAATTACACACCCATGATTTTAACTCCATCACTCAAATTTGGAAGCTTTCTCCAAGGCCTCAGGTTGTGGGATACTGGTGGAAGCCAGGGAAAAAGCAGGCTTGGATTTTCTCAGGCTGCTCAAGGAAAACAGGAGAGAAAGAGTTATAACAATGATTAAGCACCTGCTGGACGTGTGAGAGATGTGATGGTTTGGTGAAAGCATGTTTACCAGGGGTGTCACATTCCTTGCACCAATCAAATTACTTCTATCCTTGCTTTCACGATCTACTCTATAAAAGTGCAGTTTGTTTCTTTAATAAAGGGCTTTCTGCTTCTTTCTGCATGCAGTATTGTTGCTACATCCTTTTCACTGCTCTCCTAGCCCGATAGCAGCATCAGGTCACAAGCAGTGTTCTCCTGGGGGTCAGTGTCTGAAAGCACAGAAAGTTCAAAACTCACAGACTTTTGGGTTCCAACACTGGCCCTGCTAAAGAGTCTGTCTCCATCAGACTTCCTTCAGGTATTGAAAGGCCACAGAAAGGTCACCTCAGAGCTTTTTCTTCTCCAAGCTGAACAAGCCAAACTTTGTCACCTTTTCTGCACAGGAGAGGTGCTCCAGCCCTCTGATCATTTTTGTAACCTTTATCTGCAGCCAATCCACAGCTCCAGGTCCTTGCTGTGCTGGGGCAGCTCTGTGCTCGGTGTGAAAAACACGGTTTGCTGTTTTGGGAGAATTAAAAGGTTTAATAAAAAGACAATAGGGAGACAAACATAAAGCAAAGGGTTCAAAGGGCCGGGTGCTTGGCATGCTGCCCAGAGCACACCGCTGCTGCGGGAACACCCCTTTAAATACGTTTTACAATCCGTCCATTTGTTCCATATTCATAGCCCTTCATGCACAGTCAGCTGTTTCTGGGAGCTGTTTAGCATGGCCACTCCTCGGGTCCGCCTTTTTAGAGCGTGTGTGTTTCTTGGCTTGTGGTTTTAATCCTCTTCTTATCTCCTTTTAATTTGGGTGGTGGTCCTGGCCTTTGGCAGCCGGTGAGTGTTGATAATTGCCGTGTCAGCTGCAGGGTCCCCATCACCTGTTCACGGGCTGTTATCCTGACTGGGCAGGGAGTTTAACCACACTATCTCTAAAAAACTTTTACTATTTAGCAGAGAGAAGAAAAAGAAGAACAAAGACTATATCCATATAGAAATGCTATTTTAACATTATACATACAGCATTTATCCCAATACTTGCAAAGAGCCAACAACATGTCATGCATTTATAACACCTGGGGTCTCACCTGAGCACAGGGGCAGAATCCCCCCTGCCCTGCTGCCTGCGCTGGGGGCTCAGCCCAGGGCAGGGCTGGCTCTTCAGGCTGCAGGTGAACATGACCAGGTCATGTTGAGCTTCTCCTGCCCCAGCACCCCAAACCCTTCCGTGGAAGGAGCAGAAACCCTGACAGAGCCTCCCTGGAAAATCATCCCTTAGATAAGAAATTGCTTCCTTAAAATGACTAATACTGGAAATATTTCACCCCCACTTTATCTCTTTGTAAGCTAATTGGTCCCTTTATGATCCCTTGTGATTGGTCACTTTTTACCTAAAACCTTTAAATAGTTGGTTATCTTTTCAATCCTTGATATTATTGTTTCATTTTCTGAGGCACCCTGACCCTACAAAAGCCCCCTTAGTACCTTATGTATCTGGACTGCTGCCTGGACCCCTTTGTGGAAGAAATAAAGTATCTGCTGAACCTCCATGCAGCTTTCTCGATCTCTTCTTCTCTGCTGGCCAAGAAAGTACTTTGCAAACTGAGTGTAAGGAAAATTAATCCACAAACACCAGAGGTTTATGTCCAAAAAGGAGACAGAGGGGTACTTTTTGCTTTATTCAAATTAAGGGAGAGGCCATGGGGCATTCCCCTGAGATCTCTCAAATTTTTGGAGGACACAGCCTCCCTTTTTATCCTGTTTTCCCGGCCACACTTCCCTCTCTCTTTCTCCATAGGCTGAGGTACTTGAGAGGCACAGACTTCCTGGAACACCTAAGATTCCCCTCTAATGTATAACCCTTCCTTTTAATTTTTAATTCTTATAGAATTCATAGTTTTTCCCCGTTGCTTTTTTCCTCTTCTGTTACCTAATTTCATTTATCAGCAAACCTACAGTTTGTTTGTAAAGGCAAATCTCTTTTCCCATTCATCAGTGGAATCCCTCCCGTTGTTTCTTTTATCTCTTGGTGCTAACTGTGTCTACCAGCAGATCTACAGCTTGTTTGTAAAGACAAATGCAACATTCCTCTCATGAGCAACTCCACAAAACCAGCTGATGGCCTAAACTCTAGGCTTGCTTGCATTCAATACCTTGTGGCTGAAATCTGCCTGAGACACCAGGAGAAGCTGTTCCTTATGGGACATCTTGTGGCATCAAGCCCTGAGCCCCACCAGTCACACCCTTCTCCCCAGGGCTGCTCTCCATCCTTTCATCCCCCACTTTTTTCTGACCCTGAGTATGTCCTGAGCCAGGTGCAGGACCCTGACTTGATTCATGTGCACACATTTCCATTGCTCTGGGACCTGAGAGGCTCTTTGTGTTCCCTGTCCCAGCACACGAGCTCCAAACAGCAAAAATCATGCTGGAAACAGTCCAGAGAGTTAAACTGGAGGTTTTGTCAGCTCCCCAGAAAAACGTCCATTAAATTTATTTAAATTAACTCTGTATCTGCTTGTGGTCTACTAATAACAGAGAGCAGCAAATTCAGCTTTACTTGTCAGTGTTTACAGCACAGACAAACATGTTTGGACCACAAAGGACAAGAGGTGGGTCTACATCCCTTAGGTAGCACATGGTGGACATTGACAAGACTGGAGAGGTGACAGACTAGATAATACCCTCATTTCTTGAGCTGATCCCAAAAAGGCACACTCAGTCTGTAAATCACCTTTACCTGCAAGCATAGGTTAAAATGTTCCAATTTTCTTCCCAATAAAGCATGTTAGTTAACATATTTTTAGAAGTCCTCTTAGTCACATTTAAATGCATGCCAAAGGAATTTAATTTAGACTGCAATTAATTTTCCTCTCCCCTACACAGCAAGTACAAACGGTATAAAAAGCTCCTACATGAAACAGAAAGTGTTTTAAAGGCAGCAGAGATGTCAGGCAGTCATGATGTGAGGTAGCAATCAGCAGAGAATGTGATCTATTTGGTACTTACTCCAGACCTCTTGCTTTGTTATAAATCAGGAGTAACTCTACCAGCTCTGGTTTATTGTACTGATGGAAATGAGGTGTAAGCCAGAGAATAAGATCCTTGATTAATCACAAGAAATTTCTTTCTTACTGAAATACTTAGTTGTCTTCAGTGTGAAGGTTTCCTCAGTATGTTCTTTTGGCTTGCACTGGTCATGCTGGTTTGTATTATTTTGCCACACAGTGTGGCTTTTGACAGGAATATTTGTTAAATTGTAGACCTTGTAAAGGGTTTGCTGTGCATTTCCATATGTTTGCAAGAGAGGAAAAAGTCACTTCCCACCACAGGAGCAGAGGAATTCATAGTTTGAAGGCTAAATTAGTTTTAATGGGTACTTGTCATTTGCTCCAATCTGGAACAAAAAGTCTTGAGAACAAAGGGAAAATGGGTAGAGGAATGGAGTGCTCCAATCCACAGTGCTACATCACTGACATTCCATGTAACAGTGTTTTCTTAAAACTGTTTGCTGAGTATTGCTGCTATTCCCAGTACTGACCCTCACATGGGCTGTCTCCACTTTCATATCAGAGCAAATCCACTGTGCTGGGTTAGCTGATTTATTCATGCTGAATCCTCAAAGCAATTCTGCAAAACTTTGTCAGACCTGCACTATCCCTCAGAAGAAGAAGAGACATGTTTGTCCTCTCAGGTCCTTTGGGATTCCCCACGAATGTCAAACCACACGATTCCAACAACATCACTGAATTTGCATTCAGCAAATGCTGCCTGACTGCATAAGCCACCAAGGTGGAAATTCTACACAATGGCCAGAAAATCCCACTTACATTGGCACATAGGCAGAGTTGGCTGGGTTTTGACCACAGAAAAGCTGCCTCTGGTATGGAACACAAAAGCCATTTAGCAGCTACTTAATGCCCACACAAAGGTAAAAATGTGACTGTTTACTTCAAGGTGTTTCATTTTGAACAAGTAAGGAGCACAGTGTTAAAATACAGAGAAGAATGAATGGACATTGTTCACATCAGGGAAACTCGCTGAGTTACACCAACACTGCAAGCAGAACATCTGTTTGGTGGCTGCTTCACACTCTTGCTAGAGAAATGGGAGAATTGGGTTTCACACAGAGAAGAAGATGAATTTTTTCAAAATATTGCCGTCCCCAAGTGAGGGTCCTTGACCTGAACTCATGTCTGAGTTGTTGCTGGGTTTCTTGTGCCATAACTGGTCTGAAGGCAAAAGGAAACCCCATGGGTTCAGCAGGAAATAAATACTCCATCCCATCTGGGGGGGTACAGGTGAAGAGGAGGCTCACCAATATCTGTGCCCTGTATTTCCATCATTTGTACAAAACACTGTTTTGTTTCCATTTTGTAGCTTTGGTGAGCCACCAGGAGATCCTGCTGGCACAAGGAGACACAGGTGCCTGAAGATTTGTTCTGTTTACTGCTGTGTTCTTTCCACACATCACACATACAAACATAACAGAAACCACAGGAAGTTCTTTGACCCCAAATTCTCAGGTTAAGTTTTCTGTCTGACAGTTTAAGAACAAAACCAGCAAGAAGCTGTCTGTACCTTCTTCATATATTTCCAAGGCACAAGACACAGCCTGTGAAAAACATCTCCAGCTGAGCTGGAGGGTTTAAAGAGCAATAACTGGAAAGAACCTCCTGTGCCCAGAGCCTCAGGCTACACTTTAAAGGTTTTCTGTGCAATCAGGAAATCAGTTGCTGTTCCACCACAGCCTAATCAAAACTGTCAGCAGATGGGTTAGTGAGAAAGACAACAAATACTGCAAGAGTTAGTGGGAAACACAGCAAATACTGTAAGGGCTGGAAGCTTTGAGGCTCCCAGGTGGGGCTGGTAAGGAATACAGTGAGGCCCTTGGATGCCTCAGGTGAAAGGTACTATCAATATGCTCTTGCTGGAGTCTCTCATTTACAGAAGGTAACCAAGGCAGCCCTAAGATTTAAGAACTGAAAGGATATAAGTTTAAAAAGAGAAACCATTAAACAGGCAGAGAATGGAAGATCAGCTTGAACACAGTGATGATGGGAAGGAAAACACTGCTCTGTCTTTTCCACCTGAAAAAACCATCAAACTGCCATACAAAACACCTATAAATACAATTCATTTAATGTTCTCAGGATAGGCAGATGCTCACTAGGAAAACAAGTGTGTCTATACAAAGGATTTGTCGTGTTAGACCCTGCTGGGTTTTAAATTATTGTGCCACCAGAGCCAATCTGCAACCTCCAGCCTGGAGCATCCTTTGGCTGTGCCACTGACTCAGATCCCCCTTTGTCCTGCTTTGGCTGAGAGAGAGTTAATTTTCCTCCTGGTAGCTGGTCCAGTGCTGTGTTTTGGACTCTGTAAGAGAATAATGTTGGTAACACGCTGGTGTTTTAGTTGTGCTAAGCTGTTCTTACTCCAAGCCAAGGACTTTTCAGTTTCCCTTGCTCTGCCAGTGAGCAGAAGCACAAGGAACTGGGAGGGAGCAGAGGCAGCACAGCTGACCTGAACTGGCCACAGGAATATTCCAGAGCTCAGAACGTTCTGCTGTCCTAGTTTGAAAGACAAGTGTCTGCTAAGAAAGGCAGGAGCCTCTCTTTGAAATGGAGAATGTAAACCCCCTCCCTAAAAATTATTATAATTTTGAAATTAAGGGGCTCTCAGGCAAATATATGGGAACTAGGAGTAACAGTTCTTTACTAGGAAAATTAAAATAGAAATGCAGTATTACAAAGAACAAACTCAAAACACTGACAGAGTCAGAATCCAACCTGACACCCCATCAGTCAGTCAGGGTGTTGACAGCAGTCCCATTAAATGGTGGCTGCATCCTCCTGCAGTGACAGATGTGGTTCAGCTGGAGCAGTGCTCCTGTAGAAGGTGCAGTTTTCCTCTGAAGGTCCAGGGATGATGTGGAAAGGTCCGGCTTTCCTCTGGAATCCAGTGGAAAGAAGATTGCCTTGGTGTTCAAAATCTCAGTTTTTATCCAGGTAGGAAAGGCTTGGCTCCTCCCCCTGGCTGGAGCATCTCCCAGTGAGATGATGTAATTTTATCAGTTATGCAGTGGGACTGAATGGCCCAGCAGCAGATGATATCTTCCTGGAAGGAGGATGGGCTGTGGAAAAGCTAAGGAACATTGCTCCACCTGGTTCTAACAGCTGGCCCATTAGCAGAGGATATCTCCCACAGAGATAAGGATCACTGCCCCACCTGGTTTCAGCAGATGGTGATAGAATACAGACTTTTGGTCACATCCTGTATTGTAACTTAAGGCACCTGCTCAGCACAAAAATTGGGCGAGCTGGCCACATGGCAGGAATCTGTGCCCAGGGATAGAACTGGACATTGGTGGTGAGCAATTGAATTATGCATTGCTCATTTTGTATATTGTTTTATCATTATTATTTTCCCTTCACTTTCTGACCTACTAATCTGTCTCTGTCTCAGCCCACTTTTTCCCTGGCTCCATTCCCCATCCCACTGAGGGTGAGGGGAGCAGTGAGCAGGCAGCTGTGGGTGCTGAAACCATGACACTTCACACCAAACACTGAGTTATGGTACAAAATCCTCCCACAGGCTCTAAGTCACCCTTCAGACCATATGCTCCAGAGAGATTCAAGGACACAAGGTATTTCTTTATCTGTGGAAGGTAAGATACAGCTGGGTAGTTCTCTCTTGGTTTGTATTGAAGTTGGAACATAATAGACCTGAAGTCTTAGTGAACAGAAGTCAGTTTTCTATTTTGAGACCCTGTACAACACAGCCAAGCATGTGAACTAAACAAAGGAATGTTTTCAGAGGCTCAGGGATGTACTGTCTCTTTTAGAGTAAGGCTCTAGGTTTGGACAGCTGTTTGGGTGCTGCTACCACATAAAGAAAAACTCCTGAGCTCCCTGTGCTGCTCCAGTGATAAAACCTTGAATAACCAAACTCACCCATAGCAGGGAAATAAGAGCACCCAACAGAGCAGCTGCCACATCACAGAACTCCTCAGGTTTGTATGAAAACAAGGCCCTTTAGTCATATGTGATGTAAAATTTTCCATAGGGTTTTTGGTTCTGATTTTAGGTTACCTAAGCAGTACACAATAAATAAACAGAAGCACAATACCTTGGCATTACTCACTGAGTGGAACTCCACGATGATCTCAGTAATTCCAAGATTTTCGTGACTCCAGGCATGGAGCTGCACTCCAGACTGCATCCCAATGCACCTCCCACCAGATGATGCTGCCCTGATGAGTCCTACCCTCTTCTCTTTTGTGAATAAAATACAGGAAGTTCTACTTTATAGTAGATTATTTTTCTGAATCTGCAGATCATATGGTACAGCTGAGAATGTACAGATTTTGTTGTCCTTGAAAAACACTGCCTGATGCTTTGTGTACACCCACACAGTGCCCACCACCAGTGACTGGGTTTTCAATAGTGCAGTGAAAGGTCTTTTTGAAGTTCCTTTTGTGTGCCTGCAGTCATTTTGTGCTATATGGGATTCTTGAAAGATTAAATCCATACTAATATAATAGCCATAATAATTTTGGAAAGTGCAGCTAAAAGATAGATGTATGGGATGGGGATGAAATAAATCACTCTGGGTTTTTTTAAACCTGTAATTTGGAATTGTGTCAACAAAGTGCGTATTATTTTACATCAGTGGGAAAGAAAAGAGGAAGGCAAAGGGAGAAAAGATACTTAGATAAAAATTATTTTCCTTTAAAAAACCCCTACAAAATAATAAATGTCAAACATTGCAAAAGAGAAGTACAAAGGTCAAATGTCTGCTCCCCCAAAACAGAATATCCAGCCTGAGAAGTTTTTAATTATATGCTATATTGCCTGAAGAATTAATGTTTTGGCTTGGGCTGCAAGGAGCTGGCTCTGCAGTAGATTCACCTTCCTTGGACATTCTGAAAATGACACTTTATACAGAGAAAAGTAACTTGAAGATATAAGAGTAGAACAGGACAATGCAAAAACAATAATGGAAAGAACTGGGGAGGCAGAGTAATCTCAGCATTTAAGAAGCTAGCCCAGGTCACAGTGCCCTGTTTAAATGTACAGCACTGCATTTTGTTACAACAGCACACTGCTCATCTCTCCATATTCTTTATGCAAGAGCATGGAAAACCACTATTAACAAATTATAAATTAAAAGTGCTGGTCTGTGAACTGCTCTTCAATGTATTTTGCACTTGTTTTTACATTTCCCTATGCTGTGCAAGTCTCACCACCACAATGGGAAGAACACTTAAAAAAATCCCAATGCTGAGACAGTATTTAAGTGTTTTTATGGAACTTGGAAAGCAGTTTTTTTCCAAAGGAAAACCAGCTGATGGCTGTCACTTGAGATCCCTGTTTATGTTTTAGATAAAGGCTGAGGTCAGAGCAACACTCAGGAGCAGTGACCAATCTGACAGCTGCTTTCTTAGGTTATAGGAAGGCTGTAACTGAACTATCACTGAGCATGTGTGTCAAATTAAACAACAAACACCACAAAGAAAGCTTCAAATGAAATATTTTCCCACTTTTTTCTAATCTAATACTGCTCCTCTGGTATGTAAAATATCCTTCAGTTGATTTCCTTTGTTCCAGGAGCAGTTTAACTGCAGAAACACATCATCCAGATAACTCTGCTTTGGGTAAACAGATGGAAAAACACCAGGCTCTCAAAACTCCTCTCTCCTGGCTGCTGTAACTTTTGTACTGACACAGCAGCCTGATACAAATCTCACCTCTGATACAAAAGCAAATCATCTTCGCAGAAGTGCCCATCTTCCCTCATTCAAGAGTTCAGAGAAATTTCCATGGCTTTCAGGTATTAGTCACTACAGAATCATTACAGAAAGCTGCATCACCAGCTCAACAGAAATGTAGGAGGGAAGAACATTCAAAGATAAATCATTGTCCCCCCTCCAGGCTCTTTCAAGATAAGATTAAGCCCTCCATCCCCTCCCACAGCTGACATTCCTAACTCCAGTCAGAGATTACTTGTACAGAGGAGGCAGGAAGGTAACCTAGCAAAGCCCTGAACTGGAGGAGAACTGCAGAGCACTTGGGGAAAGGCAAGGTTACCTTCTGCTGGAAGGGCAGGGGGAGAGGTAGGAGGCAGCAGTGACAAACTGCTGGAGCTCAGGTTCTGAGGCTGCCCTCCATGACAAGCTCTTGTCACCCTGAGTCAGCCTCACATCATCATCCCTGCCTTCATCCCTGCCACCATCCCTGCCTTCATCCCTGCCTTCATCCCTGCCACCATCCCTGCCCTCATTCCTGCCTGCATCCCTGCCTTCATCCCTGCCTTCATCCCTGCCATCATTCCTGCCTTCATCCCTGCCTTCATCCCTGCCTTCATCCCTGCCCCTGCCATCATCCCTGCCTTCATCCCTGCCACATCCCCTTCATCTCTGCCTTCATCCCTGCCACCATCCCTTCCACCATCCCTGCCTTCATCCCTGCCATAATCCCTGCCTTCATCCCTGCCTTCCTCTGCCTTCATCCCTGCCTTCATCCCTGCCACCATTCCTCATCCCTGCCTTCATCCCTGCCACCATCCCTGCCTTCATCCCTGCCTTCATCCCTGCCACCATCCCTGCCTTCATCCCTGCCACCATCCCTGCCACCATCCCTGCCACCATCCCTGCCTTCATCCCTGCCTTCATCCCTTCCTTCATCTCCATCCCTGCCACCATTCCTGTCTTCATCCCTGCCATCATCCCTGCATTCATCCCTGCCTTCATCCCTGCCTTCATCCCTGCCACCATCCCTGCCACCATCCCTGCCTTCATCCCTGCCTTCATCCCTGCCACCATCCCTGCCTTCATCCCTGCCTTCATCCCTGCCTTCATCCCCCTGCCTTCATCCCTGCCACCATCCCTGCCATCATCCCTGCCTTCATCCCTGCCTTCATCCCTGCCACCATCCCTGCCTTCATCCCTGCCTTCATCCCTGCCTTCATCCCTGCCTTCATCCCTGCCACCATCCCTGCCTTCATCCCTGCCTTCATCCCTGCCATAATCCATCCCTGCCTTCATCTCTGCCTTCATCCCTGCCTTCATCCCTGCCACCATTCCTGTCTTCATCCCTGCCATCATCCCTGCCTTCATCCCTGCCTTCATCCCTGCCTTCATCCCTGCCTTCATCCCTGCCACCATCCCTGCCTTCATCTCTGCCTTCATCCCTGCCACCATCCCTGCCTTCATCCCTGCCATCATCCCTGCCTTCATCCCTGCCTTCATCTCTGCCTTCATCCCTGCCACCATTCCTGTCTTCATCCCTGCCATCATCCCTGCCTTCATCCCTGCCTTCATCCCTGCCTTCATCCCTGCCTTCATCCCTGCCACCATCCCTGCCACCATCCCTGCCTTCATCCCTGCCTTCATCCCTGCCACCATTCCTGCCACCATCCCTGCCTTCATCCCTGCCTTCATCCCTGCCTTCATCCCTGCCACCACCCCTGCCACCATCCCTGCCACCATCCCTGCCTTCATCCCTGCCTTCATCCCTGCCTTCATCCCTGCCACCATCCCTGCCACCATCCCTGCCTTCATCCCTGCCACCATCCCTGCCACCATCCCTTCCTTCATCCCTGCCACCACCCCTGCCTTCATCCCTGCCTTCATCCCTGCCTTCATCCCTGCCACCATCCCTGCCTTCATCCCTGCCACCATCCCTGCCTTCATCCCTGCCTTCATCCCTGCCACCATCCCTGCCACCATCCCTGCCACCATCCCTGCCACCACCCTGCCACCATCCCTGCCATCATTCCTGGCAGGGCATTATTTCCTTCCCAGCACCAAGGGCAGCAGGAAAGTGAATTCTGAGCCTCAGTCACCCCGGGCTGTCACCAGTGAGTGATTAGCACCATCAGTACACATCTCTGAAAGGCTAACAATGACACAGAGATGTCATGGAAAATGGAAAATGTGGTACAGATTTGTCCCAGAACCCCCCCCCAGATTCTTCCTTGCTTCTTCAGGACCTTGCTGTCACTGTCAGTAACAAAAGTGGGGTGGACCAGAAGGACAGAAATACAGAAAAATACACAAACTCAAGAATACAGAAACATCCTTGTTGCAAGTAGCTGCTGTAATTATTAAGCAGCAATTAACAAGAAAGGCAGCTTAATCCCATGTTCCTGGACCAGCTGTCATACATTTGCAGAAGAATTTTAAATGTTTTTGATAAATTTCCCTTCTTTGTAGACAGCTCTATGCTGGACACATCCTGGATCAGCAATTGTCATCTGACTGTGCGAGTTAAAGATTTGGAGAATCAAGAAATTGTGCCTTAGCAACACTGGAAATTGCAATTATGGAGAACACCCAGGTGCCATTTTCCTTCCAGGACTTCTGAACATGAGTTATCTCCAGATCATTTCCAAGGTAATTCAGGAGACCCTGATTTTCAAGATCATTAAACTCAGATGAGCTGAGATAGTCCCACAGTCCTAAATCTACTCTGTGCAATCTTAAATCTACTCAGGGTAAATCCTTTGGATTAGGAACATTGGCTTTGATGATTCAAACCTGTGATTAATTTAGGTTTATGAATAATCCCATTAAGTTCAACTTTTTTTTTTTTTTTTTTTTGTACATTTGCAGAAATGCTGCTGTGTGTACAGGTTTGTTATGAGAGGCACATTTGCTGTGTGCTGCAGGTTGGAAAACAAAAGGGAAACATGGCAGCAGAGGAACATGGCCCATTTTAATGGGACTTTCAAGGGACACCTGACAAGTGTGGTTCACTCACACAGAGGGTTTAAAATCATCTACATACCTGTGCTTTGGACTGACAGGCTGGTTTTTCTCCTTGGCTAAAGGAGAAATGCTCAGCACTTTTGCATTTTGAGCCCTGCATTCTTGGGAATGACTAAATTCACTGCTAAATTCACTAAATTCACTGCTGCATTTCCCCAGGATCCTGCTCCAGCCCTTGCTGCCTGTTCAGCAGGGACAGAAACACAGGGCAGCCCAAAGCAGAGTAAAGCCTGCTGTTTTATTTATTGGGACTCCAAAGGGAATCCCTCAAGCATGCAAAGATCCAAAAGGGGTAGGGAAAGGTTGCTTAAAATAACAATCTTATTTTAAACATGGATTAGAGACTGCCCTGCCTTTCCTCATAGCTCAGCAAGCAATGCAGTGAGGGGAGTGAGTTCCCACATACTTTGGGAATGCAGTCAGAGGGGCTAAGAGGCACAAAATCTAAACAAAATCACCCAAGAAACACATTAATGCATAAACAAAGAGATGTTTAAGTTAGAATGAGCCTCCATCAGAGCCTTGCCCCAGTGTTTTTAGGACTGATGAGGTCCTGCACCTCTCCCATGTGTAACACTCCCTTTCTCCTCTCTCCTTCTTAGGAGCTGCTCTGCATGCATGGAGTTGAAAGGGTTTATGGCTTACAAAAAGAACTGACAAGCTGTATTTCATGAGGATTGTACAGTCCAAACACAAGTGTGTGTAGCTGCATTGCCATGGTAACAGCAAAAATGGGTTATCATTTTCTCAGAGGTTGCTGTCCATTCTTCCATAAACTATCTGGCATAAAAGGGTTTATTGCTTTTCACCAGTGCAGTGCTGCAGAAATATTTTTAGCTCCACTAATTCAATTTCATATTCAAATCAATCTGAAAATGAGTTACCTTTCAGTCTGCCAAAGGATGTCAGACAAAGCTTTCACTGACTTGGTTTTGCTTTGGCTTGTGGTGATGGAAAGATTGCACCCTGTAACAACATGGAAATGTGTCCCAAAGTTCTAGAATTCCATCATTTCATTATTCCATTATTTCATTTCAATTTCATTATTACCCATTTAAATGTTATATAAAATATTGTTCTTTGGGGAGTAGTGGAGGCTTGCACTATCTCTTCAGAGGTCTGAATAATAACATAATTACACATTCAAAAGAATCTCAAAGCAGATTGAGAAAATTGCATGCAAAAGTCCTGCAATATTGCAGAGGACCAGCATAAATTATTGTTGCATTTTACACTGACTGATGCAGGGTATTTAGATATTCATTCACGAATCCAGTAAAAAATAGAAACCAGTTAACTTCAGAGTCATAACTACCCTGCTTACTGATGCACAGAATGAGCCAAGCCCAGCATTTCTCCATTCCCAGCTGCCTCCTGTAGCCAGCAGACTACATCTCAACATTTTTGATAAAATAAACTGCTTAAGGAGCCCTTGGCACAGCCTCCATCACAGCTGCACTGCAGGGAGATGCCAGAGCTCTGCTGTCCCCAGCTTTGCTCTGACTCTCCAAAAACAATAACTGAGAGAAAGGATTAAGTTCTTTTGATAAGAACAAACCCAGGGCTGCTAACACCAGAGACAAGGTTACTTCATACTCAGTACAAGGCAGTGCTCTGAGGAGATGATTTCTGCAGGGCAGTTTCATTTCTATGCCTGCTTATTCTGAACCTCTGCAACTTGCTGCAGCTGCCAGCAAAATTTTAATGCTGTTTCTGAGGGACCCTTTGTCCTTGAGACTTAAACGTTCCATTTTTTTTTTTTTAAACTTGGAATATTTCATTTACATTAATACTTTACACATGAATCCAAGTTCATGGGTAAAGAGGTAGAGAAGTAGAGAGGTCCATTACAGTTTAAAGGGGAGCTCACTTTTTTTTTTTTTTTTTTCTCAATTGATCCAGCTGAAAATATTTATGTAGCACCAGAGAGAGAAAGGCACAGGTAGGGAAAAACACAAGAAACAGTCTGAAGTTGTAGGATGACTTCTTCAAGTACTGCTCAGAACATCTGAATACAGAGAGGATTTGGTTAATATGAATTAAGGAAACTTCACATCTGTGGAACAATAGAATTCTGAAAGATAAGGTCAGGAAAACAATCTTTTATTTGCTAATAACTCCTTGTCTCACAGCACTTGGGTTTCTGTCCCTGCCACCCTGATGCTCACCTTCATGGAGAGCCCTTCAGCATTTCTGAAATGTAATTAACTCTTCCTACAAAGGGAAGGACAGAGGTAGAGTCACTCACCCAAATTCCCACAGGCCCAGTGACTCACTGGGAATTATCCATGTCCAGAGCTCTTCTCACTCAGCTCCTCCCTGCAGGAATAAGCTCTGACACCAGTGGCAGAAACCAAATCAACTTTCCAGTACAGGCAGACTGGGTTAAGAGAGGGATTTGCCCTTTGACTATAAACCAGGTGATTTCTCACATATAACTCAGATTTTTAATTTTTATTTGATTTGAAGCATTAACTCTGTTTAGCTTTTTTACAGCAGTATTGCCTTCCTTTATACTTCTTTCATTATTATTTTCACAGGATTTTGTCTCGTGATATTTCACTATGTAATTAGTCACAACTCTCCCAAAATACCAAGGGTAATTACCAGTTGTAATTTACCTGAAAGCAGAATGAAAGCCCCAGCCTCTGGCCCAGTGGGGACAGAAAATGTTCTGGATTAATGGAGCTGCCCAGGGCCCTCTGAGGAAAAGGAGAGCACAGAAAGCAGTTTGGGCAATCCTGCACCAACACAGGTCTGGCAGCAACACCAAATCTGGGTTTAAACACTGTTTCATGTCCTCCTAAACTTGATCCCAGAATCAATCAGCCCATAACAAGCATTATTAAACAAGAATACTGAGCCAAATGTTGAGCTGGGTAGACACACAGCACAGGTATTACTGTCCAAACCATCTTCTCTTAGATTTTCTGATGTCCTCACTGTGATGCTCCTGTCCCACTTCTCCAAAGGGATGCAAGGGCAAAGAGTTCAGTGATGTTCCAGAGATGCAGGAGCATATGGTCCTGGATATTTATAGAAAGAGCCCTGGGACTTCCATGCATGAGGAAAGCCTTCAAGCTGCCATCTGGGGCTCTGGTTATTTGCTGTCAGTGTGGTGGTCAGTGTTATTTTCTGAGCCCTGGTGGGCATCAGTGGCCAGTGGTCACCTCAGGGCTCAGTGTCACTGAGGGTCTGCAGCAGTGACACACAGGGCACCCTCAGCACCTCTGCAGGTGACACCAAGCTGAGGGTGCAGGGACACCCCTGAGGGCTTCAGATTTTTCTCTGGAATCTAAAAAAACTGAGAATAGTGCATGCAACAAAGCCCTGTTTGAAGGTCTCTATTGACAAACTCTCATTTTTAAACCCTCTCAGTGTCATTTGACACAAGATCAATGCTTGGCAGAGAAACTTAGAAAGTAATTTTAGCTCTGTCTTTGTAGTCCAGTTCATGGGAGAAACTGAGCTTGTGGACAAGACTGACTACTCAGCTTGTTTTGGTGAAGCATCACTTCCAGAGCAGAGGTGGCTCTGAAGTTTAGAGCATCTACCAGCACAGCCCACATTCTGCATGGAGAGCTAAACAGTGAATTTTTATGTCTCCCTCTAACTGAAAAAACAATTGACAGAGGCAAAAAAGAAGGAATTTTAAAAACATTTCTTTTTAAAACACACTAGCTGTTCCCTATTGTATTCCCCTCTCCTGTTCTTGTATCCATTATTTCTGCTATTATAGCATTAGGCTTTGAGTAATCTATCAAAAAAAACCCCAACTTCTTGAAAAGTTTTATATAACTTAAGAGTATATATATATATATATATATATAACACAAGCTGCCTGTGCAGCTCAGCCCAGAACTTCAATAATTTTAACCCCTCTCACATCCTTACAATTTTTCAAAATTTTTTTTTACTATTAAAAGTCAAATGAATGTTGTATTTATTTACACCGCAGATCACAGCAGATTTATACAAATGGAATTATTCATGCAAAATTCCAGTAAAATTAAAAAATAACATTTTAAACATATAACTTAAATGTTTTTTGGTTTTTTGCCCATCAATTTGAGCTCTATCAGTCTGAGTTTTGGGTTCTTGCTGGGAGCAGGGCCAGGCTGGTGCACAGTGACCCCCCTGAGGTGCTGATAGTGGGGAGGGATGGGAATGACAACCTGCCAGCATCCAGCCAGACTTTTATCAGGCAGCACCCAAGGAGCACAGCCAAACATGAGAATGGTTCTTAAGCACTAACCCAGGCTGTGAAATCAGGATGGGCCTGCCACAGCTCTGAAAAAGAGCAATAATTTACTTAAGACTCAGCTCACAGCCTTTGCTTGAGTGAGAATCTTCCCTTAGAAGTGGCTAAATGAGAGAAACCAGTGAATTCACTTTTTTTTTTTTTTTTTGCATGCATGAGCACTCAAATTTTCATTGATTTTGATCCACAAGGGACATGATCACCCATGAAGCAACCAAAAAAAAATCTTGAGGAAAATCTTAGAGATCAGCAATGGGGAAAAAACTTATTAAAAATGCTGAAAGACCTCGGTAATATAATTGGAGATGAATCTACAATACCTGAATATTCAATATTTATTTCTCACGTCTGTTTAACATCTTGTTTAATTTATATTTCTACAACACAACCCATTATCACATTATTTACAAAATATCTATTACAAAAACTCTCAAACCACTCTAAATAACTTATTTTTGCTGAGTAGTGATCAAAGAATATACATCATTAAAACAACCTTTTTACCTGCTGTATTTCTGTTTGGGTTTTTTTAATTCACTCTCAGCTCAGTGTTCCTGTTTGCAGGAAGTGAGATCATCACAGTGAAAGCAGAGAATATTAATGGCTCAAAGACTAATAGGCTAATTGCTTATGGGACACTGAGCCAGAGGGCTCAGGTATCAAATGGCTTTTCATTTAATCCTGGCAGAGACATCTGAATGATAAGCAGGGAAATTGGAGTGATAACCTTGCAGGATGACAATGTGGGTGCCAGGGCTGTGTCCCCTCCCTGGCCAGTGGCTCTGAGCACAGCAGAGATTTAATTATTTATTTGCAGGAATTTCTATTATTCTGCAGGAATAAATTCTCACTGAGATCCCTGCTCTGGGCACCACCATGGCAGGAACACAGCACTGCTGCAGCTCCAGTGACTGCAGGACTGATGTAGAAATGCAGGGCATTTCCACAGGAGTCTTCCAAATACCAGTGGCAGTCACTGAAGTGGCCAGCCTGGCACACAAATCCTTTTTACCTGGAATATCCACATATACAGACAATTTTACAGTTACAGACAATTTTACAATCAACACTGCACTGACCAAACAGATCTCTCAAATTTTGTTACCCTGCCTTTCTTGAAATCAGGTCTAGAACAGATTTTGGATCAGAAGGGCAGATTCCTTCTTGTCAAACTTACAACATCACAAACCCTGTGTTAGACAGGACAGTTAAAGAACCTCTGCTTCTGCAGAAAATATTTCCTTTGGGTCAAGAAGTTCACTTGGGTTTCCTTGCCCATTCTCAGCAGCTCCTGTAACATTTTCCTTAATGAGCTGGAGGTAAACAGCTCTCCCCATGCTCCCAAAGGGCTGCTCTGTTCTGTCCTTAGTGAATTCCTGCCCTGCAGTGCATGCTGAGTGCTGCTACAGCACTCTGTGAGTGGCCAGGAGATGTTCCCTGCCTCCAAGGCTTCTCAGAAGCATCCCCACAGTGATTATCATCACAGCCATGGGCTTGTGTCCTGTCTGTTCTGCATGGGGCAAGCCCAGCCACATTGCTGAGCAGTCTAACAAACTGGGAAAGACATGGGGACTCAGATTTGTAATGTATTTATCGACCATGAACAATATTTTAATGAGTTAATAGGCACACAGCTGCTGGCCAATGCATGGGTGGTTGCCCTACCTGTGATTGCACAGAGGCACAGTCTGGGGCTGGAGGGACTGGAAATACATCCACAGCTCTGCTTTTGCACCTTTAAGCATGTATTTGAGAACATTCTATGACTAGTGTGTGTGAACCACCTCTGCAGGTGTGCAGGAAGATTTACCTGCTCTTGCATGGGCCTGTACCTTCTGTACAGTCAGGAATCTGTTTGTACAGATTGTGCACCCAGTAGTGGCTGGGTGAGTTACACCATGGATAATCTTCTCTGGGTGTTAAAAACATCAGACAGAAGGCTCCCAGATCATGACATTATTCCAAGTCTAACACCTACACATAGACACATTTGCACAAAAATTGTGGAGGGGAAAAGGGGGAAAAACTACTGTTTTAAAAATCTCTGCATTTCAATCAATTCACATTTCTATGCTATCTGTGGCAGTTAAAACTTTAATAAAGTACCAGTTTTCTGAAGATTTTAACAGCATGAGCAGTGGGCATACTAACTTCTACACATTTGTATATACTTGACAAAATATCAAGTGTCCTGAGGCTTTTACTGCAGGTCAGAGTTTTGTCCTGCACATCCAGGTTTGACAAGGTCTACTTTCCATTGGTTTCTGAAGACATGGCCTGCCCGGGTTAGAAAAATGCTCTGAAAACTGAGAGCTGCTTCAGTAAGACTGACAGCCCCTTCTCACAATCTCAGTATTTCTCAGTTGTTTTTGGAAGAGCCTGCGAGGGCTCAAGGCCAAGATAAACCCAGCTCAAAGCAGAGCAGTGACTCCAGGCACCCCTGATAAGTATCTGACCCGCTAAGATGTTGTCAGGCTTATTATAGAAGGTGCAGTGTTTGATCTCAGAGGGGCCAGATTAGCACAGCAGACGTGGAAACTTTGCTGGGACAGGCAGCTGTGGCAGGAGTGCTGACACCCCCAAGGGCTCACCCTGCAGTGGCCCAAGGGGCTCATCCACTTGCCAGCTCAGGCACTTCTCCACACAGACAGCTGTGACACAGGGTGAGGGCAGACCTGACCTTGCTCCCAGTAAAATCAGCAATAAAACCTTCATTATTTCCACTGGGAGAGGAATCAGGCTGGTTGTGGTCGGATGCTGTGCCCCAGAGGTGAGTTCAGAGCTGGAAATCTGATTGCACAAACCCTCCCCAGTGTGAGAGAGGTGAGTCATTTCTCTGAAGATCCCAGAGCAGGCACTGACACCAGCCAGGAGCAGGTAAATCTGACACCCAAGTTCATTCACCTTTCTGATGGCAGAACCTTCACAAGTGTAAGTGACCCCAGGCAGGTCTGCAAAGGCACCACAGGGCTTCAGCCAGGGACAAAAGCATTTGTGAAACAATGGGTTAAAATTTGTTCACATGAAAAGTTTATGACTAAAACACAGCCTGATTTACTGTTTGTATACTCAGTCCTAAAAGAACATGTGTTGTGGTACGTAAAAGGTTGAAAGTCACACTAGCATTGCAACTTGTTATTTTTAGATGGGATAATTCCCAGGTCAAAGTGTCTAGCAGAAGAAATTTACCAGTTTAAACTAATTTCTACATTTAAACCCCTTGTCTAGATAATAAATTCCAGTTTGAAAACAATACAAAGTGCCATTAAAAACCCCAGTCCAGAGAAACTGTGTGTTTTGTAGAATAAGTTTGGGTTCCTCTTGGAATTGAAAACATAATTTCACTGTGTTTTCAGCTCAGACATTAGACTAATTCAGCTAATACATACTAGAATAGTGGCAGCTCCTAATACAAACTGTAGAACTAGAAATGCTATTTCTAACAGTGGATGCATGAAAAACCAATAGAAATACCTGCATGATAATTTTTTAAATTAAATTTTTATTCAATCAGCTCTGTCCATAGTTTGTTCTTGCTGTGGTACCATATGACATGGGAGGTGTTATTAGTACTAAACTGCCTGAATATGGTGGCATCTGACAAACTAAGTTATTATTCCCAGGTATTTACCAGCATGGACTGATCTTGCACAGCACTCCTGCATTTTTGTAGCATAAGATCTAAAAGGGGTTATTTAAAAGCAGTTCAGTCTGGCCTCTAAACCTGAACATCTTATCTTCTGAAGATTTAAGGTAACCAGGATTCCTGAAAATTACTTAATGACCCTTTTGGGCCTTGCTTTCATTGTTATAAATGTGTTTTTTCCTTCTATGTAGGGCAAAGAACACAAGACCTTCTGAGGAGAAAGAAAGTCACAACCAACAATTAAAAAACCCCAAAAAACAACAAAAAAACCCAACAAAAACCCACAAAAAACCAAAACCAAACCAAACCAACCAACCAAAAAAAAAAAAAAACAACCAACAAAACAAAAAAACAAACAACAAAAAACAAAAACAAAAACAAACAAGCAAAAAAACCAAACAAAAACACCTCTGGAAAAAAGGCACTTTAGTCTTACTGTAAAATATATTAACCAGGGTCACCACTATGCCCTTACCCAGGGTGTGTATTAAACTCACCTCTCCTAGAACTAACCTCTGATATTTTCTACCTCCTACTTAGCTCACATACAATTACTTACAATAAAGGCAACAAATGTGTGGGTGTGAAATCAAAGCCCTAGAGAATTTTTTTACCTGTCCCGTGTTTTTGTCTTAGGTTACAATACAGGATGTGACCAAAAGTCTGTATTCCATCACCATCTGCTGAAACCAGGTGGGGCAGTGATCCTTATCTCCATGGGAGATATCCTCTGCTAATGGGCCAGCTGTTAAAACCAGATGGGGCAATGTTCTTTGTCTTTCCCATGACCCACCCTTCCTCCAGGAAGATTTCTTCTGTTAATGGCCATTGAGTCCCAGTGCATGACTGATAAAATTACATCATTCCTTTGGGAGATGCTCCAGCCAGGGGGAGGAGCCAAGCATTTCCTACCTAGATAAAAACAGATTTTGAACACCAAAGCTGCCTTTTCCCACTGGATTCCAGAGGAAAGCTGGACCTTTCCACATCATCCCTGGACCTTCAGAGGAAAACTGCACCTTCTACAGGAGCACTGCTTCAGCTGAACCACATCTGTCACTGCAGGGGGATGCAGCCACCATTTAATGGGGCTGCTGTCAACACCCTGACTGACTGATGGGGTGTCAGGTTGGATTCTGACTCTGTCAGTGTTTTGAGTTTGTTATTTGCAATACTGTATTTCTATTCTAATTTTTCCTAGTAAAGAACTGTTATTCCTATTTCCCATATATTTGCCTGAGAGCCCCTTAATTTCAAAATTATAATAATTTTTAGGGAGGGGGTTTACATTCTCTATTTCAAAGAGAGGCTCCTGCCTTTCTTAGCAGACACCTGTCCTTCAAACCAGGACAGTTTTAAAAGAGATATTTTCCATGGCTGGTGTCTCACGAGGAATATCTGAGAAACAAATTCTAAACCAACTTTATCACTTTGCAGGACACTCTGCAAAGACAGAGCAAAAAGGACAAAATCCCCTGTTCCAGACAATTCACTGCAATGGTGTTTCTGCTTGGTCAGAACAGCAGCACTGGAGAGGTCCTTACAATGTAGAGATAAGGACTGGATGAAGCTCCAGGCTGGGACTCTGATTTACCAACACTGCTTTCAAAATGCCTACATATCAGTAAGAGTCTGCTGGAATCACAGCCAGTCATGAGCCCTCTCCATGGAGCTGAAGCAGTATTAAAACAAAAAGAACAAAACATAAATCCTTCCATTTGTTTTAATCTGGTTTCCAGTAACTCCACTTTTCCATGAAACCCAGACTGTTCCCTCTTTTCCTGTCTGGAAAAGAGCAAAATGTGATGTAAAGCTATAAATGGAAAAAGGGAGATACAAATATTTATTTTTCTAAAATTAAAATTAAATCATTACCTTCTTAAAATATAGCCTTAAGCTCCTAGAAATTAGTGTTTCATTCTTTCTCTACTTTAATCTGGCAATTTGGCTGTAATAAAGTGGTAAGTGATGCTGCAGGATAAATAAACAAATGGGCACTTGTTAAAGTAACCTGAATTATTTCTGCAGTCATCCCCACAAGTAGATGGGGCTGTGACTGCCTGGCCTTATACTCCTGGTGCCACCTCTGCCCTTTTGGATTCCTGCTGGCTGAGGGGTAAGAACTGAACCCTGGAGATTCATTTTCCTTCAGGTTTAAGTGGCAATGACAGAAGTCATTAAACCACAGTGTCTATTCTATCCTGGGACCACATGAGTCACTAATAAAGGCAGTGAAAAAAAGAGATTATCTTTTAGTAATTGTGTCATGCAGTACATCCTTATTGGTTTATTTCTGTGTAAACCAGCCTTGCCTTGCTGCTGACGTCAGTGAAAGAGTAAAACCTGGGATTTTTGGTGTCATCACTGAAAGTGCTAATGCTCCTCAGCAGCCAGCCAGGTAAGTGATAACATCCTGCCAGTGAGGTCAGCTGGAACAGGCTGTCTTCAGTCCCTGCATGTCACCTCCAAGGAAATTTTAGCTTCTGACAAAAGTGGCATAAGGTAAAAGAGAATATTCAGACCCAGGTACCCAGCACGTTCTCAGTCAATAACTTAATAAAAACAGGCTAGCAACTATCAAGTACCAATTTTAGTACAAACTGTTCAAAACACAAGGTGTTAATTCAGAACTGAGCTTTTGGATGGTTTGTTTGAATCTGAAAATTTAAAATAGGGTTTTATCCACTTTGCAGATTACAGAAGTGCAAGAGTTTGCTGCCAACTAAAAAGGCATTTTATCCTTAGCAAGCAACACAACTTATTGAATCCCAGCAGATTCCAGGAAATACTCTGCAGCAAAACAAGAATATGGCAAGATTATATCCAAGGAACATGGGTTTAACTATGAAAACACATTTTTATCCAGTGGTTCCACTGCCTCAGGAGCCAGGAGTACTTTTTAAATACCTTAAAAATGAGAGTTATCTGTGTTCCATGGGTTTCTCCAGACCTCAATCTCTCTGTTCAAATGCCACTCCTGGCTGCCTTCCTCCCTTGGGTGTCTCTCTCACAGAATGGGCATAATCTGTGGAGCAGGAAAGGACCAGCCCTCTGTTCCACTGCACACAGGAGTGTGGGGAAAGCCCTGCAGCTCTCTGACAGATTGTATTTTCATGCACTGCAAGCCTGGAAACAGGAGACCAAAGGGGCTTAACATATTCCCAGTGGGAAATGTATGGCCAGAGCCTGAAAGCTTAGAAACAAAGAGAAAAAACCAAAGTGCTTTAAAAAAAACCCCCCACACCACCACACTTATAAATAACCTACCAGGGGTCCACAAAATGCTGGGTTTGAATCAGGCAAAATCCTGAATGGAGTTTATGTAGTTAGACCCCAAAGTCTGAGGAAGAAATCCATAGCACTCTCCTAAACTAAACTAAATTAAATTGGTCTCACTCTCCAGAGTGCCTAATTACTCTCATTTCAGTGAGCTTGGCTCAGATTTCTGAAGTGTAGAATTTGAAGGGTAAATTCATAACTTCCTAAGAAAGAGACAGTCAGTTTTCTCTCTCTCTGGTCAACATATCAGCAACATTTCTATAGAAGGAGTTCCAAAGGGGAAAAGCATTCAGCTCATCCTGCCCCTGAAAGCTCCAGAGAAGAATTGCTGTCTCTGGACAGGTGGAGAGTGGCAAGCAGCAAAGGAGGAAGAGCTGAGGTCTCACAAAGATCCAGCACCACACTGCCTGTCCTGAATTCTCTGTACCCATCATGGTGAGATTGCAGAGATTATTTTAAAAGGGGGCACAAGAGTTCATGAAATTGCTATTAAAACCAGGATAAGGTTCCCAGCCCATGGCAGAGGGGCTGGAATTAGATAACCTTTAAGGTCCCTTCCAAGCCAAACCATTCTGTTAATCTGTGTTTCTATGAAACTGCCATTAAAACTGGGGCTAAACTAATTGGGGTAAACAGTAATTGTTTTCCACTTCTTCATAAATCACACAAAGAGATGATTACAGGTAACCCCAAGTTACAGGTAACTCACAGGGCATGAGTTTGTATGAGCTGTATTTACAGAGCAGCCCTTAAAGAGTGAGATTTTGTTACCTTAATCTCATTTATCATCTCTGAGACAAATGCTGACTTTGTTTCAGTGTTTGGTAAACCAAAATGATTCTGCTGTGTCTCCACAGTTTTTCTGTGGTTTGTGCACTGCCTTGATGCCAAGGCAGGCATGTCTGAAGGTAAATCATCATATCCAAGCCAGCTGGAAATTTAAATGTCCATCAGATTATTGTGGTATTCAGATAAATTGTCCTTACTGCTTCTGATCTGGATCCTTCATTTGTTTCCTTAGTTGGGAGATACTCATCTAATTGCTTTACTGCTTTTTGTTGTCCTTCAGAATAATATTTATCTGAGGAGGACACAGGCTAGGTAGAGGGAATTAAGGTGTTTAACTTAATTTGGAGGTTTTAATGCTTAATTGTGATATCTGGGAAAAAAAAAACAAAACTAAAAAACATTGAATTATTAAAAGCATAAACAGAATCCAGAATTGAAGAAGAAGGGCCCAAGGAGAAAATAGGACCATAACCTTGACTCATCTCTGTATCCTGCTAAAACTATTGGAGAAACAATTTTGTTCAAAAGGGCTTGTGGACTTTGTTTCCTTAATGATGCTGGGGAACTTGTCAAATCCACTCAAGAGACTGAGCTGGTTCCAGCAGCACCTGGATGATGCCACTTGACAAAGAGGATGACAAAGATGTCGATGCTCTGAAAACATTTATCACACTCATGGTCAGCCTTAAAGGCCATGGGGTTTTGATTGCACAGCACATTTCCTTTCTTATATTTCCTTTTTTATACAGAACCTCAAGTGGACACAGCAATGGTTGAAAGAGCACCCAGGGTAAGAGTGAAAAGGCTGCCCATGCTGTAAAAGCACAAATCTGGAATTCTGTCAGAATTCTCAGTTAGAACTGAGGCAGTATCTAAGGCTGATGCTTTGGCACCTTGCCAGCAAGCACAGAAGCACTAATGAACTAAAGCTTGATTTCTTCAAAGCACAGTCTACAACTCAAATTCCTTTCCATTTGCCGTGGTAATGTGTGCCCAAACAACATTAACACAAGAGCACAGATTCTTTTCAGAGTAGATAAATCACTGGTTAATAGGAACTGAATACAAGGGAATACTATACAAAGGAACTTACAGAAATCTAGATTTTTCTTTTCTGCCAATCCAGCAGTACACCTTTTCAGGTAACTTACCACATCTGTATCCTATCTCAGACTGAAAGCTTGTTAGCATGGATGTTTCTTTTCCTGGACTGCTTGGTACAGATTCTTCCTTTTCAAGCTCCCTAATTCTACTCCCTCCCATCTAAGGCAGATATTTGCATTTTCCACCATTTCAAATATTCTGGACATCTAAATTCCAGGTGAAAGAGGTGGGCATCCCTCCAACCCAGCACATCTATTTGCTGTGATGGAGCTGTTGGAGCCCTTTACAGCCATTCTCCAGTAAAAAAAAAAAAAAAAAAAAAAAAAAAAAAATTGTAAAAGCTATTTCATATGCAGGCAATCAAATGACAAGATTGTTTTAAAGGATGTATTACACTCAATTATCCAGCTTCCAAAACCCTGATATACAGACTGCAAAACTATTTCAAGAGCTAGGACATTTTTAAAAATCAAACTAAATAATGGCCAAGAACATGATGAGAGAGTGCACATGGGAAACTCCTATGATTCTCTTATTTTTGAAGGCAACATGAAGATAGAGGTTTCTGGCCTGTACTTTTTGTACTTAGATGAAATTATCAAAATTGATAGATCATTCTTGCCTAATTTGAGATCCTTACTCCATAAAATTCTTCCTTTTTGGGTTAGGCAGGCTACCTGCACACTCAGATCACTGGAGAGCATTCTGTGGCACTGCAAGGATTATTAGAAATCTTTGGTGTGGTTGTTTATTCCTGCAAAAATCTATTCCCAATTATAACAGAGAAAACGTACTGTAACCTACTACAGCCATGTGACAAAAAGAATTTTCTTTCACACAAAACAAGTATTCTTTGGTAGCCCTTTTCTTTGTCTCAAAATTAAGTTTGCCATTTCCTAATCAAATTGAGAAAGAGTCCCTTAATGCCACAATGTTACATCATGAGAACCAGTAGGAATGCACACAAGGAAAAGCTAAACAGCTCTTGCTGGTTTTAAGGCTGAGAGGAATGATGGATTTTCTTTAGAAACAAGCTATGGGTCTGCTGGTAGATAAGCCTAGCACTGAGAGATAAAAGAAACAATGGGAAGGAGTCCATTGATTTATGACTGGAAAAAGATATTTGCCTTTACAAACAAACTGTAGGTTTGCTGATAAATGAAATTGGATAATGAAAGATGAAAGAAGCAATGGGGAAAAACTATGAATTCTATAATAATTAAAAATTAAAAGGGAGGGTTATACATTAGAGGGGAATTTCAGGTATCAGATGTTCAGGGAAGTCTGTACCTCTCCTGTACCTCAGCCCATGGGGAAAAAGAGAGGGAAATTGGGACAAAAAGGAGGCTGTGTCTTCCAAAAATCTGAGAGATCCCAGGGGAATGCCCCATGGCCTCTCCCTATATTCGAATAAAGCAAAAAGGACTCCTCTGTCTCCTTTTTGAACATAAACTTCTGGTGTTTGTGGATTAATTCTCCTGACAAGGCCTTAGCAGCAATTTCCCCTGATTCCAAAGTGCATTCCTGGCAGCCTGGCTGGGACAGCTGCACCTGGGAAATGTCTCTGCTCTGAGTCAAGGGGGTGGCAGCCACGTAATGCACGTTACCCTGAGTGTCACAAACACCCAAACTCACTGTGACTTCTCCTCTCCAGAAGCTGCTTTGCAGCCAGATGAGGCTGGGAAAGGCTGTGAGCAGTGCCAGGAGTGTGTGAGGACCAGGCTGCCCCTCCAGCACCCAGCTCCAGCCATGCCCTGCTCTGGGAGCTGCTTCTCCTCAGGGATTCACACCCATTGACATCACCACCTTTACCTTAAAAACCCTCCCAGCTGGGCAGGAATGCTTTTTTCCAGCCTCTGAATCACATCTAGCTGTGACAACAGATGGGGAATCTACTCCTGCTGTTGTGAATGGAAGAACCATCTGTGGGAGCAAGTGCTGTGGGTTCAGACTTGTCTGGGGCACACCAGGCTGCTGTGAACTACCCAGGAGAAGGGAGGCTGGCACTCAAATCACCCCCAGTGTCCTGGTTTTAAGGACAGTTATCTGCCAATAAAGGCAGAAGCTTCTCTTTGAAATGGAGAATGTAAATCCCCTCCCTCCAAATTATTATAATTTTGAAATTAAGGGGCTTTCAGGCAAAGATATGGGAAATAGGAATAACAGTTCTTTACTAGGAAAAATTAAAATAGAAATACATCATTGCAAATAACAAACTCAAAACACTGACAGAGTCAGAATCCAACCTGACACCCCATCAGTCAGTCAGGGTGTTGGCAGCAGTCCCATTAAATGGTGGCTGCATCCTCCTGCAGTGACAGATGTGGTTCAGCTGGAGCAGTGCTCCTGTAGAAGGTGCAGTTTTCCTCTGAAGGTCCAGGGATGATGTGGAAAGGTCCAGCTTTCCTCTGGAATCCAGTGGAAAGAAGGTACCTTGGTGTTCAAAATCTCAGTTTTTATCTTGGTAGGAAAGCCTTGGCTCCTCCCCCTGGCTGGAGCATCTCTCAATGGGATGATGGAATTTTATCAGTCATGCACTGGGACTCAATGGGCCAGCAGCAGATGATATCTTCCTGGAGGGAGGATGGGTTGTGGAAAAGGTAAAGGTGATTGCCCCATCTTGTCCTAAAGCTGGCCCATTAGCAGATACTGTGTGCCATGGAGATTATGAATCACTACCCCACCAGGTTTTAACAGATGGTGATAGAATACACATTTCAGGCCACATCAACTCAACACACCCAGCCAGCCTCAGCTGCTGGCTGCTGAATCACTGACAGCATATACAGAAGAGGGGAAGGTCAACAAGGGGACTGTGACTACGTTTCTTTATCATTGCAGTGAGAATCAAATGGGATGATTCATTCCTGAATATAAATAGTGTCAAGCACTCCAAAAGCCCAGTCCTGAACAGTTTCAAAATCAGGACTGGAAGAAGCTGGGCTCTGCATTCTCAGGAAGTCTCCATGGGTGCATTCACAACTTGGGTGCTGGGAGCAGGATTAGGTACATTGGCCTAACAGATTTTGGGTTGTCACTTTTGCTAATCCAAAACTTTCTTTGTTTGAAAGATCAATCCCAGTCTGAGATTCAAGGGGAAGCAGTACACTACTCCTTCTATCATTTGTTCATGTTGGCAAACAGGAAGAATTTTTGGTTTTTGGATACCCTTTTTTCCATTAGCTTTGGAAGAGATTTTCTAGATTTGCAATTTGAGAAATACTAACACAAATTACAGATGCTGCTTGAATCATATGGAATCCATGGACTCATATGGAATCCATGGACTCACATGGAAGGGACTTCCATGGCTCTGACCATCACTTCTCTGCCCTTCATACCTACTTTCTGATTTAATAAAGTTGGGGGGCGTTGGAAGCCAGCATTATGCATATTTCTTTAAATGAAGTGGAATCAATGCAACACTAAAAGTCATTATTTAGCTGCTTCCAGACACCACATGACATCACCTGAGACATGAGTCATAGAGACATTGTAAGAGTTCTTTTTAGCAATGTTGGAATGACACAGCAGTGTCTGCATTTTCAGCTGTTGCTTCTAAATCTAAGCTTACAAAATATCAGAGATTAAAAACTGTAGCTCATATGTGTGCAAGCAAGGGTTTATTCTTGTAGGCTTGGTTTTCTGTAAAAGACTATTGCAGTATTTTTCTTGCAGTTTTAAGTAATTAAAGAACAGTTGAACATCTTTCTCTGGAAAGACAGCACTAAAAGAGTCTCCAGGAAATGCTCTGATGGAGTGCAAGACCAGTTGAGTTCCTGGGATTCTCTTGGCCAGAGTGGATGGCAAGGTTGGAAAAAACTCATGTTCTTCCTTCCTATGATCTCACCACAACTGCAGTTTCAGGTAGAAGTCTCAAACAAACACTACACTGAGCAGCTTTGCTCTTTGTACACCTTCCAGAGAGAAGTGGGTAAGTTAAATATTTGTGTCTGCTATCTATAAGGCATGTCCAGGGGTGGGCCAGGATATTCACAGGACACTTTGCTAATTTGGCAAATTATATTCCCTTATCTTCCCTGATTAATCTGCACCTGCAAGGATGTAGGGCACCACCAGACTCATGATCAGAATGGTACACTTTGACTTTAAAATCTCTACATCTATGAAATAAGAGTGTTCTTCACAGTGAACATTTCATAATCTGTATGATTTGCCTACTCATCCTGAGCTCCCCAATACCCAGACTCCAAACCAAAAGAAACTGGTTTCCCACTTCATTTCCTAAAACTGAGGGCTGTTTAGATGTATGCTTATACATTTATTTAAAAACCCAAACAAGCAAACCAAAACAAGCAAACCAAAACAAAACCCCAGACATGTTATTCAAAGAACTGCATGTTCTAGCCCTGCCTTCCTGGCAGCTTTATGTTAAGGTTGCTCCATGCATTCTCACTGGTGCTACCTTGCTCAGAGCTGGTCTCCACACTAAAGCACAGTTTTAGGAGAAGCAGTTTTGTTAATATGACAATGTGTCATGGAAGCTCTCTGTCATTTTGTCCCAAAACAAAAATTCCAATATCTCCATGTTGCTGCAGAGCAGTTGCCTCTGCATTTGTTAAGTCACCTGCCACTTCAGTGGGATCTAGACAATAAATTATTTTCTTATCCTTGTTCCTGTCTTGCCACCTGTAATGCAGGAAATAACTGAAGAGCATAAATCTTTCCCAAGACCTTATGTCAATCTAGATAAAGTTCAATGTCCCAACACTACACCATTCTAATTATCTGTTCATATACTTTATTTTAATTGAAAAACACATTTTAATAATGAAAACTGTTTACAGAATTTATCTGCTTAATAATTCCATTAGCAAGCTTTCTTCCTGCACTGTAGGCTCAAGTACATGCAGTCATAGCTCAAGTGTGTTTAGGAGAAACTGGGGGCATAATGTCAAGGGTTTCCAGTAGGTATCCACCTGCAGAGAGGGACTGCAGAAGACAAATGAGTTACTCAGAAAGCAGGAGGGAAGGAGAAATTTGTCTCTCATAGCTTAGTAGATCGACACATGAATAAGAGATGAAATCACCAAACTAAGATATATAAGCTGCTAAAAACAAGTTCTACATAAATTGTAAATCTTGTTTGACAGACTTAATGTAATTTATTTAAGGGCAAGTGCAGAGGACAGAGGAGGCTGACCAAGGCAGGAAATAACATCATCCACATTCAGGAAAAGACACCTCTTGCCTCACAGCCTTGTGGACTACCAAGTGGAGGTGACAACAGGACAAGACTGAGAAAATAACACTAAAATATGAAAAAGGAGTAATGGCAGGAGTCTGGAATGGGCCCTCATCTGAACCTGCACCACAACACTTTTCAGCATAAGTACGTTGAAGACACTAACTTGTACCTGCTATTAAAGAAGTCATGGCATCTTAAAATAGAATTAAGAACAGATTGCCAGCATGTTTTTTCCCCTGCTGTTGTCAGTGACCTACAAGATCCATTAATAAATATGGCTCACTAGTTTCTCCAGGCCCTTACTCACCAGGGTGGAAAGGCCAAGGACTGTTACTGCTGCAGCACGGATGAAGAAAATTATTTCCATCCAGAGAAGAGGGCAGTGACATGTTTTACTCTTATATAGCCAACTGGTATGTGTGCAGAGCTTCCTTGATTGTCCTCGATTAAGACCTCATATCTGTTTCCATGAAAGGCAGGATTAAAATGCAGAATTAGGAAGGGCTGCTGGATAAGTTCATTTGAGTTTGAAGCTGGAGCATGAGGTACTACCAAGCCACAGCAACCACTCAGGGCAGATTGAGTGTCATCCATCTAAAATGTTATTGCCTACATTATTTCTGTGTCCTTCTTTCCAGGATATTGATGGTCAGTGTCTGGTTTCCCCACTCATGCAACAGTTTGGAATGTACCAGCCATGGAGTCCTCTCTCCCTGGTGACCCTCAGCATCACCAAGGGCTCAAATCCAAAGGAAACCCTCCTGGGACTGACACCACCTGTCTGTGCAGGACATGTAGAGTTCTACTTGGAATGAGGCCATATTTTCTTCCTCAAATAAGGTGTTCTGGCCCCGTTTGTAACTGCAGGAAACCAGAACTGATCTCCTCCAGGTCATGCTGAGCTCCCACCTCAGACTGAGCACCTCCACTCTGTATGTACAATGCCAGAAAAAAAGCCCCACTTCAGTTCCTGCGCAGGATGTGACCCATGCTTTCTCCCAAGTGCCTGAGCTCTCAGTGCCTCCCTGAAAATTCAGCCCTGCAAAGACCACAGGAAGGAAACCAGCATGACCAAGGAGTCATCCAGCCCTAGGACAGCAGAGCTGGATGACACTTGAAGGAAAATTGAATCTGCCTTCTTTGGTTTGTGGCCCAGCTACAGCAGGAATTGTGAGATGTGTGAGGGACACAGCTCCTTTTACCAGCTGGGCCACTGCACCTGGTGCCACCTGCTTGTGGACAAACCTGGACATGAGAAAGTTCTGTCCTGGGCCTTGCCTGGCACTGCTCTGGAGTGACCTGGCAGTCCTGGGTGTGGATATCAATGTGTCTTGGTTTGAAAGACAGGTGTCTGCTAAGAAAGGCAGGGGCCTCTTTTGAAATGGAGAATGTAAACCCCCTCCCTCCAAATTATTATAATTTTGAAATAAGGGGGCTCTCAGGCAAAGATATGGGAATAAGATTAACATTTCTTTACTAGAAAAAATTTAAATAGAAATACAGTATTACAGGAAAAAAAAAAAAAAAAATCCAAAACACTGACAGAGTCAGAATCTAACCTGACACCCCATCAGTCAGTCAGGGTGTTGGTAGCAGTCCCATTAAATGGTGGCTGCATCCTCCTGCAGTGGCAGATGTGGTTCAGCTGGAGCAGTGCTCCTGTAGAAGGTGCAGTTTTCCTCTGAAGGTCCAGGGATGATGTGGAAAGGTCCAGTTTTCCTCTGGAATCCAGTGGAAAAAGGCTGTTCTGATGTTCAAAATCTCAGTTTTTATCTAGGTAGGAAAGGCTTGGCTCCTCCCCTGGCTGGAGCATCTCCCAAAGGAATGATATAATTTTATCAGTCATGCACTGGGACTCAATGGCCATTAACAGAAGTTATATTCCTGGAGGAAGGGTGGGTTGTGGAAAAGATAAAAATGACTGCTCACCTGGTTTTTAACAGCTGGCCCATTAACAGGAGATATCTCCCATGGAGATAAGGATCACTGCCCCACCTGGTTTCAACATATGGTGATAGAATACATACTTTTGGTTACAGCCTGTGTTGCAACCCAAGACACAATGGATAAGGAAACCAAAGTGAATGCAAAACTTGGACAAAACCCACAGTTATTACTTGGGGCCTAATCATAAGTAAGGGCACATTTGCTGTAGGGATCACATTGGTCATGAAATTCCATTATTCTATGAGATTTCTTTTGCAGTGGGGTCCTGATCCCAGGTTTTACATGAACTGGAAACAGATGAAGCTGCATGATGGTCAGATACACAATTTGTTTGTTTAATGAGCCTGGGATTTTTAATAGCTAATGCACGGCAGCGTGTTTTGGCTGAGTCCCTAAGATGTTTCAAAGCCCAATTATCTCTTACAAGGTCAGTAGGCACTTACTCTTAAGGGCCCATGATTCAATATATGTTTGCATTCTATGCTCCCTTTAATGTTTTAAATGCTTGTTATAAAAATTGCCACAGTGATTCATTTGCATGTATTTCTCCTTTGTTTGGAAGGGAGTCATTTGGAGTGGCTATTTTAGGGGTTGTTAAGTGGAACAATCTAAGTGTGAACACTCTGAAAAGATAAATGGAAACATTTAATATTTATGTTCTGCTATTCTACTGTGTCTCAGTCACGTAAAATCAGATCACTATCCTACAGCTCTTGTTTTAAAAAGACAGCACTAAAAGTAAGAAAATGTAGCAATAACTGACTTGTTAAAACAAGTGGTGATAAACAATTCAGAGGCACAATTCTATCACACTTGCAATGCTGAAAATGTGCTGAAATAAAGAAATATAAAAAATAAAAAGACTCTTCTGTGCTCAGGCAACTCTTTCACAGTGAGGCAGCTTCAGCCATAGCTGCATCCAACATGATTTTGAGCTGCATCAGCCTCTTGCTCCTGCTCCCAGTACATCCTGAAGGTGCAGTTCACATCTCCTGGCAGCAGTGTTAGTTTACAGAGCTCCCTCAATTTTATACACAATTTCCCCCACACAACTTGTGAGTTTACCATACAAATCTAAAAATGGGTTCTTGTGTTAGCAAAAAGGGACTGTGAAAGGCAGCACAGAATCTCCTTGCATGGGCTTTGTCACAGAAACCAGACAGCTCCAAACACAGCCTCCCAGGGCTGCAGGCAAGATCCTGATTCTGATTCTGTGAGCAGTAAAACTGCAGATATGAATATGCATATTTTACCAAATCACAGCTGGACTGCCCCAGGACCCAGTGAGAGGCACCAGAGCTCATGGACAATGGCACAAGGACCCCACACAGCCACAGCTTCACCTCAATGCCATTCCCTCTGGGAGACTTCTTCCAGCCTCGAGCTGTGAGATGAACACAACAATTAAACTTGTCCTAGGGTCAACCAGTATAAATTTACACATTGCCCATATACAGAGCTAGTCCCTTTATGAATCTTAGTCTCAGTCCTTACATTCCAAGGATTAGGATCCACTGTGCTACACAGACAAAGGGATTCCTTGTTTAGAGCATTTTGGATCAAGCTCCTCAGACAGGCTGATCAGTGCCTTTGCAAAATCTATAATAAGTGTTCAACTTCTAGCATAACTTGGTCTCTGATTGAATTTTGAAAGACTATTTTTGTCCTTCAAATTGAAGTGAACAGATCTATTTATCATTTCCCTGTAGGTTTTGAGGAGTGTAACACAGCTATTTTTTTCCTGCTGTGAAAAAGTTGCCAAACGATTTTGACTGACAGTGAGTTTTATAGGTGCAGACATTTGCAGGCAATACATGAACTAAAATTCACCATTTAATTGTTTCAAGTCATTCACTCACTTCTAACATTGTCTGGTAGTATCCCATATTAGGGTTAAAACTTCATTCTCAGAACTGAAACTTGGCTGCTAAATATAAACTTGAGCCTAATCCAAGATCTTGCTTCAAAAATGTTGGTTTATACAGCTGACTGTGCTAAGTGGGGATGGAAGGCTGTTATGCTGAAGAAGTTCTTTACTATTTTAAAGCAACTTTACCAGCAATTCCTTTGCTGTATCTCTCCCTGTCACATTGCTGGTCACAGCTAAAAATACATGGAATATTTTTGCCACTCTCCCTGGGGCAGGTAAGGGCAGTGGAATGGTCAGGGGTTTTCACAGCTGACATCCTGTGTGTCCAACCACACACTTGGCTAGGAGGGAGGCTGGGTGAAGAAACAACAGCAAAAATAATCCAAGAAGACTGAGCTGAAGAGAAACTCCTAACTTGTGAATAAAGGTCTGTTAGAGCACTGAGAAGACCCTGCTCTCCTCAAAAGAAGGGGATACACCCACAGCACCCAGTGTGACACATGGCAGCTGCTTCCTCCTCCTCCTCCTTTCCTCCTCCTCCTCCTCCCACTAGGGTGCAGCTTGACCTTGCCTTTACCTGTCCTTTAGGGTTTGATCCATCTACAGCTGTGAAGAGGAACAAAATCTGTTAGGTTGGAACAGACCTATAAGATGGGGTTTCACTGCTGAGTCCACACCAAACCAGGTCCCTGTGCTCAGATCTTCACTTGTGTTTGGCTATGCTGCTCATCTGTGGAAAAAAAAAAGCAAAGGTGAATCCAGCTGCCAGCTGGGGATTTCTACTCTGAGAATATTCAGAAACACAGGTTTTCTTCCACCTATTCCAAAATTGGCAAAGAAGGTATAAATAACTATCTTGCTGCATGTTAATAATGACCAAAAAGAGCTAGAAAGTTTGGGTGGATATTAATAATTATTAGTATTAAGACTATATTGAGTGGGACCTTCTTCTGTTAAGATCTACAGCTCCACCTCAGTCTTATTACAGAATTGGAGTTTAATCTCAAATTTTTCAGATAAGAAAGTGCTTCCACATGGAATCACAGGATGGTTTGGGTTGGAGGAAACCTTTAAACTCATCCCATCCCACACCTGCCATGGCAGGGACCCCTCCCAGTGTCCCAGGCTGCTCCAGCCCCAGTGTCCAGCCTGGCCTTGGGCACTGCCAGGGATCCAGGGGGAGCCACAGCTGCTCTGGGCACCCTGTGCCAGGGCCTGCCCACCCTGCCAGGGAACAATTCCTTCCTGAAACCTGTTACAAATCCACTCTCTCTCATTTAAAGCCATTCCCCATTCTCCCCAGTCCCTCTCCAGCTCTCCTGGAGCCCCTTCAGGCCCTGGCAGGGGCTCTGAGCTCTCTCTGGAGTATTCTCTTCTCTTCTCTTCCTCTTCCTGTTCCTCTATGCAAAGAGCCAATTTGCTCTTGTGCTCTTCCTAGGTAGAGTATTTGCTCAAGACAGGAACAAAGGAGAAGTTAGTGTGGTCTCCATGGCAGCCTAATTAGGCAGAACTTGTTCCCCTTTTTCCCACATGAGGTACTTATTATTAGAAAATAGCCTTGTGCCCCTGAGGAGCATTGCTGTGTGTGGTTGTACAGCAGAACATCCTGATCACATTGGCCATGGGTAACTCCCTGTGCTGGTCACAGTACAACAGGCTCTGTTCTTAAACAACCATTACAGCTACACTGGTTTTCAGCCTTGTCTCTTCAAACAGGAATGTCTCTTTCCTACCCCTTGCTTCTTGCTCCTGGTTATCAACTATCAGCTGAAGCTGAGAAAATACTCTTCTGTCCTTTATCTCCATTGTCCAGTACAAGTGGGAAATGAGGATATTTGCTTTAATAAAGAGCTACACTGGAGAGCTACAGATTTTTCTGGGAAGCTTTTTAGCAACTTTGTAAATTTATGGACCACAAAGGAAATCAACAGAACTGGTGATTAATGCTTGTGAGATTTATTGGTTTAAAAACTGGGTAAATCAAATCAGGTTTATTCAATATTGCAGTGAAATGACCCGTTGGTTTTATCTGATAAGCAAAGTGATCTGTAAGCCAAACTGTTCACTAAATATCTCTCTGGTTACTCCTAAACTGTACCCATGGAATGCCAGGCAATGGATGAGCATCCTCAGATATTAAAGCAGCAGCATCAGCACTTATTTTGTATCCCACCTTTCAGTAATGAAATTCCATAAGCAGCACTGTTGTTCTACATTGTTCTACAGCTCTAAGGCATCAGCTAGAAACCACTAAAAGGATAAAAATGTGAATTTACTTGGCTCATGGACTAATCCAAAGGTTCAAGTGGCCAAGGAATCTCTTCTGTAACTGAAGCCACACAGGTTTGTTCCTGCTTTGTCTCCAAAGTCTCCTCCTGTCACCTGGAACAACACAAACTCATTTTTTGTGTGTCCTGACTGCAGAGAAAAACCAGCCAGATTAAACTTAAACTGTCCCCTTTGCAGGGGTGGTTTGGGGTAGCCATGGTGCAGGTCAGCTGAGGGATGGTGACTTCTTGGGACAAACCAAACCAGTCACTTCACAGCTGTTTACCTGTGTCTGCCCACCTGAGCAAGGAGAAAGGAGAAATTCTCCTCCAAACACACAGGAGTGCTTTTAACAAAATGTGACTTTGGTGGTATTCACATGGCAGCTGCCAAAGACCCCTGGGATCTGTCTAGGGGTGAGGAAAACTTGTTTTTGTGGAAAAAGTAAGTGTACCTCTTTCTGAAACAGCTCTAGCACATATATATTAACAAGCTCCAGTGTACAGAAGGCAGAAGTTTCAACTACACGCACAGGAACTCAAAGGGGAGATGCTCCTGAAGCAGCAGAAACCACCCCTGTTCCTTGAGGATAACAACCAGAGAGTCTCACACACTTGCTGTCGTGAAGAGAAGAGCTGAACTGGTTTCTGTGCCAGTCTTGCTGTTTCCTTCCACTTTAACCAAGCCAGGGTATGATTCTTGGGGTGTCCTTTGCAGGGCCAGGAGCTGCACTCACTGATCTTTGTGGGTCCCTCCCAACTCACCTGATTCTGTGGTTCTGTGAATTGCTTTTGTTTCCTTGTACTCTGTATCTGTGTAATGGTTTGAAATAAAAACCAGTGAGAGACTCTAAGTCAAAAATACAATTTAATAGGGGAAAAAAATAAAAATAAAATTCATGCAATAATACAAAAGAAAAACCCCTGACAGAGTCAGAATACAACCTGACACCCCGCTAGTTAGCGTGGTGATAGCAGTGCAGATGAAGTGATCTTCTCAAAGCAGGGATCCTGCAGAAAGGTCTGGTAGCTCTTGTCCTCTGGAAACCAGTTGGTAGAGGCAGCTTTGGAGTTCCAAATCTCAGTTTTTATCCATGTAGGAAAGGCTTAGCTCCTCCTCCTAGGTGGAGCATCTCCCAAAGGAATGATGTAATTTTATCAGTCATGCACTGGGACTCAATGGCCCATTAACAGGAGATAAGTCCCAGGAGGAAGGATGACACATGGGAAAGATAAAGAACATTGCCCCATCTGGTTTTAACAGCTGGCCCATTAGCAGAGGATATCTCCCACGGAAATAAGGATCACTGCCCCACCTGGTTTCAGAGGATGGTGATAGAATACATCCCTTAGGCACATCTTTACATTGTAACCTAGGACAACCTGTCAATCCCTTCCTTTTGTATCTACTAAAAAAAAAAACCAAACAAACCACTCCCTAAAACTTAAAAATAAACAAACAAAAAAACAAACAAACAAACAAATAAATATATATATACTGGCACCTACAACTTCTTAATCAGAGAAGAACATTCTGCCTCACTAGTCCACTGGGAAATATATTGAATTTTCAGAGCAAAGGTTTATGTGCCAGAAACCAGCAAGCAAATATTCCAAATGAAACAGGGACTTGAACAGTGAGAACTCTCTGGAGTAAGGCAAGCAGGAATTCAAACACCCATTTTGTACCTGGTAGCAGTTAAGCATCTTCCCCTTATCTAATCCTAAAGTTGAACATGATCAACAGGTTTCTGTAGAAATTTCTCTGACATCTCAACAGAAAAGTTAGTTTTACTGCCTGAAGGGAATTACTTTCAATAAATGCAGCCTGTGCTTACAGAGGCACTTTGGGGCAGTAGAATGAAAGTTCAGCTCCTTTGTGCTGGGCTCACACTTGAACGATGCTCCTTGGAAACTGAAATACAGGCAGCCAGCTGAGATTGCTCTGGAGAATGAAGACTTCTCATTTATAATTTATATGAAATAAATACCCATCCCAAATGGTTTAGAAGAGTGGTTTTGTACCTTTGTAACAATGAAGGGAACTTCATATGAGGGAATTTCCCTTGTCTTGTAATAAAGGGGGGAAAGCTTTCTTACAACTGAGGCTGATTTCAGAGTTTTGAACTAGTAAAATAACAAAATCCACTACCTGTATGTCTGTATCTATTTTTCAGTAAATCTTAACTGGAAATACAACTGAAATACAGCATCTGATAGGGCAGGGAGACAGTGGAAGTGCACCAGCACTTTCTGTTTAGGCTTGGTACTGAACTCTGCACAGAAATCAAACTGAAAACCACAAAAACATATAAGGGAAAGTTTTCAGTCACTTTTGGAAACAAAAGATCCCATCTAGGAAAAAAAAAAAAAGATTACTGAAATCAGGTAGAAATATTTTGGAAGCTTATTTTATAAACCTGTGGAAGCTTGAGGGGCTGCTCTGTCCCAAGAGATGTCCCAAGAGATAAAAAAATGTTGAAAATAAGCTCCTAGGTAGGAACTCCTTTACATTAACCTAATGAGCTTTTCTGGGGACAGGAGGAACTAGCATCTTGAACAAAAAGGTTCTACAAAGCAGACAGGAGTTTGAAGGGAAAACTTTGACAAAATTTTCATCTTGCTTACTGGGAAAAGGACCAAGGTTAACTTAAATGCAGAGCATTCAGAGCAAGAGGGGACACTCCCCATTCTCATCCAGGGATCTTTACTTTGAAAAAGCAACCTAATGAGTTAAAGACAGTTTTAACTTTTTTGCTAGCATATCTTTCTGCCAAGTCTGAGTGAAGTGTTCAGGAGAAAGGAGAAAATATTTATATCTTTCCATGGCACAGGATTCTGAACATGCTGTGTCAGGTGATTAAGGGAGCTAATCAGGTGGAGCACAGTTTGGTTTACATTTTGCTGCATGAAAATTATGCATTTCCCAGCAAAACCATCACTAATGTATTTCACCAACAGTTTTGATCCCCAAAGAGATATTCAGGGATTCCCTTTTTCCTTTGAGTATTCATTCCCTTACAATGGAAATACTTACAAATGAACCAAGTCTCTTATGAATGCTTGGCACTCATTTTGGGTGGAGCCTTTTGGAGAATACTGTTTTGTTCAGAGAGAATCTAAGCAAATCTGATGCCATTTCAGAAGTATCCTCAAGGGTGTTAGTGTAAATAGCTGTGAAATTCACATGATTAAAAAGACTTTATTGTTAAAATGCACAGCTTGGGTTAAGCAAACAGGAAATAAGCAACACCTCTAGTCTGGCATGAAAGATCAGAGGAGCCTGAGTGATAGGTAAGAGGTTCATGGCAGGAAAGAAGCAAGTCAGTTTTTTGTCATTTCCAAAACAAGATCCTTGCTACATAAAATGTGACCAATTGAACTACAGGGCCTCAGCTGATAACTCTGATGATATTATCTAATTAATTAAAGCACACTGATTAGCCCTGAGGCATTTGCTTTGGTGCTCTTTACTCAAATGGAACAAGAGCTGCCCCAACTGCTTCACCAATGTGTCTCCAGGATATCAGCCTTCCACTTAAGGTGAACTTCCTATTTTTAGCAGCCTGGAAAGCAAATTCTGCCAGAATTACCTCAGCATTCAGGCAGTGAGCAGTGAGGGGAGCTGAGATTGCATTTGTTAAAATCCAGTTTGACTGTCAGAGGTGCCCAGGGATGTGCTGATGGTTCTGACAACTCGTGCAGAATTTCTGCTTTCATGGTGGAAATGTGCAATACTTACCCAGACCCAGAAATAACACCAGCTCAGAAGGGGCCAAATAAGACAAGTTTCCAGTCCAAAAGTAGCTTGAAAAATGAGCAATGAGTGATTAAATAAATAAACCAAAAATGAGAATAGAGCCACTATACGCAAGGAATGCAAACATGAAGCATATTTTTAAACCTTTTTCCATCCTCAGAATGGTGCAACACCTTAAATAATGCAAATGTTTGCTCTGGAACAGAGGAAGAGCTGGGTAAGTACCATATTGATCTTTTCAACTGATGTACAAATGCATTTGTATTGACAAATTTCTGTTAGCAATCTGCTCAGTAAACCAGCAATGATCCCCTAGCACCTTGTTTGGGAAGTTAGAATATACTCCCAGATCTACACATGGATACGCATTTTCATTTTATATGTGCCTAAAAAAATAAATATATTCAAGTTCCCATTTCACAGAGATAGGACTAGTTGGCCTGCTAGAAACCTGTGATGAGAAAATGCATTTTCAACTCTGCTGGCAACCTTGGCACCTCAGTTTAAATGAAAAGTCAGGTAATTCAGGTGTAATCCACCCTGAATTACACATTTGGATGGTCACCTATTTAGATGAAAGGTTCCTTGTTTTGCCTGTGCAGTTGGGAACCCAACAAGGTTAACATTCCCTGTTGAAGCATGGAAAACTAATCTAACAATACTTCTACTACTTCTAATACTAGTACTAGTATTTAACTCGGCCTGTAGAACCTCCACATCACATCAGGCATTGCTCTGAGGTAAAATGCTTCCTTTGGGTTCCCTGAAGACTTCTTTCTTATAGAACTGAAGTTTAGGCATCTGTGCAGTTTTATATTTATGTATAATCACTTGTGCATCTCGGCATCAAAACATATTTTGAATCTGGTGAACAATTTAACATAAATAGCAACATCTAATACTGTCAATAAGTCAAATTTATGAGGGCTTGCCCAAGAGAATAAAAACCCCTGGGCAGCAGAGTGTCCAGTCATTGTGTGAACAGCTCCAGATCAGCTGCAGATCTCTGAGTGTCACTCAGCCCAGGACAGGCAGCTGGGCTGGAACACAATGAAAAGCTGGTGAAGGGCAGCAGAAAATCCTAGGAAAGGCAGGAAAGGTCTGGGGAATTGCAGGGAAGTCTGTGGGAGATGTGGGAAGGCTGAAGATGGTACAATGATATGAGATATGAGATATGAGATAAGATATGAGAAGGATTTGTGTTTATAAACTGGTGCCTTTTTGGCCTCACCAGCTCTGGCTCAGCATCTGCCCTGCAGGTTCCAGGTAAACAGAGAGCAGGGAGGGAGGGAAAGGACAGGAGATGAGCTCCATTCCACAAGCACAGAAGGGAGACCTTGCAGTCAGAACTCACCTTTTCCAGCACCAGATCATCCATCCCCTGTCTAGCTCTGTCTCCCTGAGCATTTTCTGGTGTCTAATATGCACACACGCCCACTGAGCTTTTCCAAATGCACACTCAGCTCTTCCTGTGGCATTTCCTTCCCAAGGAATAGAGATTCATATCAAGTTTCAGTCTTTTAAGATCACTTAAAATCCATCAACTATGGGAAGTGAATAGTTAGACAACCAAGTTACATCAATGTCTCCCAGTGAGTGAGAATATTAGTTTCTCTTGAGGATCTTTTCTGGTGATCTGCATCATTTCTTGCTCTAGTATTGTCTTTCCAGTACAAGGTACATTTGTTGCCATCCTGCCTGTACACTCAATGCTTGGAAAGGAGAACATTTTACACACATGTAATTTGAGGACAAAGAACATTCACTGTTTATTTCAATGAAAAAAAAATGCATTCATTATGTGCATCTTAAAGTTGTATATTCATAGCCATTCCAGGCTTCAATAAAATCACATTGTCACTGGAAGGAAAGATTTCCAAACATCTCCCATTTCTTGAGCAGAGCAAGCATTCACAGACAAGCACTGAATGAGATTAGCAGCAGAGCATTTGTCAGTCTGCTTTGGGAAAAGGATCTTTTCAACACAAACTGGAACTTTCCTTTTTCCTGCAGTCTCCCTGGCAGCAGACACCCCACATTTGGCTGTTCCCCCATCATCCACTTGCCTTACTAGGCAAAGTGTTTCAAGCATCCAGAGAGGGCTCACACCCCCTCCTTGGGTTCCTCACTCTATTTTCTTGCAAAAGCTGCCAATTTAAACAGTTCCTGTTATAAAGTTCCTGTTCTTAGCTGCATCCACATCACTCCTTCCACTGCTCCAGCACAGCTGATGTGCCAAACGTGCAGTGCACAAGATCATCTTAAAATGATGTTTAAAACAAATGCCCAGGTGTTTCAGATGGTCACAGCCCTTCACTTCTGTCCATGCAATGTGGTGGCAATGCACAGGTTCTGAAAGATGAAACAGCTCCCTGCACTGAGTGTGATGAGTCAGTAGTGCTGCCTGCACAGAGTAAATATCACACATGGAATTAGAGCTCAGGAATTCTTAGATAAAAAGATTAGTAAAAAGCCCATATTTAGTAAGCAAAGCAGAAGGAAAAAGAGTAAGAATGTACCAAAATAGATGAGAATTCAGTAATGTTAAACAGCAAAGTCACTACAATACTTTGCATTTTGAGGCTGGCAGGGTGATTATATTATAATTATAGCTGGAGTCCCAACAGGTACAGTATGAATAGAAATAGCAAGAAAACCCAAAATCACTTTGAAACACACCCTCAGAAAAAATATTGATTCCACACCACTTAACAACCATGAACCTCCCTGGTAGGATTCTCTGTTCAAGCCAGAGCTTTTTAGTTTGGAGTTTACCTGAAGAAGCCATGAGGAGACACTGCTGTGATAATACTGCAAAAATGCCTCAGAGAAACTACAATTATATAAATATTGTCTTCAAGGCACCAGAGGGGCAGAATTACTTTGGCTATTGAAGCAAAGTCTTCCTGTGGCCACAAGAACTGCCTGTGCAAGCAGCCAAGATAAATCATTGACACATTTGCACATTGATATACTTGATATTGGTATATTTGCATATAATTTCCATGATATTTAGATGAAAAATGAAAATTTAAAAGCAATCCCCCCCCAACATTTCTACATTTTGTGCTCTCAAATGTTTACATTCAAGTCATGACACCACTGCTGCCACAAGAGCTGGATTTACCTTTGTGTTCAAATCTAGGAAAAAATCCTCAGTTTAAGATTAAGGAAAATTCTGCATCTGTGCCTAAAGCTGTGTTTAAAGTGAGGTGTGTCTCTAAAACTGGGCAATGGCCAGGGGAGAAAACCCTTTTTGTGTAACAGAGAGATCAGTCCTACAGATGATTCTGTGAGCAAACCCTGAGTAGGAGAGCTGCCCTTGATCCTTTTCTTCCTCCTGGCCTTTGGCCATGCACTCATATAAAGAGAAAGCTGAATTGGGAAAGCACTGAAAAGGCAACTGCAAGGTTCCCTTCCAGCTGGCCAGGGCTCCCTGTCAGCCCCAGAAAGAGCTGCAGAAAAGCAGAGGCAGGCTGGGTGCCAAGGGCTGCTTCAGTCCTTCCCTTTGCTTCCATCCTCCTCCTGCTGAAACCCTTCCACGGACAAAGGAACATCCCAGGGACAAGGAAACATCCCAGAAGGAAAGAAACATCACATGGACAAGGAAACATCCCAGGGACAAGGGAACATCCCAGGGAAACATCCCAGGGACAGGGGAACATCCCAGGGACAAGGGAACATCCCAGGGACAAGGGAACATCCCAGGGAAACATCCTAGGGACAAGGGAACATCACAGGGAAACATCCCAGGGCCAAGGGAACATCCCAGGGCCAAGGGAACATCCCAGGGACAAGGGAACATCCCAAGGGAACATCCCAGGGCCAAGGGAACATCCCAGGGACAAGGGAACATTGGTGCCTGCCATCAGCTCCCTGGGAGGGGCTCCAGGGCCAGGGCAGGAGCCCCCCCCTGGCCAGGCAGGATTTGAACATTTGGGTGTGCAGGTCCCAGAGCCACCCCCTGCCTGGGCACCTGGACCCTCAGGACAGCCAGGCCAGGTGAGGGGCCATTAAATTTATTATTTGGGATTTGTTATACAACTAGGAAAGGAAGAAGGAATTTTAAAATCAGTGTAAATGGGAGATGAACAATTTTAAAATAGTGTATTGGAAATGCTGTAAGAGCCTTAATTTTTTTAAAAAAAGCCATCCCCTCAAAATATTTTAATCTGTTCAGGTTGTGATGCATGTGTGTAGTAATAGCAAAAATAATTTAATCTACAATAAAATTTCTCAAACCAAGTCAAAGGGCTACCTGCATCTCTTAGCCATTACAATAGAGAGATTGGTTTGTTGACCCATTTACACAACCAAAAAGATTAATTTTGTTTTAGCTTTTAGGATGAGGATGGGGATGACAACAAGCAAGGGCTGGGTGCTGTCACCAGGCTGTGGAGAATCTCTGAGGGCTGTGCCACAGGCTGGGCTCAGCTCTGAGCTGCTGGCTCTGGGCTCCTGTCCTGGCACCTGTCCCATTATCCTGTTGGATCCCAAAAACCTGGAAATGTTGAGCTGTCTGTGCTTTCTGGCTCTGACCCCCAGGAGAGCACTGCTTGTGACCTGAGGCCTTGGAGAAAGCTTCCAAATTTGAGTGATGGAGTTAAAATAATGGGTGTGTAGTGAAATAGAAGTGTGTGCTTTCACATGGTGAAGGGCTTTAAATTTGGGGTTTTTATAATGTAGTAATAAGTATGGGACAAGATAAAGGATTTTGGGTGGACAACTGGTACCCAAAGATCATAAACAAGGGTGAGAGAAAGGGGGCAAGCCAAGGGGCTGAGACTTCATAGCCTGGGGCTGTGGTTGGACAGCTGACCCAACATGTAAATGAACCAAAACTTATAAAAGTGTAAAGACTCATGACCAGGATCCATCTTGGATTTGATTTGGGTGTAGCCCCAGCAGGACTCTTGCACTGCCCAAGGTGGATCCTTTCAATAAATACCTATTTTATTCCTTTTGCTCTGTCTAGTCTCTGTTCCAGGTCAGCCTTTCCAGGCAACAGTTCTGGCGACCCACATGGGACATCAAGGCATCTGGAAAACCCCTGAACTGGAGGAACACCCAACTGCAGGCAACACCAGGAGCTGCTGGGATTATTGGAATGGCACTGGCACCAGGGGCTCAGGAGCTGCAGGGTGTGCCAGGGGCAGCTGGGCACACACAGGCTCCTTCCTCACCTCCAGAGTGCTCCTCACCACCATAGCCACTGATGCCAGTGTTTTCTGTGTAAATACCCATCAGCCAAATGTCTGGATGCTCCAGGTCTCTGGTCAAGCTATTTCTAAGCTCTGTTCCAGAAAAAGCGCATGGTTTTATTTATTTATTGTGTAGCAGTCCATGTTAATTTGCCAAGTGCCATTACATAACAGCAATTAATTCCATTATTTCTTCATTACTCGATGTGAGCATAGACTGTTTCCACAATGTGCTGAATGCATTTCTGTAGCTCTTCTCAGTAGCTTTGATGGGAAGAAAAATGAGGACAAGCAGAGTGCCTAGATTAACAACAAATGATAAATCCAAGCCCCTTCATTGAGCCAAATTAAATATTCTGTTATGGGCCTTGACCTAATTGCAGCTACTGGTTATTTTTCTTCTACTTTTTCATCATACAGATTTTTTTAAAATATCTGGGTCTGTCATGAGAATAGGCTAACTCTTCCTTTAGACATACCTTCAGAAATTATCTTGCAAACTATGGATAATTTCAGATGGCTTCAAAAGCTGATTTAATTCTCAGGATTTAATTCTCTATTTAAAGAGAAAAACTCATCTTGTTTAGAATAGTGATTTATCTACCTTTTAAAAACTACAAGCTATTTGTGGTTGCAAGCAACTCCTAATATTATTGCCTGGACTTGGTCCTAAGATTTATCTTCTTAAACTTTTTTAAATGTTTTTCTTGTACTCTGATGTGTCCAGAAGATACATGTAACTTAAGTGTTGTACACCCCACTGGCACACACACTATATAATGTACTATACTGTTGTATCAGAATTGTACCTCTTTTCAAGCATTTGTAAAAGGCAGTCAACACTGTACTGAATTACTTTAAAGTCTTTGATTTATTTAATTTTTTCTGGTTTAGCAGACTTAGAATCTCCTGGTTTTTTTTTTTTTTTTTTGTTTTTTTTTTTTTTTTTTAGAGCTTTGTTTTCTCTCTCTACACCTTCCCTGCAGTAAGTGATCTCTCTGTCTCTAGGATTCCTTCTCCTGCATTAGAAAAACTCCAGTGTGTTCTATCTCATAGATTCAAAATCAGCCCTAAACTACTCTGACCTATTTTACCCCTGTATCATTGTCAGAGAGGAGATGTGCCAGAGGTCTGAGATGTTTCATTATTCCCTCAGGGGATCTGACCTATCCTAGAATAAAACTAAGATTGCATGAGAAGGACCAAACTCTGTTTTCAGGGCTAATGGACTCACTGGACAGATTTAGAGTCTTGGAAATGAATGTGTGCCCTTACTGGTGTGGCTGGGGGCAGAATCTGGCTAGAGAGCTGCTCTCAGAATAAAGGTTTGCCAGCTGCTTACTAAACTGGGTACTAAACTGAGTTAATCCTGTTCTTTTCAAATGCTTTTGGCCCAGGTAGGCTCCAGACAGGTGCAGGTTTGGTGCTCATGACATCTCTGATGCACTTGCTGGCCAAAAGCTCCTTATTCAAACTCAGTGCCAGGTCTGCTCCTCCACAGGCAAAATCCCAGCCATGAGAGGACACAATCATGGGAGTAGATTGATGCAAACATGCTTGTTAAGTCATTAACTGTACAGCTCTAAAAACTACTGGAATATCTGCAACATCCCTGACCTTCATGTGCTCCCTGCACTGAGGCTGGGCTCCTCCAGGATCCTCCTCACCCCTGCCTACCTTCCACATCACAGTTTGTTCATTCCTCTTGTGCAGCCCCTTAAAATGTCTTTATTTTGACTGGTCTCATAGCTGATTTTATTGTGTTCACACAAATTCCAGCCCACCCAGACCATCACAGCCCTGTGCCCTTGCAAGCCAGCACTGCCACCTGATCCCTGTCCTTGCTCTGCTGTGTTTGCTAGGTGGTAAAACACTTCCACAGCTGGAGACTTCATACAAAATATTTCCAAACTGCCAAAACAGAACTTACTGCTCTGTAGGTATCACTTCCTCAGTTCAGATCCAAAAAAGAATTCTGCATACATAAAGAAGAGAGGGGAAGTTTTCAATGCTCCCTAACATCTCTAAGCTTCTAGGGCTGTGTGGCTTTTTTCATGACCAGAGTTTGCAAGGGATATACAGATAAGGCTCTCCTAAGACACACACTCAGCATTCCAAACACCAGATTTTGTATCAGATGTTGGATTAAACTGGCTGTGTATTTGGGGTATCTGCAAGGGAACAGACAGAACCGTGTCTGTACAACTTTAAACAACCATCTCTGTGTCCCAAAGTGCCATCCTGAGGTGACCTTTTAAACCTCCACTGATTCATGAGAGAGATAATTGAAATTTGTGCCTATTCTGATTAAATCCAAAGTGGACCAGAAAAAGCTCATTTAGTGACCTCTGTACTGCAGTTGCTTTTCCAAAAAGGAAAAAAAAAACAATGCTGCAGTTGACAAACAGGAACTTATATTGAACAGTTTTGGTGGAATGGGCAGTGACAGGACAGGCTTGAAGGCAGAATTGCCTGATCTTTCTCTGAGATGGCATCTCAAGCAAAGCTTTTAGCATAGGGGCTGTCAGCACAGGGGAGCTTACCCTGATTCTTCTTCTGCTATATGAGTTATTCAGCTGACACCAAGAAAAATTTACCCATCTAGTCCAAAGAAATATGAAAAATCATTTCATAGGTGTAAGCACACTTTTAGGCATGCTTACTGTAAACAATTTTGCAAGGTGTTAATTAATTAGATTTCCAGGATGTGGAACAAATATAATCAGAACAGAGTTAGTAGGTACAGAGCTCAATCAGAACAAGAAGAAACTGTAAACTTGAAGTATTCCCTATGGAAAAATTGGAGTGTCTTATTTTAACATTTCAGCATTGAAAGGAAAAATCCTGGGAGTTATGACAGCAATGAATGCAGAGCCCACAGTCAGAAGGCCTGGAAAATCTGTCCAGTGCTCGAGGGGAAGGGAGACAGCAAAATCACAAACACTGTAAAGATCCATACAAATTAGATAAGCAAATTCTTATTTTTAGCATTTGCCCAACAGCAAAGACAAGGGAACAGCACGTAAACAACTCAGAAGGGAAGCAGTAACCTAAGCTAGTCCAGAGTACATTGAGCAGCCAAGTTCCAGAGGCAGGAGGTGCTCATGGAACTGAAGAACATGAACTCCTATAAATGAAAAAAACTGTAATGGGCAACCAAACAGGAAAGAAAAAACACATTTTTTCTGTCCCTACCTTGCCACTCCAGGGGGGATCTTGCAAAATGCCAAGGGTCTTTTGATCAAAACTGAGGGCCAGAGTAAATCAAAGACTTTACTTGCCCAGAATTATGAGAGTAACTTGGCACTTAACTCTCATTAAACTGTCATGAAAGTCAAATGGGGTTTAGGAGGATAAACCTCAGAGGATCCAGGCCTTTTGTATCTAAAATAAAACTTGGGCTTAACTGAAAACCAGCACCAAGATGGTGATTCTGAATTCTTTTCAACCATCTGGAGATGCCTGGTATTTTTAGTTTTCCCTGTTTTTCTGAGAGAGGCATAAAGATAGAACAACTCTGTAGCATAGGGAATATGGAAATCAGTCTTGAGCTCTTACACTGTGACATATTTAAAGCAAAAAAAAGAATGAATAACACCCATTTCCATACCTCCTTCCTGAGCAGCTGCCTTTACCAGAAAAGGAGACACCACTGCCACCTTTCCTCCCAAAAAAGGGAAACCCTGCTCTGTTCTGTGGGTGAGCAGGCAGAAGGGGCAGGGTTGGGAAGGGGAATCAGAGCTGTGGGATCCAAATGGACAGAAGATGCCCCTGACTGTAGAGAATAAAATCTCTTCCATCTCAGTGAGTGAGATCTAGCTGGTCCTCAACACTTCCCTAAAAACCAGCACACAGTTCCCTGCTTGGTGTGGGACTCTCCAGATCCCTCCTGCTGCTCTTCCACACTCTCCTGCAGCACTGGAATACAAAGTCTGCTCCTGAGATCAAGTGCCAAAATGTTAAGAATATATATATATAATTAATTGCATTTTATATTTTGCAATGTATTGGAGAATTGAAGATCTATCTCCCATGGTATAAGACAATATAGGAGACATGCTCCTAGGAGCTTATCTTGCCCAAAAGAAGTAAAATATGATCTACACTTGTTCATGGTATAAACAGCTAAATTGTAATTCTCTCTGATTCAATTCAGTTTGTAAGTAAGGAAAGCAATTAAAGATGCCATTAGCCTGGTGATGAGGATGTTTCCATCCTCCACGTGACTCTTACTTGAGCATCTGTGTTCTTATGAGCAATCCTGTGATTAAATTCATGATCCCTCTGAAGATAATCTCCTAATTTCTGCTTGTTTATTCTCTCTGAAAAATTTTGTCTGAAACCTGAAAATGATACAATTAAATGTATGTAACCTAAAGTAAAGCCAAATTGTAGAAACTGTAGAAATTGTACCTGTTGATTATGTTCTCTGCTCAAGACAAAGATGTTTGCTAGGATTGGCCAAAGGGATTTTCAGAATCTCACTGCTTCAGGCACTTTGTATGACTACATTGTAAGAAATCTGAACAATAGCAGGAAAAACATTTTCCAGAATGGAATCTCCTGGAGTGGGAGCCAGCGTGACCCACAGACTGCTTGCAAAAAAAAAAAAAAAAAAAAAAAAAAAAAAAAAAAGGTAAAAAGGTCTAAGGAAAATCTCTGTACTTGACTTGGAAGAGATCAACAAATGGCAGCTCTGGGAAAGACTGGGATGTTTATTAGCTTTTGTCATCACCCTTTAAAAAAAGATAGCTTGCAATAGCAGGAGCCTAACATAATTAGTACCAGTGAGGGAGGGGTAGGATCTTAACTAGAAGAGGAAAAAATAAGGATTAGGGAGATTTCATATGGGCTTGGAGAATTTAGTCATCCTTGGTTATTTAATGAAGTAACTGAAGTGCTGCTGCTCATAATAACTCTCTTTCAAAAATACTGCACAAGGGTACCAAGGGGAAAAAGAAAAAGTTCTTATTCCAAGAAAGAGTGAAAGCAATTAGCAGCTAGGGAATTATAAATTATACTCATTAATTTAAATTCCTGGGAAAGTACTGACATATTTTCCAACATTTTATTAAAGCACGTGGGAAACCCATAGATTCACAGGCATCAAGGATTTACTGAGAATCTGTCAAGACAATCTAATTCCTTTCTCTCATAGACAGCTGGCCCTGAGAATGGAGAGAAAACAGTGGGAGTCAAATGTCTGGAATGCAGTAAAGCCTTGGCTGCTGTCTCCTGGAACATCCACACAAGGAAGGATCCTCTGGATGAAGTTACTGTGCAGGGAAAGGACATTGAAACTGCAACATTCAGTGACTGAGAGAAAACTGAAGGATTTGTGCCTGATTCTGTGTATGATTTCTGTCCCAGAAAATCCTGTTTGTGCTCTGTCCTGGGTTACAATGTAAAGATGTGTCCAAAGGGATGTATTCTATCACCATCTGCTGAAACCAGGTGGGGCAGTGATCCTTATCTCCATGGGAGATATCCTCTGCTAATGGGCCAGCTGTTAAAACCAGGTGGGGCAATGTTCTTTATCTTTCCATGACCCACCCTTCCTCCAGGAGATAACTTCTGTTAATGGGCCATTGAGTCCCAGTGCATGACTGATAAAATTACATCATTCCTTTGGGAGATGCTCCACCCAGGGGGAGGAGCTAAGCCTTTCCTACCTAGATAAAAACTGAGATTTGGAACACCAAGGCAGCCCTTACCCACTAGGTCCCAGAGGACCAGAGCTACAAGAACTTTCTACAGGATCACTACTTCAGACCACTACATCTGGACTGCTACCACCACCTTAACTAGCAGCGTGCCAGGTTGTATTGTGTCTCTGTCAGTGGGTTTTTTTTTTTTTTTTTGTTTTTTTTTTTTTGTTGTTGTTGTTGTTTTTTTCCCTATTAAATTCTATTTTTGACTTGGAGTCTCTCACTTGTTTTACTTTCAAAACCATTACATACTCTCAGTGCTGACTTGGAAGATGGAATAGAGAGTGTCCTTATTAAATTTGTAAATGCCAGTAAGCTGAGCCTGCAAATGCCCAGGATAAATAAATGTATAAATAAATAAATGTCTGAGAAGAGATGCAGGTCAATAAGAAGAAGTGCTATACTGACCCAGACAGAAATAGTCCACTGCAGAAATACAAGGTGGGGAATAAGTGATGAGGGAACATTAATGCTGAGCTGGGGAGCCTCAGTGACTCAGAGCTGGACATGAATCAGGGACCAACACTTCTAATGCAGCTGCAAAAATGGGATGTGGCAGCCTGAGAGGTTTAAGTGAAAGTGAAGGAGTTTTCTGCTCTTCTCTGCAATGGTGCCACCTCTGGGCCCTGGTTTCAGGGCCATTCTTGAGGAAAGATGCTGCTGAGTTTAAGAAAATTCAGAGCTACAGGGAAAGACTTTAAAGATTCTGTGTAAGAATGAGCAAAATGGGATTGTCTTGCTTAAAGCATTGAAAACTGGGAAAACAAATTACTCCCCAGATGGACAGGAAAAGGAAAAAAAAAAAAATATTTAATTGCAGAAAACAAACACACAAAAAAACAAAAACAAACCAACAGTGTTCAGGTTAGACATTAGAAAAGTTTTCCAATGATAATAGTGAATTTTCAGAACAGCTGAGCCTGCAATATTTTAGTCCCCAGCACTGAAAGTCTCTAAGGACACTGCTGAGGAGTGGCACAGTGCAGTTTTCTGGGGCTGGGGGATAAAGCTGGTGATAAGCTGGGTCTTCCTAGAATGATTCTCTTTGACTTTCTAGAATCCCTTAGTCTCCAGCTGCTGATAATTCTCCATTCTGGAGTAAGGATAAGCTCATTTTTATGGACATTATTTGTCTCTGAGATACCCCTGTACATGCTCCTGCCTGTTTGCTGGGGGAGGTTCTGTTCACACTGCCCCCACTCTCTAATGGTTTTATTTAAAACATACTGTCTTGCAATAACAATATTTATCTAATTTTAGGATATGAATAAGAATTATCCAGTATATTGCTTTTAAAAAACATGAATTACCTGCATAAATGCAACAAAGTGGATATAAACTCAATAGAGGCATGTGTGAAGATACTTGGACATAAACACATTTTGGAGTTTGAACAGACACAAAAAGGAAGCCCTACACATGTGTTAAAGTAGTAAACCTTTGTAATTCAGGTGAAAAGAAAAATATTAAACATATTTCTTTATTTTGTGACTTTACTTGAAGCAGATGCTCTTTGAACTAATAATCTTATATATGGATCAAGCCTCAAGTGCCAGAGCTTTTCCATGAAAATTTCTCTTTAGATCATGCAGAAGAGGTAAAAGCAGTATTGCAGCTGCACAAAATTCTTTCTTTGAAAACTTCACTGTTAAATAACACCAGAAAAAAACCCCAAAGCACCAAAGTTGAAAAAGTTACTGCTGCACTTTCAAAAAACACTTTTCTGTGTTTGAGATCTTCTTGAATTTAATCTCAAATTATTTCTTCTGCTCCTTCCTATCAGTAAGGAATCTTCAATAAACACAGTGTCATGTCAGTGTACTGAAACATGTAATAGCTTAATAATTTTCTCATTTCCTCTATGAAGTTATTCTATACATCCAGAAGCATTGATTTAACAAACTCCTCACATTTTTATGTTTTTAAAAGGATCCTTTCAGAAAAAAACCCACAAACCTATTGCTTATAAAATGACATATTTGTGTGTTTATAAAGAGATTATCTCTCTCATAGCTGATAGTCTCACAAACAGCCCATTCATCTGGATTTTCCCACTAAATCCCTGGGACATGATTCCAGTTGAGATGAGAGCAGGTGCCTGGGGCTGCACTTGGTGCTTACAGTGATGCTCACAGGGATTCCCTTCCTAAGGATTCTACAAATAGTTTGGCTCCTAGAAGAAATATTTTTCAGGAAGCTGCCTAAATAAGGAAAAATTTGGGAAATGAGTTCCACTTCACCTCACTGAAATGCATGTTGTTGATTTCAGAAGAATTTATTGAAAGTACTTTAAATCTGTTTCAAAGCTGCTCAGAGTAACCAAGCTCCTAGCAGATAAGACTGAGATATGATTGTTTCCAAGCAGCAGACAATCCCAGAATGATAAGCACTTGATCAGCCCAATCCCTTTTCCTGTGTGCCCCCAACCCTGTGACTCCCACTTTGAAAAGCACAGGCAGGAGGGAGGGACTGGCACCCAACCACTCCCAGTTTGCTGCAGCTCCAGCACTGCTGCCCATTTCAAACAGCATTGATGGTACCTAAACACCTTCCATACAATCCCCCCCAAAATTAACAGCAGAACACAGAAAACCCAAATAAAGGTGATGAAATACAAATCAAGACTGTTAAAATACATAGGACTTTGGGTTTGTCTTCTTGTGTCCATTAGAGGTTTCTGTTAACTATAATATTATTTTTAAATATTTTTTTCTGAAAAATCAAATGAAATTATTGTTTATGGTTTGATCATGGTTCTAAACATAGATCTGCACGTGGAGGAATTAACTGGGGTTCTTATCCAGAACCAGCCCTCTCTTTCTCAGTACTAGCTAAACAATATTTCTGAAGAGAGCAATATTTCTGGAGCTTCTTAGCAATCAGGCTGATGGAGTGAAATAAGCAATCCACTCTGGCTTGTGCCCTGCTACAAATAGAACCTGTCTGAGCTACAGCCTGAGCACAGCCAGAACTGATAAAGGACAGTGACAATCCCTGATGTCACCATTGCTAAAGACACTCAGCAAAACACAAAAAGACTCAATGTACATAATGGGATGCAGACTCCCCAAGCTGGGTATAATAACACCAAAAAGAGAGACTTTGTTTCAGTAACCCTGGTTAACCCTGGTCTCTTTCAGCACTAATGAATTTTGCCCATTCCTGCTTCATGTAGGAAACCTTTCATGTGGTTTCAGCAACCAGCTGAGCTTCTTTGAAAAATCATATGCCTGATAAAATGGAAAAGATTCTGTTCCAGTTAGATATCAGCCTGTTGGCAGCCATGGGCTATTTTGGGAATCATGCTTCCAATACTGCACGTCAAGCCAAGATATCAACTTCTGCCAAGGATACAGCTTGATGGGGCTTTAAAAGGACTTCACATTTTCTACCAGATCTTAAAAAAAATATTTCTGTAATAGCTTTTTCTTGATTCTGCTTAAATCAATATTATAGTAAGTTAAGGTATTTACTATTCTGTAGCAAAGAATATTACATGCACCTTTTAATAGTATTTGAATATAATTCAGCAAGGTGCTTTAACAAGTGATTACTGCTAGTATGTATTTCAGGGTACAGGCATGTCTCTTGCTGAAGAAAAACCTAAATTACTGAGGGTAAATTCTGTGTCAAATTTTCAAAAGCAGCTTTTCAGTTTACTGCTTGGCCAAACTGGTGTGTTGCTAAGAGTCAAAGTGTAATTCTGGAGAAGAATTCCAGCACCTCTGCAGATCTCCAACCTTCTAAAAACTCCACTGCTGGAAGACAAGTTCTTCTGTAAGGACTGGAAATGATGAGAGGGATGGTTTCCTTCAGTCTGTGTTCTTCACCTCCACAGATGCTCACTGACCCCACTGCATGAGCACATTTCTCTCTGAAATGTCCCTGCCTGGGGGTTGTCCTGTTGGCCTTGCTGGGGACAGGGTGGCACTCAGGGTGTCCCTCTCCTCCCCTCACTTAGCACAGATTTTCTCTTCTTCACAGCCCTCAGTTTTATTGGATCTTAATTACGAATCAGACTTCCACATTTTTAATCAGCTGTGGCTAAAATTGTCCCACGGGTATAAAGCATCTCCAGGGAAAGAGAATAAGAGTATGATAATATAAATCTCATTTTCATACAAAGCTAAGCTGCACAGAAAATGACTGTCAGTGATTTAACTTCCAAGAGTTCAGTGGAATTCTCCCAGGACTTCAGCTGATTCCTCCTTGTCTCAGAAGGCAAATCTGGGCAAGAATCATTAGACTTGCTTCTTTCTTTGCCTGAGAATATCCAGTGATTGAAGTCACTGTCCTCAAAGAGAGCATCTTGTCTGAGAAATTCCAGGGACAGTGACCCCCAGAGTGGAAGATGATTCTGCTGCTCTGCAGGTTTTCCAGAGACACTGACAAAAGACAGAAGGAAAAAAGTCCAGTGTGTACCATGGGAAGGCCTGGTGAAAATTTTCTGGATCCAATTCCTATTCTGTTTTTACATTTTTACCTTGGTGAAAGACAGCTTAAAAGTCTCCAGAAAATGTGTATTTGGATATAAAATCTGAAATAGTGCCTGACACTCTAGCAAGTCTCAAATAAGTGGATGCCTGTTGTCTGCTGTTTTTATTGAATTCATCAAAAATGCTCCTTTTCTGATTTGGAACAGACTGGAACTAAGGAAGAGGGCTGACAGACTTAAGGGCCAGTGCTAATAATTGCTCTACAAATGTTTCTTGGGGCTTCCAAGCCTTGAAAATAATGAAGTATTTATTATATTTCTTTTTAAAAAAAAATTAAATCATACCAACTTAAGAGGCAAACTTGGAGATCCCTTTAATGACTCTTTCCTACTGGCTTAGAATTGTTTTTTATGTACAAACTCTCCTTTCTAGAGGTGAGACTTTTACAGGAGTCATTTGAAATTGGTGGCTGATTGTTTTTGCTATCAAAACAGCAGTGAGCTGTGAAAAATACCAAAATTTCTCCCAGCAACCATGTGCCTGGAAGCTGATTTCAAACTTATCTTTGGAGTTTCCATGTATCTTGTAATGCCACTGAGTCCTGCAGTTTTGCAGGAAAGGTCTGCTGTTCCCACTCGGGTTGGACTTGTGCCCAGGTGAGGAGCAAAGGGACAAAGCTCTGCCCCAGTAAAACCAGTGCCAGCCAGCTCAAGAGGCCCATTAAAATAGAAATAGTTCAGACAAGTGGTGCAGCCACACAAAATTTTCCTGGCAGGGAAGGAAAGGGGTGCTCTTGAGCTGGCACATGAATGTCAGGCTCAGGATTCCCCCGCTGTGGTGATCTCACCCTAAACCCTAAGAGGGGCTGCTCTAGTCATGGTTTAGCTGCAAAATAACATTTCCCCTCATTCAGGGAGGATGACAGAAACCCAAAATGACCTTCTTCTGTTCTTTTCATACTTCTAGAACCCAGTTGTTTCAGTGAAACCTTCAGAAAGCCAGGATGTGGGAATGAGTTTCCTTTGCCCATCTCCCTGTCATCCTCCAGTTTGATTCATTCTTCAGCAGCCTTTAGGATTAGGTCTTTTGATACTTTGGAGTTTCAGAGAAAATAAGTAAGAAAGGCTGATTTTTTTTTCATTTCAGCTATTGAGAGTGTAGACTTTTGCAATTATTTGATGGCCTGACAGCAGAGAATGTGATGACTCACAGAAGGCAATGAGAGAGAAAGCAATTGTCTTTCACAGACAGAGTGAGTGAAATGACACAAAATGGAGTTTTATTTCAGAGATTTCCATAGTAACGGCAGAAGCAAGTCATTTGTACAGATTCAGAAAGATTCACAAGAACAGACCTAAGACAGAAAACACTTTGAGATCACAGATCTGAGAAGGTCAAAAAGAGCCACCTTCTTCCTCCAAAATGCCCTTCCAAGGTTGGCACCTAACAAACACAAAGGAAGCAAGCAAGCCATGAACCAGACAGAAATCTGGACTCAGCTGCTGATTCTTGCATTGCTGTTGTCTCCTCTCCCTGCCACCAGGTCTGGGCTCCCTGACCCACTGAGGGGTGTCCCAGGCTGGAGGCACCAAAAGGGAAAGGACTGGGAGCACTTGTGAAAAACAAGATTCACTCTCCTGGTAGATTTTAAAAGGTTTAATAAGACACAAACAGTAAAGCAAAAGGTTCTAACAGGGTGATGGAATTCAGCCAAGCTGTTTTGGAGAGACCCCTAAAATTCATGTTACATGTTTATAGACCTATCATGCATTTTCAAACTTTTCTATAAACTATTCTCTATATTCTAGGAGCTGTTTTGCATGGCCACTCTTTGAGTCTGCCTTTTTGGAGTATACATATTTTTGGTTGTGATTTTAATTTATTTTTCTAAAATTTGGGCTGTGGTCTTCAATTTCTACAGGTAGTCATGCTGGTAACTGGTGTATCAGCAGCAGGTGTCTTCACTGGGTGTTATCCAGCCAAGCAGGCAGTTCATTCACTACAAACACACTTTATCAGCTTATGTTACTGCTAAAGAAAATATCTTAAAAACCATTTCAACACTACACATAGAGTATTCACCCTAATATTTGCAAAAAGCCAATACCATAATATGAATTTATGACCCACTGACTCAGGAACTCCTTCCTGCCCTGCTCCCTCAGCTGAGATGTCACCTTGAGCTGCAGGAGCTCCCCAGCCCCTGGCAGCCCCACAGCAGGGTGGGGAGCTGGGCTGTGGCGAGCACTCAGTGACTTTAGCAAGTCACACTTCCCTGCTAGAGCTATTTATAGCCACCCCCAGATTATGCAAGGATTCCCAGAACACTGCAGACTCCAGTTGGAAATTATATCTGCATAGCCTGGAGTTTATCAAGCAATATTTTTAAAAGCCCATTGTTAGCAGAATGAACTTCTTGCAGTTAAAGCTGCAGAAAAGCAGAGGTGTATTTGGATGGATTCCATGCAATAAAGAAGTTAATTTTGTTTTGTTTGCCAGGTAATTTTGATAATTTATGTATTTTTAAAACCCCAAAATGTTAGTTGCATTTTTTAAAAGCCTGAAAACCCAACATGAATGGCTCATTTGATTAAAAAGTGAGATTTTCCTGATGTTTGAGACAGTATATTTTAGAAAGCATGAGGGAATGTGAATAATTTGGACAAGAATACCTGAATTTCAATATTTAAATATCAATGTGCTTTCAAATTTCTGACAAAATACAGTACCTTGCTATCCATTCAGCCATGGGATAGGAACTTTCAGTGAAATCTTGTTTTGTGTTGCAAACGTTACAAATTTCTTAAACTTTCATGTTGAAAATAGCAAATAAGAAATAAGGACTTAAAATATTTCAGTGACATTTGAAAACCAAATAATCCACAAGAAAAGCAACTTAGTAGGAGAGCCACATGGATATAAAAATAAAATACATATTTCACTCAACATCCATATTTTCAGTGGAAATACACTGTACACAACTGCATCTATTTCTTTTCCTCCCAGCTCTTACACCATGCAAATTTGAAGGACTTTTATGCTTTGAAATAGGTCAGTTGGCAGAGCTAATTCTTAATTTTTAAATGGCTTGTCACTCCTGAAGCAGGAATATCTGAAAGTCAGGTTCAAGAATACCCATTGTGAAAATTTGGCTGTGTTTTGCCAAAAGGAAAATAGATTCATAATTCTATTGCACAGTTTATTATCACTGAGCCATCACAGATTTTCACTGAAACACAAAATACAGACACAGGTTTGAGTCAGGTCTGTTCAAAAATATAACTCAGAATGATCATTTTCATGCCAGTGCACTCATTAATTTCAGAAGTGGATTATTGATGGGTCCTGATTTATTTCAGACAGTAAAACAGTGAAACTCTGTTCACTGGTTTGCTGGTTAGCTGACCTATCCAAGAACAAATTTTGCTTTTCAGTATAAAGTGAGCTTTGGAGTCTAACAATAAATACAGCTACAGAGTCTGCACAGTCATGTTCAATAATAGGCTCACTTAGTAATGTGCCTGGGCTTGATTGTGATATTTCATGAAATGTCTTAAATGTGCTAAAACAACTAGAATTAAAAAACTCAACATCTGTGCTTGATTTAGAAACTGGAAGTGAGCAGTTTCCTATCAACCTGTTAATGCAGCATTCAGATCTCTGTGCCTACATGTCAGGCTCTATAGTTCAGTCCATTAAAAACATAAAATAATTGGGAAGAAGGGACAGAAGAAAGGGGGTGGTTTCTAGACCCCAGCATAATGTGGAAGGGATTTTTGTGGTATTTTTGTTTAGTGATGTCACCTGCACCTTTAGTGTCACTCAAATTTGAACCTGGGAAATGCCATTTTTCTGTCAACAAACTGTGGAGAGAATGATGTGAGCTCAGCTGTGTCCCCAGTTATCCATCATTGATGGGCTGGGCTGCAATGTAAACCCTCAGGAGTAACCTTAGAGTCAGAAAGGAGCCAGATTAGGCAGGTTTAATTCCCCAGGAGTTGTTATTTGAGCCTTTCCTCCCAGACCCCTTCATTTTTGGATCCAGCCTTCTGCCTCCCACGCTGGTCTGGCCCCTCAGCCTCTCCCCCAGGGTGTGAGGAGCCCATTTTTAGCTATCTGGGACAAAGTTAGCAGTGCTGCTCTTCTCACTGGGCACAGTGTGCAGCATCTATTCCCACACTAGGAGAGTATTTAGTAAGGTCACAAGGATGCCTACTCCTTATCAAACACATTCCCTGGAAACTTGGCAGGGGTTTCCTTTTACAGGAATTCAGGCACAAATTAATGGCATTTGTTTTAGACTTATTTAAATTTCTCAGTGTTTGTGCAGAAAGAGATTTGCATTACCAACAGAAAATATAACAGAAAATTCTTTGTCAGCATCTTTCAAAGTCTGATTTTGCTCTTGTTAAATTGATTTGGAATCCATTTCATTGATCAGTTTTGGTAGAGTTGCTTCACATTTGTACTAGAAGCACGCTGTGTTTACACTACTAAGATTTATTTTAATCTATTTGACCACTTCATAAGGGAGAAAATGGAGTTTTTAACATCATTTTCAAGATTATAACAATGAGGCTGGAGACAAACACAGAGTGATACATGCAAGGGTGCAATTTTCCACATTCAGAGAGGATCTTGTGTAAACCAGAGACACAGAAGTGATGGAGGTGTGGCTTCAAACGAAAACAGAGCCCTGCAGAAAGACAAGACTTGGTCAGAACATTGTGTCTGTCTGCCCAAAAATCTGTGGGAAAGAGGAGAATCCCCCTCAGACTTTGTTTCTTGTCCTCTTTTCCAGTGGAAAGTGTCTGTGTGTGCTGGGCACATGGCCAGGAGCAGAGAGGTGCAAACTGAGCACAGGTGAGCACTGCTGGTCCCCCAGAGCATCTGTGCCAGCACAGGGGGCTCCTCAACCCTGCTCCAGCCACAGCAAACAGGATGGAGTGAAGAGCTCATCACAGTGCACCCAATGGAAAAAGATGGGATATGCTATGTCCTTATTTTTGGGAAGAGCCTTTTTTAGAAAACTTATTAAAAGGGGAAAAAGAAGAACAGGAATAGAGTTATCATTACAGGCAAAAGCTGAATAGAGCCACAGTAAATGGATGAGGGAGCTCAGAGCACTCTGAGAATGCAAGAATAAAAAAAAAAATTTTCATGTACAAAAATCTGTTATGGCTCTTACAAAATATTGCATTCAGCTCTGTATCCTGAAAGCAGAATATCCACAGCCCATACACAAAACAAAACATTTGCTGTGGCATCATCAGCTGGGGTTTGCCCATTTATTATGCATTGAGGCCCCTCCTCAACTTCCTCAGCCTCAGGCAGAAATTGGGATGTGAAGATGGAGAGTTCATTGGTTTCAATGAATAGAAAAAGGCCTTGTACAATCCCTGTACAATCAGAGCCCAGGGATCTCCTGAGTCCTTTCCCAGGCAGGCAGAGCAGGTGCAGCAGGCAGCAGAGCTGTGCTCCCACTCCTACACCTTCATCCCCAGCATGCTGGAATGGCACCCTGGATGTGCAGAACACCCTGGCCAGAAACACCACCTCACCATTTGGGAAAAACCCCCCTCCAGAGCCCAGCACAAGAAATCCTCCCAGCTTTGTGTCCCAGTGAAGTCTTCCAGAGAAGGACACCTCTTGTCAGAGGCTGGCAGAGAACAGCCACACTTTGGGAACTCTCACATCTGCCTCTGTGACCTTGAACAAGTAATTGTTCTGTCTGGGCCTCAGGGTGCTGCCTGGAAAACATTTGCAGGGGTTCTTGAGGATAAGATTGCACAGCCCTTGAAATACAATGGCACTGAGGATGAGAAAAGCAGAAAAACTTTTTTTGGAAGCACATCAGCTTTCTACTTCAACTATCAGAGAAACCCCCCAGCTGCACCAGAGTTCAAGTATGGGGGTCAAAAAAAGGCTGTGATAAGAGAGGGTTCCTGTGGATACTGGTGAGAATCAGGGGGAAACTCAAGCTGCATTTTCCCCTGGTTCCCAGCAGTATCCACAGGCTGCCAGCTGTGCTGGTGGGCAATGCACATGCCTTGTGGCACTTGCCCACCCTGCTGACTGATAAAATGCAGTGTCCTGGCCACACAAAGGGGCACCACCCATGGAGGTGCTCTGGGAAGGGCAGATCCTGGAAGCCTGCACCCAGCAGGACACATATAATATATAATATTAGATATATTATATAATTATATAATATTATATAATATTATATAATATTATATATATATATAATTATTATTATATGTGATATAATTATATAATGGCATTCCCTCTGTCACACACTGCTGCTGTGGGATCACAGCTCAGTGCCTCCTGCCTGCCCTGCCTGGAAGTGCCAGTGTCAACACTCAGCCAAAAATAACCCCCTGATGGATGGCATGGATACTCCACAGGCACCCAGGCAGCTTTTTATAGCAGCCCTTTGATTCCAGATACCAACCCTGGGCTATTTTGGGCACACAGGCTCGAGGAAACATTCATGATCTTTAGCTTACATGACTACTTGTGCACACAGGTGCTGTCAGAGTTTTTGTGGCTCTTCTTGAAGATATGGAATATATTTATCCCACTGGACATTTGTATTCATGGAGGGAGAACTAGCCTAGAAAATGGAGACTGTACTATCACATGAGGTTTTCCAAATTGTTGCTGGAGTCTAAAGGACTTGTCACTTTGAGAAGTCCTAAGATGTGTGATAGTTTGATACTCAATGTAACTGAAAAGAATAATTTTGAATTGGATTAACTAGAAGTGAAATGTAACCTTGGGATGACTTTGATGCATTTCCTTGTTTAATGACTAGGGGAGGATATAGATATATACACACATACATACATATATATATATCTATATATATCCTTCTGGCAGATAGAAGTTCACTATTTATTGATGGTGCAGATGTCCTTATCCAAACATTTTTTAAAACAGAATGTACCTCTGGTACAACTCTACCAGCCACAAACAGCACTAGAATCTCCTGTGTGGGCAGAGCCCTTGCTATGTTACCTCCCATCAGTTCAGTATAGCAGGGGAGCAGAATAGGAACATTTTGGCAGCACCACCTGCTTTAGTCATTACTATCAACGCTCTGGGGAACTGTATTTCTGATATTTACTATTGTAGTCAGAGGCAAATCTCAAGGAAAAGTGTCTAGATGGTAAATGTCCTGTAGCTTGAGGAATGCTGGCCAGATCAGATCTAGTTTACCACTTAACCTAGTTTACTAATCTTCACATCACTGGTAAGATTTTTCAAAGGAAGATTGTAATTTCCATGACAACCACATCATCTGCAGCTGATTAAATACTAGCTCAAAATAACAAATCAACTTTTACCTAGGAAAACATAACACCAGGAGACAGGAACAAGCTCTGGAGGGACAACTTTAAAAGAGAGAAGAGGCCTTGTAAGGTGCCACATGTGGAATTCTATGTCCAGTGTGGGCTTTGCTGCTGTCCAAAGCCTCCAGTTCAGAAAGTCTCTCCTCCCTGCAGCTGGCACCATCCACAGAACAGAGAGCAGCCTCTGTATTATCCAGGACAGCAAAAACAAATCCATGGCCCAGCATCAGAAAAGCTGAAACAGATCCCCAGCTGTCCTTTGAAATTTCTCATTGAAGTTTCTTGCTCACGTTACCTTTCAATATGACTTTATAGCCAATCTAGGCAAAAAATACACAAAAAATGCATTAAAAAAACCAAACCAGTATTGTGAACACTGCCAAAGTTTGAAATAATTTTAGAAGTTAATTCACAGCAAGTCTGTGAATAAGACCTTATTTCTTCAGGAAATAAATCTGGTCCTAAATACCAGTTCATTAAGGCTGCTCAAGGCTGGAAGTAGGGTGATTCCAACTTGTCCTATTTTACAGAGTATTCCCAAGGTATGCTTTAAGACTACAGAATGCAATTCATTTCCCAATTACTATGAAAGGATTAAAAACCTGCCCAGATTAGATTCAAAGCCTGTGCAGCAATTGCTAGAGCTGAGTATTTTCATATACCTATGCATTTCAGCTGTTCCCTGATGATAAAACCCCCTGGTCATCAAGGAAAACTCAGTCCTTCAGCCTTTCTCCCCTAAGGCACACTAATGAATTCATTCATGGATGTTAATCCAACTAGGAAATTGCTCCTCTGTACATAATCTCCTTCTCCTTTAGCATTTGATCATTTCAAAAGCTGGAAGAGGGACTATGACCTTCATGGAAACACTAAAATTAGAAGAATAAATGAAAATGAAAGGACTGAAAGGTTACTACACTTATGGTTAAGGTAGGGGGGGTGGAAATTGCCTTTTATTTTTAAAGCTGACCTACAATATCCATACATCTGTGCATGGGTATCCCTATGCTTTAGCAGGTTTCTTCTTTACCTTTCCAGGTCTCCATAGTCTGGTCTAGCTCCAGGAAAAGCCCATTGAAAATTATATATTTTGTTGTTCTGTATCTACCCAAACTGCTTTATTTGGGAAAACAACAGAAAACAGGCCAAACTAAAATTAATAGAGAGTCACAACTTACTGTCAATCAGAGCACAGGCATCAGAAGAATAAGTAGTAACACAATGAGTTGATTTGGGTGGGAGAAAGTTCTCTTCCCTTACCTTAGAAATTCAGCAGTTATTTTTAATTCTGCCATTTGTCAGAAAATGTACCAAAATGAGAGCTTAAGAGAGATGCAGCCATAATCAGAGGGGAGCTGCATTGTCATAAACCATCTTTCTCTCAATTTATTAGTGCTATAAAATCTGACAGAAAATCAAAGTGGAAGAAACACTTTTGCTGAATGTTCCTAGTGTGGGGTGTCTGTCAGGAGTGACCATCATGTAAGCTACAGACAACTCTCAAATAATGTCTGAAATAGCCTTGTAATTTAGTTTTTAAAGGGGAAAATTGAAACAACTATCAATTAAAGATAAAAAACACTGGACTGTTGTTTTTGTATCTAAGTGTTATCAGCCTATTTCCAAGATTTTTAGAAGTCCTCAGTGTCAGAGCTGAGCCCCATTGCTTGGGTACAGTGCAAATTGTCAGGTGAAAAATCTCTGGGGCCTTTTCTCATTCAGATTTAGCAGATTTCTAAACCCACACGTGGAAGACTGGGACCACAGTGAATTACATAGCTTAAAGTATTTCCATAATTAGAACTATAAAAGTCTGAAGAATGTCCAAAATAAGAGCTGCTAAAGAATCTGTCCTAGAAAATAGATGCACTGGAAACACATTTCTGATAGAAGTTTTCATTCCCCTTGCTGAAAACCAAGAGAAGCCCTGCAGGAAAAGCCCTTTTCACTATTGCAAAACCTTTATTTATTAAATTATTTAAAATTATTTGAATTATTTATTAAAACCTTCTTTATTGCAAATTCTTGATTTTTTTTCTCTAAACCAAGCATCTCTGCACACAGCACCTCTGTTCCCCTTACCTCCAGATTTCAGCAGTAATTTCCTGCCTCTTTTCTGGCAGGGCTGGGATATTTTTACTGTAAGCAGGCAGTGCTCAGGGTTTCCACCTGCTCTGAGTTGTGAGGCAGCAGCAAAATAACTCCCAACTGCTGTTTGTGTCCTGGAGCAAAAATCTGGAGAGATCCAGCTTTGTTCCTTTGAGTGGCACAGAGTTTAGACATTCTATCCACAGCTGACACAGTTCCTTCTTGTATTTAGTTCAACTCTTTCATTTCTACCACATACCTGGAAAATAAAATAAATTTTAAGGTGCCAGATGATGAGCCATTTTTGCCTAAGTGGAACTGTAAAAAAGAATACACTCTAGCTCCTAAGAGGAATTGATTGAAATGTAGGCTGTCAGCCTATTAATTGCAGAACAGACACAAAAAGTTGGCCAAAATGGATAAATAATGATATTGCATTCCATTTAGAGTGTAGTGAGATGAGCTACCTACTTTGCTTTTGTATGCAGTCACTCCAGTAATACAGAATTATTCTAGTTTAGTTGGATCAGTTATTTGAGCATTCTAGGCAAATATTGAGAGCTAATTAAAGCTGAGCTGCTACTCTTTTTCTACTCTGTGTATTGGTCACAGCTTGACTTTGTTCTCTCATTGGAGCAATGCTGCTTCTGTAACTTATTTTTCACCACCTGAACAAAGTGCTTGTGTGTTTTCATACCTCCAGTTCCAGCACTGCTCTCTGTGCTGGATCAGACTCATTAACCCCCTATTTCCATGAGTACAAGTAATTGGAATGCTGGTTCTTTAACAGGCAAGTTCTGGCTGTGGTTATTCATAAATATACCTCTAAAAAACCCAAAAATATGGTGCTGCAATATCAGGCACTGCTTTGCTGCTTTAGAGATGGCAAATCTTGCTGTGCATAAACTCAGGAAGCAGAATGCTGGGTGGATATATCCCACACTGATATTATTTACCTTCAAATTGAAGTTTGGTATGACAAGTGCTATTTCAAATGTGGATAAGAGTTAACCTATTTGAGACTTTGAGAAGGCTTTGGAAAGCTTGGTTAATACTTTCAGCAGTGTAGTGGAACACTACCCCTTTTATACTCAGGAGGAGATGATTTTAAAATAGTCATAGATTAAAAAAAATAAATAAATAAATAAAAAGATAAAAGAAAAAAGTCTTTAAGGAAGAGAATACTGTTTAAGCCTGTGTAGCATTTTGATGTTCAGAGGTTCAGCTGCTTTCTGCTTACATAAATACAGCTTTAGTCAGTCACATCTCCTGAGGATAACTCTTGGCTCTTCATTTTGTGTTTTTACTACCAAAAAATGCCTTCACACTGAGTGAACTCCTCTTACAAGATTTGAATGGTAATAATGAGATAGAAGTAACAAGACCTGGAGAGTAAAAAGCAACACATGAAGCAGAGAGTTGTCATCAAAACTTAAAAATACATCACAAAAATCGAGTGCCAAATGGACATGAGGGTTAAATGCCAGAGTTGGAAACTTTGAGGAGAACCTATCAAAGGGGACAGAGATAAAGCCTCCACACCAACCATCAGCTGCAGACCATCAATCCTTGCCTGACACAAGTGGATTTCACTCAGCTACTTGGAGTTTTCAGTGTTCTAGAGGGAGCTGTTATGCTTCAGTCACACTCAGTGTTACACAAAGATTATGTGTTTGAAAATAGAGATCAGAATCACACAAAGAATCAGTTGGTTTCAAGATTTCTCCATTTTCTACAAGTTATAGTTAGCACTTTTTAAGCTGGACTGTCTGGCCTTTGGACACAAGCAGATTTTGAAGACAGGCTTTCTGAAAAATTCTCATGGATTTCCTTTTTTCCCATAGAATTCCAGGTTTTTAACTCCATGTTTTCACCCACTCCTGACTCAGAAGGAGTAGTGATTGGTAGCAATCACTTCATAACAACAGGGAAAGCTTTCTGTCCTTGTTACCAGGACAAATGTGTTCTCAGATAATTATTTCACAGTATAATTGGCATAAACTCCCTCAGCTCAGAACACCCAAAGCTGTGAACATCCTGGCTCAGCAGTCTCAGCCTCTGCAGCAGACACCCACAGTGAGAGACAACCCAGAGTTCCTGCTTGCCAAAGACCTGTTGGAAGCCCAACAGAGTATTTTGGGCCAAATTATTGGAGGACTACTACTACTACTATTACTACTACTATTCATAATAATAATGTTTTGCATTTTTATATTATAATTATGATGTGGTGATGATGAGGAATGAAAGTATCCCCAAATGAGCCAGTTTCTTTAATCTTGAGGCACCAAAGAACAGGGACAACCTAGTGCCATTGGGTCATCTCAGCTCTCCCAGCAGTGTGGTAACTCCTTGGAATTGCCAGGCAAATTATGTGCTCTTAACAAAAAAAAAAAAAACAAAAAAAAAAAAAACAAAAAAACAAAAAACACCAAAACATCACTCAGCCATTAACAGAGGTCAGCCCTGGAGACAGAGAGCATTCACAAAGGATTTATAAAGCTCTCCCTAAGGAATGATCCACATCTCTACTGTGCAGGAAGCAGCACATTCCAAATTCAACCATGGCAGGAGTTTCTTCCCAAGGAAAAATGGAATAAATGTGGCCTTGAGGACCAATGGCAATGTAATGTCATGATTCCACCTGGACCAGCCTGCTTAACTCTTAGACAGAGAAAAATTTTAAAATTAATACTTGGTTTTATATAAGCTTATTCTGAATAAACCATTTAACTTTAAAAAGTGCTGATGGAATTTCTGAATTGCCTTTTCATAGGAAATTAAGATTTTTCATTCCTACCCTGAGGGGAGGAAAAATGTTTTGCAGAGTTTATTTCCCTCTAATATTTTGTTGATTACCTCCAAACATTCCAATTTTTATCCTGTGAAAATCAGCATGTAAGTCTGTGAAATGTGATTGAACAATCCAGTTTATTTAAACCAACAGAAAATTACATCTCATTTTTAAATGAGAATCAGAGCTCCATAGGCCATTGAAAAAGCTGTGGTTGTTTTAAAACTTATTTTTTAAAGAAGGACCTTTTCATAAATTAAAAATTACCACTTTAAATCACTTTAGTGATTGCCCTAATGCTGTAACTTGGCAGGTTATAGGCTTTACAGACAACTTGTAAATCTTCCAAATAGGCATCAATCATAGAAGTAATTGCATGGTCTTTATAAAGCAATCTGAGCAATTATGCTCCTATACAAAAATCAATTTCCCCTATAACCAGCGATGAATCAGCTGCCCATTAATGAATAAAGATTGTGAATCATCATCTTTAAAAGATTTAAGACTGGGAAATGTAACAGCTTCTTAAAATTGGCTCCTGAGCTTGTCTGTTCTAGTGGCTGCATGTCTGAGGTGGTTGAGAGTTTTTTTCCAGTGTCCCAAAGTTAATCTGATGTGCAGCTTGGAACTGCCCCTCTCAAGGACCCACCCTCTGTGTGGGAATGTCCCCTGCTCTCACCTGGGCTGGATAACATCACAGAGTGTGATGGTTTTGAAAGCAAAACTTGGAGTGAGAGACTCCAAGTCAGAAATACAATTTAATAGGGAAAAAGAGAAAAATAAAACACATGCAATAGTACAAAAGAAAACCCACTGACAGAGCCAGAATACAACCTGACACCCTGCTAGTTAGCGTGGTGATGGCAGTGCAGATGGTCTTCCTGGAGCAGTAACCCTGGTAGCTCTTCTCCTCTGGAAACCAGTGGGTAAAGGCAGCTTTTGTGTTCCAAATCTCAGTTTTTATCTAGGTAGGAAAGGCTTAGCTCCTCCCCCTGGGTGAAGCATCTCCCAAAGGAATGATGTAATTTTATCAGTCATGCACTGGGACTCAATGGCCCATTAACAGAAGTTATCTCCTGGAGGAAGGATGAGATGTGGAAAAGATAAAGAACATTGCCCCATCTGGTTTTAACAGCTGGCCCATTAGCAGAGGATATCTCCCATGGAGATAAGGATCACTGCCCCACCTGGTTTCAGCAAATGGTGACAGAATACACCCCTTTGGGCACATCTTTACATTGTAACCTAAGACACAGAGTCACAGAATCAACCAGGATGGAAAAAACCTTTGAGATCATCCTGTGACCCAACACCACCCTATCACCACACTCAGTGCCACATCCAGCCTTTCCTTGAACACCTCCAGGGGCATTGCACAAAGCTAAAGAGCCTCCTTCAGCTCAACATTTTTGATCAGTTCCTAATTTCCTGTGAAACAATTCCCTCCTCTGCCAGTATCAATTAAACAGGGTGTGAGTCAGATGGGACTAACGAGGCAGGGCAGCATCAGTTCCTGCAGAAATTCAGTGAGCTAATGGTAATTGGCAGCTTTGATCAGAGGCAGCCAGTCCAAGCATGGTGTCTGTGTTTTATGGTTGGGGAGTATTGCATTTAAACCACTAACATGAGAAGGCAAGATACACCATGGAGACTTTCATATAGAATAACCCAAATTTACTTCTGCTTGCCAAAGTTTTGTACTTTGTGAGTATTTTACATCCTTTCCTCAGTCTTTTTGCTGAGACTTGTCTTTACGAATTTTGTTTGTGTATGCCTAAAAAAATTAGGCAATGTATTATTTTTAATCTCTTCTTTTTATAAGCATTGTATATGATGTAAGCCAACACATCCTTTGCCAGAGGGAAAAAAGTTTGCAAATCCTCAAAGACCAAAGGAAAAAGACCAGCATGCAAAGAAGTATTTCAGTCATTTTGAAACGAGCAAGACAAATTTATTTTTCAGGCCACTGCATGATTTTCTGTCACTTTCCTTTCCTTAATCAGTCCTGGCTTACAATATAGCCCATAGCATAATTAAGATCACTAATTTAATCAGAAATTGAAATAGGTTTTTAAAAGTCAGTTTGTGCTTTCAGCTCAGAACCTAAGTCAGCCAAATGTGAGGTGGTAGTTTTGAACTGTGTACACAGAATTTTTGCTCCAGTCTCCAAGTCTTGTGAGCTCCACAAACACTAAAAAACTGCTTAGACCGATTGCCCATTCACACCTGCTTGGTTTTAGAGAATGGTGTTTGGTTTTTTGGATTTTTTTTTTTTGGAGAAGGGAGCAAAATTTTAATAAGGCACAATTCAAATAATTCAATTGAATTTGAATTCAATTCAAATTTGAGCTTTAGGTTTCATTCTTCTGACTTCAGAATACTCTAGTTACTATTTAGATAGTCTAATTTTGCCACAAAATCCATCTACATAGGTACATAAGAAATTTCCAGTTTTAGCGAAGTGAAAGAATGATTTCTAAAATAAGTGTAAATAAACACAGTAGGAAAGACAGACTTCACCTTGAAGTTATGGAAGTTATGTGCATTAACAGTAGAAATGACAAGCACAAGAAATAAACAAGTCACAAAGACCACAACAAAATGTAATTTCAGGTACTGCCTGTATCCTTCCCATTAGGGTGGTATAAGCATGTCTAAAAAAGCATTTGCAGTTTTGTCTAAATCCAGCAGCCACCCTGATCACCCAAAATCCATGTGAGAAACAGCTGGGGAAAACAATCACCTGTCTTGCCTTTACCATTGCTTCTTTTCTTAATGCAGTACTGTGAACAGAGAAAAGCCATCTTTATCTTTCAGACACAAACATTAGATGTTGTATTTTCAAAAAAAGATTTGTAGCCAACACAATTTTTCAAAGTTGGAAGTATCTCTTTCAATAGAGCTCTGAAAAGATCAAATGCTTGGCATGACTAGATGAATTTTGCAGTTCTGGGTGTGAACAAGAAAAACACCTCATGTCAAAGACATTTCATAGGGAGGAGGAGGAAGCAGGGCTTGCCCAAGGGCTGCTCATGCTGAGTCTGAGCTCAGAGCTAGGCACTGCCAGGGCTCACAGCTTTTATCTGTTTCTAGCATGGTCTGATCTCAGCAAACTCTCTCCCTCCACTGGGTGAGTGCCCTTTATTCCTTTCTCAGGCACTTACAATATATGTATTTTCTTGCATGATTTGTGTGAGGAGAGGAGAAGCTTTGGGCTGAGCTCAGGGTGGCCTTGCAGGGCCTGAAGGAGCTGCAGGAAAGATGGAGAGAGACAATTGGCAAGGGCTGGAGGGACAGGAGCCAGGGAATGGCTCCCAGTGCCAGAGGGCAGGGCTGGATGGGATATTGGGAATTAGGAATTGTTCCCTGGCAGGGTGGGCAGGCCCTGGCACAGGGTGCCCAGAGCAGCTGTGGCTGCCCCTGGATCCCTGGCAGTGCCCAAGGCCAGGCTGGACACTGGGGCTGGAGCAGCCTGGGACACTGGGAGGGGTCCCTGCCATGGCTGGGGTGGCACTGGGTGGGATTTAAGGTCTCTTCCAACCCAAACCATTCTGGGATTTTATAAGAATGTAATTTTTAAATATCAAATGTCATAGCTCCAAAAAATATCCTCCCTCACCCCCTCATTTCCTTGTGGGTCTCAGGTGTTCACCCTGCACAATGAGCTTTGCTCCTCAGTGAGGAAAGAAGAAGTTAAGACATTACTTAGGGTATTATTTAATGATAATAAAACTGACTGGTTTGGCATCCAGCCATGTTTGAAATGTGTCAATAAGGGGGGAATTAGAGCAAAGTCTTCATGCATGCCCAACTTCAGCGTTCCAGTTCTGGCAGGCACTGTGTGCCCAGAGCTCCAGTTCTGTGAGCCCAGAGTTATCAGTTCCCAGAGGAATTACTTGTGGCCTGATGCAATGAGTTTTTATTCTTCCATGAGGGTAGATAGTTTAGAGGATTTATGCTTTTTCCAATAATAATCCTGCCTGAGACAGTGAAGTAGTCACATATCTATAAATTTGCCTCACCACCTCAGCAGTAGGTGTTGATTCAGGAGTCATATCTGCCTTTTACATATGAGGAAGACTGGCAGTGGTTAATGAAACTTTAATTTCATGCAAGCCTCACGTGGAGATAGCTCAGAATAGCAGAAGATACCAGAAATAATTTGTTTATCCCACTGTATGTACTTCATTTATTTTCCTTAGCATTAACTGCCCTCATTTTTCCTTCTTTCTCTCCTTTCAGTATATGCTGCCTTGAATCTCTTTTTCCAGATGGTTTCTATCACCCTTAACAGTAATACAAAAATTGCCCATGTGTTTTTAAAGGTTCAGAACCAATTAGCTAGGACTTTGCTTTCATTTCACCAGCTCAAAATTTCTGTATATCTGATGACATTGTTCCAGCTGTGATCCTAATGAGCTAGAATTTCTCATTTTGGGGGCCCCTAAATTCTATTTATAGAGTCTTTTCCAACAATGAATTCATCTGTTCAGAAAACAAGGTCGGACTATGCTCAAAAATAACTTATAATGAGCCATGTCAGCAAATGCCAGATAAAGGTAGTGCTGAAAGAGGGAAATGAATACTTTAAGCTCATTTATGATTTATGAGTTCAGGGTTGAAATGGAAGTGGCATGTAATAATGAACAATGGAAATATCCCTTGTTTGGAAAGTGCAGATGAATAGAACTTTGGGCTTGAATAGGTTATTAATAGGTTATTGATCCAACCTATTTCTGCAACAAAAAAAATAGAAAAGAGACCAAAGTTCAAAAACTGGTCAGCAATAAAAAAAAATATACTCCATCAGCTGATAGCCAAACTAGAGATCAGCCATATGCACAGCCATAAAAATAGAGATCCTTAAGCATCAGTCATGGGCATCTGTAATGGTTTTAAAATAAAAACCGGTGAGAGACTCCAAGTCAGAAGTACAATTTAATAGGAAAAAAGAGAAAAAATAAAATACACACAACAGTACAAAAGAAAAACCATTGACAGAGTCAGAATACAACCTGACACCCCACTAGTTAGTGTGATGATAGCAGTGCAGATGAAGTGATCTTCTCAAAGCAGGGATCCTGTAGAAATCCTGGCAGTGATCCTGGTATCTCTTGTCCTCTGGAAACCAGTGGGTAAGGACTGCCTTGGTGTTCCAAATCTCAGTTTTTATCTAGGTAGGAAAGGCTTAGCTCCTCCCCCTGGGTGGAGCATCTCCCAAAGGAATGATGTAATTTTATCAGTCATGCACTGGGACTCAATGGCCATTAACAGAAGTTATCTCCTGGAGGAAGGGTGGGTCATGGAAAGATAAAGGACATTGCCCCATCTGGTTTTAACAGCTGGCCCATTAGCAGAGGATATCTCCCAGGGAGATAAGGATCACTGCCCCACCTGGTTTCAGCAGATGGTGATAGAATACATCCCCTTGGGCACATCTTTACATTGTAACCTAGGACAGTATCTCACACCTGAAACCACACTGCTCGTGGGGGTACAATGTGCACATCCAGGCCAAGGAACCAAAAATCCAGTGATTTTTTAGAGGTGGACATTTGCTTTCCTTCTACTTTCCCAGCAGAATTGTCCTATTGGCCAGTGCCTCACAAGGTCTGACTTCTGTGCAATGCCTACATCACTGGCATGTTTGGTTTTAATTCAACACCACCCTGGGAACCAGAGCCAGCCTTTGCTGTGTTCCTGAAGAACATATCAGAAATACAGTCATGCCCCTCAGTTCATGGCAAAGTTCTTAGAGCAGCTAAAATGTCATCAAGCTGAGAGAACTTCCTTAGACAAAACTAAAAGTTTTAATGGATGCATATTCATACGTCTCCTTTTTCTTCACAAAGCATAAAAATCATATTTTCATTGCAAAAATGTATTTCAAGCAGGAAGATCCTGGTGCTCACAGCTGCCCAGGATGCCAGCTTGCCTCCAGGTCTTGTTCTTCCTCTGTAGATCAAGTCATGTGTTTAGCCACACTTACACAAAAATTATATATACAGCTGCAGCAGTCAGGTGGTCTGGTGAATAGTACAACCTGTTCAGATTTATTTACTAATTTTTGTTATATTTTAACTAGGTATGCAGGCTCCTGCTGCAATTTGCAGTTTTCACAAAACATAATTGCAAAATACAACTCGAGGAGAGCTGTTTGATTACAGCTGTTATTTCCTGGCTACCACTTGAGTATTTTGCAATAAGAACATAGAGTAAGAGCAGGTTCACCTGTTGCTACATTTCCTGGGTTACATTCTTCCTCTTGCTCTAATTAACATCAGAGCTTTACAATTCCTAACCTCTTGAAAAATGTGCAAAAAAGCAACAGAAATTTCTTACACTAAGCTGGAAAGGCAATTAATTACATCCATAACTGGAAAGTTTTTGAACTCTCTCAGCAACAGAAGTTTCGTGGGAGATTGTTTTCATCAGCAGGATGAATAAAAGATGAGTTGGCAGGTGAATCAAGTAGAAATATTTATTACTAGCATGCACTGAGAATGACACTAGAATGCCTCTAAAAGCCTGGCTGGGGGAAAAAAAAAAAGAGAAAAGCCATTTAAAAATTAACTCTCACTCCAGAAAAGGAAATTAAGATAACCAGATAAGCAAGCACACCATGTAGTTAGAAAACCACACAAAAATTGAAATCAAAATAAAATTAAAGCCAAAATGAAATTGAAGGCCTTTTCCTTTACATCACATGGTCATAGAAGGGCAACAATGTCCCATTGTTTCTGTGGGTTTTAAAGAGGTTTCAGGCTTTTCACCACAGAAACTCAGACTATTGGCCAGTGCCATCTGCTCCACTGCAGCCAAAGATTTCAGAGATTCAGGGCTTACCACAAAGTCATAACAAAAATAAACAAATCCCTTTTCCAGCAGTGTTAGGGTTTTACTACTATTGCCATAGTTTCAATGATACAGCAAATATCTCTTATTCATAAACTAAACCCTGCAAGTGAGGGGAAGGTTCTGTGTGCCTGCCTTGGGCATTCACAGGGGATTTCACAGCAGAGAACCTGGAAAAGAGCAGGATCCTGAGTGCATGGCACATCAGAATTAGGGCTGGATGCTGTGATTTCATTTGTTTTACATATGCTTCCAAACAGTCAGAAATAACTATTCTGGTTTTACTTTGGTTTTGTTTTTTTTTTTTTTTAATAGGATGGTGCAACATGAGCCCAACTCTGGAAGATTTTAATCATGACCTATTATCTCCTCTGAAAATCTGGCCAAATGACTGGATTTCACTTCTAAGAGGGTGAGAAGACAGAAAAGATCTGGTTAGCAAAGACTCCACATGGGTTTGAGATCAGAACCCAACCCAAGGCCATGTGTAGAGCGAGTCCATGGAGAACCAGCTCCAAAGTTCATAACTTTGCCCTGCTCCACCACTGCCCAGCATCTTAGTCCTTCAGTTGAGTTCCACTTATTGTCTGGTTGTTTTATTTTCATGGTAAGTGGTTAGAAACAGACTCAAACAAACCCCAGGCTGAAGCTTGGGATTACACAAAAGGTAAAGCTGGTCTAAGAGGATGATACATTACTTTTATCAAATAACAATGAGGACAAAGTTATTCCTCTGTCCCCCAGCACTTCAGATGGGTGTTATTTGCTGTGTTAATTCTGCATTTTGTGACAGCAGCAAACAGTGGGAGAAACTTTTCCATGGAATTGTGGATTATTCACATGTGCACCTTGCTGAAACTACATATGATCACACTCTGGAATTCCATCACTCTCCTCTGTGGAAGAAAGTCATGTCCCCCTTCTCATATTGCTCTAAAATGACAATGTTGCCCCTTTTTCTTTATTTAGTTGCTCAGAACAATAATCAGAAAATATAATGCCATAGAGTAACTGGAATAGGAGGGGGAGAGGCATGTGGGAAATGCAACAGCAAGAATACACAGAAAATGCAAGTTTTTATAAGCTGCACCCAGTGCAGGCAACTATGCCCAGGAAAAAACAACAACAACAACAAAAACAACAACAACAACAACAAAAAAAAGAACTGGAGATAAAAGGAAAGGGTAGAGGGTGGGGAAAGCCTCATTTTACTCAAGAATGCCAGCTGACAGTCTCTGTGAACACCCAGACCAACAATGCATCCCCATTCCTCCAGGAGCACCCCAATGCAATCCCCAGACTATTTGTCCAAATGAAAATGTTCGAACCTGGGCAGCCATGGCAATGCAGGTGGAGCTGCATAGCAGCAGGAGGAGACACTGGGGTTATGAAGCAAAGATTTCCCCAGCTCTGGAAGCATCCTTTCCTCTTGTGCAAGTGCAGCCTCTCCAGAAAACTCAGGCAGGTGTGTCCTGGCTTCACTTGCATTTTCTTGTACCTCTCAGTGCCAGGACAAGGAGACTATTCCACAAGCTTAACCCCTTAGGGTGCTTGGGCCATTCAAACTTGGTCTTGAAAAAGAATTAAAGTTAATCAAACTCTTGCTCAGATGATCCCATTCATAAGTTTAAAGCACTAATAAATCACATAGAATTTTTAAGATGTGTGTAGGTGATTGATGGCTTTCCCCCCTCTATTTTCAAGAGCATCTGAAATTTATTTTATGAAAAGTAAGAGCGAGGAGAGACTGGTCACACAGCACAGCAACCCTTTTGCAAAACTCAGGTGACATCGTCTGGCCAAGCTCGGCTCTGCAGGTGCCACAGCAAGGATTACCCAGTAATGCACTGAAAGGGGAATTCTGCTTGTTAAGAGAATCAACACAGAACTGTGGAGCTGTAAGAGCCACCTCAAAGCAACCAAATGCATTTCAGAGGGGACAAACCAAAGCGACTAAACACAAACAGAAAGGAGCAAGCCCAAGGCTACAGCCTGGGAGCTCAGAGCCCCCTGCCCTGGCAGCAGGATGCTGGCCCCTAAAGCACTGCACTCAACTGCAGGTGGGAAGAACTTCTTCCACAGGGAGAACCTTTGGGCTGCTTTGGGAGAAGTACAAAGCCAGAGTCTGAACTAACCTACCCACCCTAGAACAAGCCCCTACAGGATTGGCTCCAAAATTTCAGCAGGGAGGCATGGGAAGTGTAGTTTATGACCCACTCATCTGTCACCCATATAATTTTAAACATTGCCTGCTGCCACAGTTTTCCCTTCTGCACTGTTTAATTAAAAAAAAAAAAAAACAAACTCATCAAGCCATGCAGGTTTTCTCTTTCAGAAAAGTGCCAGACAAGTTCCCTTAACGCAAATAAAAACCATGATTATTCTTTCCTGCCCCAACTGCTGGCTCTCAGTCACCTTTTTCCTTGGGGAAGTTGAAGAGCTCCAGCCAGAGCAGAAATTATCTCAGCCAGCTGACAAGTGCAGAGATCCAGCAGGAGCAGTGGGAGTCAATCCTGCAGGATAAACACTAGGATCTGCTAAAATGGCAAGTGTTCTACTGGACAGTAACAATTTGAAGGTCAGTGTCCCCACCACAGATACAAGGAAAGGGAAAAAAAACTTTTCATGTCACACCACGCTTTGTAACCCCAAGAGAAACTCACACCTTGGATTCTTCCCTTTGCACTTTCTGTGGAATTACTCAGCCTGTGGCAGAACAGAGCACACATCAGCAGTTTGCCAAACTGACAAAACCCCAGGTGTGCACAGCTCTGCCTCTTCTCATTACAGCTACAGCTCTGAGAACCTCTCTTCAGCTTCATACCAAAAAACCTCTTCCTCAGTTTTAGACAAGTATCTTCTTCTGAAAGAATCAGTCCCAAACAATTTTCTTTTTACCTGTCCAAGAACAGATAAATATTTGGAATTAATGGGAATAAAGTTAAGCCTCAAAGACTATGTACATGAACACTTGCCTTGCTACTAGTCTATCACAGGAGTAAGGATTTATTGTTCCTGTAGGTGTTGTAGGGGGGTTTTGCTTTAAGACAATTACAACATTTTGAATGCTACAATGATGCTTTAACTGTTGAAGAACACATAATTATCAAAGTTAAAATAACTTTCTGTAAGTGTCAAATTAACTAAAGCCCAGTTTGGATATTTTGGCCAGAGAACTTATGTCCCCTGTGCTACTAGGTTAATTTAATGAAACCTCAGTAGTGTCAAGATGTCTTCACTTTCATTTATTAAGAGTTGTTTTTCTTGTGGAAAACTCCCAGAGCTACAAACACTTCAGCAAGCTCAAGCTGTTTACTTCTACCCCAGGTTGAACATTTGTGCTCTCTGACCTGGAACCTGGCATATTTCCCTAGGAGCTACATTCCAGTGCAGCAACCAAAACACTGCCTTTCATCCATTTAATAAAGATTACTTTTATGTGTGAAAGGAGTATTTTTGCTTCCAAAAACAATGATTCCCTCTCACCAACCACAAAAAAAAAGTTACAAAAAAAAAAAAATTAAAAAAGACCCCCTCCCAATCTCCTGACTCCAACTATATTATGGAGGCTAGAATACTTCAATATAAATAAGCATAATAATTTAGGAATTCTGAAGAAAAGAAGTAACAAAGTTGTATTTGAGCTCAAGGTGTAAGTTTTAGGGAAGAAAATAATTTTTTTTTTTAGTATTTACATCCATGCTTAACCTCAGATATTTTATTTAAAAGTCATAATGCTCATAAGAATTAAGACACAGAATTTGTGTGACTACTCTTGACTATTACTTCTCTTACTGCTGCAGAAATGAAGAACACAAAAGGTAAGCAGAACTAGCTAACCTAAACCAGACTGCCTGCAAAGATGTTTTTTCCAACAGACTTTCAATATTGCAGGAGTTGCATCTAAATATTCTCATGAATTTTCACATCATCAAGCTTGCAGGAGCAGGTTAATGCAGATTTCTTGCTCACATAATTTTTTTAACTCTCAAAGTCACAAAATACTATTTTTATTAGTGCCAGTTAGCTCTGATTGCACTAATTAATGGAGCAATTAAGAGATGAAAATACCTACGATCCAGTTTATATGGGTACAATTTTTCTCACCACAAGTGCATGGTGTAGACATTGAGAATTTAGAGTGACTGAAATCTGAAACTTTGTTAAAATACATTGGATAGAAGACACAATTGAATTGCTGTCAAGTCAGGTAATTTCAGGGTGCAGTAAATTGTTGAACTCATACAACTTACCATGGTTGTAGTGGGTGAATTCATCACAAAACATTTCACTCTGTGTGTACACTCACAGCTCAGCACAACCTCTCATTTCTGCAGTGACTTTAAAACGTATTTACTCTTTCCTGAGTAAATATGCATACCTAATACTGCAGAGAAATGAAAGGGATTGCAAGAAAATGCAACATTTCAGCACAGTGCACATTTTATTCTGTTTCAGCAGCTCTTCAGAGTTGAAGATCCCTCAGGCTTGATGAGAGAATCCCCCTCATTTTGATCAGGTACAGCTCTTTGGATCAGCTGGTACCAGCTGTCAGAGATGGTGAAAGGAGGGGGGACAGTATTGTCACCTTGTTCTTATGTGAGCCTGGAGGCAGAAATGAATCTCAGTGCTGATGGGCTGCAGCTGAGCTGTTTGATGGGATCAATGACACTGCAGCTGGCTGGGGTGTGTCACCTCCAGCTGGCTCCTCCTGTCACCTGTGTGACAGCCACAGGGACAGAGAGCAGATGTCCAGGGGCTCTGTGGTAAGAATCAATAACTCTGTCACCTCACAGAACTCAGTGCTCTGATAAGAATGCAGAATAACACCTTGCTTACCTGAAGGTTGTCTTCACCACGTGCTTAACATCTCAGAGAATCAGCTTTGGGTTTCCAGAGTTCTCACACAGGTGTGGACTTCTCACCCTGGGGTGCTCTCATCCTGCTTAGTCCTAGCTCACACTCATTTTGTGGAGGGGGAGGAGTTTCTGGCAAATTCCTGTCTTTCCCTGTGTGCTTGCCTAGGGCAGTGGTAAAGTCACCACCCCTGGAGATATTTAAACCCACGTGGATGAGGTGCTCAGGGACATGGTTTCATGGTGGCCTTGGCAGTGCTGGGTTAACAGCTCAATTAAATCTTAGGTATCCTTTCCAACCTAAATGATTCTAAGCATGGATGGATGGATTGCCTTCACTGACAGCAACAAATTCCAGGGAATATGCAGTTTAATCCATGATTTGTATTTAAAAAACCAAGCAACCAAACCAAATCAAACTTTTAACTAGTTTAACATTATCCCTTTTCCACCATAGACAATTATAGTGCTGCATGTTAAAACTGAGCAAACCTACCATGAAACAGGAAATGACTTTCTGATTTTCAGACACCTTCTCCTAAACAATCACTACCAATTTGCAGGTGCAGTTACAACCTACACACATCATCTCCAGAGTCAGACTTGATGAAAAAGTGCCCAGTGGCTCTTTCAAGAGAGAACCTGGATTTCACCACTGGATGCTGAAAGGAACAGAAATTTGTGTTTATGACACTTGCTGCTTTGCTACACTACTCTTGCAGCAGCAGTTTGGCACCACATTAAATGTTTTCTAGACTATCTTCATAAGACACATCTCAGTTTACATCCCTTTAGTAAGGGTTTAGCACTTTTATGCCTCTGGCTACACTCTTAAGTAATTTCTCTATTAAGAGGTAGTTGAGAAATGCTTTTACACTACTTTATGGCTAAATTCAAGCAGTGGAGCCTGTAACTGAACACACAAGAGGATTTGTAAGAGCAAATAGAGCCTAGTAAAGCCAGAAGGGTTCAGGGATGCTGCTGAGGGCTCTGCCCTCCTCATCCCCCACCCTGCAGGCAGAGCAGCCCCTCCTGAGGTCAGCACAAAGCCATCCCTGCCTGCCTTTCCTGGCAGAGGAAATCTCAGTCCCCACAGGCACCAGCCTGGAGGATGAGAGCAGGGCACCCTTTAAAGCAAGCTGGACACCAGCACCAAGAACTTCAGCAACCTCTGCAGCATCTGGCACACACCCAAAGTCTGCCTGCAGCCCTTAGCACCCAGAGCCTGGGGCAGATTTCCTCAGGTCAATCCTGGTTTGTTGGTATCAAGGGGAACAGACCTAGTCATTCAACCTGCCTTCAGGTTGAATGCCTGGATGTATTCCAGTATGTACTAAACAAAACAAAACAAAAAAATTAACAGTAAATTCAGAAGTTTTTTTAGGGATGCATTTAGTAATTGCAATTGTAGTCAATCCTATTGAATTACAGTTAATCCTGAATAGTCAAAAAGCATAAATATTTTTTTTAACTGTTTCAGCTTCCTTCTCCTTCTAATCCCATCTTCAAAACAGATTATTAAATGCCTGAAAAAAAACACTAAGAAATTTTAAATGTAAGGAAAATACACAAAGAGCCTAAAAAATCCACTAATGCTATCAGTTTAAGCCCTTAAGTTTGTCTACTTAAGATCTTGAGAGAAAAATAACTTCTTCATCTGCTGAACTGTAGAAGGATAATGCTTTTAAGTGAATTTAATAAAAAAACCCCAATGTTTTTATTTGCTCTGCTGCACCCACATGAGTTCTTAGCAGCAAAAACAGTAAACAGATCTATATTCCCAGTGTGCACATCCTTGTGGGAAACAGTTCCTGCTGAGTGTAAACAAGGAAGAGGCACCAGAGAATACAATATGTAAAAGCTTATTTGCAAGCTTGGACAGCACTCTGGAAAGCTCAGTATATATATAAAAAAATCCAAAACATTGCAAAATATACTTTTGTGTATGTTCAGAGACTAAAACATACATTCATTAGGGAAAATAACTCTGTACCTATAAGGAAAAGCAATAATGAAAAATAAACCTATTTTGGAGAAGCATCAGCACTGTTATTTCTTCTAAATTAAACCTGGAGGGAAAGGTGCTCTCTTTTGCTGTATTTACTTTTAGGTGAATTTTTGAACTTCTACATCTGACAAACAATCTAAATTACAATTGGTGGATTTGATGTACAGCACCTCATAGATCAATACTTAATAAAGGGTACATTGTTTAAGCAAAACACCCAAATGCTTAAGTCTAGTACTGTTAAATCCTGAACTGGCAATTGTGAATTCCCTCAGGTGTTTGAACTCTAAGCTGCCACATAAGTCCACACAGTTAAGAGAATGTGAATTCCCACTTAAAAAGAACTGCACAAGAAGATACAATTATTCCCTTGCTTAAGGAAGAGAATCAGGAAAGACATCTGACAATCCCAGGGCTCTTTCAACAGCCTTCTTTCATGTTGTTTTATGAATATGTGGAAATTTGTTAAAATATCTGACACATCCAAAAAAGGTTTGGTTGTTAATTTATTTAATTCAGTTACAGTGCTTCAAAAGAATGCTACTTGTTCTCCACAAGAGCAGAGCCTGACACTCCATGCAGCTACACCTATTATCCATCTCTATTAAACTGTACCAGTCTCAGTGAAATTTGCCTTGTTTGTCCATTGGAAAGTTTTACCAGAGGTTCTCATGGAATCAGAACTGGTCCACAATCTTTAGTTCAGTCACATTTCACGGAGGTTTTATGAAAACATTTTTTCTTCAGTGTATATAAACCTGGATACCCAGGGAAATTTCACCTTTTAGAAAGTTATTTTCAAAGCCAGTAAGTAACAAAAAGATGTAGGAACTTGCAGACTCTGGTAGCAGCTGGACTACCAGAGAGCGAGAGGAAGGGTTTGGTATGGAAGTTCCCTGGTGGCACTGAGCTGCAGCAGTGCAAGGCTCTACTGGTGGCTCCTGTAGTAACCTTCAATAGCTTCTGAGTTGAAGAACACCACGGTGACAGTGATGTCATCCCTGTACATCCTGGCCAGGTCCTCAGGCAGGGTGAGCATGGCAGCCAGCTTCTCCGGCTCCACCTCGCCGTACTCGTTGCTGCCGATGGCGTGCCGGATCAGATGGGTGGCGATGTTCTGGTCCAGGGAGGCCAGGCCTTTGCTCTTCCTCTGCAGCAACAAGTTGTGCATGTAACCCAAATTAACTGGTTTCTTAAAAGTCAGTGGTGGTTTCTGCATGTTGAGCTCTGTAAGGTGTCCAGCAACAAGCTGTACAACCTTCTCATTACTCAGCATCTCCCATAGCCCATCTGAAGCAATAATGAGAAACTTATCCTTGCTTCTCAACTTGTGGTATGTGACTTCAGGCTCTGCAGTTAAATAAGGGGGGGTGTGGTAGTTTGGAGGGACATACTGATAAATGTTTAGAGCCTCGACATCACAGCTGTTCTCAAGAATGCTGTGTTGTAATTCTTTACTCCATTTCAATTGCACATCTCCAAAAGCTCTGGAGGGCATGAGAATCCCCAGTAATCTGTCATTCACAAACAGGGTTTTCTCCTCAGATCTAGGATGTTCTCTCTTCAATCTTCTAATTTCAAATTCATCATAGGCGTTGTGGTCTCGAGTTAGAGGGAGGGCAGACCATGTTCCATCTTCTTCACAGACCCCTAAAACTGCTCTGCAATCACCAGTGTTTGCCACATGTAGATGAACACCATCAATGTGAGCTACACAGGCTGTTGCACCAGAAAAAGCCACTTGCAGGGCAATATTTCTCATCAACTCATTTTCCTGAGGAGCCTGAACTTCCAGTGATATGTCTGAATCTAACCTTTTGAATGCACAAATCATGGCTTCTTCCAAACTAAACCCCGGCTCAGCGTCCAGGTCCAGCAAGTGCTGCCAGTAAACGCGGAGGTTCTCGAAGTACTGCGAGGTGATTTCCTGGTACTCCACATCGCTGGGATGCCTGTGCCACTGCAGGATGGGCCGCACTGGCTTCATGGCCTCCACGGCCAGCTCAATCTCCTCCAGGCTCTGGCGGGGCAGGAGGGACACGGCGATGTAGTGCAGCAGCCTCTCGCTCACGGCCTGGGCGCAGGCGGCGCCCGCGTGCCCGTCGAACACCCCGAACATCATCCCCGCCGTCTGCAGGCACGTGGCCGCGCTCCGCCGGTCCTCGATGGGGCTGTTGGAGGCCAGCTGGTTGCTTTCAAACCTCAGCACGGAATTTGTGCTCTTGCCATGCAAATCCAGCGTTCTGTGGGATAGTTCGCCCGCTCGGAGTATGTCGTTGATTTGTGCCGGGGACAACTGGAAAGAAAAATGTTCTTCTTCGGTGGAAGTGTGTCGGAATGCTTTGGGAAGGGAGAAAGTTCTGTCTAAGCTGCAGCTCCCAGCAGGGGAGGGACATGTTTTGGAGAAAACAAGCTTCCATTTGATCTTGTTTCTATTTGGGATACAGATGGAATACCAACGTCCTTTCCCTTGTAAAATAATGCTGCTTCTGGCTGAGCTTAAAATCCAGGATGATACAGTTCTTGACATCATAAGTCACTCCAAAAATGGAGCACCTTCCTCCAATAACACAGAATGTCCTTGCAGCCTGGAATATAAATGTAGGAAAGGGAAAATAATTAGAAAGTTCACAAGAAGCTTCCCATATAGAAGTACAAAAGCATATCTAGAGCTCTCAGCAGAACTTCCTTCCCAATGAGATTGCTATAGATAAAGGCATCTTAAAGGTGATACAATTTCCATCACTTAATTATAACCGAGGATATGACTGCTCCTTTTAACTCATCAGAAAAGATAATTTATACTTTCCAGACAGGGATTTTTTTCCTCATTGAGGCAAGAATAAGAAGAAATGGCAACATTACAAGAGATGTTATGGGCAAAAACAAAAAGCCTCCTATAACATGACACAGAACAAACAGATGCAACAAGCTTGAAAATTGTGACTTAAGTGACCACTCTTGCACAACTCTCAAAAAAGCCTGGTAGAGTATAACTCTATTAATAGACTCAAAACTTCACACCCAAGAGAAGATAAGTACTTAAACCCTGTGGAAAGACTGAGAGATTGGTCAGTTAATGATTTATGTGAACTAACATGATCCTCACAGCTAGAACAAGCCAGTCTACCTTTCCAATTCTGTTACAGCTTATAAGCTCAGCTGCTCCTTTTTTTACCTTCAAGGTCTTAACCAACCCTCAGGCAGGCAGGATCTTTTACATAGCTGAAGGCAAATTCTACTGCTGGTTAATTAATGCTTTTTTCACAGCATTGTGCACTCTGGTGCAGTAAAAGCAATAACACACTGACAACTTTCACAGATTCACAATTTGGCATGTTCATTTGGAGGGCACTTAGAACAAGTTGCAGGGAGGATATCTGCTGCCAACAGCACTGAAATCTTGGGCACTTTCAGCAGCTGAAGCTCCTCAGTTGCCATGGGGGAGGTCCTCACATTGTCTCCCACTTTCAGTATGGTATTCCAGCTGTGGAATATTGGTAAGTACAACCAGATGCTCACTCACAACAGAATTTTGCCCCATGGATTTCAAAAACTCACAATTACTCCCAAAATACAATTGTAATTGTACTCCAAAAGTACAATTACTCCCAAAAGATCCCACTAGCAGCCAGTAAGAACAAAAGAGTTCTCTGTGAGCTTTCAAACACTTTGAGATGGCCTGTGACACCACTCGCTCAGGCCAAAGACACTACATGCTGCTACAACAAGGGCACTTCACAAGAAATAACAAGAAACCAGCCAGATCAGATGAGTGGAAATAATTCCAAGAAATCAGCAGGAAGTAAAAGTCACCTTGAGCAATTCTAAACAGAAGGCCTACTGATACAACCCAAGAACTTCTGAAATCCTGTTTGGAACCCAAAGCAATGTGTCACAAAACGGTTCTGAGGCATATTACCCATACTTAACACAGAAAAGAGTAGACAAGCATTCCAACAGACCCCACCACTATGATTCTGGCGACCTGGTGAGAGCAGGCAAAGACACAGCATAATTTCACTGCTGATGTCAGGAGAGCAGATGGAAAAGGCAGTGCCAGTTCACTGTCCAAGGCTCGCCTGCAGTCTCCTGGGACACTGCATCTCCCAACGCACACAATGCCTTTTGTTGTCCTACAAAAACCAAAATAATAGGAAGACAGCTGACACTACCAACTCCAGCAACAGCTAAACCCAAAAAGCACCTAGAGCACAAGACAAGCCAAGGCTTGCCAACCTTTTTCAGTTCATTCCTCGTCTGGTTTTTCCTTCTTTCTCTGCCTGTCCCTCTCAGCCACACGAGATTGAAACAAGGATGACTTTCACATACCTGATCAAAAAGCCGATTGAAACAGTGTTTTAAGGAAACCTGCCCCGTTCATAGCGGCTGGCTGACAGGGCGAGGCGGTGAGGTTTTGTCCCCAGCAGCAGAGTCACTGTCACCGGTCAGCGCTGCGCTTGCCTAAGCTCAGCTCACTGAGAGCCCGGAGCTCCTGCGAGCAGCCCTGCTCACTGCGCTCCCACCCTCGGGGTCCGCCCCAGCCGCAATGTGCAGACGCTGCTGCCCAGCACGCCCCCGGTAGCGGTGCTAATTAAAGCGGAGTGCTAAAGACTATTATGTAAGAGCCAATTCTTACATAAACTCCTTCCCGCTCCAGCGCCGGCACTGCCTCCCCGGGGACGCGGTGTCCCGGAGGGGCCCGGGCTGAGCCCGGCACGGCCCGCGGCTGCCGGACCGCAGAGCGCAGCAGCGCCCGCTTCTCCCAGTGAAATGACAGATACCCGGTACATCGGGATTTACAGCCCCGCTGAGAGCCCCACTACCCCGCATCCCCCTCACTCACCCTCCTGACACTGCCCACACCCATCCCTCACCCCACACACATCCGGCACACGCCGCTCCCTGCCCCGCCGCCTCCGCCCTGCCCCAGCCCCACACAGCGACACACAGAGCCCCCAACACCCTGTACCGCATCCCCGTGCCCCGCACACACCGCTCCCTGCACATCCCCCGTGCCTCGCACACACCGTGCTCCGCACAGAACGCACCCCTAACCCACGCCGACCCCAGCACCGCCACAGCCCGTGCCCCGCACAGCTCCCACCTTGCCCGCTTCCGCACAGCCGCCACGCCAGGCCTGGCTCCGCTCCCTGTGCCCCGGCAGGCTGCCCCGGCGGCGGCCGCTCTCTGCCCGCCCCGTCCCCCGCCCCGGGCGCACCCACCGGCCCCGCGCTGCCCCCGGCGGGGCTGAGGGACGGCGCTGAGCGACAGCCCCGCCGCCCAACCCGCCCGGGTTCCCGTCAGGACACGGCGGGCCGGGCGCGGCCCCGCCCCTCCGCCATGTTGTGCGCTGAGGGGCTGAGGGGCCCCGGCACCGCCCCGCGCCCGCCGCCGCTGAGGGCCCGGCCCGGAACGGGAGCCAAAGGAAGCGAGTGACACGTGTTAGGAAGAGAAAGCACCAGCGGGGGATTCTTCTCCATTAATAACGCTCAAAACCACGCTGTTTCCTTGAGGGAGGAGCCCTCCGCTTTTGGGTTTTTTCCAGTACGGTTCCACACCCTTCAGCGCTGAGGACAGCGGCTGATGAGATTCAAAATCGCAAAGCTCTTTCGTAATTAACTCTGCGTATAAATTATAGAGAACAAAAGGGCTCGTTTTGCTGACTCCCCGGTTTTTTGGTTTCATATGACTGCTTGTCTCGCTTAACATTTGCACGGAGCGGTTCTGAGCCCGGTGAGGGGGGAAGGAATGGGCCCAAAGGGCATGGTGGTTAATCAGTAGTTACTGCTCTTAGCGCGGTGGTTACTGAGTAGTCCCTGGTTTCAAACCTCTGACAATCATTTTTGCAAAAAACAGAGGCTCGCAAGTCACAAGAGGCTTTGATATTATCAGCGCGTTTTTTAATTTGCCTGGCTTCTTGTACTGAAGGATTTTTAGTTGAATAATGTGGTGCAAGTATCCTAGATGAGATAAGCATGTTCCCAGGTTATCTCCTGTGCAAAGATGCTGAGCATCTTCAATGACTCTGAGCTTTCATTTGTTTCTTGTTTTTCTTATACAATGAAACATAGTTTCATGTTGAATGAAGAGCTTACAAAAGATAGGTTATCTTAACAAAAAAACTTCAGAACAATATTTTGGCACAGGCAAAAAAAAACACCTTAAATTTGGCATAATCACTTAATCTGCCTGACAAATCTGAACTGGAAGAGGACACCAGCAGCAGCTGCAGGCTGTAATTTACAGCTCACATGTTCATGCAGTAATTTCATCAACTCATATGCAGAAGCTGAAGTGACTTAGGAGCCATGAAAATGAAGGTGAAACAATTAACAGTCCTGCAGGAGATGTTGCTTTCACTCCGCGTTTTCTAAACACAAGAAGGAATACCAAATGAAGATCCTTGACAGGCCTGAACATCAGCCTGAATTGAGGTTTAGATTCTGCTTTGGACTGTTTGATTATGCTGATGAACTCAAGTGATATATAATTAAAGGAAAAAATAGTAGAAATACTACTCTCTGATATGATCTGAGGAAAGAAATGGTATCACTTGAGCTTGAAGTGTTTTGCCTTTAGGAGTATCTAATAAAAATGGCAAATTTCTGTAGCAACGGTGCTTGGTTGCCATAGTGCTCTGTGTTCTTAATTTGCATTGAAAAAATTAGAACTCAAGTCTCTTTAAATAAAAATCAGATTTGGTTTTGACTTTGTTAATTATATGTGAGCAAAGTTTAGTCCTGTGCCAGAGTAAAATCCTTACCTATAAGAAAATGAGTCTATTTCCAGGTAATGCATTAAGGTACAGCTATATGTTAAAATATAGCAGATCCTATATTTAGATTTTTTTCAAGGAACAGTCTTATCTGCTGACTTGTACAGTCAGCAGCTCTGGTTTTCTGTGGAAATACATTCTTGAATTCATTTCTGTGTTCTTGTTTAGGCCAGACTGCACTATTTGGGGATTTACTTCTTTCCCATGGAACATTATTTTCTCCCCTGCTTGTTCATTTGGACAACTGACTGTGGCTACTTTGGTGCAATTTAAACATCTTCTGCCTCTCTTCTGCACTGCCTTCACAGCAGGTGCTAGCATGGATTACTTTCCATGACCTCATTCATATTCAAGAAAAGTCTGGGACTCCCAATGCTTTGTAAACATTTCTTGTTATGGGGATGCACAAAGATCAGAAACACCAAATAAGCCAGATATCCCTAAGAAAACAAGTTTAAAATTGGACTAATATTTTTAATAAATAGCTAATCCTGTCAAAAAGCTGACTAGCAAAAAGTTTGAATCCAGAGAAAAATAATAAACTACTACTAAAAGTTATTTCCTAGTTTTCAGAAGTTTTTTGCAGCTGTTTCCAATCTGATCTTCTAAGTAATCTAAACCAAACACTCGAGTGCAAGGAAAGAAGGCAACCTGCAAGAAACATTGATGAACAGAGATAAACACCATGAACAATTGTAGGAAAGGTGCCATTCCAGCTCTCCTCTTGCAGCACAGGCTCAGCAGTGTCTGGAGTTGCAGGGGTTAATCTGAAGACCCAGTTTAAATCACTGTAATTGCACTGGTGCAAAGGTCTTTCCAGTTGCTGTAATGGGATCTGAATGCCACATGGATAATTTTTATTGGATGTTACTTAAAAATTGGTTTCAGTTAAACAAACAAATGTTGATTAAGGTTCTGTGCTGCTGTAAAAGTAAATTTACATTTCTTGTGGTCAGTTTTCAAGTCCAGGAAAGTCTTGTGTCTTGGGAAGAAGTCCTTATGTGTAAAAAAAGTGATTGTGTTCCTTTTCCCTCTCTCCTCCTTCCACCTTCTCCTCCTCCAACAGACAAACAGGGAGAGCTGGCTCCTAAATTGCTGCATTTAATATTCCACCATGTTGATATGAAATTAAATGATTTACATTACTATATTGCTGTTCACAACCTGGAGTAAGGTGCTGAAATTTGACTAAATTTCAAATGCAGTGCAGGTAGCAGCATTAATGGAACATCAGAGGAGTGAAAGTTCCCTGCCTTACAGCTGTGCAAGTGGGAAATAGTTCTGTGCAAGTCAGTCAGGTTCCATCCTCTGCTGTGCTTTCCTCAGGGTAAGTGAGAAAAAGTGTGAGACCCAGGCAGAGCAGAGACAGTGCTTGGATGCTCAGTGCTGTTAGTAAATGGTTACTTCTGCATGCAGAGGAATTTAGAGACGAAAGCAGCTACACTGAGGTATAAGATAACACCCCTTTTCTTCAGGCTTCAGTTTTTTTCCTGAAATGCTCCCTTTTCTATCTTCCTGACCTTTAAACTCTGCCAAAAGCACCATCTGGTGTTGAGGTACCTTGCAAAACTTGTCCCCAGTTCTTGTATTTGGATTAATTTACCCTCATCATGAAACACATCATTATAAATCTGCTACATCATAGCAACTGTATGATGGAAGCACCTAAAAATCTTTCTCCTTGCAAAAGGTTGGGGAAAAACCCCAAAGTTGAACTGTAACTACAGCTATTAAAGTTTAAAAGCTAAAGTTAAGAGAGTGTGCAGTTCACCAAGCAGAGGATTTCTGCTCAGCAGTGAAATGAGGACCAGAAAATTGGGACTGGTTTATTGAATTTCTTTTGTCAGACTGATTTTTATCTGAGGAAGGAGTTTCAATGACTACATATACGGAGCCAGCAAAGGGTTTTCAATGACAATCACTCATATCTTCACAAATTATTATTGTCAGAGTTAAATTCTCTCATCTGTTGTATTTTGACTGAATGGGCCTTAACAATTGTTTGAAGCATTGTGACAAGAAAGGGAAGGAAAACCACTAGATGGCATTTTTAATCCAGATTTACTGTGCAAGTTCAGCTGCTGTCCTAAATGAGGCCTCTGTTCTCTTACTCAGGATGGCTGCAATCCCAGGAGAAGGTAAGTGAATTCCTGCTGGAATAATTACAGCCAACTCCCATTTTTCCTTCAACACAACAATTTGGTAAAAGATAAGGATAGCTCCTGTTTTAGAATTGTTCAATCTCAAAATAAATGAAGTGCATTAAAGAGGTGTTTATCCAATACAATATTTGTGGTTTTTTATTGGATGATCACTGTCTCAAGAAGCAACAAAGAATATAAAAATCTTCCTTTTATATCTTACTTCCCCATGGTGAAAAAATCGATCATGTTCAACAACTGGAAAAAAAACCAAACCCAACTTGAACACCCAAAAAACCCTGTAAGCAAAAACAAATTTATTTCTGCAGGAAGGTACAGTTCAGTTTCTCCCTGGAACTGAACACCTTGGGCCAATGCAGCATTTAAAGCTCTTTGCAATGGCTGAGCTTTTACAAGAACCACATCAGCTAAACATTTTCCTTCTACTGTTCACAAATAAATCAACCTCAAACAAACTTAAGTACTATGTGCAAGGTCCCATGGACACATTCTGGGCATAAATAAATTTTTTTTAGATTGAGGGGTTGGAGCTGGGGAAAACTGGACAAAGTTTCTGTGCACAAGCCCTCTTTACCTTCTGTAAGAGAGCAGAAAATGAGAGGAAATACTGAAAATGCTCATCTTGACCTGCTCTGTGAACACCTGTACTAATATTAATGCAGCAGTACTGGGATAGCTTGATTATGGTACATATGGTAAATAATACTGATTGTATTTTAATCAGAAAAGTATTTTAGATTTGCCTCTAATAATTTTTTTTTTTTGGCTATCAAAATGTAAGGTTTTTTGAAAGACTTTTTACATATTAGAATGCATTTCTTCATGTAAATTTTAACAGGGACATAAGATTCATGATAATTTAACTCTGGGCAAGAAGTCATTCAAGGTATGCAATATGTTAACTTAAGTGAAAGGATTAAGCTGAAACAGAAACTGTTAATCCCAGAAGATGGTAAGAACTGTGATATAGACTAAAAAGACATGTCAGAAATAATGTCTAGAATTTAAAAACATGCCCACAAACTTGGGAGAGATAACTCTTATCTGTACTTAGATCATTCCACAGTAGCTTAGGCAAAGTTTCTGTAGAACTGAAGATAAATAATCAAAGCATTCCTTGATCCAAGAGATGCATCCATTGAAAACATCAAACAATGTCTGTTAATGAAATCCAAGAAAAAGAGTGCTGTAAGTCTTCTCAAAGTAAAGGATGAGGATATGCACAAGTGATTTTAAAGTCTCATTTATTTCATTTGTTAAAGAAATGAAGATACATTAAATAGAGTTTCTACAATACCAGTTTGCATTACTAGCAAAGTGATACATAATACATTCAAAGTAATGTCATAATACATTCATAATAGCTAAAACCATTGCATTGTATAAAGATTTTCCATTGCCTTTAGCATCTGCTGGATAAGAATCTCACATCTAAAACAATGCTGAATTAGCCCTCATAACAGCCCTGTGAGGTAGAGGTCAGTGTTACCCTCTTTCTACATAAGAGGAAACTGAGAAACAAAGTTTTAGGTCAGTGTACCAGAAAAACCACGGGGATTTGAGGAGCAGAATTTCAGTCTTTCACTCCTTGTACTGTGCTTCACATCTCATCTTTCTTCCCTGGAGAAAAGGGAGCAGCCATAGTAGCTGCTGTTCTCCCTTCTCCCCACTTCCCTTGGCCTTGTACATCTTGATTTCTCCATCTCAGCTGCTGGAAAGTGATCAAAACCAGCAATCTCTACCTGAACTACACAGACAGAACAGCCATGTGAAGCCAGAACTAAAGGAGCTGGGAACTGACAGAGATCATCACAGTATTGAGTACCAGAGTCAGAATTTTGTCACTAAGCTGCAGAACCAGCATGTGGCTGTTCTAAAGCAACTTTTGCAGAGGTAAAAGGACTCAGGAGCACTGAAGCCTGGTGTGTGCAGGGAACATCCCTGGGGCAGGGAGGGTTTATGCAGCAATGCACACTCAGGGCAGACAAGATCTACCCCTGCTAGGTCCCTAAAGGACACCAAATACCTGCTCTCTGTAGGGCAGACACCGAAGGAGGTCATATTGCAGAACTTAGCACTGAGCTGAGGTAGAGTCTGAGCAACTGAGGACCACAAAACACACCTGCATCACTGCAGAGGAACTCTTCAACCAAACTGACCCTGGCCAGGGCCCTGTGGTCCTGTGTTCTGCATGGGCTGAAAGGACAAATACCTAAATAACGTTGCAGTAAACTGCTCTGCTTTTCAACACAGCATCACATTGTTACTTCTCATTGTAACATAGCATCTTAGAACAGCAGATTTAAAATTTATATTTAATTTTCATACCAGGGCCTACTTGAGGCAAGTAAAGAACTTTTTTCTAGTGCTACTCATACACTCTGTGTCATCAGGCTGCAATACAGTGAAAGCAATCTTTAAATCAGAGCTCAGCAAATGGTAACAACAGATCAGTAAGAAAAATTTAAGTCAAATTTGTCCAAAATTCTTGATCACTGTTTCCTCATATATTAAGTGAGACAAGTAGAAGTTGTGGCCATCAGCACTAGTAGATCACAAAACAATTTTCCATTTTATATCAAGTTGGATTTTAATGTAATTTTAATTTTATAGAGCTTGAATAACAACCTAGTTCACTCAGCTATCCCTTATATTAAATAATGCTGGTTAAAAAGATGCCATTTCTCCACAGAATGAGCTCTTCAAATAAAATAGAAAGCCAGAAGATTTTCCCCCTCCAAGCAGAGGGTTCACAGAAATGCCTGTCTTGTGTGTTCCATAGGTGATCTGTAGACCAGAGTTTCTGTTTAGAGTATCTCACACGTGGAAGCTCTTGGATATCTCAGGAGCATTATCAGCTTTCTTCAGGCCTTGAAGGAAGCTCGAACAATTCTCCCCTTCAGAGGCTGAGGGGGACGGAAGTTATTGGCCATTTGGACCCTCTGGTCCTCCTCCCCCGTGAAGAGCAGCATGCGGAATTTCTCCAGCTGGAAGTTCAGGGGAAACAGGTCACTGCTTAAGGGGGCAATCAACAGTCATGTTTTTGAAAAAAGGACTAAAAGGAAATATTCAGTGTATTTTAATCAGTTAATGGAACAGGTTCAAGCAAAGCTCCTAGAGAGTATTAACAGAAAATGACAGAAGCCCTGAGGATTGAACAGGCTGAATATTCACAGATTTTCAATTTGGCCTCATTTCAAATCAAAACAGTTTTTGCCTGCTTATCCAGCATTGAATGATACAGGAACTGAGAGAGTATCAGAAATTTACCTGTTTCACAGAGATTCTTATGGGTTCTTTCAGCACTATCCATGTCACACTCTCATTAAGGGGTGGGGTTGTCAGAGAACCAAGGTATGTCCAATAATCTAGAGTCAAGGGCAGGAGGCATTTAGGGTTGAAGCCTCTAAACTGAGCTTTTGTTCCCTGGGGAAAGAAAATAAACTTGAAATTTCTCCTTTTACTTTGAAGTGCAGGTAAAATAACTTTTTTGAAAGAGAAGAAAATGTTAAAGTAACATTAAAAATAGGGCAAAGGACAATTCTGTAAAGGTTTGGCTGCCTTAAAACTGTTAGCCAAAAGCAGATGGCAAGTGTGATGCCTAATGCTGGCTTACTGGACTTTGAGGTCTTGAACCATTGTCTACCAAGATTCACCTCTTGTCACAACAGGCCCAAAAATGACGCAGGAAGTGTGTTGTGCATATAGTGTTCAGTGTGAGTTATAGATAATATCATGACAGAATTCCTTGTCTCATTACTTTCTCATCTGTTTTAGTAGGAAAAATGAAATCCTATAGTCATTGTCTGCTATGGTAAACATTGACTTAAAAAAATAAATCAAACCTTCAAGTCTAAAATTAGAGGAAGGTGGATTGATAGAGGAAGACACATCAACCAAAATACTGGTAGAAATAAAAGGAAGTGCTGCTTAAAGTAGTGATTGCCTTAAGTACCACAGTCTAGAGCAATACACTTCATCCTGTAGGAGCATCCAAAAGGGTCTCAGAAAACACCTCAGGAACAAACTCTGGACCTCAGTGAGGTCATCCCTGACAAACCTCTGCAGCAAAGACAAACAGGCAGCTTCCACTTGTGCCAGCCAAGGCTCAATGGGAAAGGATTTTGCTGAGTCTAAGAGCTGAGTCTCAAGGGTCATAGGGCTCAAGGGAGCTGTTGATTTTAGACTTTTTGGGAAAGGCAGAACCTCTGCATGACCAGTGGGGTCAGCATAGCCTAGTGAGGCACCTGAGATTAGGAAAATACTATGAACTTTGGAGAGGAAAAAGAAACTACAGCTGCAGTTTTGTTGTAGTTATGGGAGGATCTGTGGGTGGGTGATTTTTCATTTTTGTCTCAAAGATGTACATGAGTGTGATTTTTAAAGGATATCCCAGAAGCAAATTTAAAAAGAGCTTAGAACTTACTTTAAATTTTACCATGTACAAAGCATCAGTGAGTCTGTTCATACTGGCATGTTCTTTTCCAATCTAAAAGAATGGAATAGACAGGTTAAATAAGGACTACAAGTATGCTTTAATTAGGTGTTGTTGTTTTCTTACCCAAACCTGAACATTCCTACCAAAGTTTATCAGCAATTTGCAATGCATTAATGCCTCCAGTAAGTCATCTGTTTTCCTTAAGCACTTCTTAAATATGTGGCATAGTCCTCAAACACTTTACAGCATAATGCTCTTTATCATGTAAACATGCTATTTTTGCAATTCTTACCTCCAAGAAAACACCAACTACTGCCAAGCCATCTGGAGCTGCTGCTGCCTCTCCAAATGTTGCATATTTTCTGGCATTCCAATGTACTAAGTGGAGCTTTAACGAAAAATAACAAATAAGAATTAAATTACTGATAGAAGTTATGAATGTGGTTTCTCATTGACACTAACAATTGTTCGTAACAGAACAGTTTTGTGTCAAAGGTATTGCTGGAAACATGAAGATCAATCTTTGGACAGGTCCATGAGTGTGGGCAGGAACCAGGCAAGTTTTCTGTAACAGCCCACACAGAGGTGGCATGGCCAGGCTTTGGGAGTGGGAGGATACAGGGGTGGCTTCTGTGAGAAACTGCCAGAAGCTTCCCCAGCTCGTGATCACAAGGAAGAGACCAGGCTGGAGCAGCTCCTGGAGCACTGACTGCAGCCATGGGAAGGGACCAGGCTGGAGCAGCTCCTGGAGCTCTGACTGCAGCCATGGGAAGGGACCAGGCTGGAGCAGCTCCTGAGCTGACTGCAGCAGCCAGGCTGGAGCAGCCCCTGGAGCACTGACTGCAGCCATGGGAAGGGACCAGGCTGGAGCAGCTCCTGGAGCACTGACTGCAGCCATGGGAAGGGGACCAGGCTGGAGCAGCTCCTGAGCTGACTGACTGGGGAGGGGAGCAGGCTGGGAAGGGACTGACAGCCATGGGAAGGGACCAGGCTGGAGCAGCTCCTGGAGCACTGACTGCAGCCATGGGAAGGGACCAGGCTGGAGCAGCTCCTGGAGCACTGACTGCAGCCATGGGAAGGGACCAGGCTGGAGCAGCTCCTGGAGCACTGACTGCAGCCATGGGAAGGACCAGGCTGGAGCAGCTCCTGGAGCACTGACTGCAGCCATGGGAAGGGACCAGGCTGGAGCAGCCTGGAGCCTGGAGCACTGACTGCAGCCATGGGAAGGGAAGGGACCAGGCTGGAGCAGCCCCTGGAGCACTGACTGCAGCCATGGGAAGGGGCTGGAGCAGCCCATGGCTGGAGCAGCTCCAGGCTGGAGCAGCTCCTGAGCACTGACTGCAGCCATGGGAAGGACCAGGCTGGAGCAGCTCCTGGAGCACTGACTGCAGCCATGGAAGGGACCAGGCTGGAGCAGCCCATGGAGCACTGACTGCAGCCATGGGAAGGGACCAGGCTGGAGCAGCTCCTGGAGCTCTGACTGCAGCCATGGGAAGGGACCAGGCTGGAGCAGCTCCTGGAGCTCTGACTGCAGCCATGGGAAGGGACCAGGCTGGAGCAGCCCCTGGAGCACTGACTGCAGCCATGGGAAGGGACCAGGCTGGAGCAGCCCATGGAGCTCAGTGTCTCCTGTGGGAGGGACCCCACACTGCAGCACAGGAGGAGTGTGAGAGCCCTTCCCCTGAGGAGGAAGGAGCAGCAGAGACAACCTGGGATGAGCTGAGCACAGCCCCCATTCCCCATCCCCCTGCACCACTGGGGAGAGGTGGAGAAAGCTGGGAGTAAAGTTAAACCCAGGAAGAAAGGAAGGGGCAAGGAGAAAGTGTTTTAAGATTTAGTTTTTATTTGCCATTATCCTACTCTTATTTGGTTGTTAATAGATTTTTTTCTGGTTTGTTTTGCTGTGTCAGTAACTGGTGAGGGAGCTCTCCCTGCCCTTATCCCAACTCACAACCCTTTCCTTATATTTCCTCTCCTCATCCAGCTGAGGAGGGCAGGGATATCTGACCTACCCACGGTGAGCAGGAATCAGAATCCTAATCCTGCCCCCACTGCAGACAAAGTCATGTGACATCATTATTTGCATGAAATAATCCCATCTATGCAAACACGTCCTTACCTCACAGGGAAAAGGTTTTCCATCAATGGTGTGCTCTGATCCCTGGCTGTGGGTGGTCCCCCAGTGGAAGTGGAACTGCTTTAGCCGGAACGGATTCTGAAAGGGCCCCCCACTTATTGCTGGGCAGATGAACAAAAAACAAACAAACAAAAAAAAATAAAAAGGAGAAGAAAGCTTAAGCATTCTGGCTTTTTAGCTTCCTGCTAGTAAAACTAACCACTGGTGGCACAAAGCCAGCAGACTTTCCCAGCTGCCAGCATGAAGAAGATGCATTACCCAGGCATTTAAGAGGGGTGGATTTATTAATGGAGAGCACCAAAATTCATTTGAAAATGTAAATTAAAAACACTCTGTGGTACAAAATTTGTAGCTTTCTTGACAAAGTATATTTGACACATGAAGATGTGGTAACCACCCTTATGGTTCTGCCTTTCCTGTTAAACACAATAAATACAAGTGGAACAGATAACCTCAGGTGAGACCCTGAGCACCTGCAGAGCTGCCCCAGCCCTGGGCCAGCACAGCAAGGAGCTGGAGCTGCTGCAGAGAGCCCAGAGGAGGCAGCAGGATGAGCAGAGGATGGAGCAGCTCTGCTGGGAGGAAAGGCTGGCACAGCTGGCATTGCTCACCTGGAGAGGAGAAGGCTCCAAGGAAACCTTATACCCTGAACATCAGGTAGACAATTCAGCTAAGTATTTCCTTCTTGCAGTATCTTTACTTCCAGTGGAGGTTGTCTATATTCCATTTCCTTTAAATACCTGATCCCATAAAAGAGGAAATATAATAGCTGGTACTTAACACAACACCAGTCGACCTCAAATCACCTTCTAAAGGTAAGGAAATGCCACAGAGACACTTCATACATCATTTAGAAATAACACCTATGCACAGGAGAATGTTTAAGATGTAACCTATAGAAGATATTTTATCAGCAGCACCAGTAATCCCTGTAATTTTATATGCCACCAAATCTAATACACTTTGCCCAACAGACATCAAAGCCTGAACCAAGTCTCACATTAAGAAAATTAAAACTACATGTAATATCTGTAAAGGTTGTATCCTCAGTGCAGTTTATAACATTTTATTTAAAGAGTGAAAGCTGGGGCTTGCACAGTGCATGCTTCCAGCTGGCCTTTATGCAGGAAACTGGCCTTGGCAAAGCAAAGGTTTTAGTATTAATTAAGGATATAAATACTCCTAGTACATTTTTCTAAAGTTAGCAAAATAATGCATCACCTGCCCAAAATATTTTAAGAAATTTAGCTATTATGGATTACTGTCAAAATTCTGTTGTGTCATTTATGCAGAACTTTGAGTCACTAGATCTATTTCAATACAACTAAAAGCAGTTTAAACCATGTTTTCCACTCCTAGCAGTCATCTTCCTTGAAAAGGTATTATTGAAACAAGACATGCTTATTGTAGAAAGGGTCTCATTCCTGGCAGGTGCTCTAAGTCTGTATCTCTAAATGCAGAGTAATAGATGTCCTTAAACTTCTAAAGCTGAATAAAGTTCACTGTTACACAGATACAGTTCAGCTAAAAATTGCATTAAAGTAGTTACCAAGCTAAGATAATACTTCCAGAAAGGTTTTACAAATTCTGCTTATAGGGTGACATTCTGAACAGATCTGTGCAGTAAAAATGGAAAATGCTCACCCAGTCTTTTTTGCAAATTCAGTAAAGATGCTTGAAAACCTGACCATCCCATTAGGCAGGTTCTTAAATTCATTCCAGAAGAGAAATTTTAGAATAGAATGTCTGGCATATTAACCTTTATCCCTTATTTCAAAGGGTTACCAGGACAGACAAGCCACTTCACAGAAAAAGTAAATTGGTTTCAATATCAAGGTAGCCTATTTAGCTTGCATCAATCAACACACACAAAAGGAAGATGAAATCAGCTGATAAGTTTAAGAATTGTTCTGGTTATTTTTGTTTTGTTCTTTTAATGCACTCTTCCCATTTATCTGCTTTATGATCTCCATTTGAATGCTCTTTCCCTACCCCCAGATGTAAAAGCACAGTCTACCATGGAAACCGACCTAACAGAAGAAATAATCAATCACTTAAAGAATTTTCATTCTCTGCCAAGGGATGAGACAAGAATAAGGTACAACTGCAGAAAGTCTAACATCCAAAGTCAGCTGCTATCAACTCAGAATCCAGAATGAGCTGAAGATTTTCTAATTTCTGAAGGAACCAAAGTGCTACAAGTCAGGGAGGAAAGAAGAAAATGCAAGGTTACAGTGACCAGTGCAGGTACAACTTGGTGCAGTGATTATGATTATGATGACTGTGCTGCATGACCCAGCTCTGCTTATCCTCTTCCCCTCCCTGTGGGTGGGAGCTGGGCACCGAGCCAGAGCTGGCATCTTTGGTTGGGGTGCTCACGAACCAGGACACTGAGGAGTTTACATCCCTGCTCTGGGTGCTGGAGAGATGCCCAGAAAACTTCAATTCTCATCTAAAAGAAAAGGACTGCAATCAAACTTCTCATTCTTCTGATGCAAGGGCTTTTCCTAATGAAGAAACACTTATTGATCTGTGATATTGCATTGCTAGAGAGGCTCAAAGTGAAGACAAAATATAAATGGCTCCAGGCCCATGCTGGAATTATACATCATAGAAGTTACACCGTACAGAATGTACTTAATTATTTCCCTGGTGTTCTGAGTTAGCTGGCTGTGTTAGTCTCACCTGTCCTGTCATCAGAGTCCTCAAACTCCACCATGACAGAGTGGCCAGTGTTGGAGATGCTGAGGGAGGTGCAGGACTCGTAGGAGATGAGCAGGGGCTGCAGGCTGGGGTCGTAGACTGCGCGCGCCGAGTCGATGTCGATGGGGGACTGGCGGTTCCCCTGGGCAATGGGGTAAGCCTTGTGCCACTCTGAAGGGCCTTCAACAGCAAACACAGAGAAGCAGCATTATTTCCTTCCCACCACACACAGAATGGTCATTACGGGTTTTCAGGAGGCTTGGAATAAAGCTTGCTCAGCAAGAGTGACTCCAATGTTTGGAATGTGAGAAATCCATTTAAATTCTAGGCTGGTGTGTTTTTATTAGCACAGGCAGGCTGCAGTAAGATGGGAATTCAAATAGCTTGTCCAGAACACACTGAGGAGATCATGGCACACCAACAGACTGCTGTAACCCCAGTCACTTGTGCCACTCTCTCTCTGCAGAGACTGCAGTTACCTTGCTAAGGTGGGCACAGGTGTAAACACTTGCATGCACACACTCCCCAAAGAAACAGCATTTAATTCTCTCTGGGAAAGAGAGTGTAAAAGCTCCAGCAATTCAAATTAGATGCAGATGACTCAATCCCTTAGCTACTGACTATGTAGTTATTTTTAAAATAATTTTATGACTGCAGTAAATCTTTGAGACAGCTCCATTCTTCACTCATGCCCCTTATGGTATCTTTCTAACCTGAGTGAAGGATACAGGATGATAATTAACACTTTGGGACTTCCTGACCTCAATAGAGAGGGGAGAAAGCCAATTTAATAGCAGAACTCTGCTGCCAGAGCTGGAAGATTCTTAAGCCATTTGAAATTACAAAAGCTTACCCATATCAAAAAATTCTTTTTCTTATGGCTCATTTTCTACTTTGATATGGTAGGGAAAGCAGCAATTAAATTCCTCTACTGCTTCTGTGCATAACAGTAGCAATTGTACTTCGGGATTCTCAAGAAGCACATTTTTAATTGTAGCATTCTCACATACTTTCACAAAGGGAGGCTTTTTAAAAATCAAACACAGGTATTTAGCCTCCTTGAGTTTACATAACACAACAGTGATCTATTACACTGTTACTTGGCTTTGACACTTTTTGCAAAGCTAAGCTGATAAAATAATATCTTTTCTCAGCCTGCCTGCAAAGCAGATTTAGGAATTAAATGCTCTTACACAAGCTAAGGCAATATCACTTGGCTCTCACAAGCTTCATAGGAGTATACGTGGCTCTATTACTTCTAGCTACAAGCACAAATAAATAACATTACCTACTAGCACTAACCTAAGTTTGGTATTCAAACTTGCTTTCAGACTCACAGAAACTGAAGGAATTGCTGTTAAGAAAGAGACTGGCCCCTGAAGGTTATGCAAAAGACTCTTGTTGGACACTCAGCAGTTAAAATAATTTCTGCAAGGAGAGAGACTCCTGGAAGTTATGCAATTGTCTCATTGGCCAGCATCAGCCACTCGTCCATCCTCTGCAAAGGACACAGGCACAACACAACACTACTGTGGTAATCCTTCAGGAGCTCCACATCCCCCTGACATACAACACTACTGTGGCAATCCTTCAGGAGCTCCACATCCCCCTGACATACAACACTACTGTGGCAATCCTTCAGGAGCTCCACATCCCCCCTCACGCTCTGACACGCATCCTTGGAGGTGGGAAGCAAAGGAGGAGGACTAAATTAAAAACTGTCAAATCAGAAAGCATAAGTTGTTCTGTAAGAGATCTGATACTGATCTGTACAATTTCTTGATGTACTAGACATACATAGCATATAGCTTATTTTATTCACTTTTATGAAAGCCTAGATATCACATTTCAGCAACTGCACAGAATCAGGAGATCTATTACTGCCCTACTAAATCTTCTTTATCTAACAGAATTGCTTTTGGAAAGAGACACAGGTAATCATTTTCTTTATAACAGCATTTTGGAAAGAGACTCATCTATACTATCTGCAGTCTGAAAAAAACCCAAAGCATTCAAACTGCTCCCCTCAGTTTAGGAATGTTGATTGCAACACTGAAAGGCAGAAGACATAAACTTGTGCATCTTTTAGTGCCACTTTCTGGGTGCTATTGATTATCAATAAAGTAATTAATTACCTGCTGTATATACTTGATTCTTGCAGACATCAAAATGCAGGCAGCTCTGCAGGGCTCAGGCAACAGCTCTAGAAAGAAAACGAGTGGGGGAAGACAGAGAGATGCAGCACGGAAATGCCATAACCTACCGTCAGCCTGCCCATATCCCCAACTGTGGTGGCCAGTCATTTTGGGAGCTGCCCCTGCTTGGTTCCAGCTCCCTGAGCAGGGCACTGCTGCCTACCTGCCTTTATAGCAGCTCCCGTGGGATAGGGTCAGCCCCTTAAAGATACAGAGCAGCCAAAGCAATTCCTGCAGGACAGGGAAAGCGTCCGTGTTCTGCTCCTGCTCCTGCTCCTGCTCCTGCTCCTGCTCCTGCTCCTGCTCCTGCTCCTGCTCCTGCTCCTGTTCCTGTTCCTGCTCCTGCTCCCCCTATTTGCTAAGGCAGCACAGGTGAAGGAAAATATAAAACTCAAATAACTGAAGTCTCAGGATTTAGAGAGAAAGCCAAACCATGGATCAAATTCAGAAAAAAATATCAGTGTTTTCTCATTCTCTGCCCCAAGGAAGGTGCTCTGAGCATCAGGACAGTCATGTGCAGGTGGGACCTGCCCTTCTCACATTTGTGTTCTGCAGGGAGAATCATCACTGCCTCTCTTCCGAAACCCTCCTGCCAGCTGCAAAAAGGAATGGTGTTTTCACCAGATCTGTAATTCATCACATACAGTGCTTAGATGAGATGGAGAACATTCTCATCTTGGGACAAAACTTCTTGTGCTGCTTCTAAACAAGGTACAAATCACACAAAGTAAGGATGAATTGACAATCTGATTTTAATTTTGCAACTTTAAAGAAACTTTTCAAATTGACAAAATTAAAAGTGTGGTTATATTAGAGACAGAACATAGCAGACTCCAGAGAAAGGAGTTGATCTGTGAAGCCTCAGTTATCTGGAATGATCCAATAGTTGCCTGTACTCTACTAAAGCCATGGAGAGGCTATAATGAGACACCCAATCTGAAGCTGTAAAATGTCTTGAGACATCTCTGGGACAAAGGAAAAGGCTTCTTCATTGTGATTTTGTTAGATCTAAGGAAATGCTCTCTGTCAAGGCTACATTTTGTGAACACATTGATTTTCACAAAGACAATAGCACACAAAATAGGGATTCTTCTATTATGCAGTCAAGAATATGGAAGGAAAAAAATCAATAAGAGCATTTTTTGCAACATTTATGTTGTGGTACTGCCTTGTAAGTATTAATTTTCTTTTTCAGAAGGTTTCCATGACAGTCAGCTATAAAACCTTTAAGAGTTGCTGATGCCAGCTAAATCACTGTAAACTGCTGGAAGGGTCTCCTCAACTGCAAAGTTGCTGAACAGCTGTTTTTAAGAGAAACATCAACACTGGGCTCAGGTGAGCCCACAGGGCACAGTGGTACTGCAGTGCTCAACCTGCACTGGCACCGTCCACCCCTTCAGCTTTTATCTTCTCACTCAAACCCACACAGCTGTCTGCAGATCTGGACTAAAACACATGGCACAGGAAGAGCTCTGAGACAAGGGACATCCTGAAGATGTGGCAGGAAGCAGACTTCACTAAATGGAGGTTTAAATGGATGGATTTAGAAAAGTGGAAAGGGGAAATGACAATACCTTCAGGGGAAAGGAAAGTGAGCCTGAATAAAATTTTATCTTGTAAAATTTATCATTAGTAAATGTTAGTCAGTGTGTATATGACAACTTAATGTGCTTACAACACAATCAACCTTCTTTCTTTACAAGGAAAATATAAAATTTTCCTTAAATATAAGGTAACACTGCTCTTATACAAATATCACATTATTCTGTTACTCTTATACCTCTGGATATTGGGTGACACCAAGAATGGTTTTCACTGATCCTGCCCTCAAACTATCATTTATCACTTCAAAAGCTGAAGTCATCATGTAATTCTGTTCTGTTTCACTAGTTTGAATCCAGGACAATTACATCACACTCATGAACTTACGGAAATGAGAACAACAGGGTGGTAGGTGCTTAAGGGGTGAATTTCTCCAATGCTGAGCTAAAAGTGACATGATTTCCACAAATTTCTTCTGGGCTCTTGACACCATGTCAGAAGTATCTGCTTCCCAGTGAATGACAGGACGACATAATTCCATTCACTGCAGTGAGATGTTTCAAGCTGCTTTAAACAGAAATCTGTCTTCCCCAGCCTTCTCACTTAGGGTTTTATTGTCCTTTGCCAGCAGTGATGAGTGAACAGAGCAGCAGCCCAGGAAAAATACAGGGGTTCTTCTGAACCTGTCACCTGTGTGATACAGAACTAAAAGGAATGCTTCAGGTTTCCCACCTTTATATAGAGAATTAATTTTCTTTATGATTTATTTTTAAATTAAAATTTCTATATAATGACTAATCATTATGGTTAAAAAACTCCAAGTAAGACTGGAATGCTGAACTGAAATTGGACATATTTAAGCTTTGCAGGTTTGAGGAAATTGGGAATTTTAATCCCTAAGGTAAAATGTCTGTAATACTACAGGTCTGGAGTTATTGGGAGGTTGTTGCACATGAAGAGATCACTTGAGGGTAATGCTTCTGATAAATATTACTGCATCACTGTGGAGGGGCAGAGCTGCATTTTAAGGTATGTAAGATGAAGTAAGAGTTATTTGGTTCCAAGGTGAATGGCTCAGTGGCACTCTAAGTATATTAAGTAACTTGGCAATTACATTTGCTCACATCATTAAAAATGGTGACACATTTGAACAAGGTGTTATGTGCCTTCTTTAATGCTCCCCAGTGTGTCTGGTGTGTCACTGCAAGCCAAGAAAACCAGAAATCCCAGCAGTTTGGGTGCAGGCTGCACACTCTGAGCTGTTCACGTTCCGTGAGTAGGAGCAGATGAAATGTTAAATAAAACATTCATCACTCCAGAGCCTGTCTGTGCCTCGGGTTCTTGACAGAGTATCTGTTTATCCAGGCAGCTCCTCTCTCCTCTTACATTGCCACCAGGGATGCTGGCAGCTCCCACAGGGGGTTACTCTGAGCTGGCATCTGTTCTTTACATGTGTGTTAAAGGCATTTCTAACAAACCCAGGAGCTGCACAAAAATACTCCACACAGTAAATATAAGCAGAACAGTGTTCTGCCAACACTGAACACTAAAAAGCACAATCATTCCAGATACTTTTCTATGTTTTAGTATTTTATTTTAAAACAGACTGCCTACAGTTCTTGATTGACCACAGAAGTTTCAACTTCTGTATTCTCAAGTTCTTCCTTGGAAACACAAAATGTGGTGGCTTTAGTGTATATATTGATATATTAAGATTATATACGTATATATGTATATTGATATATTGATTCTCATGCAGACAGTGGAACTTCAGGAGCTGAAAGTTGTCATCCTTCTCCCACAGCTACAGAGATTTCTGAGAGTCATGAGATTTCTAAGGGAAAAACTCAACTGGGAATCTCCTCCTGGCATCGGGGGGAAAACAAAAAAAAAATGGTGCCAAAGTGAAGAAGGGAATAAGAAGAAAAGGTCAAAAAGGACATGCATATAGTTAACAGACAACTATGTAAGGGAAAAAGCTTGAATCAAACACGGGCCAGGGTGGGCAAGGGGTTAGAAGGAATTTAGTAGGAATGCTCTTGGGAAAGTGGGGCAAAAAATGGGGAATGAGGTACCTGGTTCTCTAGGAGTTTCCCAGCCTTCTGTCTCGGTTTGAAAGACGGGTGGAAGGCAGGAGCCTCCCTTGGATTGGAGAATGTAAACCCCCTCCCCCTGAATTATTATAATTTTGAAATTAAGGGGCTCTCAGGCAAAGATATGAGAATAGGAATAACAGTTCTTTACTAGTGTGTAGAACAAGGCAAACAAACAACAACAACTATGGAATTAATAACAAACAGAACCAGGGATCCTGTGAAAGCCCTCTCGGCCGAGATGGGAAAGGAGGGAGGAGAGGCTTTGGGGAAAAAGACAAAGACGAAGAAGATGAAGAAGGAGAAGGAGTCTCATGGAATTCCTGCCGTGCTCTCTCCTTCTCCTTTGGCTCGGTGCTTTCATGCTGCTCCATGAGTTGTGCTCCTGATCTGCCCCTGCTGCAATTCCTATTTACCCACTCCGAGCTGATTCCACACAGTTCTGAGTTGCCTTTATTTGTTTCTTCCTTATCTTGGGGGTTCTGCCAAATGTCCTCGTGGCTCATTCTGAAAAACGAAGTTCACTTTCCTGGTAAAATTTTAAAAGTTTAATAAAAGACAATAAGAGACAAACAATAAAGCAAAAGGTTATATGGCTTGACATTCAGCCAAGACCTGAATGCATCAATGTGTTGCATATTCATAGATCTTCATGCATTATTCAAAATCATCTCCCCCTCCCAACCCGTAAATCAACATTTTTTCCTTCCCTGGGTTTCTGGTGTCCGAAAATCCAAGAATGTGAAGAATTTCCTGATTATCTTTGTTACCATTCTCTGAGTTACTTACATGAACAAAAGCTTTTTACATCACCACGTTATAGCCCAAGAAAAATATATATATTTATCACACTACTATTTCTAAGTTTTGTTAATAGCAGAACTAAAAGAAATTACATTCATTCAGCAAAGTTTTCCAACATTATATATATAGCGTTCATTTTAATATTTGGAAAAAGCCAATAATATAATAAGTACTTATAACACCATAAATTCTGCATTCCTCATGTACCGGTGGAAATCCTTCTCCCTGAGCTTTGTTAACCTCCCCTGGCTGAGATCACTGGGGCATGTCCAGCCCCAAACCTTAACAAGGCAGTTCTGCTGACCAGCAATTTGTGTTTCCAGCAGCTGGGCATCACTTAGAGCTTGTAGGCAGCTCTGTTTCACAGATTAAATCTCCCTCCTTGAATAGGCTTGAAAGTTACAAAGATCAAACAGCAAAGAACATGTTTTCTTAACAAAATTTGACATACTCCTCATTTTATGTACCGAGGCATAGGGAGGATGCGATTAAACTCTCCATGAGCTCTTTTGAGTGGAATCCTGCCAGGAATGGGGTTCCCATGAGGGCTGGATTGCCGATGGCTGCGCATGGAGTGACTGCGTGAAGTATTTTTTTAAGGCTCCCATTTTTCGTGTTCTCTGTTCAGGCTGCGGATAACAGACCCTGAGCAGAGGAGTAACATTGTTTTATAGAATGGACAGCTTGAGATGCGGAGGAAAGCTGCTGGGGGCAGGTTTACTCCGACTGTGACCATTATGAGGGCTAGATGATTTGATGTGGAGAAGGCCTGGTTGAACACCGCTCTCCGAGGCCTCACGGGGCGGCAAATGGTGTGGAGGGTGTCCCGATGCGCGGTACGGGGAGGGGCTGGGGGCGCTATGAACACGGGGTGTGTGTGAGTGAGGGGGAGAATTCCGGGTGCTGCCGACCCTGCCGGCTTCGACTCTCCAGCAGTGCCAGGGCTGAGGGAGGCTGAGAAGCGGCGGCTCCCAGCGCACAGCCGGGCACGCAGCGCGGCGGGGCCGCCCCTCAGCGCAGCGCAGCGCAGCGCGGGCGGGGCAGGGCAGGAGCCGCCCCGCGCATGCGCGGCGGGAGCAGCGGCCATGGCGCGCCCGGGCCGGGCCGGCCTCAGGAGCAGCGCTACGACCGCCAGCTCAGGTACCGGGGTGGGCACGGAGCGGCACGGAGCGGCACCGGCCCAGCGGGGAGCGGAGCCGCGCCTCATGGCGGGCACGGGCCCGCTCGGCGCCGCGCCAGCGACAGGCCCCGAGCCGCGCCGGGCCCGGCGGAGCCGCGGGGAGCAGGAGCCGTGTCCGAGTGGCGGGGCCGTGAGGGCTGCACCGGCACACGGACAGTAGATGTGCAATAAATAAACAGTATATGTTACCAGAAACATATGTATGTATTCATACATAATCTTAAATACATATAAAGGGGGATAGAGATACACACACACACACACACACACACATATATATATGCGTGTATATAAGATATCTTAGTTATTTGTAAAATGCTTGTTATATAAGTATATAATGTATAAATATATAAATAGTGTCCAGCAGCAGGACAAGGAGCAGTGGCCATAAACTGAAACACAGTAAGTTTCATCTCCACATGAGGAAGAGCTTGTTTTCCTGGAGGGGGCAGAGCCCTGCAGCAGATGCCCAGGGAGGCTGTGGAGTCTCCCTTTCTGGGACATTCCAAACCTACCTGGACAAGCTCCTGTGTCACCTGCTCCAGGTGACCCTGCCTGGGAAGGGCTTGGACTGGGTGACCTCCAGAGGTCCCTTCCAACCCTAAAAATTCTGTGAGTTACCACCCCAGTGAAATCAGCAGGATGTGTGACCCAGGACTGTCTCAGCCTGATCTCAGCCTCAGTCCTGTTTTCTAGAGGCCTGAAGTACCAGACAGAATCAAGACTGATTTCTGTCTCCTGTGTGTTTCAGTGCCCTGTATGAGAAATTTTAAAATATATATATAAAGTCTTATTATTTATAATAAAAGTTAGGAAAAAGAGAATGTTCAGCATTAGGGAAAATTTGGGCAAGGGCTGTTTTAACCCATGCTGCTTTTTAAAAAGTTTAAGTATGTTCCAAGAGAAAGAGGTGTGTGCATGCATATGGTGTAAGGTTGGAGAAAATGAAATGTCAGGGAAACTGCTCTTTGGAAAGTCTCAGAGTTTTCCCAGTAAGTTCCCTTAAGGATGCTTATTTTGGTTAGTGCTATTTAGGTCCTCAGTAGTGAATGCACAGTAGCATGCCTGTCCTCTATTTGTCTTGTTTTGTTTTGTTTTTTTGTTTTGTTTGTTTATATTGACTTTGCAGTCTGAAGTTAAATAACTTCATTGTATTTTGGTTTCCTTCCCAATACAGACTGTGGGGTGACCATGGCCAAGAAGCGTTGGAATCTGCCCATGTTTGTGTGATAAATGCAACAGCAACAGGAACTGAAATACTCAAAAACTTGGTGCTGCCAGGTCAGTAGATACTTCTCTGTCTCTTCTTTGTGATGTATCTGATAGCTTGATGATGCCAAATTATTCATAGGAGGTGTTTTTCTCCCAAAGGTATTGGTGCGTTTACAATTGTCGATGGGAATCAAGTCTCTGGAGAAGATGTTGGAAATAAGTAGGTTTTTTTACTGATTTCAGTTACAAATTGACAAGTGACAGAGTTTCATAGGTAGTTCCATCTCTGTATTTGCTAAGAAGCCCTGCAAAATTCTTTTAAAATCCTCTCTGTGTTTCAAAATCTTCTCTGTGTTTCTCTGTGTTTCTCTGTTTTCTGTGGGTTTGGAGGTTGGTGACAGACAGTGTGCATGGTCATTTTGATATTAGCTGCTGAATTATTTTCTTGCTGGGTTTGGGCCTTACAGGTCTGTTTGCTTCACTTGTCAAGTTTATAAGGACAATGCTCTATTCAGTATAAAAATACTAAAAATTAACTTGTTTTATGTAGTCTTGAGCTATGGCAGTGCTTGTATTTCAGTGTAGTTGAATATGGTTTCCCTAGTTCTGGTGATGCAGGTGACTTAATTTTCATTAGTCATTGTGCAACTGTGTCTGCTAGACATTTATTAGCCTTCATGGCTTTGAGCAGCTCTGTGCAGCAGGGAAAAGGGTAAAAAACTGTTTGCAAATCCTGTAAGAATGATTTGCCTACTAATTCTTGATCAAGTTCTGTTACAGTGCACATAGATACCTACAGGGCTTATGTGAGGGGGAAGGATATTCCATTATGTGAGGAAATCAGTGCTAGTGAGTCTTTGATTAGCCTGGTAAGAAAGAACTAGCAGCATGATCCTGTCTTCCAGAAAAGTTTTGGATGTTATATTTCAGATTTATGGCTTGGGCATTGAAAAGCTTTATAAAGAAACTGTTTCTGAGGAAAATACAACAGTGGTGGGAAAAAGCATATTTAAGGGTTTGTTGTGTATGAGAGTCAGCAACACTTTCTGCAAAACAAAATGTAACTTCAGTGCTGTTTTTTCTTCAGAATAAAAGTTCACATATAACTTTCTCTTGTCTCCTTTTCAGTTTCTTTCTACAAAAAAGCCATATTGGTCAGGTAAGGAAATAATAAATGTCAGTTTACATGTTTTGAAAGCGTGGAAATGTTTAATATTTAAACGTGGTATTATGAATAATGCTAAAAGCTTATATGTATAGGTTAATGTCTGCTTATTCTCTAACAGAATTCCCCATGTTTAGTTGCTTGTAAGTGAGAAGATAAATTCAATTCTGGTGAGATTGAATAGAAAAAGATTAAGAGCTTATGGTTAAAATCTGTGGAAGGATAAGGTAGTTGTGGTTGAAGGAGTAAAGCTAGGAGTAGAAAGGTGAATTGGAGGAAAAAGATCACAAAAACAGGGAGCATGAGAGGCATAGATAACTCCTCGAAATTCTGTAATGAAACTTGAAATTAGGAAATAGCTGTCTCACAATTTGTCTTTTTAAAACAGTATTACATTCTCTCAAACTAAGTGCCTTCTATTATGGGATGCATTTTTGCCTCAGATGAGCAAGGCTTGAAGTAAGGAGCCTTAGCTTATAATGAGCTTTGTTGTGTGCTGTTTCCTGGGGTTGTTTTGTTGTTGTTGTTTGGTTTGGCATTGTCAGCACGTGCAGTTATGTAATACTGATACAATGTGTAAACTACATTTCATTTTGATTGCTCTGAAACAGAATCGTGCCCAGAGTGCCATGGAGCTCTTGCAGGAATTGAATAGTGATGTTTCTGGAAACTTTGTTGAAGAGGTTTGTATTCCTAAATCAGTACTATGTGTGTGTTATGGTGTGATAAAAATGTGAAATAACAGCTCTGTGTTGTTTTGTGGTGTTGCAGTTTTGATAGATTCAGGATAAAACAGCATTTGATGAATTATCTTAAGTTAAATCATTTGTATGTATTTCACACAAAAAATGTGTTTCAAGCATTATTTTGTAACTTCATCTTAATTTTATAACTTTCACTTAACACTTTATATTCACCAGACTTGCTCTGTACTCAGAAATTTTCAGTGTTCCCTGACATACATTTTTCCCCCTGTTTAGAGTCCAGAAAAGCTTTTAGACAACGACCCTTCCTTTTTTAATCGGTTTAACTTAGTGGTTGCAACACAACTACCAGAAAGGTAAGAATTACCTAAGGTTGAATTACCTGCTTTCATTCAGTTGTAAAAGCAGGTTTGTATATATATCTCTCTGTGTGTGTGTGTGCATTTATGCACAGGCATTTCCTTGCAGAAAAGCAGAGCAGAACTGTGTCATTGTGAAGGAAAATTACAGCTAGTGATGGCATTGTCTAGAAACCTTTTTGTATCTCTGATGGGAACAGCCTCTTCTGAAAGTTAGGACTCTGCAAAACATGAGTGTAATTCTTTATTTCTCTGTCTTACAACTCACTGAAACTTTTTATTTGATACTTGAAGCATTTGGGAGGATGGAATGAGACATAAGGAAAATAATGGATTGATATTTTTCCAATTCACTGTAAATTGCTGTATGAAATTAATCACCTTATGTGCTTAGGATCATGATGATATTAGAGAAGTTTTTGGAGAGAACTCTTTCATAAGTAACTGATGTAGGAGTTATCTTTATAGTTAACTGATGTCTTCTGTAGATCTGAAAAAAAGTATGTTTTTCCTTACAGCACATTGTTGCGCCTGGCTGAAGTTCTCTGGAATTCCAACATTCCTCTGCTGGTCTGCAGGACTTATGGACTGGTTGGTTACATGAGAGTTGTGATTAAAGAACATACAGGTTAGAGGGTTTACTGAGATCAAGGCTTCTCTGGAAGCTTTAAAGCTTCAGTAACTTATGTCACTTTGGGGTTTTATGTTTGTCTTTTTACATCTTGAGATATATTTAGTATTTGTTAAGTCTTAGGTAGTTTGCATTCTTTGAAGAATGCATTGGGATTATGAACTGCAACAAATAGTAAAATTGGGGATTATCCTGACATTATGGGTGATTTACAAAGAATACTTACTTTGAGAATCAAGCAGTGAAAGTAGCAGGTGGTCCTGTGTTTGTGTAGCTCTGTTCTGAAGGCCAGACATAAAGCTGGGAAATGCATTGTGTCATTTTTTTCAGTTGTTGAATCTCACCCTGACAATATGTTAGAAGATCTGAGACTGGACAAACCATTTCCAGAACTGACAGAGCACGTTCAGGATTATGACTTGGAGCATATGGACAAAAAGGTTGGTGTGTGGTTTGCACTGTGTTCTCCAGCACAGGTACAGACACAGCACAGGGGTTCTGTGAAAATGGCCCTTGGCAGATGACTCTGGTGCCAAGTCCCATCTGAACAGAACCAACTCTAGAATCCATCACGAGGAACTATTTTTGCCTCTGCCCCAAATCTTGAGCAGGTGCAGGTCTTGGGAAGAAAGGAGTATTATTGGACAGCTTGATCTTTTGTTAGATTGAATACTCCCTCACACCCTCTTTTGGAATTTGTTATTTAATTTTTATGGTTACCTACTGCTGCTTTACAGAGCTTTACACTGTGGATGTTTCTGCATAGCTTGAGCTCCACTCCAGAAAACTATTGGAGAACTTGGCTCACCTTTTTTTAATTAATAATAATTTGATAATTTATTTTATAATAGTTAAAAAACATTATGACTGAGTCAGAATCTGGAGCATGTTCTGTATCTTTAGAGTAGTGCAAGGGATATTTGGATTTTACATTGTAAATAGGTTTTTAATTTGATTCCTGTTTTTTATCTTTTCTCAATGTGACAAAGATTTCTCCACTGTTCAATTCCAGGACCACAGCCACACTCCATGGATTGTGATTGTAGCCAAGTATCTCATAAAATGGTTCAATGAGGTATGTTGCAAAACTGTATATTACTATTATTGGTCTGTCTTTTCTGAAGCAGTTAATTATTTTGGCAGTGTGTAACATGAAAAAAACAAGGTGGAATCATAAAAAAAAAGTACTAGTGAATGTGTGAGCAATGACAGACTCTTGGAGTTCAGCAGTCAGAACACAGTGATCTTTTAGTAGTAGGTATTTTAAAGACAATAATCTCTTTGTGTTTTTTAAATTTAGAAAAGTGAACAGTTGCCTAAGAGTTACAAAGAGAAAGAAGCCTTCAAAGAACTGATTCGGCAAGGTAATCCATGTCCCAGGGGTCCCTTATTTCTACTGGCAGAACTAGATACAAGGTGGTATCTGAAAAGTAGTCCCAAATTCTCTCAGGTTTAATTTATGAAAGATCTGTTGGTATATACTGTATGATTCTTCTGCTAAATGATTGTTTTGTACAGGTGGATCTTAAGATGCTACACTTGCTTATAAATGTTTGTTGTCAGTGTTTTGTCCTAAGATCCAGAGTGTGTTTTGATATGGGTGGGAGCAAAGGCCTTAGGAGAAAATCCTGTTTAAAATGTGATAAAGAGGAAAGCAAATGGCTTTTGACACTGGAATTGTTATTCTGCAAGTATTTGGTGTGTCCATTGACCCATCAGACATTTGTAATCCTTCAGCTCTGCAAGGCCAGGTTCTGTTGCACTGACTGCACTGTAACTGGTGTGTGATTGACTTCATTTGTGCAGGGCTTTCAGTCCAGTACCTTTTCAGGGTGCTAAAGTTCATGTGGCGTTTTTAAGATCTGCATGCATTGTCCTAAATGATTGTAGAAAAACATGATTGACTGAGTTTTTGGCATTTCCACATTTGAAAGTGGCCTGTGTGCAAATTTGGAGTGGTCCTTAACCCCAGGCTGTGATAGGGAATAGATCTGATCTGTAATAATTACGTTTGGTTATGTCAGATTTCAGTGGAGGCCCTTTTTTGGGCTGGCTTGCTCTGTGGATGCACAAGTGTTTGCCAAATTTGATGAAAAAAATCTAGCAAAACATGACTGGCATGGGAAGGAGAATTGTTAATTTAGTGCCTATGAAATTTGATTATCTCCTTCTTGCAGAAATGAACTTGTGTTTTTGTGCTAGGCAACTTCTACTTAACATCACAGGAAAATTTATCATATGCAGAACGTAGATAAAGTTAGCTTTAAAATTACATCTGATCTTTTTTCTTGTGATTTGTTTTTCTTTTTTTTTTTGCTGGTAGCTGTTATGCCACGAATGCATCCAAAGCCAGTCTGCTCTGTTGGTAAGACATAAATGATGAGATGTAATTCAAACGGTTGTGCATTTTAATTTTTTTTTTAATAAGGTATCTTAAAGAATGAAAATGGGACCCCAGAAGATGAGGAAAACTTTGAAGAAGCTATAAAAAATGTGAACACAGCATTAAATCGTACAGAGGTAAAATAAATATTTCTGCGATAAAACTGAAGTAATTTCAACTGCCTCATTTTCTCAGAATATATTATTCAGTTTTATGACAGAAATTCCATTAGTAACATTTGTATTTAGCTAAAACAGGATTAGTACAATGTTAGAACTGAAATTGTGTAGTTAAATAGACCTAGACTAGCTGGCAATGCAGCTTATGGAAATTCTCTTACTCCCTTGCTCTTGCAAGAAATCTGCATTTCCCTCTTGCAGACTTGAATTTAAGTCTAGAATGAGTCAGCAACCAGAGTGCATCAGTGAGTTCTTGTCTGACTTCTACAGTTGAGTCTGTAAAAAACTCTGTGAAGTGCTGGGTACAATTGCAAGGCTTTAGCAGTGAGAGGTGTGGCTGATGCTGATTTAAATACACTGCTGGGAGAGAGACTGAGAGCACTTACTGAAATTGTGCTGTGTTGAAGCCATGGGCTGTAGTAGTTACTCTCTGTAGAAATGAAGGGCTGCATGGGACTCCTGATACAATAAATTCACTTCTTTCCTCATGAAGAAACTTAGTACAAAATTCCCTTCATAAACTTATGAAGCTTAGAAGCTTAAAAGCTTAAAAGCATTAGAAGTGGTGTTTTCATTGTTTCTTAAATACTCCTGACCTAGTAACTCATGGTTTAAATTTGAGCTCTGATTTCTTTAGTTTTTCATCTGGGGTAAACTGCAAAGGCTATATGGGGCAAAAGCATATTCTGTGATTCTTCTTAGATTATGTTCTGTTGTTTTGAACTGTGCTGATCCTTGTTTGGATGGTCATGTTAAGTCTCCCAAGAAAGCAGCAGGTAAAACGTAGTGCTGCTATCCAAGCCACTTCAAGACATGGCCCAGGATATTAATATTTATTTTAGTGTATGTGCCAGACTGACTTGCAGCAATTAAGGATTCTGACTAAAACACTGACTTTTGTAGCCCCATTCCCCTTCCCCAGCCTTTCAGCTGCTCTGCCCCAGCAGGTAGAGTGGGCAGTTGGGATGCTTGCTGCAGCAGTTTTTTAAATCTTCACTGTCAAAGGTGGAAGTCAGGTGAGGTTTTGTTTGTGACATTGATCTTGCTCAGATGCATTGCCTTGCTCTTGGGCAGGGCTGCTGTTTGAAGTGTGTCTGAGCAGTACTGACTGTGTTGGATTCAGAGGAGATTTGCTATGGAACTCTGAGGTAACTTGGAGTTGGCTCACCTATGTAGTGAGTGTTGAGATAATTCAAGAAATCAAAAGTCAAGGAATTACAAACCAAATTTATTTATTTTCATAGGTTCCAAGAGGCATTGAAGAGCTTTTTAATGATGATTGCTGTCTAAAACTCACAGAGCAGGTATGAGAGTTAAGGGTAAGACTTAAATGTAGAAAAAGCATTGTAAGTAACGTCTGTGTACATGACTGTCTCATGTGCATTTGTAGTCATCTTCCTTCTGGATTTTGGTTCGAGCTTTAAAGGAATTTGTGGCAAATGAAGGGCAAGGAAGCTTGCCTGTCCGGGGCACCATTCCTGATATGATAGCAGACTCCAGTAAATTCATCAAACTACAAAATGTGTAAGTAGACAGCTCCTTGAGGGAGCTCACTTCCATTCATGTGGCTTGTATGTCGTCTTTATAATGTAAAACAACAACAAAAAAAAGATAGCCTTCAATGTGGTGTTGACAGCTTTCTGCTGTAATTATTTACTTTTTCATTATTACCAGATACCGTGAAAGAGCAAAGAAGGATATTGCTGCTGTGGGGAACCATGCTGCTAAATTGTTACAGTCCCTGGGCAAGGTGAGTGCAAACCTATGGCCGTTCTTCTAATGGAAGGAAGTGTCTGCTTTATTTAAATCAATTTGGTTTGATCATATAAAAGCAAAATGCACACAGGCATATACTACTACAATTTAAGACACTTTTTTTGGGGTACATTAGTAACTAGTTATTTCACAATAAATATATTAATATATATGTGACAGCAGGAATTCTCTGGCCATTGTGTGTACTGGAATGAGTATATTCTCTTTTTTAGGCACCTGAGTCTATTTCAGAGAGAGAATTGAAATTGTTCTGTGAGTATGCTTGGATTCTCCTCTGGGTTTATGCACATAATCAAATAATCAAAAACTTTTGAATGATCATGTAGTTACTAAGCAGTAAGTCAATATTTGAATTTTTCAAGTAAGTACTAAGTGATTTGCACCCCTCATTTTTAGGAGAAGTAGCAGATGTTCAGCATCTCTCAGGAGTGAGTCTGTAAAGATTGGCTTTAAAATTCTGTATTTTTTTCACTCCAAACAACAGGGAGCAGCTGCCCTCTGCTTTCTGTGATGAGTACCTGAGCACTCTTGCCCATGCTGGGGTACTGGTTTCAAAGTGTGAGCTCTGCAGACTTGAGGTGGTCTGAAAAGCTGTAACCCAGCTGATGGCACTTCAGGCTGTATCTGTCCTGGATGTCACACGTGTCCTGCAGCAGCCTGGCTGAGGTTCCTCATAGCTGGAAACTCCCCTGTAAGCACACAGCCAAGAGTGTGCTGCCCTGCACTGGTAAAGCATTGGGGAACCTCCCAGTTGCTCCTTTTTCAGTGCTGGGTGGTAGCTGCACCCTAGGTTGGTTCATAGCAATGATACTGGAAAACAATCTTTTCCAGCTCATGGCTGTGCTGTTAAAATATGAATTGAGAACATGTGAGGCAGTGTGAGATGTAGTGGAAGACTGAAAGAACCATGTTAATTTGCAGCCTGGAAAAGGGAAACATTGTGGCTGTGACTGATGAATTGCTCCCGTGTAGCTGTTGCATTAACCTGGCAGATAGTGGAGATTCCACATGAGCACAAAGTATTTCCCTAAAACTCTCCTGACCATAGACTTAAAGGCAGTTAAACAGGTTTTTATTCCTGCAAGAAGTGTTCAGTGCAGTGCTGTTAGGTTGTAGCCGTTGCCGTGTCGCACGGAGGTGTGACAGCCGCAGCGAGTGGTGGCACTGACGGGCCATTGTCTGCTTGTCCCCGTGCCCAGGCAGCAACGCCGCTTTCCTGCGCGTGGTGCGCTGCCGGTCCCTGGCTGAGGAGCACAGCCCCAACTCCTACAGCAAGGACGCCATCAGTAAGTACTGCTGCTTGCCACAAACATCACTGCATTTCCAGCTTGGAATGCTGGTGAGCAAAAGGAAATGTAAGCTACACGTTCTGTTGCATTATGCGGTTTTATCATTTGGAATGTCACAATGTCTTCAGTGGATTTAAATAAATTCTTATTGTAAGGCTTATGTCTCTCAACTACAAGTATGGAGATTTAGGTCTAGAATGTTGAATTTAATTTGATTTTGAAATTTCAAAAATGATCTTACAGATTGATGTATGTTACAGCTTTTGTTCTGTTGTGGATTTTACTTGTAGTACTCTATAAAACATTGTTTTCTTCAAACTTCTCTTTTCTGTATCTCAGTTATTTCTGACAGAGCTGAAAAGGTGCTTTTTCAGTTTATACTTTAGGATATGAGCTAACAAGCTAGTTACTTAATATTGATTTTGGGTTTTGTATTGCCTTTTTTTTTCATTTTTTGAGCCTGCATAAATAAAAAAAAGCCAGAAATACTTAGCTGTTTAAGTTTTTTGAAATTTGCTTAAACAAGTCCTCTGAATATTTTGGACAAAATAGGTATATATCTTGTGTATACATACATCTTGTAATATTTATCATTCCAGTGAAGACTCCTTGAATTAGTTTGTAATGTGCAGTGGGATATAAGTAGCAGTTAATATTTACAAAGACTATTGAGCTGTGTACTAAGTGATTTAAGACCTGTTTTATAATTACAGTCATTACACATAATACTTAAAGCATGTGTTTCAAATCCTAAAATTATAACTAAGGATAACCCATTTAAATTAAAGCAGCTGCCAGAATTGAAATGTGAGTTTCTTCACTGAGTAGTTTATATTAGATACATATAATATTGTTTTGTCATAAACTTTGGAGACAAAATTGTGCACCTGACAGTTGTTTGATTAAGGTTCTGTCACTGGCTGTACTCATTAAGGTTTCTTTCTACTGCAGATTTTACCGTTTGTTTTCAGGGAATTCAAAACCTTGCTTTTTCCATTCTATCTGCACCAGCTAACAAGTTCTCTTGCTGTTTTCAGTTTCCCATATGGATAACCCAGACAGTGAAATAGTGCTGTACTTGATGCTGAGGGCTGTCAATAGGTTTTACAAGCAGCACGGCAGATACCCAGGTATGTTACTACCACTTACTTCACATCATCAAAAGAAATATAAAGATCCAATAGTTATATAAAGATCCAGTAGTTCAAGTTATAAACTGCAAATACATTAGTTGTGGTTTTGTTTCCATAGTAATACAGCTTTCCGAATGTGAAAATTAAAATGAGAGATTTTTTCTCTTTGGGAACTTAAGGAATTTATCTGAATTAGTATCATCAATAGGTTGTGTGGATTATGAATCAGTTCAGCTATGCAGTAATTTCTCTATCATGAGAAGCATCAACAGAATATTCAATTATTGTTAGTCTAGTACTAATAACACATTGATTGGCTTAGAAACCTTTTAGGAAAACAAAATATTTAGCCTGCCATTTAAACCCATTAGCTTTGACTGTGGGGTTTACAGTTGTGTGATGAAACAGCTGATTTATTTTCCAGGTGTCTACAACTACCAGGTGGAAGATGATATTGGAAAGCTAAAATCATGCCTTACTGGTTTCCTCCAAGAACATGGGTTGTCTGTAGTGGTGAAAGATGACTATGTGCACGAGTTGTAAGTGCTGGTTTTGGGGTGTGGCTGTGTTGGTAAAACTGCCGGGCAGGTTGTGACTGTTCCTTTCCTGTGCAGTTGTCGCTACGGAGCTGCCGAGCCTCACGCTGTTGCTGCCTTCATGGGAGGTAAGGGTGACACTCCAGGGCCACATGAACAGCAGCCTGCCCAGCCAGAACTCTGCTCCTTAATTCCTCTGGGCTCTCAGACCAAAGGCTGCAATCACAGGCTGCAGTCACAGATGGCATTAGGGCACAATCCTCCCCTCCATTCTCCAAATGTGATCTCCCTGCAGTACATACAGAATAAGTGGGTGCAGCAAGGGTTATAATCAGTGAAATAAACTTCAGAAATAATCTCAGTATATCAGCTCTTCAAGCTTAGAAATGAAATGGTGGAAAGAGGCTTAATTTTTTTAAAGGAAAGTGATAATTTTAAAATTAGTGCAGTACACATCTTCTTTTAACATAGTACACTTATGTTAAAGATTTATGAAATTTAAGTAGCCTTGGTTTCTTACCATCATTCAACCTGCAGATATGTTTTAATAGATGCTCAAAATTAATATATCAGTTAACTTTATTTAGCTGCATGCAGTGCTGAAGATAAATATGTATTATATATTCTGCTTCTGTGAGAATTTTTTTCTGATTAAAAAACTTGGTATGTATCATTCTTTAGAAAAATTCATAAAGATGATTTCTGAAGAAATTACACAATGTTTCCTACTACAGGTAAATTCAGAGGGATTACACTGAAGTGACCCTTCAGTTTATTTTGCAGTTAAGTTTTACATGATTTTTTTTTTAAACTCAGCTTCTCAGTTGAGAGAGGTCACAATTTGCATGGATCTGTCCGCTCACCCATTTTAATTCTGTGTGTATGTACATGGAGAGAAAATGTATGCAAAGCCAACTTTTGAAGTAGCAGCTTTCTGATCTTTTATAGTGTGAAGTACAGTTTTGCCTCCTAGGAGATTTATCAGGCATTCCTGAAATAGTTCCAGTGTAGGGACTTCTAGATAAATAACATTATTTACCTGTTGTTTAAATATGACCTGCTAATTTCCTTTTGTTTTTCCTTCTCTTTTGCAGGAGCTGCTGCACAGGAAGTCATCAAAGTCATTACAGGACAGTTTGTAATTTTTAATAATACCTTTATTTACAGTGGAATGTCACAGACTTCAGCAACTTTCCAGCTGTAGGATAAGCTCTTGCATTCAATGCCTCCAGGCACTGCTGCTGCTGTATTTACAGTTTTTACAGTATTTACAGTTCCGTAAATACTGTGGTGTTCTGCCACTGACTGGACTGTTCTGTTCTGTATTACCTGCTAATTAAAGTTTCTTTATTTGTAATTATCTTCTTTTTCTTCTTGTTATTGTTTCCAGAGGACAAATAAAATCATACTCTATCCTGAAAATGTTTTTAATTCTAGAATGTTCTGACTCACCTCTGAAAGAAAAAAGCAGTAGCTGTTTTTTGGCAGCGTAAGTTGCATTTACAAATGGGCTCACCTAGCTGGCAGCAGAACTGCATTTTTTCTTGTAAAAGCTGCTCCTCAGCTTGAGTGGGGAGAAGGTGCAAAGGGTGAGAGAGGCTGATGGAGCTCTGATGGTCTGAGGATCCAATAGTGCAAAGAGCTGGAAGGTGAAATACTTTTTACTGTGTTCAGGGTCACTAGAGAAAAGGAGTGTGTGCCTGAAAGCTCAGTTCTGTCAGCCACACTCACCCAGTAAAAGGGGTTTTCCTGTACCCGTGTGTGTGGCCAATGCCACGGGATGGCAGCTCTTTCTGCTGTGGGGGCATTGCAGCCTCCAGCTGCAGAGTGTGCAAACCGAGCTGCAATGAAACGTGTTGCCCAGGGCTCAGTTTTGGAGCTGGTCCTGGTTAATACCTTAATCGATGATCTGGATGTGGGGATTGAGAGCAGCCTCAGTAAATATGCAGACACCCAGCTGGGTGGGAGTGTGGAGCTGCTGGAGGACAGGAGGGCTCTGCAGTGAGACTGGGACAGACTCGATCCATGGGCCAAGGACAGCGGTGTGAGGTTCCACAAGGCCAAGTGCCACCTCCTGCAGGTCAGCAGTCACCTCAGCGTGAGCCCAGGTGTGCCCAGGTGGGCAAGAGGCCAATGGCACCTGGGCTGTATCAGCAGCAGTGTGGGCAGCAGGAGCAGGGCAGTGCCTGCCCCTCTGTGCTGGGCGCTGCTGAGTGCTGTGTCCAGCTCTGGGCCCCTCATTTGAAAAAGGACATGGAGGGGCTGGAGTGTGTGCAGAGAAGGGCAACAAGGCTCATGAAGGGTTGAGAGAATGTCCTGTGAGGAGCAGCTGAGGGAGCTGGGTTTGTTCAGTGTGGAGCAGAGGCTCAGGAGGGGCCTCAGGGCTCTCTCCAGCTCCCTGACAGGAGTGTGCACTGAGGTGGGACCGGTCTCTCCTGCTGGGCCTGCAGTGAGAACCAGAGGACCTGGCCTCACACTGAGAGAGGAAGGTTGATTGGTTTAGGGTTTGCAGTGGCAATGCTGGGCTGACGTTGAACTGGATGGTCTGAAAGGTCTCCCTCCACCCCTGGCGGTTCTACCATTCCCAGCGCTTTCCCGCTGGCGGGAAGGCTCAGAGGCCGAGGGCGGCCGCGGCCTGAGGCCGGGCGGCGCCTGGGCTGCGGCGGCTCCTGAGGGGGCCGGGCCGGGCGCTGCCCTCAGCTCCGCAGGGCCGCCGCTGCCCTCAGCCGGCCATCCGTCTCAGCCCGGCGATCCCATCCCCTCAGCCCGGCGATCCTGCCTGGCGATCCCAGCCGGGCGATCCCGTCCTCAGCCCGGCGATCCCCATCCCTCAACCGGGCGATCCCGTCCCTCAGCCGGGCGATCCCGTCCCTCAGCCCGGCGATCCCGTCCCTCAGCCCGGCCATCCCGTCCCGCAGCCCGGCGATCCCATCCCCAGCCCGGCGATCCTGTCCCCTCAGCCCGGCGATCCCATCCCTCAGCCTGGCGATCCCAACCCTCAGCCGGGCAATCTCATCCCTCAGCCGGGCCATCCCGTCCATCAGCCGGGCAATCTCATCCCTCAGCCGGGCGATCCCGTCCCTCAGCCGGGCGATCTTGTCCCTCAGGCCGGCGATCTCAGCCCGGCGATCCCATCCCTAAACTCGGCTATCCCGTCCCTCAGCCCGGCGATCCCATCCCTCAGCCCGGCGATCCCATCCCTCAGCCCGGCGATCCCCATCCCTCAGCCCGGCGATCTCAAGCCTGGCGATCCCGTCCCTCAGCCCGGCGATCTCAGCCTGGCGATCCCAACCTCAGCCCGGGCATCCTCATCCTCAGCTCGGCCATCCCATCCCTCAGCCCGGCGATCCCATCCCTCAGCCTGGCGATCCCGTCCCTCAGCCTGGCGATCTTGTCCCTCAGGCCGGCGATCTCAGCCCGGCGATCCCATCCCTAAACTCGGCTATCCCGTCCCTCAGGCCGGCGATCTCAGCCCAGCTATCCCGTCCCTCAGCACACCGATCCCCGGCCCTCAGCCCGGCTGGCAGCGCTCGGCACCGCGGACCCGCCTCGCCCCGGGGTCTGCCCGGAGCCCCCCTCGCCGCCGGATCACAGGTACCTGAGCCGTGCCCCATTTTCTCCCTCGGGACTCCCCAGGCCTCCCATAGAAGAGTGCAGCTACTGTTTCATCTTTAGACTGCTGCTCTCCTCCCACTCCCTCCCCGCAGACCCCGACCCCCTTTCATTTAAAAAAATTTGATATGTTCTTTCCGTGTATTTGGGCTGATCTGGAGTGCTCGCTAAGACTTCAAAGTGGAGCTCTGAGAATGAGCTGTAAATCACACACGGCTCATCTGAGGGAGGAGGGTGGGGGGGAGCTGAAATAGACTCCCAAATCCTCACGGCCTCAGCTCTGCTGTGGGCTTTGGTTTCCACAGGACGCCACCAATCCGCACTTGTCCCCTCTGGGCTTTGGTCCCTGCGTTCCAAAGGGTAAGTCCCGCCGAGGCTGCCTGGTTACTGACCGGGCCGGCCATGTGCTCTAGTGCTGCTGAACACACACACTGACAGATCTGCACTTCTCCGGGAGTGGCTTTTGAGGTTTGAAGGGACCTTCCTGGGTTATTTTCCATAAATCATGGAGAAGAGCTAATCTGTTCTATATGCAACGTTTGCCAGGTGTTTGTTGAAGCAAATCTAGTTCCTTGTCTTTCCACCTGGCCTTGTGATGCAACAACAGAGGTGAGCTATTTGCATGGAATTAATGTAGACTGGCTTATAAATACTATTTTGTGTACCCTCTGTAGGTTGCAAATGTGAAAGATCCAGGTAATATCAAGATGTATGCTTGTATACAGACAGTTTTAAACCCCAGAACAAATCCAAACAACCCAAACAACAACATATAGAATCAACAACTTTCAGTTCTTTAAACTAATAACCTTTCGGCTGCAGCAAAGTATCACCTCATCTCTCACAATCCACCCTTTCCTTTTACTCTCCTTTTTTGCCAAAGCTCTTGATTTAATTATCCTGTCTGGTCAGCATAAACTGACTCCTTTTGTGAAGCAGTTACAAATAAGATTAATCAGTCTTTTGTTAGGTTGATGTTAAATCCAGTCTATTTAAAAGTTCCTGATTTGTCAGTTCACATTGCTGTCCATAGTTCTCCAATTCAAGTAAAGTGAGGTGTAGATATACTTGTGTGCAGTGCCTCCCATCAGCAGTTCCATCTGGGCTTGCTCGGATGAAGCAAAGCTCAGATCGTAACTGTGGCAACAAAGATGGCCTTCCTCATTATCCATACCTGCTTCCTAAGTTCTGTGCACTGGAACAGCACACTGTAGGGATATAGAGGTGAAGCACAGAAGCCGTGACACTCCGTGCAGCAATTTCCAGAGTCTTAGAACATCATTTCCTATTCCTCTTTTGTCAAGGTCTGGTGTGATTTATATTGCCACTGCTCAACACTCGAGGGACTGCAGCCCACAGTGGAGCAAAAGTCTCTCTGGTGGCAAATACAGAGGTCAGTCCAGGCTTGCCCTTGACTGTTTACTATTAAATCATCTTTTGCAGATTAACTTTCAAGGTTCACTTCCTTGTACCATTGTTCAAGTTTGGGGAGGAGCTTCCACTGGTCCTTTGACTTGAGAGGTGCCTCCTGATAACTGTTTCAGTTGTTAAAAGTAACTGAAAGGGACCTTCCCATGCTGATGGTAAGGTATCATCTTTCCAAGATTTTATTAGAACCAAATCTTCTGGTTTTACCTGGTGTATGTGAAAGTCTAGAGGTGATGTTTGGGGTAACAACCCTTTCCTTTTAAGGTCCGTGAGAGAAAGTGTGATTGCTTGCCAATAATTTCTGAGATACAGGATTCATTAGTTTCAGCCCCTCCTCCCTTCCCAGATAAGGTAACTCAAATAACATTCCTTAGGGAGAAACTCCTATGTCCTGTCTTGGAGCAGTTCTGATCTGTAATAATGGTAATCTGCTTTCAGTCATTAATTTGGTAATATGGTTCTTAAGGATAGCATTCGTTCTCTCCACACATCCAGAGCGTTGAGGGTGCAACGGGGTATGAAATTTCCAATTCATATCTAATGCAACACATACAGAATGTAAAACCTTTGAAGTAAAGTGTGTTCCCTTATCTGACTCCATTCTTTCAATGATCCCCTATCTGGGAATGATTTGTTCTAATAGCACCTTAGCCACTTTGGAGGTAGTTGCAGCTGAGGTAGGAAAGGCTTCTACCCAGTGGGTGAGGTGATCAACTATTACAAGAAGATACTTCCATCTCTGTATTTTGGGAATCTCAGTGTAATCTATTCCCATATTTTGAAAGGGTCTAAGGCCTAGGGCTCTTCCCTCACTAGGGTGTTTTCTCATCACTTTCTTGTTTATCTTTTAACAAATCAAGCATTGTTCAATAACTATTTGGCTACTGTATGACTCCCTCACAGCAGTAAGTTCATAAGTTTTGATGACACAGTCCTTGAGTTCTCCAGTGTATTCCTTGGTGTAGCTTAATTAAAATTTCTCTAGCAATTGCTTTATACATCATTTGCCTCCCTTCCCTGCCTGGCTGTGACCAGAACTACACCAAAGGGAAAGTGCCTGCAGCCAAGAGAAGGCTGTGGTTGGGTATCTGGTTCTGTTTGGTGTTGCTGCCGGTGCTGCTGTTTGTTTGCCTTGTTATACATAGTAGTAAAGAACTGTTAAACCTTTTCCCATGTCTTTGCCTGAAAGCCCCTTAATTTCAAAGTTACAATAATTTGAGGGAAGGGGGTCACATTCTCCATTCCAGAGAGGTCCCGCAGACACCTGTCTTTCCAACCAAGACAAGCTGACAATTAACAATTTATTGCCAATGGCTTGATTAACATTTAATGAACAATTCGTTAATTACCTTGGGTAATTAAAGATAAGATAAAGGTTTTCACTGGAGTTTGGAAGGATAGCTGCAGGGGTCTCTGGTGAAGGGTGGGAGACCATCAGCAGCAGAAAACACGATGTTGCCGCTCCTTCCGGATGCTCCAGCTAACACAAAAACTCAAGCAGCGTCGGTTTCCAGTGCACCCGTTTCTTGGGTCCCTGGCCTTTCTGTGTCTGCCGTAACACAGAGTGTTTCGGTTCGTCAAGGCATTGCGGCTCCTGGGCTGTGCCTTCCACAATCACCTCTGCTGTCTTCAGAGATGGCTTCAGGTCAGAAGGCCTAGGAAGAAAGGGACTGGTATTAGCCGGATGAACATTTCCAGCCAGCTGCTTTTCTGTCTCCTTGCAGAGCACAGAGTGCTCCATCCTCTCTGTGCAAGCAGCCAGCAGCAAATTAAACAACTGCACTCTCTGCATGGAGGCTGCAGAGGTGCAAGGGCAGGAACATGACCAGCTAAGTGCTAAAAGATACTGCCAACCACAGCACATGGGGCTCCATGTAGAGAAGCAGGCCTTGCTTGTCCCAAAAGGAAGCAGAGCTAGGGACTGGCTGCTCCCTGGATCTCTCGTTACAGGTTTTGCAACTCTCCAGGAGCTTAATGTTTCATACAGTGTCTTTTCTCCCTACCAAGGCCAGACAATGATCTTTCTGTACTCCTCTGGGTGTTTTGCTACCTCTCTGGGGCTGCCTGTCTCCAGGCCCACCTCCCCATCCCAGTTACAGGGACTGAAGGGAGGGTGTTATGGGATGAACCAGGCTGTGCTTGGTGATGCTCAGCAATAGGATGAGAGTCAATAGGCAGAACCTGAACAGGAAATTCCACCTGAACCTGAGGAAGAACTTCTTTCCTGTGCAGGTGACAGGTTGCCCAGAGAGGGTGTGGAATGTCCCTTGCTGGAATTATTCCAGAACCCGTGGACACAACTCTGTGCCATGTGCTCTGGGATGACTCTGCTTGAGCAGGGAAGTGGGACCAGATGACCTACTGTGGTCCCTTCCACCCTGTCCCACCCTGTGATTCAGTGATACCCATCAGAAGTGTGAGCTCTGGGCAAGTGCACAGACGTTTCCCACCTGAACAGCACGGTGGTCCTAAACTTCCCCGCGTGCTTCGGGGAGAAGACCACATCAAAGATCTGCTTCTGGCCAGGAGCCATGATGCCGTGGTAGGGGTTGATGAAGAACAGTGGCAGGTCTTGGATGACGTCTGTGTAGGTTTCCAGGGAGGAACTGACACACTGCAGGGAGAGGTGCAGTTGCTCCGACTGGTGTAGCTCCTTAGAGTAGTCCTGCTGCTCAGAATCCTGCTGCTGCTGCTCAGAATCCTGCTGCAGCTGCTCAGAATCCTGCTGCTGCTGCTGCTCAGAATCCTGCTGCAGCTGCTGCTGCTGCTCAGAATCCTGCTGCTGCTGCAGCTGCTCAGAATCCTGCTGCAGCTGCTGCTCAGAATCCTGTTGCTGCTGCAGCTGCTCAGAATCCTGCTGCAGCTGCTCAGAATCCTGCTGCTGCTGCTCAGAATCCTGCTGCAGCTGCTGCTCAGAATCCTGTTGCTGCTGCTCAGAATCCTGCTGCAGCTGCTGCTCAGAATCCTGTTGCTGCTGCTCAGAATCCTGCTGCAGCTGCTGCTCAGAATCCTGCTGCTGCTGCTGCTCAGAATCCTGCTGCAGCTGCTGCTCAGAATCCTGCTGCAGCTGCTGCTCAGAATCCTGTTGCTGCTGCTGCTGCTCAGAATCCTGCTGCTGCTTGGCAAGCTGCTGCAGCCCAGAAGGATGTGTCTCAAAAGGATGCTCCTGCTGCCACCAGAAAGGATGCAGCTTTTTCTCATGCCTCAGAGGAGAAGAGGAGAGGAGCGGACCTGTAGACAGGAAGAGGACACCTTTCAAAGACAAAATCCTGTGTTCCCAGGAACTCTGCCTCCTGCTGCACGTAGGTGTAAGAGAGCTGGGATGCACTTGGAGCATCTCTAGCCAAGTACTTTCAGCAGGAAATAGAGCATCTGGGAGCAGGGTCTGTGCCTGCAGCACACACCCCCGTGCCAATGGAGGAGTGTTGGTTTTAGACGGTGACTTTGCATGTGCCCTGGAGTGGGGAACTGCCCACAGAGAGTGGCTGCAGGGCAGCTCACTCGTTACACCATTGTTTTTCCTGGTCTCAGACTTCTCAAAGAGATGATCTGATGTCCCCCTTCCTAGTCCTGACCCAGCATGGGGCTCTCTCCAGAGCCTGGCTTAGCTCCTTTGCAGAGCAGAAGTGGCAGAGCAAGAACAGAAGGGGCAGAAAGAGAGAGGGGGGCAAGGAGAAAACTCTCCAGCTGCAGTTGGGAAGATGCTGATGAAAGTGGACTTGTGGACAAGGATGCAAAAGCAATTCATGTTTTGGGGTGCAGTAACAGGGTCTTCTCCCCAGGCCCTCAGCCACCAAGTGAAATGCCCTTACATGTCAGAGTGGTTGAGTGTAGCCTCTTCTCTGTTTCACTATCTGGAGCTTCCACCCAGGTGTATTCCAGGGCTACATTCCCTCTGTTGTGCATTCTGAAACTGAAAAGCAAGGAGGAAGAATAAAAAAAAAGTCTGATAAATATAAAGCAAATAGTATAGTAACATTATCTGAAGGACTCCTGGTACCACTTTCTGCTGAGGAGCATCTTCTCCCGGCAACCCTGCCATGTTCAGACTGCTGTTCTGGGTGGCCCAAAAACAATTTCCAAGTCTGGAAGTTTAAGATGAAAGGGCCAACATGGTGCCCAGGACATTGAAGCTAAGAGGCTTACTCTGGACTTTAGGTCTTGGTTTGACTGCAAACTTTTTCTTGAGCAGATAAGGGCAGGTGACATGCAGTGAAAGCAAACCCGTGGCTGTTCTCAGCAGAAGGATATGGCAGCATTGAACCTCTCCTGACCACCATCTACTGCTTGGCTTTGCATGCACACAAATGGGCCTGTGCTGCTTTTGGCTGGGGCAGAGTTCTGGCAAGCAGGCACTGGGCCCGCCCTGGCCAAGGCAGCTCCCGCTCACAGGGCCCTGCTGTGCTCCAGCACTCACGTGGCTGTCCTGGTCTGGTTGGGCGCAGTGTCCTTGAGCTGAACCACGATTGTGTTCAGTTTGAGTTGGGTGTAGACAACAGAGGCACTGAGGTACACCTCAGCCTCCTGGATGCTCTCCTCTTCTGCAGTGTAAGCCGGTTCTGGGGCTGTCTCAACCACCTGCAAACAGAGGAGGGAAGAATCACTGAGCAGAGCCCAGAAAGTCAGGCTGACAAGGGAATCTTTTGGCCTCCAAGATCAGCCTCACAGAGGGACTAGAAAGGACTGTTCACTTTTACTTTCCTGGAAAGATGACAAAATTGGGACTGATCTGCTACAGTAGTTGTTTCTACCCACTGATCAAAGCAGTTCTACCAGATGCATGACGAGAAACTTGGAAGTCTCCAGCATGGAGATGTATCACTTAAAAGAAGAGACGTGAAGTTAACTTGATTGGTGAAACACCAGAAATGACCATCAAGATGATGTTTCAAAATACAATAAAGCGGAGTCTCTAAACATGATCTTCCCATTCACATACTGCAACAGTCCTGGCTCTGCCATGATGAGATTCACATGTGGAAACCTAAAAGATCTCTTGTCCAAGAAACTTGGAGGTCTCCACATATGAGTGAAGTGTACTGGTCAAGAGTAGACGATGCACAACTTCTCCTATGTTCGGTGAAGCCCATGATGAAGATTTCAATCACAAAAATGGGATAAAGATAAAACATTGTCTATTCAACATGGGCTCAACATTTGCTTTAGATGTATGGTGTGCCTATCTCTTGTCAAGGCTTCCTCTTGTGATACTGGCATGATCACTCTGCTAGAACTCTCTGGACATGGCTGCAATGTCAGGAAGCGGAGCTGTCAGCTTTTTGCTCCTTACCTTCTCTTTCTCAGGCCAGCTGGCTGCCGGGTCTTTCCCGCTGGTATCCTTCCATGTGACAATGGACATTTGGTCATTCCAGTCTTGAACCTTCCTTCGTGGCCGTGCAATGTTGATCTTGGTCACCTTACATTTCACAAGGTGCCTCCTGAAGATGGCTGGGACATCGGCTTTCAAGGTCACTGTGATGTTCTTGGCACAGCCAGGAAGGAGGTGTCCCGTCTAGGAAGAATCAGAGAGTCAAGACTAGGAAAGCACTGCCAAGAGCAGCACTGACAGCAAAAGGGACTGATGTGGTGAGGAGCTGTGCCAGGAATCTACACCTCAGTGTGGATTTATGTTTGATAGACAAAAGTATGAACAGAAGGTCCCACCTCCCATAACATGAAGCCTTTTCTGCAAGGCTGGGAGCCTTGGCCCAGCCAAGGCAGGGACTGCGTCTCCTACATGGCACTGGAAAGGGCTATCACTGCTGTGTGAGGACTCCCTGCCAGCTCCCAGGAACAGCAGGGCAGGGCTTGAGCAATGGGGAAAGGCACAGCAGTCCACGCTCACCTTGGGGGAGAACCGGAATGTGGCGTCTGCCTCCCACTCAAAGCGCATGGCCTGCTTATGGGTATGGTTGGTGATGGTGAAGGTCCTGTGACAGGGCTTCCCGACAGGACACTCCCCAAACTGGATGTGATTCACTCTGACAGCTGTTAAGGAGGAGAGCAAGGGATCTCAGCACACAGGGAGCTCCACCCGTGCCCCTCACGTGCACAGACCCCGTATGTTCAATGCTTCCTTGCTCCAAGCCTTCCTCCCTCTGGGAGGGAGTTCCCCAGGCCGCTCCCCATCCCATCACTTTCAGGGAAACACCCTGACACATCCCTAAGCCAGCAACATGCAGCACAGCACACACTGCTCTGCATGCATGGCTGCCACGCCCACAGGCCACCAAGTCCCGTGGATGACAGCCCAGGCCTGGCTAGAGAGAGGACACACTTGATCAGACATTTTCCTCTTGCTTGTTCCACCTTGGCAGCCTCTCCTCTCTTACCATCAATGATGTCTTTATTCAGACTGCTGTCAGCATTCCTCTCCTCTGTGTCTTCCTCTAGCCCATCAAGGGTGAATTCATCCTTGTGGCCTTCACCCACCAGCTCTATTAGGGTCTTGTTGGAGTAGATGTCCCCCACCAAGACACGAATCTTCCCTTCCAGACGTTGAGCCAGCGTGGGTTTGAAAATGACCTCAAACTTTCTTGATTGCCCTTGATGCAGAAGCAGGAAAGGCTTCCCTGGGGGCTTGCTCTCTGCACAGCAATGGAAATCAGAGTTAAGTATCACAGCTCTATCTCATATGATATATGAGGAATAAGAGGTTGAAATCAGCTGCCTTGTAAGCACAGGTTCTACCCCCAGTGCTTCCAGACCCTCTTCCTATGTTCATGAGACTGCCACCTCCAGACACATCACCACTTAAGCAGCTTAACCTCAGGTTGATGCCCAGCCCTCATTCCATCTGCTTCCAGCCAGCTCCAGCCATATGGAAAGCTGAGCCAAAGAGAGCTTTCAGCTTCTGCTGGCTGCCTGTGTGCTCAGGGGCTGCATCTATTCAGGCTGGTACCTTCCCAATGCAGCAAATACCTCAGAGGGTCCACTGAGGTGGTGACAGTCCCCCACAACTCAACCCACCATTCTAGAGGAACAGAAGAAATTCCTACAACTTGCTAGGAGGAAACCCTGCAAAAAGTCTCCAAGAAAAGCTTGGGGGACAGAGAGCCCAAGGAAAGAAACTCTGTCTAACATCTGGCTGCTGCCCAGAGAAGCCAAGAGCAGGGCACACATTTTCCCTCTGTGCATGATCACACTTCAAGGTTAATGAATTTACCATTTCCAATGCAGACATCTTCCACATCTTCAGTGTAGAATTTCTTGAGTGTGCCTTTCAAGGAGAACGCACCATGCTCATCCTCCAGGTTTAACATAAACTGAGAGAAGGGAACACAGAGCACAATGATACTGGTGTGAGTATAGGACAGCACAGGGACTGACACCTCAGTGCTGCTGGTCCCACATGGGAACCCAGCACCTCTCCCATTACAAACAGCCCTCAGCACGACAGTTAAGTCAAACCAGCCGGGAAAAAAGGGTGTTCAGAGGCATTTGGATTGAACTGACAAAGAACCAAACAGGACAGAAAGTAATGAGCAGAATGTCATTAAACCACAACTGAGTGTACTTGAAATGTAGTATACGGGGATGAAATGCAATCTAATGGAACTAGGAAATCCCACACATCCATGAGAACAAAAGGTGGCCTGAGAGACACGGGGGAAAATATTCTACCACCTTTCCTGTGTTCAACTTAAAGAAGAAAGACTGCATGGAAAATTTCCAAGAACTCCCTTCCTGGATGTCAGTCACTTGCTTGAAAAGAATTTCTGACACCTCTTCCTAGGTCCCTTGGGACCCTTCCCCTGTGCCACAAGCATTTGTTCCCAAACCAGACCATTCCTTGAGCAGGTTCTCACCTTGACAGGTACGATGCCTTTGTTACACATGACCAGGGGGAGCATCTCTGAATCCCCCACCTGGAGCCTCTTGAAGCGCAGCACAGCATTTCCCCTCTTGCTGCGAGCACTTGGGCACACGACTGTCACCTGTGGCTCATACCCCTTCCCACTGATGGCGAAGATCAGTACTTGGGATTTACTTTCCACAGAGCTGCAGGAGAGGCACAGAAACAATTTCAGCTGGCACTAACCCATTTCTCACCAGGCAAGTGAAGCAGCAAGGGCCACCTACAATGTTTTCCCTGCCTGGTGCTCCTGTATTCCACCAGCCCCCCACCAGGCTCTTCCCAATCCATGCAGGACCATTCACAAGAGGAATCCGCTCCAAAGAGCCAGAGCCTTCCACAAGAACAGTTAATAATTTCACTTAATTGAATCATGCAGTACAGCAGGTAAATAATGAGGCACCAGATGAGATATGGCAAATCCCCTGGCTGCAGTGAGATGAGACATACGCAACAAGCAAAAGCACAGCAGGAAAGCAGTACAAAAGCAGGAAGGCAAAATCAAATCATCATCACCATCAGTAAAGATAATTTCCAAGAACAATAAAAAAGCAATTGCTTAGTAGCAATTAGACTTCTCTTGTTCAATTCAGCCACTAAAGGGTTGAGGAAGGGCAGGTCAAAGCCCACCACACCAGTGCCAGGGCAGAGGAACTGGGCTCCTCTTTCATACCAGCTCCAATCACTCACATAAAACAGCTTAATGAATGCCAGGGAATCACAGAGGATCACTTAATTTTACAGAAACAATGAGGAAATTGTGACTGCTGACTTGCTGGCACCCAAACTGCTTAATCTAAGCCTTTTGTCCTTGGAAACCCACAGCTCAGCTGCAGCACATCTCAGTAATTTCCAGTTGGATACCTAATATTTCCCTGTCCTCATGGCTCCTCACACAGGCTAAACCATCAGCCTCATTATTCTGCTCTTTCTAACAGTTACTGCCTCCCAGATCAACTCATGCCAAATACTCTGCCTAAGGCTACTGAAAGCACTAGAGCTAACAAGAGATCTGTGCCTTCCCAGTGGAGAGGCAGCTATCAGTGAGGCCTCCCCCAATATTTCACAGGTCAATTACCTTTTTGGGATGACAAGGGAAGCCTTGAAAATGCAGCTGTAGCTCTGCTTGTCCGGTGGGGTGAAGGTCACCGTAGCAATGCCATTGGATGAGCTGGGAATGGATATTCTGGCTGGATACACCTTGAAGATGTTGTCGATGGGGCTTTTTGCCTTGGGGGAGCCCAGAGAGCAGTGTTAGGAGAAAACAGCTTTGAACATGACACAGTTTTTTTCATAAATGCATTACTGAGAAGAGCCCCAGATAGTGTGTCTTCTTTCCTGCTTCCCTAGGCAGGCTCCCTCCCTCCCAGGGAATGCTGACCTTGTGCTAAAGCACTGTGTGTTTTGACTGCTGGCAGCTGCCACAGCATATATGGGAAGTGGGCATTGCATGGGAAACCCTGCAAATAACCTAGAACTGGCCTTCAAAGAGAAGGAAAAGCCAGGGAGCCTGAGGAACTGCTCTGCTTTGAGCTCTGGCATGTCAGTTCATAACAGCCCCTCTCTGAGTTTGCTCCAAGAGACATTCAGAAGGATTCACTTCTCCCACTGAAGACCCAGATGTGTGAGCTAAAACCTTGCCTAGGACATGCAAAATTCAACACAACTATTCCCTGGCTCTGCTGCTCTCCCTTGCAGTTTGGCCTGCACTGAGCTAGGGTAGTCTGGGCCACGGGAAGCAACGCATCTGGAGAACAAAACAGGACCTCACATGGCCCTTAGAGGGCAACCATCACCTTGGCCTCCTGCTCTTACCCTTCCAGGCAGGGGTTTGACGCAGAGGAACGCATCACATGGCAAACCAGTTGCATTGTAGATACTGATATGAGCTTCAGCCTCTTGCCTAACCAGAACCTTGGTGAAGATGAATTTGTTCTCATCTCTGGCATACAGGCCTACACCTTTTGCTGACCACAGCTTGCAGCTGAAGTTGGTGCTGCTGTGGATTGGGTGCTCCTCGAAGGCTAACGTGACATCCTCAACCATTTCTGTGGACAGACCAGAGGGATGAGCATGGAGAAGCCTCCCTGATTAATTTATCTGGACCCAGCTGGCCCCCCCAGAAGGCTTGATAAGCCCTTTCTGCCCGCTGTGCTAAAGCCAGGCTTGGGCGGGGGAGCTGGCTGTGAGGATAGAGCTCAGTCAACCTTAGTCTTAGAGAGCATTGCTTTCCTTTTATCCTTCCACGCATCCCTCTCAGCCTGGGAGGCATGAGTCCACTGGTGGACTTAAAGAGGGCTGGAAACTCTGAGGATTTTAAGGTGGGACACCAGGGCTAGCATGCCTCTCCATCCTAGCAGCAAGTTTAGGTGCTGATGAACAGCAGGTGTGACCAAGGGAACCTCTGAACAAGATGTACCTGGAAGGCAGGACTCAGCAGCCAGGGCAAAGGGAATGCCCAGGGGATTGTCCCTGGGGTCTCTGCCAGTGATGTCAATGTAGAGCTGCTCCTCACATGTCCCCTCCTGCCCTGCCAGGCAATCCACGGTGATGTCCTGCTGGCCCCATGGAGTGATGGAGCCAGAGCAGGGGGACACCGTGAACATGCCAACAGTGAGGTGATCCTGCAGAAAAAGTTCCAGGAGAGGCTGATAGCTAAGAGCTGTGCCTTGAGTACCCCAGCAGAGAGTATATCCTGCCTTGGCCTCCAGCTGGGCCCAAGCATCCAGTCCCAGGGCAGGGAAGGATGGCCCAAAGGCAGCCCCAGACTGAGACAATAAGACAAGAGGAGCTGCAAGACTGTCCCAAGAGAGAAAGGAGTTTGAGTGTAAAGAATGAAGGTGGTAGCTGTGATCCTTCAACCTCCACAGGTAACACAGGAGAGCAGAAGTAGCTGTGAGAAATGATGTGAGAGAGATAAGGGACTGGGAAGAAAAAAAAGCAATATTGTCTGAGCTCTGCAGACTGGGAGTTCAATGGGGATGTTTTTCTTCTGTGGTGCTCACACACCTATGCTGGCTAGCAGCTACCAAACACAGGACCTGCTCCCCTCTGTTGACCCCACAGCTCCAGCTCTCAGCCAGAGTACAGGACTGTCAGTGGGACTGAGCAGATACTGGACTCCATCCTGCAGACCATGTCCCAGCCTGGGCACAGCAGCATCTTCTCACATCCCCTGCAGCAGCACTGTTGGGGAGCAAGAGTCACCCACCTGTGAGGAACTTGATTTCAGCTTTGTAGCCAATGGAGAGGATTCCTCTTGCTTGGAACTGAGGAGAAAGCAGAGGTATCTGTCATGCTGAGCTCCCCTGCCTTTCTCTGAGGCCAAAGCTGGCCTTCCTCCCCACAGAGGAAAGCTTTCCTGCTCCTGATGGCTCCCAGAAAGCAGCCTGCAGCACCCAGTGCTGCACAGAGCAGCTCTATCACCAGCTTCATACTACACATGGGGATACCGAGGTGCTTTCTTGCTCCCTCTCCCCAAGCCAGGGATGCAGATGGACAACAGCCCAGGTCTCCTGGCTGCCTGCCACATGCCAGCCATGGAGTGGTCCCTCCTCAGACAGGAAGGGTGGTGCAGGGCTTCTTGTACCTTTCGCTTTCCAATGCAGATGCATCCTCAGGTGCCTGGTGGATGTGGAATTTGAAGCTGAGCATGCCTTTGTTCTCCAGCACGACAATCTGGGTCTTCTTGGTGCCCTTGACCATGGCCCCAAAGTTGATGGATGAGCCAGGCTCAATACTGAACTTGCTGTACACAGCTGCCGCTGACACCCTCACTGGGATGGTGGTGACAGCCTGGCCTCCTTCCCCTGAGCTGGCATCCATCACCTATGTCCATAGGAAAGGGTGATAAACAGAGCAAAGAGGCCAGCCTCTACCCCAGTCCCCAGCCTCCACCCCAGGCCTCCATCAGTTTACCCCTCCCTGTTTAAAGACCTCCTCCAGAGCCAGATTCTCAGCTCCACGTAGGAAGCCTCCCAACAGTTTTGAGACTTTGTTCGTGTATGTAGGAGAGAAGATTCTCCAGTTAAAGGCCTCCTTCATGTGTACACTCCCAAAATGCCGTGTGATAACAGAGCCTGGCCCAGGCAGCTCACCTGGCAGTACAGGATGGGTTTGTTCTTGAGGAGCATCTCCCTTGTGGGGTGGAAGAGCACGTCAACATTCACACCGGGCTGGGAGGCAATCAGCGTGCCCGACTGAGGCTCAATAGTGAAGTGGGATGCCAAATCTTGCATCCTGGTACCTGCACCCTCCAGCATGAAACTGAAAGGGAGAAAGGGAAAGAATGGAGATCTCTGCAGTTAAAAGTATAGATGCCACCAGCACAGGCAAGACTTCGCATAGGACCAGAAAAAAAACAAAAACAAAAGGGAGTGTCCAGCTCTGCTCAGGGACTCCTGGATCTCGACAGAGAGTGCAGACAATCACGAGGTTACTGCAAGAGACCTTGAGACTGAAATTTTTCGTTCAGTCTTTACAGAGTCTCAGAAAGAGAAAGGAGGTGACTTTGAAAGGAGGTCAAAGAAAGGCAATGAATCTCAGAATTTCAGTGGCAGAAATTTCTGGGGCTCTTCTTTGGGTTCCTGCTGACTTGTGAAGAACTGCTGGCTTGTGGCTGGATTCTCTGGTAAAATAGTTGAGATTAGAGAGCCGAGGTTTTGTATTTACCAAGAGGCAGCCAGCATGGAAACAGGTTCCAGCCGTTGACAGAGGGAGAAGGCAGGCCTAGGAACCCAAGGAAATGCTCACTGCCTGGCAACTGGACTCACCGGTACTCAATGTTGTATATCCCTTTGTTCTTTAGAGTCAGGACTTTCACCACAACATCCAGGACATTAATAGTTCCAAATTCCAAGCTTCCACCTTGACCTGCAGAAAACCCGCAGAACAAGGTCAAACATGGTATTTGTGAGCTGCTGCAGAATACATCAGGTCACAAGCTACATGGAGGTCTCGACACAAAACCCTTCTCAGCAGGTTTCTGTTTTTGAAAGTGTTTTCCAGATACTTGTCTGCCCTTTCTCTTCTTACACAAAATATCTGCAGGATTACTAGCTAAGGAGTTTGGCTTCCATTTCCTCACTTCCAAGCACAAATCGATTACTTTATATGCTGTGCTGGGCCTGTGGCAGTTGCCAACTGCCTGTTCATGTCACTGTTGTTTAAAAGCCCCCAAACCCAATCTGCACATGAAGCTGCACACTTCAAAGTTCAGAGGGGAGAGACTTAAAGCTGTCAGTGCCCTGACAACACTTTATTCTATGCAGCTTGCAGGGTATGTGCTTTATGTATCCACCCCATCCCGCCATGCCATGCCATGCCATGCCATGTGCCATGCCATTGGCTTTGCTGCCACCTCCCAAGGTAATGCAGTGCACCTGCACTGTTTTGTTTGGGAGGCATCCACTGACCTTCAGGCATGTCGATGCTCAGAGAAACATCACAGACCTCTGCAGAGATTTTGATGTTTTCAGCCTGAGCAATCCCCAGGATGTTTTCTGTATCTGAAACCTGAGGCAGCAAGAAACAAACACTGTTCAGATGATTCTTTTGGTAGACAGCCTGTAAGTCTTTGTCTCTGCTGGCTGCTTCCCCTGTGGCCTCCCTGGCTTCACAAGTGCTGGTGGACTCCCAAGCTTTGTTAACCTGTTCATCTCATGGGCTGCCCCAGTGGGATTCTGCTGCAGTAAAAAGCCCTATCAGCCCAAGTCTGCGCTCCTACAGCAGGGAACGCTGCTGCTAAAGCATTCTTGTAAGGGATGTAAGAACAACCATGACAAGTGTGAGGTGTCTCAGAGCAGATGGCTTTTACTGCCCTCTCCAATCACCTAGCACCCTCTCTGAAACGCAGCCCCTAAACTATGGGGAACAAAATCCCAGGGAGAGAGCTTGTTGCACTATGCAAGAGGTTCATACAGATTCCAGGAGGAATGAAGAGATAATGCTGCAGTCTGTACAAGGAAACAACAACCTCCAACCATTCACAGGGACAAGGTGCTTGTGGTACTGGCTCAGGATGCAGGGTCTGGTTATCTGGGGGGATGTGGATGCATTGCACGTCCTGGCAAACACTGTGTAGAGGCAGAGGTTGGGGTCACAGCACCCTTGTGTCTGTCAGGTGCAGCTCTTCCTGGCTGTCCCCAATGCCCCCACCTAGCCTGGTCCCTGCCCTGGCACCTTCAGTGCCAGCACCACTGGAGCACCCACCAGACTGTGTTCCATAGCAGCACCTTCCGGTGCAGCGATGGTGAAGGGCTTCACACACTCTGCAGAGCCCAGCTCCTCTGGGTAGTCGACTATGGAGAGGACAGCAGCAGGGGGAAGGGGAGGCCCTTCGGGATGCAGTCCCAGATATCTCAGCATCTAAAACAGAAGAGAAAATCCTGTTTATATTTCTGTCGCCTTCATCCTCACAACTCCTTCTTTAAAGGCACTGAGCTTTTGACAATGAGATTTTCGATTTCTGTGAAGTACAAGTGCTTTGTTATGCCCAGTGGGGTGAGCAGGCTCCAGAGCAGAGGCAAGAGCTACAAGCAGGACCAGGAGAGAAATCTCTCCCAAAGGACTCAGATGAAGAAAACAATGACCATGAGCTGCCCTGTCCTGGGACCATTTATGATTTCCAGGCTGGGAAACTCTGAACAGATGGGATACTTGTACACAGAGCACTTCCACTTTCTGCCCACCGAGGGATGGTGATAACCTCTCCATCCACATAGATGCTAGAGAGTCATTGTGGAACATCATCAGGGGCCTGCACAAGGCTCTGTGCCATTATCACCTGGGGGGACACAATGCTCCAGGGCCCAAGACCACAGCAAGCTCAAAATCTGACCCTTGCAAGGTCTTACCTCGTCTTTCGTTGGCAGCCTCCCATCCCTCAGGATCTCCCTAATCATGACCTTTGGATTTGTTACCTGGATGTCCAAGCACGGCATCCCGACGTGCTCGTCTCTGACTGCCCCTTCTGCAACTTCGCTTTGTGTCTCCAGCTGAGATGACTGAAGACTCCACTGGCCTCCACTGTTTTGTTCAGGCTTCTTCTCCACCTTCTCCTGAGGCTTACTGGTCTTCTGACCTTTGTTTTCATCTGAAGGCTGGGATGTGTTTCCGTTTTGGATCACAGGTAACTGCACAGTACCCTGAACCCTGCCAGAGTAGGAGAAAACCTGTGTGACATCCTGCTGTGATGACTCATAGATCTGAAACCTCTTCTCCATCTCAGCTGAGTACTCTGGAATTTCGGTTTCCCCCTTCTCTGGGGCTTTAGGTTCCTCCTTCTCTGGAGCTTTGGGTTCCTCCTCTGGGGCTTCAGGTTCTTCCTTTTCTGGGGCTTTGTATTTCCATGTTTCTGGGATTATGGGTTCCTCTCTCTCTAGGATTTTGATTTTCTTCTTCTCTGGGGATTTGGTTCCCTTCTTTTCTGAGATTACGATTTTCCACATCTCTGGGGCTTTGTATTTCCATGTTTCTGGGATTATGGGTTCCTCTCTCTCTAGGATTTTGATTTTCTTCTTCTCTGGGGATTTGGTTCCCTTCTTTTCTGAGATTATGATTTCCCACATCTTTGAGGCTTTGTATTTCCCCTTCTCTAGGATTTTGGTTCTCTTAGTCCCTAGGATTTTGCTTTCCTTCTTTTCTGGTTTTGCAGGCTGCTTCCCTAAGGATACATCCTTTTCTTCCTTCTTCACTTCCTCCTCGAAGGCTTTTGCCTCCTCCTCAAGCTTTTGAGCCAGCCACTTCAGCTCCCTTCAGCAAACAAAACAGAAAACATCACTGAGAGTCATCACCACAAACCTGGGCTCACTAGTCCTGACTGGCCCTTTGTTGGGACGGATAAGGATTCGACAGGAAGGTCTCACAGATATGTACGTATAACAGAAAGATCTTTGAATGTAGAATCTGAAGAAGGAATAGAAAGGAAAGCAAGTTTTCATATAGAAGAAAAAGAATTGCTGAGCCAGTCTTACTGGATAACTAGAAGGCAAAGTGTATGTTAGCATGTGAGCTGGAAGGGGGTTTTATGACTCAGAGCAAAGGATAAATCCACCTCAAAGAAAAGATGTTTTTACCAAGCAAAACAGATTTCACAGGCAAACAAGAAAGCCAATGTTGCAAGTACAAAGAAAGGTCTCAAAATTTTCCACTGCAAGAAAACTGAAAAACAACTTCTAGCTTCAACTGTAGCATACTAATTTTTTGTGATTGGAAAATAGCAACTTGAATATGGTAATATTAGTAGTTACGATAGGCTATAGGTAATAGTAAAGGCATCGACTGGTTGTTGTTGGGGAATATGGGCCAGGAAAACCTTGCAAATATGAATGCTTACCAAAGGACTCTGAGAATACAGAAACCACAAGCGAGATTGAAATAAAAGCCATCTTTGAGATACCAAACCTCAGTTACTAATTAACTATAAGACAATGGGATGGCCAGCTGAGGATAATCCCCTCGTGATTGAACAATGCCTGGTGCTGGAGAGCAAGTCTGAAGGTCACAGAAGACCCTCCTAGGGTCCAAAGAGTAGTTTTTAGGGTATAAAGTGTAACACAGTATGGTAATAGAATGATTCCTATAGGCTGTATGTAAATGCTATAGAATTTGTATCTTGTGTTAGATTGGTTACTGGAAATTAGAATATGCAACATAGAAGAAGATTTATTGTATTGTAAACAGGAAATCGCTCTCTTCTCTCTTCTTACTCTTCTTACTTTTGCTTTCTTACTCCTCTCTCCTCTTCTTCCTCTCTCTCTCATCCCTCCCTCACTTCTCTCTGTCTCCCCCACTCTCTTTCTGTCCTGCTCCAAGCTGCGGCTGGCAGCTCCTAGCAGGACTCTGTGCACCCACGCCCTTATAACAAACTGCAACATTATAACTAGCTTATACAGAGCTCCTGAGTTTGTCCTGCTGTCCCCCGACACAAAGTAACCCACAGGTTGTCATGTATTAGGATGCTCTGCAATGAAAAGTATCTAATGCACTATAACCAGAACTAGAGTTGGCTTCAGATGAGACTACAGCTGATGCTGACTGCTGTGGGCTGGGCTCTTGTTACCTGCGACCCGTGAATTGCGGTATCCTCTAGATACAATAAACAGCATTTTAAAGAGCCACCTGGAGTCCCACTCCCTCCTTTCGGCTCTTACAGCCCTGCACTTTACTCCTTGACCCTGAGGCCAGGCAGAACCACGATGTTCCTCCACCCACAGAGGTTAGGAACATCCCAAGTGACTGGAATGATGGAGGAGTACCCCCAGGACCAGCCAAACCTAAGCCTTGCCATCATAAGGTCTCAGCTGTGCAACCTCCTTCATAAGGCACACCCAGACACCTCCAGCCTACTGCCCAAGGTGATCCACCAGCTCTGTGCACTGATGCCTGAATACGCCCTTTGTCTCTTGCTTTCCCAGTTTCAACCATATCACAAATTGCTAACATCTGCTTGTTCCTCCTACAATTCTTACTCAATTCATTCAGCCCTCTTCTCCCTGGGCATAGCCTGCTCCTTAATGAGAATAATCCTATCAGTCAGAAAGCAAAGGCTGCAGGAATTCCTCTCCTGCAAGACAGGCTCTTGTCAGCCAGATTTCCTGCTAGAACCCAGCAAACTAGTGCTATCTGCCATGGAAACGATTTGAAGCAGCCTCGTCCATCTCCTCCCCATGAAACCAACTTCAGCCTGAGCTGAAAGAAGTCCTGATACACAGGCTTGCTTTAAGCAGCCTCACCTCCCAAGCTCCACACTCTTCCTGTGTGTCCCCAGCTGGGCTGCCTCGCTGGAGCAGAGCTTGCCTACTTCTGCAGCTGCAGGGGAGCCTAAAGGACATGAGCTTCTATGGGTGGTGCCCCACAATGAGGAGAACCCTGGCAGATCAGCATTGCAAGGACTTCATCTGTGGCAGGACCACTACCCAAACCAAGGGTTTGTCTGTGCCTCACACCTGCCCATACCACAAACCCACTGTTTTGGTGGAGAGATGATGAAGGTGCAAATCAACATCATAGACTTCAAGACACTTCTACAGGCAGTGCCAAGGCAAGCCCAGAGCCCAGCTCCCTGCAGGCAGCATTTAAACCAGAAGGGCTCACCACTAAAATAGAGATGTTCTACCTCAACAGAAGAAGGTCCTTCCTCTCTTGGGAGCCAGGGAGCAAAGAGTGGCCATCACTGTCTTGCTTCTGGCCTTTGCTATCAAACACCTCTGAGCTCAGAGTCCTTGAAGCAGGGAAGCCCTTCAGGGACACTATCCTGAGCAGTAACTCATGGAAGGCTTACTCACCTCTCGCTCTGCATACGCTTCCTTTCCATTAGTATTTTATCCACTAGAGCTTTCTTCTCAAGAAGGGCATCATCTTCATCCTCATTCATTTGCAAGACACATTCTGTGCTCCTCTGAATAGGTTTTTTCCACTGCAGTTCTTTAGCACAAACCAGAGGAGAAACCACGAGTGACTACAAGCAGAGCTGGGTGCTCTGGGTCAGCTGCAAGGATTGACCTTGCAGCTTAGGCTTTTCCCAGCCCAGCCTATCATACCAGGAGATGTTGGGAGCTCATATCCCTGCTCCCAAAATCAGACAATCCCCCAAACTATGGCCAGGCAGTGAGTTCCTGAGCTTTGCCTGGCTTAAGTGCACCAACGCTGAGGACAGTCATTTGTTACTGAGCTACAGCTTGCACTTGTGCCCAAGCTTTAATGTTAGAGATTAGGGTGAGTCTTAATACCTCTGGTCTCCTGCAACTCTGAGATGAATGCTTGTTACACTGAGGCAGAAGGTGGAAAGATTAATAAAAACATTTCTTACAAGCTCTGCTGCAAACCCAGATACACAGAGATAAGGCTGAGGGCTTGAGAGAGAAAATTTGAGAGGGACACATATATTTCACCTTCCTTCTCTCTTTCAGCCTCTTCCTTGGTTATCCAAGAATCATAGTTCTGATGCAGGTTCACCATGTAGATATGACAACGATTCTTGACAGCTTGGAGTAGACAGAGCAGAGAAGATTCCAGGCTGCTTGCAAAGAGGCTCTCCAAGCCATCAAAGACCACTCCCTTGTAGCAGTCTTCACGCTGGGAATAAAGGGAATAGCAAATCAGCCACTGCATGCAGGGGGCTCACAGCTGGACAGTAAACACAGATGTCACAGGGCACCAGCTCTCCTTGTTCCAAGGGCATTAGCTAAGACCAGCTTGGATCTGTCCTTAGGCTCTGCCAACTAAGGGCATCTGCAGCTTCCCCCAGGGTTCCCTGCACACAGCCCAGGATCTTCCAACAGCACATACAGACCTCCTCCTCCCCCACTCTGAGTTGTACCTCACTGCCTGTCCCTCCGGAGCAGGAATGTCTTTTTTCCCCACCCCCCACACACCTTCAGCCTCTCGCAGAGGATGTCCACCAGCAGGTCCTCGGGCAGCACACAGCTCAAGCAGTTCAGCTCTTCCCCATGACTGCTGATGATGCTCAGCTGCTGTGGTGCAGGACCAGTGGAATCTGTGAACTATAATGTGGACCACTGTTAGGAAAATAAACCACAGTGGAAAGCCCTGAAGAGCTTGGACCTGGGGTTCTTCACTAGTGGTGACCAAAACAACCCAGCAGTGCAGGCTGTGGGCTCCAGGTGAAGGGCCCATCCCTTGGCCAGGAGAGAGTCTGCAAGCCCCCAGTGCAGCCTCCCAGCACTCTGCTTACTGCCTGCAGCCATACTAGCCAGCAAACCATTGGGAACCAGTGGAGTTTGTTGTGGCACGTTTATTTCATCCAGTTCATTGTTAAAGTTGTTATAATAGTTTGTTCTTATGTACCCCTGTGTTTTCCCCAAGTTGTTTTGTCCCTAAGTTGTAGCTGCCCCTGAAACTACCCTGTATGGCATTCCCCGCCCCTTGTTCCAGTCCCTGCCCTGTCAGCCACACCCTGGGCCAATCCCTAGTTGCTCCACATCCGTGGAAATCTCCTAATACTGGATGCTCCATTGGCCCATGTGATCCTTTCTCCTCCCCCTGCTTTCCTCACTGGTTTGTGCTCTGTAAAACCCTGCCTTTCACTCCTCCCCTGAGAATTCCTTACTGGTTGGTTGTTTGTCGTTCCCCCCGCCCCGTTGCAGCAAAGCCACACTGCAGTAAAGCCACACTGAGGCAGTTCCCCACACCTGGTGCGGTGCCGGTGTTTCTCCTGGAGCGAGCCCGGGCCCCGGTAGCTGTGGCAGAGTTGTCTGCCAGAGCACATTCCCAGCCCGTCATGCCCAGCCTGCCAGCTAGGCTTCACGCTATGGACACACATACCAGCCCCTGTCCATCTCAGAGACAATACAAAGGTCCTGGGCATCAACCAGGGCGGATTGTGTTTACCTTGGTGTCCTTTTTGTTGGGTTTGCTGGCTGGCTCCTTCTTTTGTGCTGAAGGGTTCTTGCCTTTGGCATTCTTCTTGCTGTTTTTTTTCCCAGAGGCTTGTTTATTCTTGGTCTGAGCAGTGAGCTGAGGCTTTTTACCTGCACAGGGGACAGATGGTTCAGGGGGGCTTTGAAAAGCAATTAGGCACCTTTCCCCAAAATAGGCACTACCTTGGGTCCTGGAAGGAACATAGCACTTTTTCCCCAGTCTGCTGGGCACTGGCAGCACTGTTTCCCAGAAGCAGCTCCTTCCCTGCTTCTCTTACCAGCATGGTAAAGCATGCCATCCCATACTTGATTTTAAAGCCAGCACTATGTCCCTCCTAACAACTGTGCATGCAGGTGACACCGCTTGCACAGCAGTTCCCCTACAGATCAAGCCAAAGATTGGTCCTCCAGGACCATTTTTCTATTCACTGCACCCATCCTGCATTCTCATGTGGAGACCTGCAGCCCTACCTCACTTGCATCACCTGTCTCCACTGAAATGAAATCCTCCTTGTGGGAAAACCCCAGCTGGCACCCAGACTCTTCTTCCTTCTACCAGCTCCCAACCAGCCAGGTTCAAAATGCAACACAAAACTTCCCCCTGCACCGAGCCAGGTCTGCCTCACCCTGCAGAGCTCAGGGTACCAACTGCCCAGTAAGTTTCACTAAAGTCTCCAGTCTCACATGGAGAACAGCCCAACATGCACGAGCTGTGTACCCTGACAGTGGGCACAGGTGAATCTCTGGAGAAAAGAGCTCATCTGTAGCATGTCTCTCACTGGAAATCCCCCTGGGAGGCTGTCCTTCCCTTCCTCTCGTTTGCAAGTTTGCACTCTTAGTCAGTCCTCTTGTGATTAATGAGCCACTTCAGAAGGCTTTCTCCTTGTCAAAGTGGGCAGCAGTTCTTCCTGCTACCCATGAGGAGCAAGTTCAATTCAACTTTGAGGAAATATAAAATATTTGGGAAAGAGACAGCCGTGCTTCACCACCCCTATAAAAATGAACATGTGCCAAGAATGGCAGCAAAGGGAGCTATAAAAGAACCCCTGACTGAGCCCTTATATTATATGTTTCTATTTTGTTTTTTTTAAAGACAAGCTAGAGTTGCATTTCATCCATGTTCCCTAAGAGACTCAAGGACTGAAAAACCACTGCTCTGAGTAAGCAGAAGGGGACAGTCTGGTGGGTTTCTCAAGCACTGGCTCTGGGTCCAGCATTTCTCCTTACCAGCATTACCTCCATCTTCACTTTTAGGCTCCATGGCAGCCTCGGTGCAAAGCTCCCGGGCCTGGCACCCTGCTTGGCTCTGATCGCTGGCAATGGCCTCTTTCACCACAGTGTCAATGGACAAGTGAGCAGTGTCATAATAGTGACACAGGGCTGCTGCTACCTCTGTATTTCCTGAGAGAGAGGAGGTCTGCTTGGTGACACTTTGTCTTAGGTTGCAATACAGGATGTGACCAGAAATGTGTATTCTATCACCATCTGTTGAAGCTGGGTAGAGCAGTGACCCTAATCTCTGTGGCACATATTATCTGCTAATGGGCCATGTTTAAAATCAAGTGGGGCAGTCATCTTTATCTTTTCCACAACCCATCCTTCCTCCAGGAAGATATCATCTGCTGCTGGCCCATTGAGTCCCACTGCATGACTGATAAAATTACATCATCTCACTGGGAGATGCTCCAGCCAGGGGGAGGAGCCAAGCCTTTCCTACCTAGATAAAAACTGAGATTTTGGGCACCAAGGTACCTTCTTTCCACTGGATTCCAGAGGAAAGCTGGACCTTTCCACATCATCCCTGGACCTTCAGAGGAAAACTGCACCTTCTACAGGAGCACTGCTCCAGCTGAACCACATCTGTCACTGCAGGAGGATGCAGCCACCATTTAATGGGACTGCTGCCAACACCCTGACTGACTGATGGGGTGTCAGGTTGGATTCTGACTCTGGCAGTGTTTTGGGTTTGTTCTTTGTAATACTGTATTTCTATTTTAATTTTCCTAGTAAAGAACTGTTATTCCTATTTCCTATATCTTTGCCTGAAAGCCCCTTAATTTCAAATTTATAATAATTTGGAGGGAGGGGGTTTACATTCTCCATTTCAAAGAGAAGCTTCTGCCTTTATTGGCAGACACCTGTTCTTCAAACCAGAACACGCTTGCATATGAGGCACTGCAGGGACAGCCCCTGGAAAAATCTCGAACAAGATTTCAAAGTTAAAGGTCAGTGGGAAAGCAAGTGTCCCTCTGGGGAGGCCATGAGGGAGGCAGCTAGAGAGTGAGTAGAAGCTCTGAATTCTGGAGCCAAGAGGATCATCTCCACCTCCTGTTCAGATGAGGACTTTGCCTTAAGCACCACGGTCCACTGGGATGTGTTCCTCCTGCCTGCCCCTCTCCCTGCAGCCCAGGGCTGCAGCTCACATACCTGCCCGGGATGGCCCATGGACAAGGAGAACAATCCCTCTGTCCTGCTGTGCTTCACGCCTCTCTGAAGATGGGTCGATGCCCAGGTGGCGCATGACAGCCCAAGAGACAGGATTGCCAGTCACTTTCACCATGGGCTCAGGAGAGGATGTGACAGCCCTGTCATATGCTGCAGTGCAAAACCAGGGGCAAAAGTCAGCCTCCCACCTTCCTTTGATCCTCATCATCCTCCCCATCTCCTTAGATCCCAGGAAAGGAGACTTGGTGAAAGCAACATGAGCTTGTTCTTTTGTTGCTAGGAAGGTGCAAATATAAAGGAGCCAGTGATATTAGACCTGCTCCTACTGGCTGAAGAACTCATCCAATTCTAGTCTTTGTGCCTAAGGGACACAAGGGAATATCCTGATTATTTCCCCACTCTGTGGCAGGCAGATAAGAGCTTTGGCTACACTCAGGGTTGGTAGACGATGCCTCAGCCCTTCACCCAAGAGTTCCTCCACCAAGCTGGGGAACAGACAGCTGCTAAAAGCATGGGCTTTCCCTGGAGAGCAAGGTGACAGAGAGTTCAGGGTGTATGGGCTGGACTCCCTGCTCTGACCACAGGGAAGACAGACACCGCCAAACCCTCACTGTTTTTCTGACCTGGTGCTGCCTTGTCCATGGCCTCAGCCTCATCCATGGCCATAGCCTCTGCCATGGCCTTGAGCTCTGCCTGTTGAGCCTTTGGCCTCTTCTGTGCTTCATAGTCCTCCAGCACCTCTGGGGGCAGCGTCCCACCCACGGCACGTGGAGGCATTAAAAAGTTCTTTTGGTACTCAGACCTCACTGCCATCCGCAGAAACTGTGCACACAGGGAAGAGAAGCCATATGCAAGATTCCTTTTTTTGCCTCTCATCACACACACTCAACAAATCAATTCTCTGTCTCCTCCCTTCCTCCCAACAACACAAACTCTTCAAGTCCTTCCACAGCACATCAGTGGAGTTGGCTTTGCCCTGGGGATTGCTTCTATCTCCCTGGCACAAGCCTGGGAATGCTGGAGTGCTGTTAAGCTTGGGCAGCATGTACATGGGGACCAGACCTGCCTTCTCACCTCCTCCTCAAGGTACTGCTCATCGAAATCCAGTGAGTAAAACTCAAAAGGGAAGTTGCATGGGTTCTTCACTGCCACTGTGGCGTCCACCCCCTCGCTGTCCACCAGCACCCATCCCATCTTTAGGGCTGGGGGGCTGAACTCCAACCGTGGCTCCAGACCTTGTCCTGAGAGGTGCAGCTTTAAGTGATGTCTGCTCCCACAAATGCTAAGCTTCAGCTCATTCTTGTAAGACCTCTGAAAAGAGAAAAGTGCAGAAAACTCATCCATGGAGATCCAGGTGACAGGATCCAAATACAACGCTTGCCCTAAGGTCAGGGTGTTATCAGTCCCTCTAAGGTGAATGGAAACCAGATATTTATTTATGCTAGATACTACAGCATCTGTGTCCTGGGTCTGAGTAACTGGGATGAATCCTGGTGTGCACTGTAACCGGGTATTTGGGTATCAGATGGATGTACAATGGACTGTCAGGAGTTTCACCCAGCCATGCAGGAGTGCAATGTTCATGAGAAGGGCACTCAGGGTTAGAGTATCCAGACACATTCCTGGCACTGCTGCATCAGGCAAATGCCAGTTCCAGGAGAGAGGCAAATGAACTCTCACTGGGTAGAAATAAGGGTCATCTTTTCTGCTTAGTGGCTGGCTCTGGTCAAAGCCAGAAACAAGATGGTTACATCTCTCAAGCAATTAAAGATCCCTGGGACTGTTAGTGGGCACAGAAGCACTTGTGTCCATACTAGCACACACTGTCAGTTTCCAAGAGCCACCAGCCACAGGCAAACTACTTTTGGGAATACTCCATCCAGCTCCAAGTTGAATCTCCAGCTGCATGGGAATGTGCAGGCAGGCCAGAGCCCCAGGGACTGCTGGCAGCACACCACTGCAGGTGACTGTCCTGCTGTGCCCAGGAAGGTGTCTGGTGGCTGTTTAGTCTGTCAGCTCTGCAGCAGGACAAGCCTAGACTGGCCATTCCAGGATTACCCTCGGCAAGTGTGCAGCTGCTCTGCACTGAGTGCCACAGCTGCAAATACAGCCAGGCAAGGGGGAGGCTGAAGGGAGCTGCACACATCCCCCCCATGAGCCAGGAGGCAGCCACAGAGCCCTGATGCTCTCTCTCTGTGCAAGCTCCCTGTGGGCATTTCAAAGCACATCTGACAGGAGTGCTCGGTGGGGTGGACTGAGCCATGCTGACAATGGGGCTTGCAGAAAGCTCCCTGTGAAGGCACAGCTCAAACCACACCCTCTGCACCAGGCCCTCATTTCCAGATAGCCCTGACAGGCCTCCTGGGCTGACACTGCCAATCTCACCTCCTCCTTGGGTGTAAACTGGATTTGTAAGTTCTGCCACCTTCCTGCATCAAGGGTTCCTTTGGAGGGTGTCACTGCAAAGGGACAGGGCTCATCCTCCGGCGCCTGCTGCTTCTGACCTGGTGTCCAGCATTGGCGTTCATTATCCTGGGCACAGAAACCAATTGTGTGAGGTCTCCTTGGTCTGCAAGGACAGAGCCTCAGTTCCTGCAGTGCTCTGAGACACTGGCCCCCATAGTCTGGAGCTGGAGGGAAAATCTGTAGACAGGGCAGGCAGGTAGGGAACTACTGTCCTCAGAGGAGGAGGAATGGGTGAAGATGGCAGAAAAGCAAAGCATCAGCTAATGGAACAGGTCCAGGCAAACCAGTCTTGGTCTAGACCCTCAGAAGCTTCCTCAAACACGCTGTAGATCCAAGTGATCAAGCAGCCACAGGAGCAAAAAGGGCAAGAGACACAAAGAAAACCCAACCAAGAAGTTAGGTGTTCAATGTTGCCTGTGCTTTACCTTCATAACAGGCTCAATGGCCTTAATGAACCACTTGCAGGGCACTGGGAACCAGTTGTAGAGCCGGACTGTCTCAGTCTGGCACTGCCCAACGAGGATATCAGAGAACTCCAGTGTGCTCTTGGAGAGGTTGAGCGACAGCTTCAACACAGTGGCACGGAGGCGGATGTTATACGTGGGGCCTTTTGCCACCTGGAGAAGGACAGAGAAGTCAGCAGAGGCTGCAGGTGACATCTGCTGCTGTGCACAGCCTGCTGCCTGCCCCAAGAGCTGTGGTACCTCTATGGGCAGCAGCACATCCACATCACCCCGTGGCTGGTGGGTATTTTCAAAGCACACTTCTATCATTACAGTTTGTCTGTGAGGCAGCTCCTGTATCTGGTCCAGATTCACTCTGAAACCTTGAACAGATGAAAACAAAACAGCTGAGATACACAAGAAACACAAAGTATGTCATAAGCACATTAAGGCTTTACAGGTGTCCTGACTGAGAGGTCTGGGAAAAACCCCGTGCCATGCTGTGACCTGGACAAAAACTTAAAAAGTGCACCTGAACACCCCTCAGACACAGTGAGCCACTGTGTCATGGAAGTGCAGCCTTGCCTCAAGGCCTCTTTTCATCCACCAGAGGATGTCACAGGCTGTTTCCTCAATAAAGCTGAATTTGAGTGCTGTGACAGTGTGAACAAA